>OX465390.1:18152753-18779420 GCA_950005105.1 Lycophotia porphyrea | reverse complement strand
AAGTAACGTGTTGTTTCCGAATTTTTGGCTTACGGTTGTACGGAACTCTTCGTGAGCGAGTCAGACTCGCGCTTGGCCAGTTTTTAATGGTAAAGTAAGATGCTAATAACTTTACTAGCGTATCTTCCTCAACCGTTCAAAATGTATGTTTTTTTACTAAAAAGCTGAATTGCTGACGATATCGTAAAATGCAGCGATGTTTATGCACTCGTCGATGTTTTACTGCGTCATAAAATTATGGAGGATCAAATATGTAAGTGTCAAAGTAGCTTTCTATGGGATGTACCCAACGAATACTGTATTAATATTATAGCATAATATACTTTGATATTAATATTATATGTATTATAAGGTTCTTGAAAGATTTATTGTATTTAGTTGGTAAAAAAGTTACGAAGAGAATGGTTTAATCGAACGTTTTTTTTTTTTTTACGGATGGGAAATCATCAAATGTCTTCTCCCGCTCTGGGCAGAGCGGAAGGGAGTGTCAGACTTGTACTGACTAAAACCCATCCATGTTCCTTCCTTGCCCTTTGTGTTCCATTGCTGCGGTATCTCTTTCGAACAGCCCGCAGCCCTGGCAGGCATAATCGAACACCTTAGTCCTGGTCAGGGTTAAGATGCCAAAGCAACATAGCATCACGCATGTGTTCCCCGTAGGGTTAGGCAGAGGTGTGATAGTAGACAGGCTAGATAGTAGTACACCCTGATTTTGCCAGTTATGTTTTAAGTCAGATGTGATAGGGGGGGCAAGCTTATTGTCATCAACTGGGCACAAATTCAGTCAAGTCTGCTATTGACTAATTACTGACGGAAAAACTTAGTATTTCTTTGCTTTGCACTTTCATGCTCAATAGTATCGTTAGCGACCACTGTACCACGAGGCAATATGAATAAAAATAATTTATTTAGAACCTCAGATCAAATAAAAAACTAAGACACAGCACTGTCAACAGTGACGTGAGTGCACGGAGAGCTTAGTTTTTGAGCGAGTTTAATTGTAGTTTGATGTAAATGTGTGCGTGTGAGCATGTATGCACAGAGCGAGGCCTGTTTTGGCGCATGCTTCACTGTATTGTTCGCAGTGCTATGTCTTGGTTTTTTATTTGGTCTGAGTTTAGAACATATAACAAAAAGTATCCATTTAGGCGCACGGGTATGCAATGGTATTATTGGTGTTTATAAGTTAAACTATAACAGAGGAGCTCGTGGCTAAACAATAACAGCCGCTCGGGTCGATCTTTAGGTTAAGCCGTGCTTGCCTAGGTTGGTCTGTGGATGGGTGACCACCCATTACATACCGAGTTTCCTCCGTGCCTCGGAAAGCACGTTAAGCCGTTGGTCCCGGCTGTCATTTGAAGATCTTTGACAGTCGTTAAAGTAGTCAGTGGCCCAAAAGTCTGACAACCAGTCTTACCAAGGGGTATCGTATTTCCCAGTAGTAACTGGGTTGTGGAGGTCAGATAGGCAGTCGCTCCATGTAATATACTGGTATTCAGCTGCATCCGGTTAGACTGGAAGCCGACCCCAACATAGTTGGGAAAAGGCGAGGCAGATGATGATGAAGTTAAACTATAACTAAAATATATTTAACAGTTGCGAGTAATGATAATAACGAATTTAACTATTTGGTGGCGACGTGCTCGATCTAGGTTTATTCAATGCAATGTTATGTAGTACTTACTTTTCGAAACATTTTCAAGCGACTGTATTACTTTCTCAGTTTTATCTTATCATAATAAAATACATATTTTATTGACCATTACCCACCAACCTACTTTATTTAGTCTCCCTCTCAATACAAAATGCATCGCCACTAGAAGTCGAGACCCTAAAGTGCTGAGTTTAAAGATCGTAGGTGTCACAAATGGCTGCAGGTGGTCATCGCTGCTCAATACGTTACAATTTTTATTCTTTCTGGTGAGAGAGCTGCTGAATATTAAGT
This sequence comes from Lycophotia porphyrea, assembly GCA_950005105.1. NCBI lineage: Eukaryota > Metazoa > Arthropoda > Insecta > Lepidoptera > Noctuidae > Lycophotia > Lycophotia porphyrea. The sequence continues at coordinate 18,777,475 of OX465390.1, read as the reverse complement.
AGTTCTCATATTACTGGGCAGGACATGAAATTGCATCGTGGGGAATGAAAAATATAGGTGCTCAACGATTTTATTAAGTTTGAACTGAATAGCCCAAGTGGTGATCAATGCCGTTTATTTTTCAGTGTGACGCCTTTGCCCAGCAGTAATGATCCTCTCGTCTACTTTCGGGCACATACTAATGGTATGGCACCTTTGATTCCACAATGTTGTACTTCAAAGCAACTTGCTGGTGGTAATGAATGGTCTATAAAAGTTTTATAGAGGTTTAGAATTTGTCGTCAATATTCAGTTGTTCAAGAAGCTCGTGGTTAAAAAATAACAGCCTTACGGTTCGATCATCAGGTTGAGCCGCGCTAGCTTATTAGTTACTGAGTTTCCTCCGTGCCTACTCGTATGATCCCGACTGTCATTCATAGATCTTTGACAATCGTTACAGGTAGGTGTCTGTGGTGTGTAATGGCTCATCTTTTAAAACAAAACAGACTCGTACATCTTATCCTAAAACATATAGAAATATTTCTCCCGCGTAAGATACTCTCATACAAGTAAACAAACTATAAATAAACGAACTCAACCGCTCGACTCGTTCGTGTGCGCAGCACAAATTACGTTCTCCGTCTTTAATATTCTCAAAAAGTATTAAATAGTGTACATATAGAGATAGAAGTCATATCAGTGTGAAGCCCAAACAAAGTTCTGTGTTCTGTGATAGTGATCATTTAGATCGGACTCAAATTACCGAAAATATCACGGTATTCAGTGAAACCAAATCAGTAAACATTGATAAGCTGCTTGTCAAGGGTGAGTCACCGCATGCGCCGACCTATTCACCCGTCACACTATATATCGCTTTATTTTGCTGTCTTTTAAAAGCAAGTGTGTAAAATAAATCAACATCTATCAATCTTGTGTTTCTCAAAGGGTTCTAGGACTTGTACCATAGACGTATAATTTAAAACTAGCGGAATTGATTGATTAAAATAATATACATTATAAGAGAATTACAAGTAAGCGACAAGAATAATAAAATAAAATAGTCGGATATAATAAATAGGTTACAAGAATAACAATGGATAGTGCAAGAAATGACACTCTCAGGTAACACAAGTCCATGAACATGTTAAACAATAATTCTATCGATTCTACATTACCTGAAGACATATTAGGCAGAAGTTTAGACCTGCCATCCAACGTACAAAACTATTGCGCAGAAGAAATGAGAAAATAGTTAAAACAGCTGAAATCAAGTCTAGAAAACACTCAAATTTAGCTGGATAGTATTATTCTTGAAAATTCTGACTTAAAAAAAAAACAGATAAATAGCCTAACTCAAGAAATGACCATACTAAAACAGCTATGTTCTAATCCACTTTTATCACTAAGAAAAAACATGTCATTCAGTTCGACAAAAAATGCAAGACGGCGACTCGCTGATAGTTTTTGCCACAGTTCTAATAGTCCTACGACTTCTACACTAACAAAAAGCGACGACTTCCTGAGGAAGATATTATATGAAAAAACCACAATCAAACTCAAAGCCAAAGAAGGAAATAGGTAATCAATGCAGGATTGGCACAAAATCTTATAGAATCAAGACAATAATTATAACCATTACAACAGATACCAATTTATGTCAATAATACAACCTAACGCTAATATAGCGTAAATATTAAATCTCCTGAAGACCGTGTTATACTATGTGTTGGCGAACCTTAACAGCTAATAAATTTATTAGGTGTCTTAAAGTATAGTTATGGGAAAAGAATTTCTACTCAGTAAGTGGCACTTAATAAGAGGTTGGAAAATAAATAACAACCATAATCTGACAACATTAAAAGTGTTCTGAAAAATGTATTTAACAACATTGAATTATGACTTTAATAATAATTAATTCATTATAAACCCAAATGTTTCCATGTCACAATATTATGACTAAGTATTATGGATCAGTATTATTTATGTTAAGATCGAAATTGTACCAATACTTTGTAGCAAATAAATGGATTCGTCGGAAAACATGCAAAAAATATCCGGACGTGCCCCGTACGAGCCACGTACAGTAGAAGAAAATTCTTTTACGTCCACTAAAACGGCCGTCAAACGAGTTCGATGTTAACTGATGCTTACGTGGAGGCTGTCGTAAACGGAGGGTAGTCGTTCATTATGTGTTCAGTGTTCACACTGCACCTGTTTACTGACTTTGTTTTGATGTTTAGATAAAAGAAGGATAGCTTTACGTGTTTGTTTTTAGGTTATCGGTGGCTCGAATACTCACGCAACACAATCTTAAACCGTTAGTCCCGGTAGTCATTCATAGATCTTTGACATTCTTTACTGATGGAAGCCTGAAAAACTGACAAGATAACCAGTCTTGCCAAAGTTAATAGATTGTGATGGACAAAATTCTGTTCCGCTGCGTCCGGTTAAAACTGGATTCTGACCCCAACAAAGGCTAACCAGATAATGAGATTAGTGTGGCTGTATTTCAGTTGCATCCCGTTAGACTGAAATTCGACCCCCGACAACATACTTCCGAGAAGTAATTAGAAAGAATATGATGAAATATTTGTATGCCATTAATACAAATAACCTAATTCGGTACATAATCTATAAAAAGATCAACTTTAAAACTCCTCAATTATACAAAATCCTAATCAGCACATATCTGTACATCTGTACTCTGTAGATATAATAAAATGGGAGTGTCTGTTTGTAATATTAAAATAACCGCATTTTACTAAGTGCATATGGATGTATACACGGTACACATACCAAAACAAGTTTTTTTACAATTTTTGTCCGTCTGTCTGTTTGTTCCGGCTAATCTCTGAAATGGCTGGACCGATTTTGACGGGATACATGGTACGGGTTTCACTGGCAGATAGCTGAAGTAACAAAGAGTAACTTAGGCTACTTTTATTTTAGATAAATAATTAGGGTTCCGTGCAAAGAAAAAATACCCCTTGAAATTGGTACCAAAATTCGATTCAAATAGGGAACTGAAAAAATCCCCTTTATTATAAGAATAAAGGGGATTTTTTAATAATAATTTCACGCGAACGAAGGTCGCGGGCAACAGCTAGTTATCCATATAATTATCCAATTTTTCTCGTCATAACATTCTTTCGCCCTACCTACCTATTAGCTACCTCTGTGTGACGTCACATGCTTAATGAGCTTTGAAGCTGTAGGTTATCTCCCGTATATAGATTGTGCTCGCAATCGGCTTAACTGCAGCATCTATGTGAAGCTCAACCATTGAGTCAAGACGCTTATTACGTCGGGTATCTTTAGGATTTGTTCCAGTGCTTGATAAGACTACTGAAGCGGATGGAGAATGTTACGCCATGACGTACTAGGGCTTTAATCTCGTGGAATTTACTGGCTTTTGATCATAATATTCATAACAGGAAGGCACACTATGAAATACCATAACATAACGCCTGTAATCCCCGAAGGGTTAGGCAGAGGTGTACCTAATAGTACACCCACATTTCGAGTGTTATGTTTAAGTAAATGTAATAGGGGGCGAGCCTGTTGCCATCAACCGGGCACAAATCCAGACTGAGAAATTCCTGAATTAAAAACGCAATAGCACTTTGCCCGACCTGAGAATCGAACCCAGGACCTCATGCTCAGCAGTCGCGCTTGCGGCCACTCGACCAACAAGGCCCTATGAAATATTTGTTTAATACTAGTTATGCCCGAGGCTTCGCCCGCATGGCCCTCGGTAACTGTCCCTATGGGATCGTATTACCGAGGTAAAAAGTATCTTATGTGTTAATTTAAGTTATAATTTGTATGTAAAATTTCATCGAAATCCGTTCAGTAGTTTTTGCGTGGAAGACTAACAAACCATCTTCACAAACTTTCTCATTTATAAAATGGTGGTAGGATAGGGTAGTATTATTCACATGACTAGCGACTCGCCTCGGCTTCACACGGGTGTATATAATATAAATGTACACATATAAACTTTCCTCTTGGTTCACTCTATCTATTGTTGAAAACTGCATTAAACTGTTTATAATATGTTAGCACAGACAGCGGGAGCGACTTTGTTTTCTACTATGTAAAAATAAGGATGATAACAATTTTTACTAACACTAGGAAATAATTTATTTTTGCTGTATGTACTAACACTATATGGATATTTATGTTTCGAAATAAAGAGATTATTATTATTGAAGTTATACTTCTTTTGGCGCGTTAGGGAAAAATGATGAGAGTAAATTCTACGACGCGCGCGCACACCGACGAAAAACCGACACCTTGAAGTTAGCTAGTCAACATACATCCTGAAGTTAAAATATAACTTCTTACGTGCGTAATAAGTACACACACACTGTTTTATATTATACAACTCCTCGTCCAAGCGCTTATTTTGCGTAATACTTACAAGTGAAAAAAGTTTTTGTATGTATGACGCAAATATAAACAAACGTTTAAGCTATATTTTCTATGAACGATCTCTCCACATGCAATAGGTCTCATCCGCAACTCCGCGCCTTTTAGGTTATTACTGCTTCAGATAGGATATAATATCTACGCTAGGAGGTCTCGAGGTTGCTTTGTCTTGTTTACCAAGCATGAACGGATATTCAATCAGCTTAGGAACCGAACCGGCTTAGACGCCTAATGACCTGGAGTTGTACACTTTGAAGTCTTTGCCGAAATTGTTTAGTGGGTAGTAGTAAGCTTTTAGGGTAGTTTGTAGGTATTATTACTTTTGTAAAGTTCGACATAACATAACATCACGCCGTAATCCCCGAAGGGTTAGGCATTGGTGTACCTAATAATACACCCACATTTCGCCAGTAACGTTTTAAGTCCCATGTAACATGTGCATGTGTGTGTGTGTGCATGTCACATGTGTGTATGTGCATGTCACATATGTGTGGGTGTGTGTTTTGTGTCCATGTGTGTGTGGGTGATTTGTGTCCATGTGTGTGTGTGTTGTATGTGTGTGTGTGTGTGGGTGGGGGCGAGGGAATTGTCATCTACCGAGCACAAATCTAAACTCCGGGGCTACTGAGAAATTCCTAAAGAAAAAACCCAATAACACTTTGCCCGACCCAGGAATCGAACCCAGGACCTCATGCTCAGCAGTCGTGCTTACGACCACTCGACCAACGAAGCAGTTGGCGCCGGAAGTTCAAATGCTTAGATAATTAAATTGGACCAGAAATTCGAAGTCATGTGGGATTCATCAACTCCCACTTGGTGATGGAACCCGCGTGGTGGATTATATTCCATTTCATATCACTGATGAGGATTATGTCCCAGTAGATTAAACTGTATGGTCTGGTCTTATAAAGATCGAAATAGCATACCATAGATATCTATAGGCTTTCTATTTAGCCACTACACTGATACATACATCTCGCTACCTACATCTGTTTGAAGCTCAGACTACGAAAGGGGGACTCCCTCGTCGTCGTTCCAATTAGTGATGTAACCCACATCTCAGTGTAACCCAATATAGTTCAGTTGCCATTCAAATGATGCAGCCCAACACGTTGCAACAGATATATGATGAAAGGTCACCTGTTAATACGAAATTGACCTTACATTCTCGGCCTATCACAGCTGTCCAGGACTTAGGCTCCTCCCAGGAGGATGGACTTGGTTTGGTACATGATAGGCATGGTTTGAAGGTCAAAGTCAGTCTTGATTTCAGCTCTTATCAGTGGCGTTGATTTTTTTTTTATGGGGACAATTAAATTCTTTTTCTTTTCTTTTTTTGATGTTCACCAATAACGTTTCCCAGACAGTGTCATGCAAGAAGCAAAAGGTCCTTTTTGCACCAATAGTAAGACCACGTTAAACTTGCAGTTCAACGTGGCAAAGAAAATTGGATCGATATGTCAAACTTGGTATATTTAATTTAGTTCTGTGTTTTTCCGCCAGCACTGATAAGTTGGTAGAAGTGTACCTTGAATTTCTGTTGACATAAGCAACCACAGACTATGGTCAGGCAGTATTCTGACTGGTACTAAGTTCGTAAAAAAAATGTGAAACGTCAAATAACTGTCACTAATGAATATTTTTCTATTGTTTCAGGATTTTTTTTCAATAATGCGGCTGTCTAATGGAGTCTAGCTTAGGCATTACGGAAGCCGGTAAGTCAGTCTTTGGATATTTTTTTCCTAAACTGTGTTCGCGAGCTTTTTAACCGACTTCTAAAAATGAAGGAGGAGGCTATACATTCGGCCGTCATCTTTTTTTCTTGCAATGTAATTTTTTTTCTAGTACATACACCGATTTCTTCCAATAACCGAATTATGTGATTTTGTTTTATTTGGTAGAGCAAGGGGTATCGTATTTCCCAGTAGTAACTGGGTTGTGGAGGTCAGATAGGCAGTCGCTCCATGTAAAATACTGGTATTCAGCTGCATCCGGTTAGACTGGAAGCCGACCCCAACATAGTTGGGAAAAGGCTAGGCAGATGATGTTTTATTTGGTAGAGAAAACTTGCACGGTCGTGCCATATGAATTTTATTAACTTTACTTGGGTAGTTTTTGAGTTATCTTCGTTAAAACGTATTTTTTCTTATTCGTCTTCTCAACTAAAAAGGCTAAAATAAAAAACCGAATTCCAAAAAAAAACACAAAAAGTGAATAATAACTTTACTTTCGGAAGTGTCGGTGACATTTGCTTATTGACTTTTTTGGCACCGTATTTTTTTCTAATTATCCTTGAACGGTGACCATATTTTCGTAGTTGAATAAGTAATGTTACGAATTCTGCTTAGCATATATTTTTACTGCTAAAATTGAAGAATATCTTATATTTAGAGCAGCAAAGTGCAAAATATTTTATTATTTTTTTATTTAAAAACCTCTGGACGTATGCATATTCTTGATACATCCATAATTATGCTCCAGCAAAGGGGAACACCAATTTTAGAAAAGGTAAGACTGATAGAAGATATGAGAGGAGATTTTGTTTTTAAATTTCCCTAAAATTGTCCACGTCTTGTCGATTTTCTTTCGTACGACTTTCCGACCGATTTTCCCACTGAATCATAGCCACACTTACTTCGCGGCTATTTTTTCTCGTCAAGCACGGCGTGGCGGCAGGGGGGCTGGCAGGGCACCAGCTATCAATACAATGGCTTCCCGACGTTGATCGATGGGCCCATTGTGGGTGCATGTAAGACCTACTAATGTGTTGCCAGCATTATTTTCGTTTCATTTGTATTATTTGATGTGTAATCACTATTGATTTTTGGTTTGATTGGACTGTGTTTGTTCTTAATATGGATTTTTTTTGTCCAAAAGCGCCTCGTTGTTTTTATTTTGTAATAATAATTTATTAAACTCTCGGGGTATAACCGAGAGTTTCTCCTTAGGTTTAATAAATAAAGTTTTACTTCGAAAAGTGTTACATTGGGGACTTAATGCCACAAGGCTTGAAATTATTAGAAATGTATGTAGTCATTAAAGCTTTCATCATTTAAACTTTTTAAACAAATAGCGGGGTTTTTTTTTAGAGGCAAGGGAGAAGGGCAGAGGCTGATCTTTAAATTGAAATAAAAATACAGAAAATGTGTTTAATATCATATAGGTTTTATTTGATAATTTAATGCCTTTTATGTTGGAATATGGTTTCGGGGATGTTGCCACTGCAGCTCACTAGTATTTCAAATAAGAATTCGCAGTATTAACTCTTCTCTAACTATGATGCTCGCTCAAAAAAGCACTATCTGCAAAATAGTGCGATCTGCAGTTCCAACTCGCAACCCTTAGCATAAAAACTCAACTCTCCAACCGCAGCCCCAAGTTGCCGGATATATTTCTTCCAAATATTTTTTCACCATCGGGCAGAGGTCCAAGTCTTACAAAATACGGCGTACACAGAGCCACGCCCCCTCTTTAGACTGACCAGGACTGCCAACATTCAGAGAATTACTATTATTATCAATCGTCCTTGCTGTCGGAGTCTTGTTGAAGTTTTAGATGTATAGAACATTGTAATACTAGGTTTTATTAGGACTTACTTCCAATGGCATATTGGTGGCCTTTGTTAGGCTTTGTATATCAGTCAACAACTATTCAGTTAGGGTAGCATATTCGGCCTATAATCTTCCCACTGCTGGCATACAAGCCATGAAAGGCCTTAAGCAATCACCCAGATACAGTGCGGGTTAGTATCACTTAATTTTACCATAAAGATTACAAATGTTACATTATTTTTTTATTACAAAAGTTTAGTAGTTATTTGTAAACAAAAGGAACCATTCGAAATTAATTTGTTACGATGTTACTTTTGTTTTATTTCTGACAACAACAAGTTCCGTTATTGAGTTGATAAATAAACTACACATTTATCTACAGTGGCTTCAAAAAGTTAAAATTGTTCACTTCAGATGTTTCATACATGGTTTGAACACATTTTTCAATATGGCCCAAACTTGTTTTGATACCATACATTTTGTTGTGATTTTAAACACGTCTTCTTTACTATTACCTCTTCAATTCGAAGGCATATGGAACCTCTTCCAAACAAGCCTAAGCTTAGGTATCACCCACTAATCCGAGCCTCCGAAACAATAGATGACACATCAGCGTTCATGTCACAGTGGAGGTTAATTGCAACCAATGACAAACTATTAATTCAGTTAGCTAATGTTGTCAGCATCTACATTGTGCTGTTAAGCCTGCTCTGTGTATATCAAGGTGGACAATGCTGCCGGATTAGCGGGACATGCAGCGTTGTGATAAAACTCGTGAATTAATTGTGTGAAGGACTGGACGGACGCCATTGTGAGCGCGTTGCGTTGCCTCAAATGTTTTGACACTAGATTTTGGTGTGGTTTCGGCGCTATCTCTGTGAGTGTTAAAAGTGTGGGTGTTTCCAATGCACAAACCAACAACAGTCTAAAACGTACAATTTCGATGCAATCATTTCAAGTTACCGTCTAACTGTAACCACTATAAAGAAAGTAAGAAAGAAAAAGTATTTATTAGCCCGCACAGGACAAAACACACAAAAAAAAATGGTTTTAAAATTAACAATGCAGTAAAATTATATTAAAAGTTTTTATAATTATATTATTATTATAGCTAGCCCATATTGTCCCACTGCTGGGCAAAGGCCTCCCTCCATTCCTTCCAACGGTCGATATTAAAAGTAAACATTAAAAAAAAAACAAACGAAATTTGTTCTGTACAAGGCGAAAAGGCCCCTATCTCAGCATAGTGCTGTAACTTAAAAAAAAATTCGCAGCTCTGGTAGAGAGAGCCCAAAGTTAAGTCATGGTCAGGCACGATCAAGAATAAAAAAATGAAAATATAGTGTATAGCGAATAAATAAACAAAAAAAAGTCTGTATCTTGTTATTACACAGTATAAGATGTCTCTTGTAATTATTTAGAACTAGATTTTGCCTGTGGTTTCACTCCCGTGCATTCCGGAAATTATCCCGCAGGAACTGAATACTGGGATAAAAAGTATCCAACGTTATCTAGGTCCCAGGTTGCCTAAACCACTGAATCGATCGTTTCGAGTTTTGAGGGTGGTTTTGAAAAGACAGACAGCGTCCATTTTGTATTTGTAATATCAGTATGTTGTGGATGAAGTTAATAACAAAGATAGCAATTTTGTTATAGTACACTCCTCCACTTTGGGTCAAAATTAGGCTTATTTTTTGGAAGGTGTACTCGAGTCAGTAACTTATGCAGCGCCACGTCGCTTGGCTGAAGTGTGAGCTTCGGAAGATCTTTGTCTTCGCTATATTTTAATTTTGCAGCTCAAGGTAAACACTGATATTGTTTATTTTTAGTTAGATAAAAACTGCTACATGGTCTAAGAATAGATCTGTATTCAAATATTGAAAGCAGAGTCTGTCGATAGAAGCCTTAAACCAGCCGCGGTATCTCTTTCGAAAAGTCCCGCAGCCCTAACAGTCCCACAGCCCTAGGCAGAGGTGTACCATATAGTAAGCACAGTATGTTGATGTCCCATGCAATAGGGGACGCCTAAAGAAGCCTATTGCCATCAACCGGGCACAATTCCTGATGGAAAAACCCAATAACACTTTGCCCGACCTGGGAATCGAACTCAGATATATAATTATCATCAATCTCTTTACTCCAATTTATCAAGGGTCGCAGCTCTTGTTTATCTCTCTCTCTTGTTTGTCTCTGCAGCACCAAGAAGAAGCTGTGTGGATTTCGATCTTCAACATCCAAGTTGCGAGACTCATCATCACTTTCCTGCCCTTATCCCAATTTACTTGTCATCTCATCAGACACCTCCTTTCTTGCCATATCATCCTTCACACACTCCATCCATCGTTTCTTTGGTCTTCCTCGACTCTTATACCAATCCACATTCATACTCAAAACTTTCCTAACGCCTTTGTTCTCATTCCTCCGCATCACCGAAGTTGCAACACGTACAGTGTTGCAACTTCGTATACCCGGTTATCTAAGTCTTGAAAGCACTGGTGGAACAGGACATCGTGGTTGTGGGTTCGAACAATCAAAATGACCTACCATGTTTGTCTTGACAGAACATGGATGCAAGCCTCATTTGACAATAACATCAATCGTATGCCATGGCATCTTGCCGTGCAAACATTGCTGACTCATTATTCCGATATTCATGTATAGATTAATATTTATACGCTAGGAATACCTAGCTGTTTATGTACCTCTATAATGTTTGTTGCTTTGGAGTTACTTGCGCCACTTCTTTAGTGCGTATTGCATAATTATCACTTGCTTCGGTGAAGGAAAACATTGAAAGGAAACAGCATGCCTGAGAGATATTTCTCAACGGCATGTTAAGTCAAGTAAGAGGCCCATGGGCGGCATCAAAACTCTGATACCAGGTTAGGCACTAACGACACGAGAAAGAAAGATACCAGAAATGATTATCAGAAATTGGTGATTACATGTTTAGGGCAGGAAGAACATAGATTGTGACGGCTGCGTCATTCACTCACATCCTGCTGCTATTTCTAGGTCTGGTTGGCTTTTGTATAACATCTCGCCTATAATCTCCAAAGGATTGCGCAGCGATGTATACCCCATAGTACGCCCAAATTTCGTAAATTATGTGTTACTTCCATATAATAGGGGACGAGCCTATTGCTATTAAAACCATCAAAGTCTTTCACGTTCAAAATTTCACTCCGTATCACAAGACCCTCTCAATGCAACATCTGTGCCAGATTTAGACCACCTCCGCATATAATTCCGCTCCGTACCAGCATTCTCGTTCAAAGCGATCGTAGCTAAGTTGGTACCTACACCTACGTGGAAGAACCGTTAATCAGACAAAGGGCCGCTGTTCAAGCAGAAAGCGCTTCAAGCTGCTGGAATCACTGCAGTTTCTAGTACTGGGTTTAATGGCACAGAAACGGACATAGGGTACCTTTCATGACGAAAAAAAGTTTACGAGGAAAACAACAATACCGTTCTTTTAATAATAAATGCCGCCACGTGTCTTTCGAATCATGATTGAATTATGTTATTAAAGACACACTATAGTATTGTTTTAACAGTTTTATTCTAATTAAATTCTAAATTAACGCGGGTAAAAGCTAGTTCATAAAATATTATACCTCGTAGTCGTACAATGCGATAAGGTTAGACTTTCGTGGCTGCTTATGCTTATGTAAGCCGACGAGTTGCATCATACTGAAGCAATCCTAGTTAGCTACTTCACGTTTCATTTATAAATGGGACCAACATGGCGACTACCACTTCAATTGCTATGACAAACTGACAAATTACACATCGAAACTAACCCACAGAAACTCATCCCCAATACACACCAACAAGTCGAGATTTAAATTTCACAACAAACATTTCAGTTGGCGAGATCGTAAGCAACTCCCTGCTAACTTGTTTCAACCGCGGGAATGAGGTGTTAAATACCGCCCCGGGCCGGCCCGTACCGGATGAAACCGGATAAATCTGGCGTAAACTGGAACTGTGCACCTTTAATGTACATAAATTCGGTTGCTTGACGAACTGGCTTGCGTTGTTGCAGTCTGGTTCAAAGCGGAGTAAATATATTTTGGATGTAATTATTCCTTTATGTTGGAGTTGGATTTGGTTTAGAGTAGGGGTGTTTTGAGGTCCATAGGTACACTTTTAGGTGGTAGGATTCAAGTCTTCTTCTCTTTTTCTTCAATTGATTTGACAAGTCGTGTGACCTGATGGGATTTCCCAATATACAAATTTTTAACTCCTATTTAACGTTTTTAGGGTAATCATGAATATCCAAAAATCCTTCCTTAGTTTTCACCATCGTTATTTAAGAAACTCTTGCGCAATATTACATGCTGCTAAACTCAGTGTTTTAGATTGTGAAGTATCTGTCAGTGAATAAATGAATTTAAGTTTTCATAAAGCAGACGAATACTGAGATTTTCGGAATAGCACCATGACATAGTATTAGATATAAGTACGTACTTACTCTATATTATTAACTATATACTTAACACCTACCATACAATGTACAAGTGCAGTGCAGTAATAAATGGAACGTCGACCAAGCAACTTGTTTCCTTTGCTTATCCCCTCACCTTAGTATCTTGCTTGACTACAGTGTGTAAATTATTTTAGTCCAAATTTAGGTCAATAGGTCAGCAGTTAAATTAACTCATTAAACTAAGTACTGCGGCTTGCAGTCGTTTCACATACGTAACCCTCTAAAACATCGTTTAGTCTCACTATAAAATGTCCACCTCTATAATATAAGTCTTACATAAGGTACTTTTGAAAAGCTGAATGGCTTCTAAAAGATGACCAGCCAGTCCTCTTGGCATAGTGCCTTTTATGCCATCGTGTTCAAAGTTCAAAATGTAACTTATGGCATTTTAGTATCTGCGGCCAACGGCTACCTATGTACGTGTAATTTCAGAAAATTTATTTCAGTGAAATAATACTTGGGTCAGTTTGCATTTGACCGTCGCGGTGAATTATTTTTGAAATGTTCTTAGAAGTTTTGGGAGGAATTCCAAAATGTCTGTGGTACTCCTAACAATGAGAAATACTCTCGTTACCATTGTCGAAACTAATGCCATAGACAATTATTTCAGCCAAAATATCCTTGCAGCAGTTTTACACATACTAAATGATGTATCAATTCCAAATCTACTGTAAATGAGCTCTTTTAAGTAAATATTTTAGTATCGCCGTTTGAAAAAACGTTACATAATGTTAAATAAACCAGTTTCTCAAACTCAGATTATGGATGCCATGAATCTACTCGAACTATGATCAATCGTGAGCCGATGAGGGGGGCTATCGGGAGCGGCAGGGGGTGAGTGGGAGACGTAAGGCATAAAACTTGGAAAATCGGACGGCATCCGATCCGTGTACTGTCAATAATTGATAATGGATGACGTCATTATGTCAGTTGGTGATTGATTGGCTGTTCCGGCCCCGCTTCGAGATGCCACAGTGCAGAACAGTAGGTCAAGTTTATTTAGGTTGAATTGACACGTTCTTTTTGTCATTGTCATGCGATTATACTCTAGTTCCTTTGGTGTGTGTGGGTAACTAGAACCAATATTATTTCTTTGTAAATAAATGGTTTGACTTTGACTTTACTGGTATGGATAAAGTTGCACTCACTAATGTTCGTACTGGTTTCGCAGTTTGACGTTCTCATTGGTTTTAGCCACCTCAGTCTTATATCAAGTCAAAGAGCTGTTGTTGACTATCAGTTATTTCGTATAAGCGAATTTGTTTCTTCCTCTGTTGAGGCTGTTTTGGTTTTATCTACTTCTTATCTTGAACTGCTGTGATGTCTCCTAGCAGTTAATAGGACCTCACTCGATGGTTCTCTTAGCCTCCTATATTTGTGTTTTATGAAACGCATAATTCTGTAAGAACAGCAATTTCAGTGACTTGCACAACAAGACCCACTGTTACAATCTTTACTACGCGATTTAAAACATGATGTCTTCAAAGCTCTTATAACTTACATTGTTCACGATGGAATATTGACTCCATAAATTTCACCATGGCGGAGTATTTTCCCCATAATAGATGGAGGCACCATGAACTATAATGGTTCAACGGTTAAAGGGAAGTGCTTTAAAAAGGGAGGATATTGGAGGGGTTGATCGAATGTTATTGATGGTGTATGCTTTGTAAAAAATCTTTATTCATTGTAATTGATGCCCTCTTAGGAAACCAAGGTCATGTTTTATGATTTAAGTTATAGTTTTTAGTGGTCCTGGAAATCTCTCTGAATTACTTTGAAAAATTGACGTATTTGACGCCCTACACGAATAAAAAGTGGCCAACTGCGATTCGGACTCGCGCACGACGGGTTCCGTACCATTATGTATACAACATTAGACAAAATCACGTTTGTTGTATGGGGGCCCCCCTTAAATATTTATTTTATTTTAATTTAATTGTTTAATTTTAAAGTAAATATACAACTAAATATTCTGTGAATATTTCATGTAGTTACCTGTCGCCTTTATTAATATCGAGCAAAAAACGGCAAAACATCACGTTTGTTGTAAAAAAATATATAAAAATATTTATTTTATTCTATTTTTAGTATTTGTTATTATAGCGGCAACAGAAATACATCATCTGTGAAAATTTCAACTGTCTAACTAACACGGTTCATGAGATACAGCTTGGTGACAGACAGAAAGATGGACGGACAGCGGATTCTTAGTAATAGTATCCCGTTTTACCCTTTGGGTACGGCTGCTGCTGGGGGAGTTTGTTCCAACAGTTCTTCTCTCCAACTAAAATACTAGGAACTGGTGAAGGACTGGCCTTATTGGGGGATTTTATTATGTAATTTGTGCCCGGTATTAATCGAAATATTCTAGTCTCTTATTACATAATAACATAATATCACTCCTGCACTCCTCGAAGGGTTTGCCAGTCATTTAGTCCCATGTAATAGGGGGCGAGCCTATTGCCATTAACCGGGCGCAAATCCAGTCTCCGTGGCTGTTACTGTGAAATTCCTAAAGGTAGCCATACACGCTAGGGTGTACCTGACAGGTACAGGTAAACTGGAGCGCGTATGTACCCGGAGCCTGCACAGTTTTGCAACATACACGCTCCGTTTTATCTGTACAGTTCAACTGTACAGGCAAAGCTGTCAGGTATACCCTAGCGTGTATACCTTAATGGAAGGATCCAATAACACTTTGACTGACCTGGGAAACGAACCCAGGACCTCAGGCTCAGCAATCGCGCTTGCGAGCACTAGACCAATGAGGCAGTCTCAAGGATTACTGGCGTGATGTCAATTGTTTACTCAATTATATTAAAATACACTTTCCCCACGATTACCCTTCCAAAAAGCGACTTTGTAATTGAGCCATAATCTGGAGTTTTTAACAAAGAAAGTAGAAATGTGGCTCACCAACCTTGTACAACCTTTATGGAAGTGGAACGGGGATTACTGGTCCCTTACGTTACCTTTACCTTTTAACTCGAGAATGTGACGTGGAAAAGTAAACTTGAAATGAACCAATCACGGGGGTAAGGCGAGGTGCCATTGAAGGATGAGCTGAGCTATTTTTTATTGAAAAGTTTCTTATTTCATATTAAAGTTTTTTTTTGTTAAACATTGTGTAGTACTGAAAAATGTATTTTTATCTTTTAGAATTTATTTTTAGGGTTCCGTACCCAAAGGGTAAAAACGGGACTCTATTACTAAGACTACGCTGTCTGTCCGTCCGTCTGCCTGTCACCAGGTTATTTCTCATGAACCGTGATAGCTAGACAGTTGAAATTTTTACAGATGATGTATTTCTGTTGCCGCTATAGCAACAAATAATAAAAATATAAATTATTTAATATTTAAAGGACCCTTCATGCGCGAGTCCGACTCGCACTTGGCCAGGTTTTTTTTTTGATGATACATTAGAAATTGTACAAACATATTTGACTTTGAAATCAGGTTTGATGCTATATGTACCTTTACGATATTACAGTATTCGACAAAATCCGTGTCAATAAACCTCCATGCAATGTGGCTTACCTATAATTATTTGCAAGTCCACAACAGTCCTCAAAGGGAACTCCGCACCAATGTTATCGTAATATAGGAATCAGGATAATCAAACGCGTCCGTCAAAGTGTTTCATATTAATTATTGAGGTCCTCCACAAAGGACTGCATGGTTATAGCTGAGGGACGGCTTAATACACCAATATTATTACGTACCAGTTTCTGTAATATGGCATCTCAAACCAGGGGCAGTTTGCTCGGGAATATGGGCGTCATTAGTTCAATTATTTACAGGCGTCGGTGTTAAATGTCAACATCGTGCTCCGAAAACGACTATCTACTAAAGTACATTTTTTTAAGATGCAATCTAAAACTAACTGAAGTAAGGAAAAAGGCTTTTCCCATTAACCAGGCAGAATTCTGGGCTGCAAAAAATTAAATCCCTACAAAAAAAACCCAATAAAACTTTGCCCCACCTGTGAATCGAATCCTAGACTTTATGCTCAGTTTCATGCTCGTTAGTGGTCACTATTGCAACAACTAGCAAGTCTCAGCGAGAATCTCTCCCTGTGTTTCCTCCCACATTTAACCCGTCTGCCTTCAAAGTAACAGTGAAAAGGCAACTTCTGGGTACGCTCGTTCCATCATAGACCTCATCGATCGCTTTCCATCAGGCGTTATCGAGGTCAAGAGCAGGCCCATTTAGTAATATTTTTTTTTCTAAATATGCTTTTTAGAAAAACATGTTAGGAATTCAAGGCTAGATGGTAACCCATAATATTTTCTATCTAATCATGGACGAATCAGCTACGTAACAAAAACATTTTTTCCGGATTCCGGATTTGAAGTTCAAGCTCGACGCCAGTTACTGCCACAAAAGAGCCCTTACTTATCTTTCACTGAAGCCTCGCCTTATCACACATAAATAATTCGGCCAGTATCTGATTAGATATGCTATTTTACAAATCGTACACTTAATTCCGTTACTGCGGTATATCATTTATTCCCTATATTGCTTGAATGCAAAGGGATGAAGCTTTTACATCCTGGATCTATCCCCAAGTGTCATCTTGTCAATTCACTTTGATGTTCATGGGAAAATGGTCCTTTTTGTTTTTGAGTTTTTTGTTACTTTGTGGCGTTTGTGGTTTGCATGGGACTGTCGAGCGATATGATTATTAGGTCAGTATAAATTCAGAAAAGATAAACTGCATCAGTTTATCTGTGTCATCTGAATCTTTGAAATTACTTTTTTTTCTGTTTATAATTTTTTAACATCACGCCTGTATTTCTCCGAAGGCTAAGGTAAAGGTATAACAATAGTACATACACATTTCACCACAAATGTGTCCCAGATCCCATGTCCTTTCACAGTTATTATGCCTTATGGCTGTACCCTGGGACGGTAGCTTAATTTATTTTTGATTTTGATTGATGAGAAGCTCGTGATTAAATAATAATAGTCGCTCGGGTTCGATCTTCAGGTTAAACCGAGCTTGCGTGGGATAGTCCGTGGATGGGCGAGCACCCATTAAATAACAAGTTTCCGCCGTGCCTCGGAAAGCACGTTAAAGCGTTGGTCCCGGCTGTCATTTGTAGATCTTTGACAATCGTTTCATGTAGACAGTCTTCCGAAAGTCTGACGTCCAGTCATACCAAGGGGTTTCGTATCACCCAGTACTAACTGGGTAGTGGAGGTCAGATAGGCAGTCGCTCTATGTAAAATACTAGTATTCTGGTTAGACTGGAAGTTGAACTCCACATAGTTGGGATAAGGCCAGGCAGATGATGATAATGATTGGTGTATTTGCTTTGGAATAAATACTTTCATTCTTTGATTTTGAAAATGAGCCCATTGCTATTGGGCACACATCTGAGTATCTTGACCATCGTGCGTAACATAATTATAACATAGCATACATGTATATGTTGCAGCTAAGGGCACTGCCGATGGTCTCAGCTAAACTGCCAATAAATAACAAGGGCGTGCTGTAACTGAAGCAGTTTGGTGCACACAACATTATGTTCTGCGGTTAGTTCAACACTTGCCGTATCTTAGTAGCTATAGATTGGGCTAGAACTGGATTTGGCAAGTGTGTAGGATTATGAATCATTATCTAATATACAATATTGGCCTCGTCATCTATTAGAGATAGTACATACATGTCTGATGGCACATTCGATGGCGATTTCGCAGTATTATTTGAACAACAATACCGACTGAAGACAATTACTGTCATATTCTGCTTTAAAAGCATTTTGGTCAACTGACTTTCAATATTGGCGTTAGTTTTTCGGTCGCTTTTGTCAGTCTTATATATTTAAGCTTTATCTATAATTGCTACAGTTTATAAAATGTTATCATGTAGGCACTATGGACTCCCAACCACAATATCAATTTTGCATGGCGATAGCTAGTTTCTGCCGATAAGGCAGAAGAGGAACATATCAACGTTTTCACCAATAATTATGACTCATCATCTGCCTAGCCTTTTCCCAACTATGTTGGGGTCGGCTTCCAGTCTAACCGGATGCAGCTGAATACCAGTATTTTACATGGAGCGACTGCCTATCTGACCTCCACAACCCAGTTAGTACTGTGTAATACGATACCCCTTGGTAAGACTGGTTGTCAGACTTTTTTGGGCCACTGACTACCTAACGACTGTCAAAGATTTTCAAATGACAGCCGGGACCAACAGCTTAACGTGCTTTCCGAGGCACGGAGGAAACTCGGTATGTAATGGGTGGTCACCCATCCACAGACCAACCTAGGTAAGCACGGCTTAACCTAAAGATCGACCCGAGTGGCTGTTATTATTTAGCCACGAGCTCCTCACCAATAATTATGACTAAGAGGCCTAAATGAAAGTCTAACGGTGCAATATTTAGACATTTATTAACGTACACCGCTCAAATCAAACTCAACTCAACTAATTATCAAACTTAGGAGTCACGTGTACCAGCGACGAGTTTCTATCTCACACATACACACAATACCCGCTCAAACTCGTTACAGCTCGAATGACTCTCAGTTTTAGCCGATAGCCCGCCTCCATTAAAAGTTGGCCCTTTATTTAGCCGAAAGCGGCTAAAAAAATGAAGATCCCGTCTAGTGTGGGTACGTAGGATTGTAATCGCGGGATTAGTAGCTATAAACGCGGGATATGTTACATTTTATTTGTTGGGAATGTTTTGTTGTGTTTGTTCCATTACTTGGAAAATTGTATGACCATTTGCTCCTTACATACTCTTTTTGCTTCGATAAGGATCGTAGCAACTGTCTAACCCCATGAAAGAGAGTTTATGTTTTTATTAATCATTAATATTCTTATTTTTTAAACAGCCTGTACTGTCCCCCTGCTGGGCAAAGGCCTCCCCTAATTCCTTCCACGTGCTCTTTTCCCGTGCCTCCTCGAACCAGCCCTCGCGGTAGGCGTCCAGCTCGTCTCGTCACCATTTTCTGGGCCAGCCTCGGCGGCGCCGTCCGTCTTCTGGCAACCATTGTGTGGAGATTCCTATATAGTGATCAAACAATTATGTTATTCAATACGATTCGATTGTCATGAGGCAAACTGAAGTTTAACATAGTTTTAATGCAATGCATTATGTGAACATTTTACGTATCAATTCGTGCATTTTTTCTTATTGATCAAAAATTAGCAAACGCAGAGACATGCCATAACATTGCCTTAATCACGTAACTCATCAGGTAACCCAAACTCCCCGTATTTTTTAAATCCCGGTGCCGGGATTTATATGATCGTCCCAACACTAATTCCAACGAACAAGTTTAAGCCACCGCAGAGGAAACTTGGCGTCGCGACGAACGACTGCTTTTTGTTGAAATTTGCGTTTTTATATATTCCGTGAGTAGGCCGGGATATTGTGCGGGGATGAGACGCCATGTACTAGTGTTGTATTTAATAGTTTGGGACGGCTGAGATTGTATGCTTTTGTTCAGATGAAAGTATTTTTTGAGCTGGATAATAATGTACATGTGCAGGTATCGTCAATGTTTGTCAGATATGAGAGCAAATAAATAGTGAATAGTGTTTAACTGGGTTGTAAAGGTTAGATAGGCAGTTATTCTGTATAGAATACCAGTATTTAGTTGCATACGGATAGACTAGAAGCCAATCCAGTTCAAAAAGGCTATTTAGATAACTAGGAAAAGCCAGTTTTAATTGAAATCCCGCCTGTCGTATTATTGAAGTAAACCTACAGATACTTTGTAGGAAAAATTAGCAGGTTTTTAGACAAGAATACTGTAGTGTAAGCTATTCTCTTTCTCCCAAATGTTTGCCAAAACGTGTGAGGCCAACACATTATCCTTTGATACCAGCTGAAAATGCACAGCTGGAAAATAAAATACATTCCCTACGAAACACAGTCATACCAAGGACGTGGTGTTCCAAAAACTGCCCGGGTAATATCTGAATTGACCGAGCACACTGCATACAGCTGATACTGCTCTAGGTTGTACTGCATTATTGAGTACTGGCCCACTGCACTACCTGCTCTGTGGTATACAAATTTTATTTTTCACTTTGCACTATACAGGCTGTTTTATTTAATACTAGGCCGCGTTTACACAGTCACGTATTACCGCTGTAGTATATAAAGGATGTTCGGAGTCCGTTGGGTGTTTTGAAGGAGAATGACCAAAAGTAGGCCACATTTTATGGTGTACCGTGTCAGGGGTATTTATTGGTCAAAAATTTTGACTTATTGGTTTGTTTCTATCGAACATTGGAGAAGCTAAATAATAACATAACATAACGCCTGTACTCCCCGAAGGTTCAGACAGAGGGGGACCTAATAGTACACCCAGATTTCGCCAGTTATGTTTTTAATCCCATGTAGTAGGGGGGCGACCTTATTGCTATTATTTACCGGGCACAAATCCAGACTCCGTGGCTAATACTGAGAAATCCCTAATGGAAAAACCCAATAATACTTTGCCCGACCCGGGAGTGAACCCTCATGCTTCGTCAGCAGTAGCAGTCCGGCTTGCGAACACTAGACTGAATTTAGTATGTCTGTTTCCGTTATTGACGACGATTCCAATCAAATTATTGAAAACAATTACGAATCTTATTACTTTTATTGTTTCTAATGTTTTTGTACCTACATTTTCTAATAATCATTTTAAATCCACTTGAACATTTTTCTCCGTTTTGCACACAGTATGTTTAATTTGATGCTAGGCTGTGTATCACACAGTCACGTGCCACCTCGGTAACATGTAAAGGATGTATGGTGCTCTTTGGGAGTTTAAAAAATTCCTAGTAAATTTTTGAACTTTTTTAATGCAATATGTAGTTTAGGTGTCGTGCTTTACTGCTCATTTTGTATGTACCCGTAAAACGTGCACGTTAACTCGGTGTAGTAGTCATATGTCATTTTATTTCAAAAGTTTTTGTTAGCAGCTATAAAGGAACTGGATATTAGGACTTTGAGTGGTGATTACAATGTGTAGAACTGATGACTTTTTTAATAGAAATGTTCAAACTGTAGGTACAATCAGCATTGATCGTTCCGATTGCTGAAACACATGGAAAATGGGTAGTCTTCCATAAATGGGTGAGTGGGCCCATTGCATGGTGGTGGATACTGTAGACGCTACACAATGATTTAATTTCACGACTATTTTCAGCATGTCTTACCAATGATGAGCAAAAAAAAAACCCTATCATCATCTTTAACTACAATAGCTATATTATGTGTAGACATTTCATTAAACAGTCAACCAAACATTTTGTACATCAAATCAAGTAACTCACGCAAAAAATATTGCTAGAAAACTTTTTTTTGGGGTGAAATGTCACGTTTTACGGTAGGTTCAATGTAATGGACTCAAAACATTGTGCTGATGGTTGCATTGAATAGTACAGGGGAAAAGGGGCTAATGAAAAAAAAAAAACTAGTGAAAATGTTGTAACTCTGACCTCCAATATCCTCCGTAACTAGAGGGTTCCCGGATATGATCCAGAACAAATAATTATCAAAATGACGGGAAGAACAAAAGTGTCAAAAAATTAGGATGAAAAAAATAAGTAATCCACCGCGTGTATACGGTGTAAGGGGTGGTCAGATTTATAAAATATTACACTACGGTGTAAGTAGAGCTTCAGTCTGCCTTCAGTCTTACACTGGCAGATCACGCCATGCTAGTTGCACAGGAAAAATAAAATGCGAGGTGCTCTAGCATTTTGTATTATGCCAAGATGGTACGGTGTATGTTGCATGATTTAAGATTACTCCCTAATAAACTGAAAAGCTTTGTATCGAATATCAAAAGCCTGCTCGTTTCATTTTAGATTTTCTGTAAAACAAAATTGCAGCTGTCCTGCATATTCGCGGAATATTCCGACCTATCCAACATGCACAATGTGAGTGTGATGCTGTCCAAGATATACCTCTGCAGTTACATCCACCGGCAGACCTGTCTAGTTGGCCCTAGCATGTATGGCGTTCAAACTCTATTACTGATACTGTTAGCCTGCGTCATCCCACTGCTGGGTAAAGGCCTTTCCCCATGACTTCCAGTTGTTTTGATCCAGGGCTAATGTGTGCCAGTGGTCGTTGGTTTTATCCAGCTCGTCCCGTCATCTTCTACGAGGTCTGCCGCGACGCCTTCTGGCTGTGTCATACTCTATTTTAAACACACTAAAAATATCGCGACTCTCTGTCTCTTTCCTTCACTCCTTCTCCCTCTAACCCCGTCTTCTCCAATACATTCACAGTTGACAAACTGTCGGCACTCGGGATCAACAACAAGATATATTCGCCAGTACTTAGCAAGAGAGTCGGCTATAAAACTCAATGGTACAATAAATCTAAATGAATTATCTGGAAGGAATAGTCTGCAGTAACATATTCTTTGGTACAGTGACGAGCGCCTGTATGTATCTTGCCAACTTTTAAAAGTGATTTTTTGCTACTACTTCGATTTCAATATCTTGTTGCTCCGACCATAGTATTTTGGAACCCATGTTTTAATACAATAATACCTGTGTGCGTATGTTCGTAATTATTCTACTTCTAAACGGCTTGACCGATTTTTAGAGTTCCATACCCAAAGGGTAAAACGGGGCCCTATTACTAACACTCCACTGTCCGTTCGTCTGTCTGTCCGTCTGTCACCAGGCTATATCTCTTGAACCGTGATAGCTAGACAGTTGAAATTTTCAAAGATAATGTATTTCTATTGCCGCTATAACAACAAATAATAAAAATATAAATTATTTAATAATTAAAGGGGGAACCCATACAAGAAACGTGTTTTTTTCGGTTTATGGCACGGAACCCTTCGTGCGCGAGTCCGATTTTTTACTTATTTGGTCACCGGGATACTTCTTATCTATAGTTAGACCCTGCAGGTTGCGCTGTTGTCGACATCCATTTTTTCCCCCACCTATTTGGGCCACTTAGGACAGGACAACGTCTGTCAGGTCAACTAAAATTATTATGAATTTTATCTTATCACAAAGTTGTAATCGCTTTTTCAAGAGAAATTACTTTTGCATTTATGTAAGTGGATACATATTGGTGCTAGTGATTGTACTTCTACTTGCCGAAACAAGCGGTACCTAATGGTTGTGTAGTATTTATGTTGTTATCAACGTATTAGGAAATTGTCTAGTTTTGTCTTCTTCTGGAAGAAAGATTTTGTTTCTCGTGCTGAATGACAGAAATTAAGGCTATTAGCTGTTAGAACTATTGGTAATTGAGTCGTAGGACTTATCTTTGTAAAGGTCACCAGGAGGGTCTAGAAAACTGGTAATCGTTTTAAAAGCTTTCACAAACCTAGGTTTGCTAAGTCTGAGATCCTTCGATACTTAATTCGGGTAGATCTTTGTTTTTTTTTGTTTGAAAATTCATTAGCATTTTAAGGGGTCCCCCCTCTCATCACGTCGCTTCAATCGATTCTGTTCCGATAAAACGCTAGAATACATTCTACTAATCTTCAGAAAGGCATAATACATCACCTGCTACGATCCGCCCATAAACCTTTTGCGCGTTCATGTTCTTACATGACGTCATACACGCACCCCGGATGTGAGTACTACGCACCTGGCATTTCTAAAGAACATTACCAATATCCTCGTTGGTCTAATGGTCGCAAGGCTGAACGTGAGGTCATCGGTTCGATTCACGGGCCTTTAAAAAAAAAATTCCCATCATTAATTTTTCAGTAGCAACCACGGAGTTGGATTTATGCCCAGTTGATGGCAATAGGCTCGCCCCCTATTACATGGAGCTTAAAAACATACCTTACGAAATGTGGGTGTACATCCCGGCCTAATCCTTCGGGGATTCTAGGTGTGACGTTATGTTACTACCACAATCCTTATAGGCTTATGTATTCCAATATATAGGCATGATTTATCCCATAACTAGTCAGCCAGTATCTACACTAGCCACTTAGACAGCGTTGTCAATATCCCCGATCTATCGACTTCGTCGTTCAGGCTACCTAACTATAGGCACATTTAGGCGTTGTTAACATACTAGTGCGATTTACCACGGTAGTCGCACCGCCTAATTGCGTCAGTAAGTCGGCCATGTATAACCGGCCTAAAGCCTGATGAAATGACCGAGTATAGCTGTGTCGAAATAAACGGGTAGTTGGCAGATGAGTTTGGTAAAAGTGCACTAAGGAGATTTCAGGGTGTAATTTATTTGACTGCCTCGTTGGTCTAGTGATCGCAAGCGCGACTGTTGGTCCTGAGCTCGATTCCCGGGTCGGCAAATTGTTATTGGGATTTTCCATCAGGAATTTCTTAGTAGCAGCCAAGGAGTCTGGATTTGTGCCCGGTTGATGGCAATAGGCTAGTCCCCTTTTACATGGAATTTAAAAACATAGCTGGCGAAATATGGGTGTACTATCAGGGACACCTCTGGCTAACCCTTCGGGGATTACAGGCGTGATGTTATGTATGTATTATTTTTAAACTGCTTCGTTGGTGTGGTGGTTGCAAGCGCTACTTGCTAAGCTTGAAGTGCTGGGTTCTATTCCTAGTCGGGTAAAGTATTACTGGGGTTTTTCAACTATAGTTACTGGTGTTATCCACCAGGAATATCTCAAAAGCAGCCTGGAGGTTGGATTTGCGCCCGGTTGATGGCAAGAGGGGTTTTTTTAATAGATAGAGTGATTCAAGAGGAAGATGTATAACTACATTGCACCCGTGCGAAGCCGGGGCGGGTCACTAGGTTACTATTATAAATGCAAAAGTGTTTATGGACGTATGGTTGTTTGTTACTCAAAGAAGCCAGAATGACTAAATGGAACTGGATGAAATTTGGCACAGAGGTAGCTTATAATCTGCCAGGGCTGCGGGCTGTTCGAAAGAGATACCGCGGCCCTGGAACACAAAGGGCAAGGAAGGAACATGGATGGGTTTTAGTCAGTACAAGTCTGACACTCCCTTCCGCTCTGCCCAGAGCGGGTGAAGTCATTTGATGATTGCCCGTAAAAAAAAAAGGTAGCTTATAGTCTGGAACAGCACATAGCATTCTTATTTTTTCTCACACTTACACTCCAAATCTCTACGCGAACGAAGTCGCGGGCAACAGCTAGTTTGTTATAAGAACATGGTATATTTAGTAACTTATCTCATGTACGACATCTGCTATCTACAGGTCTGGTCACGAGATAAATATTATATCGCAATGTAGGAGCTATCACTTGATAAAGGTTATTGGCTACAACTAGAAGTGATAACTAGCCAATGGAAACTGTTTTACGCACCTATCATATATGTTGTTTAGATATATCATCAACATCATTTCAGGCGAAAGACGTCCACTGCTGGACATATGCCTCCCCCAAGTGTCACCACATTGACCGGTCCCATGCCACTCGCATCCAGTGGATCCCCGCAACCTTCACCAGGTCTTCGGTCTTCCAACAGGTCTTCCAACGCAACGTCTTCCCGTTCACGGTCGCCACTCCACAACTTTACGGCCCCATCGGCCATCCGTTCTGCGAGCAATGTGCCCTGCCCACTGCCACTTAAGTTTGCAAATTCTTCGGGCTGCGTCGGTAGATAACGCTTTAGATAAACTAGTCGTGAGTATATTATCAGTAGTTACAGAGGAATTCTGATAAACCTATGACTAAGATATAGCGGATGTAACGTTCTCCAAAAAATGTGTTTTGTTTATCATGAGTAATATGTTTAATACACGGTTCATGTAGGTGAAGGAAGATGGTTAACCAGTAGATGACACTTTTGGTTAACTTTCGTTTGGTGCTAGGAAGAGATCCAGAGTAATCGAGATCGTCACATATTTATTTAACACTTCAAGCACAAAGTACAGAGGCGGACTTAATGTCATAGGCATAAATCATCTGTGAAAATTTCAACTGTCTAGCTATCACGGTTCAGGAGATTCAGCCTGGTGACAGACGGACAAACAGAGAGACGAACAGCAAAGTCTTAGTAATAGAGTCCCGTTTTACCCTTTGGGTACGGAATCCTAAAAAGACGGTAAGACTGGAAGCTGACCTAACATAGTTGGGAAAAGGCTCAGCAGACGTGCCTTAACTATCTGTCACCGTTCACTTCTAGCCAAGTCTACATTCAGAGAAGAAGCTGCAATATTACTATCAGCTCAGAAGAAAATCCCCCATATAATGATCCTCACAAACCGGTCCCAACAAAGCAATGGTCACGCAAACGATCCAAGTTTTTCTATTACGGCACCAACCGTCTGACGTACTACATATCGTGATGACCAACGAATTGCCATACGTCATCATTAACTGTTTGAGTTGCGAACACTTTCGCATAGTTTGTTGGCACAGATTCCTTTTTGTTTGCTCCCCATTCAGCTACGGAATTTATGACGTTCAAGCTTTGAAATTTTATGGTCTCTCTAGGAATGTTATTGCGTTGTTCCGTTTGGACGGGGGATACAGGGAGTGTTGAGTGTGGGTATTGTGGGGTAAACTGTCATTATGTACTGCGTGTACTCAGCATCTTCATCATTAGCCTACTGTAGTCCACTGCTGGACATAAGCTTCTCCTATTGCACGCCACTTAGCTCAATTGTTTAGTGGCACGAGGCTCTGAGTTCGATTCCTAGGTCGGGCCAAGCGTTATTGGGTTTTTCTGTCAGGAATTTCTCAGTAGCAGCCACGTTGTCTGGATTTCTGCCCGGTTGATGGAAAGAGGCTCACCCCTTATTACATGGGACTTAAATATAACTGGTGAAATATGGGTGTACTACATATTAGGTACACCTCTCATCTCTGCTTAACCCTTCAGGGATTCCAAGCGTAATGTTATGTTAGCTCCATTTCCGGCATCTCTCATCCAGCTCCTGCCCCGCGCAGATCGTCACTCGTCGCGGCATGTAGTGGACCTAGGTAATGCAGATCGAATTGATTTACGTCTGTTGTCAGAAGAATGTTTGAAGCTCATGTGAAAACAAAAAAAAACTGTCAACTGAGCTCCCAATAACATACCACGGAAGATAGTCCGTAAGTGACAGTATAAGTTTAATTATAAACCGAGAAAGCTTAAAACATAGATTGTCAGATATTTACACGCAAGAAATGGTAATAATCCTGGATCTGTTCTGGATCCGTGCCTAGTTAATGGGAATTGGCTTACCCCCTATACATGAAAGATGGACTCTAAATATAATAAGTGTACCATAGATACACCTCTGCCTTAACCCTTTGGGGATTACGGGGATGATATTATAATTACGACGATAAAAAGTATTCGATAGAACCATAAAATTAATGTAAACATGCTATTAACACGTAGGTACATAATTTGTCAATGCGTTAGCAAATGACATCTAAAAACTTTTCATACCGCAATTAAAACTTTTTTAATCAAACAAATAACAAATTCAATTCCAAATTATAAACTTTGTTTGACTTGCATTTACAATTAATTGCTATTCCATATATTAAACGCGTGTTAATGGAGATTACATCCGTCAAATTCAATAATGCCCATTAGCATAATTATGTAATTACGTATGAGTCAATTGACTCAAATGAGATGTGATTGTCAGAGTTTCATGCTTTTTAGGGATCCGTATCTTTTTGTAAAAACGGAACCCTTATAGGATCACTCGATTGTCTGCCTGTCTGTCCATCTGTCACAGCCGGTTATTCCCGAATTTATTTGACCGATTCAGTTGAAATTTGGTACAAATATGTAAATCAGTCACCCTAATTCGGACGTGTCACGTAAATTAATGAATTTTTTACTTGGGGGCCACTTTTGGGTGGTAAATTAGATAAAAAAAAATGATAACTGTATCGTGTTGCATATCAAATGGAAGGGTTCATTGTGAGCATCTCAAATATTTTTTTTTTTATAATTTTAAGATTATTTTAATCTTCATGCAGAATTCATTCGATGGCACAATACAAAAAGTGCACAGGTGTCTGTCCTTGACGTTCTTATGACTGCATCAGCGTGCGGCGTGCGCGTATCTAAGTTTAGGGCCTAAATAAAAAAAAAAATATTTGGTGAAAATTTGCCATCGACAACCTAAGTAGAAGACAAGAAGACCTTCCTAATTCACGTTTCTACAAATTATTAAAAGTTTAAAAGACTTGACACATCTTTAGCAAATTATACTTCACTTTTCCTCTCATCTAAGCTACATTATCGCCCAATGCACTCACTGGGAGTAGGCTCCAGGTAACACGCCTCTCATGCACCATTTCGCAAACAGTCCGATCAAAATGCACAGTGCACTTCTGTGCAGAATATGCACTGTGCATTACAGCCGAGGCGAGGGGAGAGGATTGCGCCATCGAATGAATTCTCCATGAACTGACTCCACTTTGTTTTGAACATAGAATTTTTTAGCTCCTACGGGAATCTTGGGATTGGCTGGGGCATTTCTGATACTGTGTTAGTTGTTATTATTTGGTTTTGTTAGGTCAAAGGCAAATAATTTGTGATTAGCAGCATAGCATAATCAGTCTATATCGTTCCTCTGCTGGAACACACGACCTCCTCTCTAAGAGAGGGAATGGGCCATAATCCACCACTCCGGATTCGTAGATATCACAGACCTTCGAATGTTTGGTTCTAGGACATGCCGGTTTCCTCACGATGTTTTCCTTCATCGTTTTTGAGAGCAGTGATGATGAAATAATTTACACAATGTAATACACCTACCTAGGTTCGAACCCACGACTTTGCTCGTAAGTCGAAACCACCACCACTGGGCCAGCACTTCTCCACGATATCAGCGGAGTTGGTCATAAATACTGTTCTCAACACATAGAGATTGTCCAACTTCAGACTTTTTGATGCTTCAAAGTATTGATAACACCTGTCTCACCCTGAAATGTCGTATTAACTAGTATTACGGGGTAAACTAGTTGAAGACTTCGGGTGGGTAATGGAGGTACCAATCACCTAATCTGGTGTTCGTTGACAATAGCACTCAAACCTCAATTTTAAAACCGTCAAAACTACAATTTTATCAAGAAATTCCCCGAAGAATTCTCCATATTCCCAGATAATCTTGAAAACAACAATCTCTTCAATATATGTAGGTACGAGTAGGTACTTTAATGAACTTATTAACAAGTTCCAACTTATCCGAAAATTGATTGTTGTTTGTCATTCACGAACAGTTCGCAAAGAGTTTACAATCGTGAAGTTTTCAGACTTTTCGGCTGTGTGTAATTAAAATTAAACACTTTGGTAAAAAGCTGTTCGATGGCTTTTTGACGAGGCGCGTGTAACAAGGGAGTTAATTACTTTATTGTACATTTTAATTTGGTAACGGTGTAGCTATGTTTTTTTAAAACGATTCATGTGGCGAGGATCCGGTTTGCACTTGGTTTTTACAATAAGTACTGTATTTAAGCTTTGTTAATTTTTCAATGATTTTAAGACGATTATAAGCAGCTCGGCTTCATTCCGATTTGACCCTTGATTGGTCTCTCTTCGTTAGTTCTTCATAAACCAGTCACCACTCAAAAAAATTGACCAAACAAATAGTCGGTTTGTTTAGTGTCCTCTCTTACAACGACGACACACAGTACAAATATGACTGCAATGACTTAATAGTACAAATTAGGTTTTGTGACAAATTGTATTTTGTTGATCTTGGCCTTTATAATTCACGCTTCTACAAATTCATCACCTGCCTGCCTTTTCCCAACTATGTTGGGGTCGGCTTCCAGTCTAACCAGATGCAGCTGAATACCAGTATTTTGCATGGAGCGCCTGCCTATCTGACCTCCACAACACAGTTAGTATACAACAATTTATATTTTGTAACAATACTGTGAGATGTAAGAGAGGGTACATGAAGTTTCTTGCCTGGTCTTACACATAGAAACTTACCAAGTACGTATTGCAATGTGCAACTATAAAGATGTGTAAAAAGACTCTTAACGAAGCCGCAAGGCACTTATTCTCCCCGTCATTGCGATCATTTTTTTACTCTAGACCATACTTGGGAACCTTCTAGTTACGACCTTCACGACCCCCGTACTATTCAATCCATCCATCAGCACAATGTTTTGAATGCGTTACATTGAGTCCTACCGCAAAAACATGACTTTTCACCCCAAAAAAGTCGTTTCCCAGCAATAATTTTTGCGTAAAGTTACTTACTTTGATGTACATAATGCTTGGTTAACAGCTACGTCAAGAGTCTGTTTACTCTCCGTATACGAGTACATCTCATTCTGATTGAGACTCCCTTGATCATTCAAAAGTGCTCGTTGAAGAAAAAGTTTGTAAAATGTAATAAAATTTTAATCATTAAAAAAAGTACTGCATCCTCGTTAGTAGTCTTCGATCTTAACTACCAATTACTGTTGCCATGAACAAAATCGCCTGACTAAGCAAAAAGGTACGAACTTCAATTAATTAACTGTTCCGACAAAAAGTTAAGACATTCGCGCATATCGCTTTGGATACAATCACTTATCTAAGCTGCTTTATGTACTTTACTTAGTAGTTATATACAAGAAGTTATAAATAGATTATATATATATATTTTTTTTTATATTTTTCCTTCTTGAAGGAATTTAGATTTTTAGACATTAATGTTAGGCCGTTGCCCAGCAGTGGGACAGTATAGGGTGACTGGTAATTAGTGACCGATACTTATACACGTGATTGTACTCATAATAACAAACAACTTTCCCATAGGAACATGTTTTTTAAATACAACAGCCGTATGAAAATGTTTAGATTGTTGCTAACTTAAAAGTATTAAAAAAATGGTTGTCTGTAAAGTCGGTTTACGGACGATAATTTTACGTGATAACTTCATAAGAAAACATTGATGAAAAATTGCATATTTTTATCAATTGAATTGAATTATTATTACTGAATTATCATTATTTTGTACGAAAACTTAATTCGATCGTGCCTCTATCGCTTGTTCCGCGCTCTCCCTTGCACGCTCGGCTCAGGCGGAACGTGACACTTTTTCGTGAGTGCAGCCGGCGTTCATCAATTTATAAGACGTTATCACGTTGGGAAAGTTGTTTATCATGAGTACAATTACGTGTATAAGTATCGGTCATTAATTACCAGTCCCCCCTATTTATGCTAAGGAAAAAAAATGATGTAAGTCACACTAGACACTAGTCTTTTAGTGTCTAGTCTAGACTAGATAATGACAGCCACACAGGTCGATCTTCAAGGTTAAGCAGCGCTTGTCGAGGACGCTCTGTGGATGGGTGACCATCATTATGATCCAACAAAATGTTTTATCTTATTGTAAATAAAGAAACTAGCCACCATGTACTTGTAGTAATTATGCACTCTAAAACCGACAACTAACCTCTGATATATTAAAGAAATAAAACGTTATTTCCCAATCGGGCTTTCGTTGGCGTAGTGGCGTACCGGGCGCAGTGGCGTTGTCGCGCTACGCCGCGTACCACAGCTTGTTGCTGACGCGTTATTACTGCTTTTGTGTCTAACGTCACCTGGTCGCCTGCCTGTTGTTTTTGTTATATTTAGAAACACTTGGTCGCCTTTTCACTTAGTAATATGATTAAAAAGGTGGTTGAGGTTTTGTGTGTTTACATTTTATTTTGTTCTTTTTAACAATGTATTTTGTGTAACCTTATGTCGTATTCCTTCACCTTGTGGAGTTTGTTACTGATTTTCTGTTTTTTAAAGTATCGATAAGAAAAAAGAAATACTTAAAATATTTAGACACTGACAACTGACATCCCACTTATTGATATATGTAAGTAAGTAGTTAATCTATACTTATTTTTACATAGTATAAAACAAATTCGCCCCCGCTATTTGTACGGTTAGATCTTTTAAACTACGCAACGGATTTTAATGCAGGTTTCAGCAAAAGATAGAGAGATACAAGAGGAAGGTTTATATCTACAATGTACCCGTGCGAAGCCGGGGCAGGTCACTAGTATTATATAAACGCGAAAGTAAATCTTTTTGTCCATCATCTTTTTACACCCTTAATGGCTGAAGAGATTTCGACACGGTAGAGACCAGGTTGACCTGGCTTAAGACATGGTTAAAAAAGTATAAAATAAATGAGAAAGCTAAATGTTGTCACATAAAACAAACATAACATAACGCCTCTAATCTTCGAAGGGTTAAGCAAAGGTGTACCTAATAGTACACCTACACTTTGCCAGCTATGTTTAAGTCCCATTTAATAGGGGCCGAACCTATTGACATCAACCGGGTGCAAATCCAGGCTCCGTGGTTGTACTGATAAATTCCTGATGGAAAAACCCAATAACACTTTGCCCGACCCGGGAATCGAACCCAGGACCTTATGCTCAGCCGTCGCGCTTGCGACCACTAGACCAAAGAGGCAGTCAAAACAAACAAAATCAGCAACACAAACCTCACTCAAGAGGCGACTTCTTAAAATTGTAATTTCAACATTAATCCTAAGATTCGTAATTCTTAACGAAATTTTCCCTAATTAAAAGCAGGTACTGTTAGGCCCACAAAAGGAAATGTTTATTAAAAATAAAGAAACAATTATCTTTTTTACCTTTTTGGTGCCTACAGCTTTTTTACTGGGATTTCTTTTACTCACGATAGAAATAAATCTTGTTTGTTTTAGTGAATTTAACTCATGAGGCTGAAACAAAGTTTGACTTCACGCAAGCTAAGAATAGTTTTCATACAAAAACTAACCTTATTCGTAAAACGTCAATTTCTATATTTGTATAAAATCCTCGATCATAGTCTTCATAGTCCGATATATGAATATGCAGGTTTACTTAATACGAATAAGGATCATTTCTGCATGAAATGCTATGTAGGTTTTACTTGAAGTAAAGCGTTAGTCCGTTCTATAGATTTTAGCCTTAAACTCATTAGCATTGTATCAGTAGATTGAAGATACAACTTGACCTGACGTTTGGCATTTCATGGATATTCCATTAAGACGATTTCCGATTTGATATCCTTTGACTACTAA
Source organism: Lycophotia porphyrea (assembly GCA_950005105.1). Lineage (NCBI taxonomy): Eukaryota > Metazoa > Arthropoda > Insecta > Lepidoptera > Noctuidae > Lycophotia > Lycophotia porphyrea. The sequence goes on along the minus strand of OX465390.1, from coordinate 18,744,074 downwards.
AAGATCTGAGATTTCAAGAGAAATAACAGCCTTGCAGGTGTATTCGCGGTATACTGTGACGATTTGCAAGAACTTTGCAGAAGAAATTTGTAAAGCTGAATGAAAGTGTCCATTGAAATGAACTCTCCAGGAACAGCGAATTAAAGACACAACTTAAATGAAGAAATAATCGCATTCTAGAAGCATGCCATTTTAAATACAACTTTAACACCTCGCATAAAGGTCGAGCTTCAGAAAACTGTGACATTTAAAGACAATCTGCACTTCTACGGAACGATCAGCGAAATTACCGTCGTAGATAGTAAAAAGTGACTTTACGTGAGCTTAGGTAGCTCAGTATCCTTCGATCTACAATAAAATGGCCATCGCACTGTGCATTGACGGCTATCTACAGTTAATACTACTATAAACACGTGGACAACGCGCAATGAACGTAGAACGTACAATATAATCCAATTTCGACGAGAATTTGACACAGTTTTAGTGCGGAGATTACGGGTATGTGACTCTCTGTCTTCAGTTGTTTGCGTCGTTATGTGCCCGACAAAAGTTTTTGGCGATCTCTCTCCATTTTGTCGATCTTAGGGTTGTTTCTGACCTTCTCTCTATCTCCGTTACTCATCTTTCTTAGATATTATGTAAAAAAATTCGTGTTAATTTCATACACGTGTCAAGATGCATTTGGATGCATGTTCCATATTTACATCCTGCATCTGCAAATTTTTACGGGTGGGCCTGCATCCATCGCCAAGCCTGAACTTATTCGCAGGATTAACAACTAATATTTTGCATAGAATTTAATGTCATGGATTTCACGCCTTATTCCATAACATATCTTTTATCTTTTTCATATAAGACAGGCGCTTTATATTGTCACAGTTGAAGAGAAGAGAAGTTGTAGTTGAAGCTGCCCGGAGCGGGAGAAGCCAATTGATGATTTCCCATCCGTAAAAAAAAGGGTCTAATTGAAATAAATGCTTTTGAGTTTGAGTTTGAGTATAATAGCTCCGTGCCTAGGAAAGTACAAGAAGTCGGTAATCATGCGCCTAATCTCTCTCCAGTCGTGATTTTTTACCGGGGAGGTAAAACTATGAGGTTATGGAAGACAGATCGTACCTGTATTTGCGCGCACACTTGTTCACTATTATATTTCATGTGTCGATGACCATTCTCTGCTAAGATTGATCGATAACGGGACCGGATGACTATAGTTGTACTTGTAAATGATGAATTTAGATGTAAATATCTTGAGTAAAAACAATTGTAGCGTATGGAAGGAAAGATACAAAACACGACACGTCAGATGGCTATCATCTTGTTAAGATATTGTGACAGATTACTCGCGAGACCCAAACAAGAGTGGATAAAGTTTGACATCACCGCAAACAAGGCTATTTCGGTACATTTTACAGGCAAATGTAGAGAATTTAATGTTTCATGTTTATTTAGGCTTTAGGCCCCACTGTAAAGGCCTAAAAAGGTAAATATTGTGGCTCTTGTAAAAACAATGAGTAAATACAGAAATTTTTGAATACGAGTAACAAAACAAAATAACAGGTCTGGTTAACAACATTTAAGGTTACATTTAGTTGAACATTTAGTTGAGTAGTTAACAAGCAAAGTTAATGATGCACACATTTCCAGTTATAATAATTCCAAATTCTAATGAGAATCATTTAGGAAAATTCGAATTATTCAACCGAGAATCGAACCCATAGTATTACTATTGAAGCTGCTGCATTCCAACGTTATACCAAGTGGAATTAATTCAGTTAAAATTAAAACATTTTCATGATTGAAATTAAATTATATACTTTTTGTTAAGCTCCCAAACGGTGATATCTTTATGATGTACTGCCATTTGTCCGCGACTTCGCTAGCGTGGAAACTAAACAATGATGTGGCGACACTTGGGGGTGACCATGTCCAGCAGTGGACGTCTTTCTTCGTCTTCGAAAAAGAGAACCAAGAATCCGATTCCCGGGATTCTTGGTTCTCTTTTTCCAGTGCGCATGCGACAACCCTTCGTACAGTAGGTGGTGCGATACCTGCTAGCGGATAGAGCTTATTCAGAGTGGTCGGTTTAGGCAGCCCGATATTATCCGACACGTCTCTTTTAGAGCAATGTCTCCTTGCTGCGCGTGAGCGAATCAGTGTCACACTGGGCACGCAAATTCACCGGCAGAAACTCATAAGGAAATCATAGTATTATTTATACAGATACATACATAAACTCACGCCTTTTTCCCATGGGGGTAGACAGGGTAGGTAGTATTAAATAGTGAACTATTAATTGATAATATAGCTTCTAGATATAGTTGTTTAATTCAGTAAAAGAATTTGTTAGTTCTAAAGGAAAAAATGGTTTTTTAGCACTGGCCACACTCAGCCGATAACAGTGGGAGATGTGGGTCACGACAACGAGCATCGCTTGTTTTAATGACTAAGAAGACAGGTGATTGATTATTCGCATGTTGTTTCACCTCGTACAGAGGCCAGCACATCAAGCTACTACAATCTGTCAAATTTCTTTAATAGATTTTCAACTTTATCGCTAAATCATTAGGTTCAAGGTTGGTTGGCAGTTTCGGGTAGCTTACGTCCCACTTCCCGCGCGTAATTTGCTTCAGTTTGGCAGGACCTTTATTACAGCAGATTTTTATCAGTGTTTTAGTTATATCTTTCATTTAAAATAATACAATATTTCTATAGTAATCTCGTATTTATTTAACCTAGTATATTATAAGTACTTATCAACATTCTTATTTTATGACACTTGACCGTGATTGTACTGTATCCAGTCATTCTGACACTAGACAATATTGGCCACTATTAACACTTTCAGCACTAATTACGATATGGTCACTAATCAATACAGGGTGGAAGGGGCATCATAGACAAACGGTACCTGCTGATTCCTGCAATAACTGTACGGTCAAAATGTATGGGACAGCTGTTTTTTTTAAATTACCGATGAAAAATTTATATGTGTGGGGGTTCGGACCGATATACTGAACACGTGATCTCCCTTTCACCCTGTATATTAACACATTCATACCGTCGTGACCTCCACATAGGGGTCGGAGTTCCACTCAATCACAGAATAGTTACTCCAAACAAAATTACCATTTAACGACAATGGCGCTTCAAAAGCCAAGTACAATATCGCTTTAGCTCCTTCTTCGTACATCTTAGCCGTCCTCCTTCCTTCTCTGCTGTTGAGGTTTCCAGGGTTCACACAGTTTATTACCACTCCTCTGTCTGCCCATTCTCTGTGTTGCAAGAAGGTTACGGCGTTCAAAGCAACCTTGCTCACAGAGTGGACGCTCATTCCCCAACCTTCAGTTTTCTCTGTCCCTCGTCTCGCAGCCTGTTCGTACTCCTGCAAGATAGCAACCAGCTCATCTTCAGTTAAGTTAGAATCACTAATCCTTTTTCTTATTTTTTCGTTCTCTATTGTTGCTAATAAGCCAGCTGGACCAGAGACGTTGATCACCCTTGCATTCTCACTTAGTATAGGGTAGACTAATTTACCGAAGTTGATGTATCCGTAGAAGTTCACACTGAGCGTTCTTCTTACAATTTCTGCGTGTGATATCTTCTTTTCTGGAACGTAATCAGTCACGTTGATGATGAGTTCTATTCTTTCATCTAGATCCTGGATGTGGTGTCTCACTTTTATAATGCTTCTCGTATAAGTCACGTCCATTTGTAGGAAGTTCAGATCTAAGTGGTCTCTCTCCAGGTTCTTGAGTATGTTGAATCCTGTTGTTTCGTCTTCGGCGGTAAAGTATATTTTTCCATTGTAGTTTTCTGTTAGTCTCTTTAGTACTTGGTAGCCGAGGTTACTGGCGGCGCCGACGACAAGGGCCACGTCATACATGGCTCGCGATACTATATAATGTGGCTTTATCACGTTATCACGCGATCAGTTATGTGCGTTATCACCTCTGTCAATGTAATTTTCGAGATAAAGTTTCAGTTCTAGATAAGAGTGACACAGTTTTAGATGCAGAGGCTGTATGATATGTTCTAGAGTTTTGAAGATAGGTATTGGAACAAACTTTTGGGATTTTTTTAAAAGTGTGGTATGTTGCTTAATCTTTTCAACAGAAACTTAATGGTGCCCCATTAAGTAAAAAAATAATAAAAAACTATTTCTTGCTACATCCTGAGTAAAATGTTCAAAATAATAGGACGCTTGTCTGTGTGTAATTTTACAAGACAATAAATTAAAATATTAATACAAACAAAAAAATAATGTCAACAAAACAAAACAGAAAATACAGGGAAGTCAATTAATAATATTATAGTCAAGTACATACAGGGTGTAAACAGACTCTTCACGAAGCCGTCAACCAAGCATTCTGTACATCAAACTAAGTCACTTTACGCAAAAATTATTGCTGGGGAACGAGTTTTATTTTTGGGCTGAAGATTCACGTTTTACAGTAAGACTCAATGTAACGCACTCAAAACATTGTGCTGATCGATGTATTGAATAGTAAAGGGGTCCTGGAGGTGTTTAAAGTAAAAATCGTACATTAAAAACAAGTATTTAAAAAAAAGTTGGAACTTTGACCCCCAATATCTCCGTAACTAGAAGGTTCCCAGGTATGGTCTAGAACAAAAAAATTATCGCAATGACGGGGAGAACCAAGTGTCTTTCGACTTCGTTAAGAGTCTGTTTACACCTTTTATTATACATTTTTTTACGAAGTTTTAATGAGTATTTCGCGGAAATTTGATCGAGTTTAAGAGGAAAATAATCTCATACATTATTATGGCTCGCACGTTTCCGCTCCGCCCGAACGAAAATCGCTCGATATGAAAACGGGATCTTGATACTGCTCAATCTCAAGAATGTTTCTTCAGTAATTACTGGAACATAATTAATTATTTTATTATTATTATAGCTAGCCCATATTATCCCACTGCTGGGCAAAGGTCTCCCTCCATTCCTTCCACCGGTCACGATTCCGTGCTACTTCTTTCCAATTCTCAAGGAAGACATCGAGTTCACCCCGCCATCTCCTACGTGGTCTGCCGCGACCCCGTGCCACTGTTTCAGGGCACCAATCCTGAGGTTTACAAGCTTTTTTTTTATAATTAATTAAAAACTATTAAATAAACTAACAACAAACTATAAAATCCAAAAACCTCCTCAACGCTGTCAGCTGATTGGTAATGTGCTCAAGAGACTGGTGGTGTTGCCACGTTGTATGGCAACACTTAGCCCCAGGCCAAGGTAAAAGCCAGCTTTTGGGTCACGGGAACCGTCAATCTCAAGTATCGATTAACTTATTAAACGTATCTATCTCATTATGCCCTTTATAGCGATATCGTTAAAATCCGTGTGTATCGTCCAAGACCAAGGCATGCTAGATAAAAAGATAAACATACAACAATCAAATTCCTAATTAATCAGTAGTAGTAAATTATTGCGTGATTCTGATAATATGTTTGGATGTTCACTGATAATGGCGTAAAAATAATATTGTTAATCTTTGTGGTGTTGGAGTTGAGATATGTATAGTAGTACTTTAAAGTAGGTTGGGTATGTGCAGACGCCAGCACCTCGAGCTAATCATCATCATCACCATATCAGCCCGTTGCTGTCCACTGCTGAACATAGGCCTCCCCAATCGATTTCCAAAGTGTTCGGTCCAATGCCACCTGCATCCAGCGACTCCCTGCAGTTTTGACAAGGTCGTCGGTCCATCTGGCAGGTGGCTGTCCCACGCTGCGCTTTCTAATGCGTGGTCTCCACTGCAGTATCTTTTTGCCCCATCGGCCTTCCGATCTTCGCGCTTTGTGGCATCAAGCTAATACAATCTGTCAAATTTCAAGTTTCAGGTAGTTTAATGTGTTGGCGTCTGTATAGTGCAGACTGTGACTGACTGACTGTATGCGCTCGACGTACATTGTTTTTAGGGTTCCGTACCCAAAGGGTAAAACGGGACCCTATTACTAAGACTCCGCCGTCCGTCCGTCTGTCTGTCTATCTATCCGTCCGTCACCAGGCTGTATCCCATGAACCGTGATAGCTAGACAGTTGAAATTTTCACAGATGATTTATTTTTGTTGCCGCTAAAAACAAAATAAAAAAAGTTAAGGGGGGCTCTGATACAACAAACGTGATTTTTGCCGTTTTTTGCTCGATATTAATAACGGCGACAGATAGACGCTTGAAATATTCACAGAATATTTAGTTGTATATTGACTTTAAAAATAAATAATTAAATTAAGATAAGATAAATATTTGAGGGGGGCTCCCATACAACAGACATGATTTTTTTGGTAGTTTTTATAGATAATTGTACGGAAGCCTTCGTGCGCGAGTCCGACTCGCACTTGGCCAAGTTTTTTTACACTACATAGGCTTGCGGTTGGCCGCAACTCGCCTTATGTGGAGCGATGATGCGGCTTAGGATAGAGCATGCTTGTCTAGAAGATACCGATTCCCTCGATCTTTGAAGAGATCCTGATTATAATGTTCGTCGAAATGTGGGTTTGCTATTAGGTACACCTCTGCCTATGCCGTCGGGGATAACAGGCGTGATGTTATGTGTAGAAAACGTTATTTCACGAGAAATTCGTTTTTGAATTTTGCTTTTTATATGTCAGAATGTTGTTAAATGGAGATCAAATGGCGAATGGCCGTGAGTGATATCGCGACACCTATATACCTGCCTCTATTCACCGTGATTTTTTAGTCGTCTGACAAAGGTGGTCCACTCAATGTATCCGACATAAAATACCTCTAGGCGTGTTTTTTTTTACTATTAATTAACATAATAGGTACAAAGAAAAATAAATAATACATTAGAATTATGAAACATCCTGTTAATATCAAACAGTATGTTTACGTATCAAACAGTAGAACATACCTAACCATCGCACGAGTCGAGTATATAGATCTTCGCTCGCAACAGAATGTTTCAACTACGTTATGAATACGTTATAATAATGAATAATATATATATATATATATATATATATATATATATATATATATATATATATATATATATATATATATTTATCTCTTAAGTACCGTTTTTTTTTGTTATGAATGTATAGTACTCATTGGATACATGAAGTGGGCTGCCGTTGTCAGGCGACTAAAAAGTCACGGTGAATATGTACTCACGTGAACAGGCAGGTTCATATAATTTCCTTGCCATTGTAATATCGACCGTCGGTAATTTCATTTTATTGTTATTAGCAAACCCCTCGAGACAAACCCTTATCGGCTTTAGCGTAAAGTACATATCACCATAGATAGTATACCTAACCTAACACAACATAAAATAACGCCTGCAATCCCTGAAGAGGATTCAGAGGTGTACCTAATGGTATACCCACATTTCGCCAATTCTGTTCAAGTTCAGTAACTGTTCTGCAACATTCCAGATGAAAAGGCCGAATAACACTTTGTCTAACCAGAGAATGAAACCCCGGACCTCTTCTCAGCATACCCCATAATCATCATCATCTTTCTGCCCTGATCCCATACTATTTAAGGTCGGCGCAACACGTTTTCTTCTTCCATTCTCCCCTGTCAGACGTCACGGCATCATTTACATACCCCATAATATAATATAATAATTTTGCCTGAATTGTTTGCCTGCAGGGCAAAGGCCTGTCTTTCTTTTTTCCACACAACTTGATCAGGTGGATTCCTGCGCCAATATGGACCAATTCGGCCTACAAGCGACCAGCTCTTCCCGCTATAATATGATATAGCTATTTTTTCTAGTCTCATTTGGAGTAACAGTGGAAAAGAATTTCATCATCATCATATCAGCCCGAAATCACCCACTGCTGGTTGTAGGTCTCCCCTTTTCCCTTCCCGGTTCTGTGCGTCCCTCATCTAGGTGCTTCCCGCGACTTTGACGATGTCGTCAACCCAACGAGCTATAAGACGGTCCTGGAATGAATTTCAGTTCCCTAAACTCCTTCCAGGAACTGTTTACCCAGAAGTGAGGCGGGGTGAGTTAGTTGAAAAGAAAGGGAGATCTATACTTTTTAAGTAATCTTCGACTAATCGCCTGACCAAAGCCTCAACGTAAGTTATAAGAATATTGCGGAAAACAGTAGTTTATTCAACCCTTTATCGTGTTAATGGATACCTATTCGATTTGTGAATTAATGAGCAGAAATTATGTAAGTGATAAGAAGTGATTAAAATACGTCAATAACGTAAAGTAAGTAACTGCTTTTTTTCGCTGACACCTGCCTGATATGACGTAGATTTTGAGTAATACGGACGATTTGCAGACAGACTATGACAGAATTCTTGTAATACTGAAATATAAATGGCGAAATGTGGGTGTACTATCAGGTACACCTCTGTTTAACTTTCAGGTTTACAGGCGTGATGTTTTGTTTTGTACAAAGCTGAAACCACAAATGTAATTTATTTATGTAAATTTTTCATTACATGTATGGAACATTTTATATAAGAGTTTTTATTCAGAGAGCAATCTAACACTTATCTTTTAAACTTATTTTATTTCAAACGACTATACTTTCACAACGCAAAACTATAACAATTTCATCCCCTTAACGACTAAAAAGATCCCCAAGTAACACTTTAAACTACAAATAAAATTTTAAAATGCCGCAATTTCATAATACAATGCATTGGTTCGTTCTCATTCATACGAATCCAGTTTCATCCCCCTACATCCCCTTTTATCCCGTTTCATCCCCGCGCGGAATGTGGTTCAAAGACTTCAATAAATATTTATTGGTTCTCATAAATTTGTCTTTGGCCACCTACAACTAGTTTTATGTTATTTTTCAATCACTTTTTATACATGGAGAATGTTATTTTAAGAATCTACGAATAATTGTTTGTTTTGGTGCTGTGTTGAGGTTCAATTTCTGGGTTAAGGAGGTTGTTGAGTATTTCTGTGGTCATTAGTGCTGTTGTCTAAGAAACCTTAACATTGATCCCTTAAGAGAGAGTATTATGTCGCAAATAGCTGTAAAATATCTTTGATGATTTGATTATAATATAACTAAATGAAACAACTCTGTACTTTTTTTTTTTTACGGATCGGAAATCATCCAATGACTTCTCCCGCTCCGGGCAGAGCGGAAGGGAGTGTCAGACATGTACTGACTAAAACCCATCCATGTTCCTTCCTTGCCCTTTGTGTTCCAGGGCCGCGGTATCTCTTTCGAACAGTCCCGCAGCCCAAACAGCTCTGTACTTACTGCAATTTTTACCAGCGAAGGGAATGGCACCGAAAGATGTAGAAAGCCGCGTAACGGGAAGAGGCGAGGGCAAAGAAAAAGAAGCTCTGTACCTACTGCATTAAAGTTTCGATTATAAAACAAATAATATAATAGCACTGGGGGCCTACCATCACCTTTTATAGCAGTAATGTTGGACAAGAGCTGGAGTTAGTCATCCAGTATAGTTCTCTCTATTTCCCACACTAAAGTGGCATTCAAGTTATACTGCCTTAAGAGGTTGAGGTACAAGCGTTGAATATTTAATGGCGTAAAAATGAATTTGAAAACCTGCTGTAAGAAAAGATTAAAGACATATTTGGTGTGCTTAGTTTCAGCCAAAGAAACCAGGGCTTTCCTAAAGCTCGTGGGGTCGACGATATCGTCAAAATCGCGAGAAACACCTGGACTGCAAAGAACCGGGAAGTGTGGTAGAAGATAGGGGAGCCCTATATCCAGCAGTCGGTGATTCCGGAGTCATACGATGATGAAGTTTTGATTAGGGTTGTACCGTCGCACTAACAGGTATAATGTTACAGTGATGCCATCAACCTCTATCCTCAGCTTGCTGGTTTTAGCAAAATTGTCCGAGAGCTCTTTATAGGTACTGGTGTTTATGACGTCATCAAAAGTTATTGTGCAGTATTTTGGTATAATATCCGGGAATGACATTAAAACTAAACTAAATCCTTCCTCTGGGAGCTGAGCGTTTATTAGTACTATTGGTATAACTCTGCCTGACCCATCGGGTATTACAGGCGTGATGTTATGTCCTTCCTTTAAAGGTTACAAAGGGGAATCCTAGAAGTTTTTGATGGTTAAATAATCTTTATTACGTGAATGAAAGTTTAATGGTAATGTGCCAAACACACATGAAATGTACGTAAAACGTTAATAAATTATGTCGAAAATTCATCAAAAACTGTTACGTCATCATCATCATCATCATCAGCCTTTTTAATGTTCCCACTGCTGGGACACAGGCCTCCTCTCTATGAGAGGGAATGGGCTATAATCTACCACGCGGGCCCAGTGCGTATTGGTAGATGTCACATGTCTTCGATTTTTTGGTTCTAGGACATGCCGGTTTCCTCACGATATTTTCCTTCACCGTTTTTGAGAGCAGTGGTTATGAAATAAATTACACAAAGTAATGCGCCTGCCTGGGTTCGAACCCACGACTTACTGTTCGTAAGTCGGGGTCGCTACCACTGGGCCACCGCTGCTGCTCAACTGTTACGTAGTTTAAAAGAATCACGCGGTCACACAGACAGATATGAAAAGCGATTTAACGTAAAATCAAGGGTGCAAATACACCCCTAACAAAGCCGAAAGGCAGTTGTTCTTCCCGTTATTGAGACTATTTTATTTTGTTCTGGTCCATACTTGGAAACCTTCTAGTTATGGAGATATTGAAGGTCAAAGGTCAAACTTTTTCTCACGTTTAAAAAGAAAAACCAAATTTTAAATAGGTATTATAACTTTACTTTTTGTACCTTCGTGACATCTGTACTCTTCAACGCATTCATCAGCACAATGCTACGCGGGACTGTTCGAAAGAGATACCGCGGCCCTGGAGCACAAAGGGCAAGGAAGGAACATGGATGGTTTTACTCAGTACAAGTCTGACACTCCCTTCCACTCTGCCCAGAGCGGGAGAAGTCATTTGATGTATCCCATCCGAAAAAAAAGCGCAACCGTTAACTGTGATTTTTACACCAAAAAAAGTCGTTCCGCCATAGCAATAATTTTTACGCAGCGTTACTTAGTTGGATATACAGGATGTTTGGTTAACGCTTCGTGGGGTCCGTTTACACCCTCTATGCGGGTTAAATACTTAAATCATTCCCCATCCTCGGATGTGATGATATATGACATCTAACATCCAATAAGGTAATCGCGTTACTAATCATGCATATTGCCGCCAATTACAGATAATTATGATTAGCAGCCTAATTAGTGACCAGCGGTTATCAGATGAAAACCAGATAAATTTATATTTAGAATTTAGCGATTCATGGATATTAATGTGGTTAAAGGGGAAAGTGGAAATCTAGAAAGTTGATTATATTGACCAGTAATTGTTAATGAATTAAGGCACAAAGGTCAAAACAAATATGAGATATCTCCTCTCCTCTGGTTAAACGTATCCAAAAATAAACGGAGAAGAGAAGTATAAATAATAAATAAGATTTATTTATTCCACACAATCAAACAATAATCAAATCACTAAAAATTAAAAATCAATTAAGGATTAAAAATAACTTTAACTATAAAATCATCAAATAAATTTCATTAAATTATAAACATTATTATTTCCTTTATTTATTTACATACATATTCATTTCATTTTTAAATATTAAAAAAAAAACAACTTAAAAAAACATTTAAAAATATAAAAAATAATAGCCCACCAGCATTGGGAACAGGGTCCGAGCTACCGGTGGTCAGGGCTGTTGAGAGAGGAACCTCCTGACAATTCACGCCGTGTCCAGAAGTACTGTTTTCTGAATCAAGCCCTTGATCCAGCTGCCAAGCGAGAGCCTCCTTAGATGTCGGTCGAGGCTACTGGCTATTAATAAAAAAAAAAAATTACTAGCTTTGTGTTTCGTAAATGTTATTTACGTATGAAATGTTATTCTATTTAGAAATTAGTGAATTGTTATACTTAAAGATAAATTTACCTAGTTTGTATGTCAAAGTGCATATATATATAATATTTTAAGTTCTAAAAATGTTCTCAAGTAAATCCTTGTAATTTCTTATTGAGAAATAAAATTCTTTAACCTTAATCCATTGGCTGACACGACTATCGGCACAATAACTGCTGTACTCACATCCCACATGTCGACAACCTCGCGAGCCAGATTTAGATACTTGAACTGCTTATCTTTTTCTGCTTTCACGAGGTTCTCGTCATGCGGGACTGTTATATCAACAATCATTGCGCGGCGCTCCAATCGATCTATCACCACAATGTCAGGCTTATTGGCAACAATAGTCCTGTCAGTGGTGATAGATCGATCCCAATACAAACATTATTATTATTTCGATTTAAAATTACATAAATATATGTAATTATAATAATAATATAATCATGATTAAAAATTATAAAATAAAATTAGTGTGTGGACCCACTTAGGGTAAAAACCTCCTCAAAATAATTCCATTTTTCTCTATCCGAAGTGGTGGCTTTGCAGTCTCGTCCAGCATTCACTATAATTTCGTCCTGCCAACAGCTACAGGAAGTATTTAATAACGAATCTCAATGACTGGTTAACAACACAACTCCTCTCATAACATACATAACATAACATCACGCCTGTAATCCCCGTAGGATTAGGCAGAGGTGTACCTAATAGTACACCCACGTTTCTACAAGAGGTCATTCACCTACCATCTCTCAACATGGATCTGAACTAAGATGACAACGTCGAGACGTTTCCAGTGTTTATTATACAATAAAGTGTTTAGCTATGAGCGCGAGAGTCCAAGTCAACTCGTAAACACTTCGATAGAGCGACTACAGACACCAGATTTACTGCCAGAGGTCATAGCTCTACTAGGGGAGGTATGTTTATGGCGGAATAAGGAGAAATTCTCTAAAGTTGAAGAAGGATTCTTTTAGAAAATTTGTCAGTTATGATTATAAGTCTCATGTAATAGGGGCAAGCTTATTGCCATCAATAGGGCACTAATCCAGAATCCGTGGCTGCTGCTGCAAAAATTCCTGACGGAAAAACCCAAGATCAATCTGCCGACGCGGGAATCGAACCCAGGATGATTGAATTGAAAAGAGATGATTTGAAAAGAATAACCATGGAGTTGCTTGCCGGTTCTTCTCCATAAGAAACGATCAACCCAAATCGTGCACCTTTTTTTCGACGATAAGTGCCCATCTGGGCCTACCTGGAATAAAATATTTAGATTTTGATGATTTTGATTTTGAGGACCTCATGCTCAGCAGTCGCTATTACAACCACTGGACCAACGAGTCAGATATATTAAAACTACATAATTAATCTGTATCATTATTTTATGCCACCCATCTCGTCAAGAGATGTCAGCAAACAGGGAGGGGCCCGCAAGGGCCGATGCCTGCCAGGGCTGCAAGCTGTTCGAAAGAGATACCGCGGCCCTGGAACACAAAGGGCAAGGAAGGAACTTGGATGGGTTTTAGTCAGTACAAGTCTGACACTCCCTTCCGCTCTGCCTAGAGCGGGAGAAGCCATTGGATGATTTCCCATCCGTAAAAAAAAAAAGAAATATTAAAACTACATAATTAATCTTTATAATTATTTGATGCCACCCATCTTCCATCGTGCGCCGCTAGCCCTGTCACCTGCGCACTTGATGACCTTATGACCTTTTGGAATTGGCTTAGCTAAATTAAGGGACAAATAAATTTGAACTTTTTTGCCATCACGCTATGAAGAAGGTGAAGTAAGTTAAATATAATTTCAATTAGAGAGAGAGAGTGAATTTTGTTTAAATGTTTTTTTTTTCTGACATCATCATCAGCCTATAATGTTCCCGCTGCTGGGACAAAGACCTCCTCTCTATTAGAGAGATTGGGCTATAATCCATCACGCGGGCCCAGTGCGGATTGGTAGATGTCACATGTCTTCGAATTAATGGTTCCAGGACATGCCGGTTTCCTCAAGATGTTTTCCTTCACCGTTTTTGAGAGCAGTGGTGATGAAATAAATTACACAAAGCAAATGCGCCTGCCTGGGTTCGAACCCACGACTTACTGTTCATAAGTCGGGGTCGCTACCACTGGGCCACCGCTGTTCTTTAGTAGTGTACCTTTTTCCTGTATTCTATTTATTGAGAATCAAAATAAAGGACATGGGGGACTGAACCAGGAAATTCAAAACTCGAGTAAACTCACGGGCTCTGCTAATAGTAATTCAAAGCTAGTTAACAACAACGTCCAATTATCCCCTAACTCGCAACAACATGGTGCCCCTACTCACTTGTTACAAAGTTATATTGTTTAAAAAACTGTCCCTTTTAGTTACGTCCTAATTTGGTATGTCATGTTTTACTAGCTCTTTTGATGCTTGACTTTTATATTTAGTTAGTTAAATAAACCGTGTTTCAGAGGAGCTCGTGGCTAAATAATAACAGCCGCTTAGGTTGATCTTTAGGTTAAGCCACACTTGCCTAGGTTGGTCCGTGGATAGGTGACCACCCATTACATACCGACTTTCCTCCGTGCCTCGGAAAGCACGTTTAGTCGTTCGTCCCGGCTGTCATTTGTAGATCTCTGACAGTCGTTACAGGTAGTCAGTGGCTCGAAAGTCTGAAAACCAGTCTTACCAAAGGGTATCGTATAACCCGGTACTAACTGGGTTGTGGAAGTCAGATAGGCAGTCGCTCCATGTAAAATATTGGTATTCAGCTGCATTTATTTAATACTTCAAACACAAAGTACAGTGGCGGACTTAATGCCATAGGCATTTTCTATCAGTCAACCTTTGGGTGATGGGGAGACAAACAGTGGTAGGTGAATAAATCTGTAAATATTTTTTAAATTTTATTCTAAGATAGACTACAAGGATATATAAAATACTATAAATATACTGCACCGCACTGCACTGCACTGCACCGCACTGTTCTGTACTGGATCCGGTTAGACAGGAAGCCGAACCCAACATAGTTCGGATAAGGCTAGGCAGGTGACGATTTTTTTAAATGTATGCACTATTGTGAGTAATCACGTGGATAACTTACTTTGCTTGCGCGATCTATTCACCATGCTTGGCTCACAGCAACTTCTTCCTAAACTCCCATGGTAGTCCTCCGTATACACAGCAATTTATTTACCGGATTTACATGCGGAGCTGTGTCAATTCTTTGTTCCAAATAATTATAATCGCTCTAGAAAGCATAAATTATTTAATATCCCATTTTGTCGCACTGTAGCCCGATCCGCCTCCCCTATACCGCGTATGCTTACGATGCTCAACGCGCTCGTGGAGACCAATCCAGGATTGGAGTTGTTTGCTGATGAATGGAAGTCGATAATGTTAGAATGTTTGAGGTTTTGTGAGAAGACCGAGTAAAAGGTTTTTTTAATTTAATGTTAATGGCTTATGCTGTACTAAATGTAATAAATAAATAAAATAACTAAATAAATGTTTTTGTCTTAAATTAAAGAAAAGCACTAGACTGGAAAAAATACCAAATATACCACTGTGGACGAAGTAAAAGGAAAATGGGGAAAAAAGTATGTGTTAAAGAAAAATGGTGGGGAGAAAAAAAAGTTTATATGAACTTGGGATGTAAAATGATTTTATGCAAATATCACAACTTTTTGTTGGAGTATGTTAACTCTTTAGGGTAACCGTAAGTTACTGACGCGATGTTGTTGGTTTTTTTTGCTGTTAGGCATCTATTTTTACGAACCTAGATACTTAAAAATCATTTATTTTTATAACTTTTCTGCGGAAAATGTTGTGGGTAGTAAATTTGTTAAGTTTAATGATAAGCCAACATTGTTTATGCTAAATATGTGTTTGTTTCCCCAAATGTAACTTTCATTTTTTTTAAACAAACCAAAAAACAACTGCAAATATGTAACAAAAACATTATGCTGATCAACAAATACACCTCTTTTACATTTTACATTTTATAACTCCATCGAACCTCAACAAACACACAACAATAATTAATATTCAAACATTCTAAACCAGCGGAATTAATAACGGTTCGGAAACGTACGTTCATAAACCGAAGATTACGTCCAAAGCAAACAGGTAACACCCAATACAACTTCATCCGGAAAAAAAAACCGGAGGGGTAATATTGAAAAGGTAGAAAAATAACGTGTCATCGAAATGTTAGAATTGATTTGGGATCGCTCCCCTATTGGCTGATACTGTTGTGCGTGAAAGAGCGAGTATTTTGCGAGTATTGCACTTTATGAGTCATGTTTGAGCGATTTCTTGATGTTATGAATGTTGTAAGGGTTCATTTTTTAGTGATTTTTGGGCGTATTATTTTTGGAAACCGGGCAGTAATATACTTTGTCTTTTCTTGTTGGTCTAAATGTCGCAAGAGTTTCTACTGAGTATGAGGCCTGTCGTATGGTGTCGGATGTAAAGAATAGCACCATCCCATATCTTCCCGTGGGTGTCGTAAGAGGCGACTAAGGGACTTACCAGATAATGGGCAGCAGCGTTCTCTGTGCCTTTGTAACAACCATACTGCGATCGCCAACCCGCCTGCCAAGCGTGGCAATTATGGTCAAATCCCCCTTTGGGGGAGGCCTATGTCCAGCAGTGGGCGTCTTTCGGTTGAAATGATGATGAGGCTTTTAGTGCGGATTTAATCAGGTACTATAAACTTGACCTTTCTGCAGAAGAAAAAGATTCATCTTAATTTGTAAATGATAAATCCACGCTAGAAGGCTAAAGACAGTTACCTAAAAGCTTGTAAAAAGATGCACAGAAAAAAACAAAATTCCCAAAACCTTGTATCCTAAAACGGTAGATTATCTCCAAAGCCATTCAAAATTCATTCACCTTTCCGCACAAGTGCCATAATTCTGACAGCTACAACATTGTAACAACGTTCTTTACAATTTTAAAACAAGCCTGAGTATTGCCGTGGAGTAGCTGTATTTATTGATTTATGTAAATACGCTGCTCAACGCGATACCGATGGAAGGAAAACATGTGAGCATCGCTACGAGGCGCTTATCGCGTTGTAAGCTAACTAGGGCTGCAGTGTGCAGTGGAGGGTTCATACTAGTCAATATTTGTACACCTTGTGATCTTTTGTATTTGTTTGTCGATGTATTTCTGTTTGTGTAATTGAATTTATTTTAATATTTTCTATTGAGTTCGTATAATGGATTTTTTTTTAGAAGTTGGTACAGAGCGTTTGCCTATGTACTTAGAGGCGTTTGTTATTTCATACGTATGTACGTATCAATGTAAACATTATACATACAGAAACTACAACAATTCCTAACATATTCTCTGCTCCGTAATTTTATATGTAGAAAAATAACTTTCAAGTTGATTTGGGATGATGCTAAGGAAATCTTAATTGTTAAAGACACACATGGATATTAATTGGTTTGTCCACCCTACCCACCTACATATCTTTGAGGATTTGTTATCTCGGAAGTATTACACATAATATTATATCAGAATTCTTATACTTTATTTACTCAATCACTCTAATGCTGACCTAATTAGAAAAACTACAACTTGAAGCTCCACGTTGAGGAAAAGCGTGTAGATAAATACCTCACCAGTACACTAAGAAGCTTACAGAAGTGAAACTGCTTTGTGCGCCGATGCTGCCGAGATAATTACCTACCACCCTTCTCCTCCCCTTTTTTACAGCCGTTACGAGTAGTCAGAAATCCGAATGTCTGACAACCAGTCTTACCAAGGGGAATGGTATTGGCCAGTAACTGGTTTGTGGAAGTCAGATAGGTAATCACTCCAAGTAAAATACTGGTATTTAACTTCATCCGGGCAGTCTGGAAGCCGAGCACTACGTAGTTTGGGAAAAGACTAGGCATATGATAACCCTCTACACTTCCACGATCCATGTCGATACGATATGGATCCGGTGATCCGTGAGAATACCGGGGAGGTTTTAGCCAGTACGAGTCTGATAGACGTTTTCGCTCTCCCCAGGGCGGAGGACATCCATTGAGGATTTCACTATTAAGAGTTTAAAGTTACCCACATAGCTTGCAGAGTAAATAAGCTGAAGTAGCAGTTGGCTGTCCAATTCCAGCCATGTTGGACTAAGAAACGAGGGCTGATGGAACAAACGAGTCCTGAAGAGGTCGGCAAACGTAGCGTGGGAGCACCCCTCAGGTAGACGGACTGACAACCTTAGTGGCTGGGTCAGACTGGATGTGGAAGACAAAAGACAGCTGTGGACTACGAAAGGCTGAGATGATTGTCAAGATTATTGATTGTAATGTGGGCTTCCTGCCCAACTCAAATGGGACTGGGCAGGACATGTCTGCCGTATGCCGGACAACTGTGGGCCAAAATGGATAAGTTACGTCCGAACTGGAAGGAGGACGCGTGGGTTCGCGAGAGATGGAAGGAGTGGAGGGAGACCTTTGCCCAGGAGTGGGCATAGCAAGCTAGTAAAAAAAAAAAATGTGGGCTTTAAGTAAAGATACTACTCCAACGGTTTTGAACAAGGTTGAACATTTTTATGGTTCGAACTAAAAGTAAGTATTTTATATAATGCCACCAGCATAAGCTTCTATATATTTTTATTCTATGCCCCAGGCAGTTTCTGTGTTTTCAGCGTATTTGCAAGGGATGTGCGTAACCCTGTAGTACCCTCAACCCGGAAGTGGGTAGATATTGAACAAGGGATTATTCTTTAATTAGTTAATAACTCTCTGATTGGTATTTATAGAATTGTCTTGTTATTATGGTTTGTATGTTGAATGATTCTGTTTTGTTTATGGTTAAGAGAAGTTTTATTGATTTGATTTTTTTCGAGGAAAATGCAATATTTGCATCATTGAAACAGCATAACATGAGGCTGTAATCCTTTTATAGAACACCCACGTTCCGCCAATTATATTTTGGTGCTATGTAATAAAGCCTATTGCCAGCAATTAGGCACAAATCCAGACTAGAAAATTTCTAATGAAGAAACCCAATTAGACTTTTTCTGACCTAGAAATCAAACCCAGGACTTCATGTTAAGCAGTAATTTGGCGCTTGCGACTACTATACAAAAAGTATTCAAAATTTCAAAAACAGAAAAATAAAATCTTTATATATATAATTCTACTGTGCGTGTGTATGTCACTGAACTCCTTCTAAACGGCTGGACCGATTTGAATGATTTTTTTTGTATGCGTTTGTGTGGCACCCTGGATGGTTTAGATTCACAAATTAGCCCGACAGATGGCGCTGCAGTCGTTATCTAGGTTTGACGCAGACGAAGTTGCGCGGGACACCTAGTTTCATATAAAAACCCGATAGAAGTCAACAACCAATTAAGAAATAACTGTACATTTCCAATTACAGTATAATATAATTGCTACGTATATATTTCCAATAACTCTGCGAAAACTTACCCCCGCACTTCCTCGAATGACGTATTAAAACAATACAGGTAAAGAACGAATATTCTATTTCCTGTTAGGAAAGGTTTTTCAAACGAAAACTGGAGAAAATTGACCTAGTTCAGGATTGAGCTATTTTTAGTGTATTCACAAAAAATGTGTGTTTTATGTACGTAAATTGTGAGTGTATTTGTGTTGTATTGAGTCTTGTGGAGTCTGGTGTACTTTTAAGGGTTCTGTACCCAAAAGGTAACCCACGGGATCCTATTTACTAAGCCTCCGCTGTCCGTCCGTCCGTCTGTCTGTCAGTGGGCTGTATCTGATGATCCCTAATAGGTAGACAGTTGAAATTTTCACAGACGGTGTATTTCTGTTGCCGCTGCACGGAACCCTTCAAGCGCGAGTGCAGCTTGCACTTGGCCGGTTTTTTTAATGTGCATTGGTGAACTGCGACTGTTTATTCCAAAGAGGTAAGTAGTAATCATTTACTTAACCTTTATATAAATTGGACTCGGCATCCAGTCTAACCGAATGCAATGGCCTGTTGAATACATAAGGTGACTGGTAATTAGTGACTGATACTTAAACACGTGATATATTTTTTTTTTACTGAGTCTCTTTTATTAGAGGTTTGCGAGCCGCGCGGGTTCTATGCCTACTCACTGTTGCACGGTACGGTAGTAATGATTCAGAACGGCGTCACGCGGCTAATAGCTGATAGGTCACCAGGCGCGTGCGCGCGAATTTTATACGGCTGTTGTGTTAATGTGATAAAAGTGAAAGATAATTAAAAAAAAAAAATATTTGGGAAAGTTGTTTGTTATCATGAGTACAATCACATGTATACGTATCGGTCACTAGTTAACAGTCACCCTATAAGGGAGTGTAGTATGGGCTGCGGGACTGTTCGAAAGAGATACCGCGGCCCTGGAACACAAGGAAGGAACATGGATGGGTTTTAGTCAGTACAAGTCTGACACTCCCTTCCGCTTTGCCTGGAGCGGGAGAAGTCATTTGATGATTTCCCATCCGTAAAAATAAAATAAAAAGGGAGTGTAGTATAGTCATCATTATGATCATTGACATCAGAACAAAGCCGGCTGTCGGCTGAGAAAGGAGGAAGCCTAAACCTCCTTTTGCACTATGCTTTCCTGGTCTGTGTGGGACATATTTAGGTCTTTCCTGCACTCTCTGTAGATCATGGAGCTTATCTGGCTGTTAGGTCAACATAATCATTACCAGAGCTTTCACATATCATACATACAGGGTGTAAACAGACTCTTCATGAAGCCGTCAACCAAGCGTTATGTACATCAAACTAAGTAACTTTACGCAAAAATTAGTGCTGGGAAACGACTTTTTTTTACAGCAGGATCTATGCAACACACTCAAAACATTGTGCTGATGGATGGTTTGAATAGTAAGGGGGTCCTGGACTGTTTAAAGTAAAAATCTTACATTAAAAACATGTATTTATAAAAAAAAACTTGTGAAAAAGTTGAAACTTTGACCCCCAATATCTCCGTAACTAGAAGGTTCTCAGGTATGGTCTAGAACAAAAAAAATATCTCAATAACGGGCAAAACAAGTGCCTTTAGGCTTCGTTAAGAGTCTGTTTACACACTTTATATTACATATAATCATTAAAATCATCAATACAACCCTCTAAATTATTTAATCCCATTGCATGAGAGTATTTCGTGAAGTAGTCGTGTTTCGCAGGCTACAATACTTTCCTCTTAACAAAATTCTCTCCATCTAAAAGCCCCAATATAATGTACAAGTCCCAGACCACGTGGGGTGAGGCTCACAATCGTTTGCACCAGCAAACATTCGCTCACTACCCCATGTTTTGCCTCAATTTGTACATAGTAGGTATATGTACAAATCGTGCCTTCCTGGTATGTATTTTTATTTTCAGGTTTCCTTCCTTATCGTACAAATTAAGCGCTACCAATATATTTTGGCAGCGCTTGAAACTACATGTAGGTGAAACGTGATTGGGGTAAAAAGCACACTTTTGTGTAGATGCCCTGCTTATCGCTTAAACACATTTTTGGACTTTGACCTTGGAAAGTGGTGACTAAATAATAACAGCACCTCAGGTCGATCTTTAGGTCAAATCGCGCTTGCCTAAGTTGGGCCATAGATGGGTGATCACACATTACATACCGTATTTTTCGCATGTTTCGAAAGACATATAATTAAACCGTTGGTGTCGGCTGTCATTTGTAGATCTTTGACAGTCGTTACAGGAGACTGGAAGCGACATCAACATAGTTTGTTTTATAATATTCTATCTTACGAGAGAGCATGTCAAAGTGACATACTATCCGGTAAAAAGAGTATGGGAAAATCATAATTAATGTATTGTAGACATAAGTTGCCGAAAATGTCATTCTTGATACACTAGTTGTTGTAGGCATACCAATATTTTGAAAGCGATGGCTTACTTACTATACGATACTAGCTGACCGTGCAACTTCCTTTGCGTCACATAATGCAATTAAATAATATTTGGACTACCCTACCCTACCTGCCCTACCTGCCCTACCTGCATACCCATAAACCGTCTAGTAAATAGTCCGAACTACTCAACAGACTCTTCACGAGCCCGTCAACCAAGCATTATGTATATCAAACTAAGTAACTTTACGCAAAAATTAGTGCTGGGAAACGACTTTTTTTTTTTGGGCTTGGGACTCAAAATATTGTGCTGATGGATGGATTGAATAGTAAGGGGGTCCTGGAGGAGTTTAAAGTAAAAATCTTACATTAAAAAGATGTATTAAAAAAATAAGTTGGAACTTTGACCCCCAATATCTCCGTAACTAGAAGGTATGGTGTAGAAAAAAAAATGATCGCAATGACGGGGAGAACAAGTGCCTTTCGGCTTCGTTAAGAGTCTGTTTACACCATTTATATGATAATTAAATCAGCTGTTATAAAACATCTACCTACATAACATCACGCCTGCAATCCCCCAAAGTTTAGGCAGAGGTGTACCTTAGTACACCCACATTTCGACAGTTATGTTTTAAATTCCATGTAATAGGGGGCCAAGCCATCAATCGGGCACAAATCCAGGCTCTGTGGCTGCTACTCAGAAATTCTTGATATACATCCAATACTATTATAAAATATGTATTTGTTAATTGTTTTAATATTGTAAATTGTTTCAATTTTATTTTTATTTTACAATTTTATTACCAAATGTGTTTTGATTTTAATTTGTTAATTTCTGCTATGACTTTGTTAATAGGTCTAACATAGGCTACTTGTATTTTATTTAGAAAAATAATTAAGGTTCCGTGCGCAAAAAATTCAAACCCTTGAAATTGTTGAAAAAATCCGATTCATTTTAAGTGAACGAAGATCGCGGGCAACACCTAGTCATTCTTATAATTATTTGCCCTCAAGTTAAAGTACAGCCGGCCAATTTGAAGAGGCCCGGTTTATTATACGTCAGATGCAAGTTTGATTCGCCGACAGTACAAGTTTGACGACTTGTCGGAGTTTGGACAGCCCCGCAACATCCCGCGATATTTTAGGGTTAAACTTCCAAGTTGTTTTTCAAATTATCGTTTTGACTTTTTGATATTTTTCTGGTTAGTTAAAAATTCATAATTTATTGAATAAGTATCCAGCAATAATAATATAATGGCTTTGTTATGGACCAATTGACATTAAAATAAAATTGACCATTGACTGTAAAATAATGGATTGCTTGTCTATAATTCTTTTCTTTTTGATTTTGTCGAAAACAGTCTTAATAATTCTGAAATGAGCCAAATTCAGTGTAGGTATATATTATCTAAAGGTACGATTTCGAATGCAACTGCAAATTCAATATAGTCATTAACCGGGCACAGATCTAGACTACGAGGCTACTGCCGAGAAATTCCTGATAGAAAAACCCAATAACACTTTCCCCGACCCAGGAATCGAACCCAGGACCTCTTGTCACACATGACCGACTACGTAGTCAGAATATATAATACTAGCTTTAACCCGTGGCTTCGCTCGCGTTAATTTAGAAATTGACAGTAAATTTGTGTTGTGTGTCAGAGACACGTGGCGCCATCTATTATCATTAGAATGTTATTGTCGTACTCCTTTTTCGACGTCGTCTCCTTATTGTTGTCCTCGGGAACCGTGCTTTTTTTCGGGATGAAAGGTACCCTATGTCCGTTTCTGTACACCTGACAACGGATATGCAAAATTTCAGGATGATCGGTTCAGTGGTTTAGGCGTGAAAAGGTAACAAACAAACTTACTTTCGCATTTTTTATCTATACATCTTCTATACATCTATACATCTTCTATACATCTATACAGATAAATAAAATTGGAGTGTCTGTTTGTAGTATTAAAATAACCGCTTTTTACTAAGTGCATATGGATATATACACGGTACATATACCAAAACAACATTTTTAACAATTTTTGTCTGTCTGCCTGTTTGTTCCGGCTAATCTCTGAAATGGCTGGACCGATTTTGACGGGATTTTCACTGGTAGATAGCTGATGTAACAAGGAGCTAACTTAAACTACTTTTATTTTAGATAAATAATTAGGGTTCCGTGCAAAAAAAAAACCCTTGGAAAAAAATTGGTAACAAAATTCGATTCAAATAGGGAAGTGCTTATAATAATGGAGATTTTTGAATAACAATTTCACGCGAACGAAGGTCGCGGGCAATAGCTAGTAAAATTATAAAAATAAAATATGTAAGTAAGGATTATAAATGTAATACATACCTACAAACCGGCATTTAATATCTACCACAAGTAAAAGCGTTTGAGCATCGCTCCGGATCTTTGAGTAGAATATTGCACCGATCTTTCCTTCCGCTCCGATTCTGGGAATCATTTGACTCCTCGAACTTAATATTTTCGCAAAACGAGATGTAGCTATTTCCTCCTTGGACTTTTGAGAAAAAAGGGGTAAATGTCGACGGGCACGTTGATAGCATCATATTTAAACATAACCAGTTATTTATTTAAACTTTTTCGTCAAACATCAAGTTTAACTTGTGTTCTGTGAAAGGGTATAAAGAAGGCGTACAGTGCACCTACGTTTCGTCAGTCACAAGTAACAGATTAATAACTTGACAAATAAAAAACAAAATGACTGCCATTCTTGAAGGTTATGTTAAGACTCGATGAATCAGAGAAAAATAATAATATTTTTATTTTTATCAGAAAAAAAAACACGAAGTTCACAAAACGATTTTCTAAATAAAGTTAAACATTTCAGACAAAACTGTGTCCTTGGTGCGTGTACTAATGAATGAAAATCATTGTAACACAGACACCAGCGCCTTCCAAAACAGGTTACATAAAAAAAATCGAACGTGCTACAAAGTGAACTACATATCGTTTAAATTAAGCCAAGCTGTCCTAAACCAAGACGTAAAGAGTTCAGTTATCACCCGTCAACTTAATAGGGAGAAGTAATAAAACTAGAAAAATAGAAAGCTTGTTTCAAATAAGGGACTAAATGTAGCCATCTTCTGAGCACAATATCTCGACGACTGCGAATCTAATAGAGAATTTATTGCCGACGAGTGACGTCACAGACAAACGGTTTGCATAGCTGTTTCTCTGAAAGTTGTTGTAACGGTTAACTTTAGGAACAGTCGCGGAATGAAAACGTTAAGCAGTTTAGGATTTTTTATTTTACATTATGAAAGGACAAGTGCACTTTACGAAAAGAACAAAGGCTTTGGAAAGAAGTTATTTTAGACATGGTGATATTGTGGCGTATATTACCATGGCATTATTCGGGATCTAGAATAATGTAGGTACTGCATATCAGGAGTTTCTCAGTAGCAGCCCCGGAGTCTGGATTTATGTCCGGTTGATGGCAATAGGCTGGCCCCCTATTACATGGGACTTAAAATATAACTGGCGAAATGTGGGTAGAGTGTACTAGTCTACTAGGTTCACCTCCGTCTAACCCTTTTGGCAATACAGGCGTGATTTTATGACGAGTGCATCTTAGGTTTGTATCATGTTGGTCCTAATACCGTTTAGATATTAACTTGGTATTAATTCGCTTGGTTGCGAGCTTAGCACTAAAGTTGATATATCTCATGCGTTTGTAATTTCACAATTTGAAACCTCAGATAGCAATTACAATACTACTTTCACCACTAACGATAAAACTCAAATCGGCTTACCGAAAACAAAAATTTATTAATTTTTTAATTGCGAATATAAATCACTGTTACTGTCAACTCCCTGTGTGTTACTGTTATTTCAATTCCCTATACACCTTCAAAACACCAACCCAACATCCAAGTTAAATTTTAACTTAACCGCCATAATTTAACCGAGCCGTTAACTAAACGTGAGTTCGTAACTGGCTGCAAGATTGTCACTTTAATTAACTAATAAATAACTGAAGCCGCGTACAGAATTTAGTATCAAACCTTAGACAATAATTAATAAATTCCGGTTTAGGTAGGTCTCACACTGGAGAGGCGGAGCGATGATATTTTGGAGATATTAAAATGTTCATAAACATTATTACTTACACCGCATCCGGTCTTGGGTTTGATTCCCAGGTCGGTGGTGAAATTTTTCCATAATAATTTTTCAGCAGCAGCCACGGCGAGGCGTCTGGATTTGTGCCCAGTTAATGTCAGTAGGCTCGCCCATACTGTATGGTATATATGTAATTCCCGAAGGGTTAGGCAAAGGTGTACCTAATAGTACACCCTCATTTCGCAAGTTATGTTTAAGTCCCGTGTAATAGGGGGCGAGTCTATTGCCATCAACCGGGCACAATTCCTGCTGGCTGCTACCGAGAAATTCCTGATGGAAAACCCAATAACACTTTGCTCAGCAGTCGCGCTTACGACCACTAGACCAACGAGGCAGTTGGCAGGGGTATACTATGTTATGATTTAGTAAGATCAACATACACATACAACAAATTAATTCAACGATCGCTCTTAAATTAATAATTCATCATGTTTGTCTGAAAACGAAGAATATCACGAATATTATATTTTATCTAAAAGAATCACTCAATATGGATGAGGTATCCAAACAGCATACATTAGTTCGTGATGAATTTGGACAGAGCAAAAATGTTTATTCAAAAACTAAAATAATATTCTGGCTTTATTCATTATTTGTATATAATCTCGCTTTGATGAGGATTGAACCCAAAAAATATATTGAACATGAAAAAAACATTAAAAAAGTAGGTTGAGTGGTCGTTGCCACAGGCTGCTTTAAATTCCCTAGAATTAAAATCTAACCTTTTTTATTTCACTTAGTCACCATGGTGTTAGAACAAACGAACATATATCTGTAAAGGACTCTTAATCAAAATGTATTTCAAACCTCTTTGGTGACTAAAGAAACAATCCATAGACTTTTTTTTTTTGGGGCAAGACCGTTACATTATTCCCAAACCACTGAAACTGCTGAAAGCCATAATCAACAGTGGTGACCACCAGAAAAGCGCCCAGACAATGAAGCTCGACGAAGTTCCAGGGAAACAGTTTAACTGTCTTGGATCCGGCAACAAAATAAATCAGAAAAGTATAGCGGAGGAATAGGAAAACCATAAGTTCTACAATCTATGGACTCTGTGAAAGATGATATAGCTGGAAATAACTCATGACGACTAATAGACAAGTACTATGAAATATAAATATGAAAATATTAATAGGTACATAAATAATAAGATAATTTAACTATTAATAATAATGAAAATACTCCTAATAATTCTATAATAATTACCAATATAATTCTTATACAATACATAAATAAAAATATCTAATATAACATATTACACATATATACACAAACTTAATAATTAATATGAACATATTCATAATTATGCACCCTAATAATTTATAATAATATTTAAATTTCTACTTAGCCCTCTTCCTCTCTCCTAATTTAGCTGTGCCCGACAGGGTCCATATTATTCTTTTACCTTATTACACCATCTATAATAATACATATGGAATGCAATAAAGATTTGAGTATTGAGTACTTACGGGAGAGGAAGACATGCTGCGCCGACCCCAAAAAATTGGTATAAGATCAGAAGAATGATGATGATGGCAATGTATGACTTAGTGCATATCTGTTCAAGTTCCTACTCAAAATCTATCTGACCAATCATCATCAACTGCCTAGCCTTTTCCAAACTATGTTGGGGTCGGCTTCCAATCTCACCGGATGTAGCTGAATACTAGCATTTTACATGGAACGACTGGCTATCTGACCTCCGCAACCCAGTTAGTACTGGGTACTACGATACCCATGGTAAGACTGGTTGTCAGATTTTCGGGCGACTGACTGTAACGATTGTCAAAAATCTACAAATGAAAGGGACCAACAGCCAAAGCACGGAGGAATCTCGGTAGTGTAATGGGTGCTAATAATTAAATCCAATCAAGGCGAAAAAAAGTGTAGCTGATAGTGAAGGCTCGTCTTTACGAAGTTGGCGATAAGCCCTTGCTTAAGAAACACTTAGGAACTTTTGTACGTACCTGGATGAATGAATTATGTGCCTTTGCTTTAAGTTTGCGTTCTGATTAATTTTGTATTGAATATTATGTAAGAAGGAATATGTATATTTTGACAATAACTAGTAAATAAGACAGCAGTCATACTTTGAATGTTATGGTTTTGTAAATCACCATGATTAACCACTATTCAAGCTTTACCTAAGTCTTGAATATACTTAAGGGAGTGATTGAGGCATCTGATCATAATTATGGATTATAGTGTAGTTTATGACGACAGCATTGAATAAAGTCACTTATAAGTCCCTTTAAGTCTATGGGTCAATCGGTCGACACGATCTTTTCCACAATAAAATTATCATTCGACCTCTTTAGTTAAAACTTTCTAAAATCTTAAAGTGTATGTTTACTTTCGGGGGACAGGAACTCAATAGAAACCACATTTTATTGAAGTCATAAGTTCACACCATCTAGTAAATAAAAAACTAAAATTATTGGACTCGATACGAATTAAATAGTAGTTTAATTAAAATTCTACCCTTTTCATTTGAATCTAATATGCCAGATGTGATTAAAAAAACCTAAAATAAAATGAAAGTTACGTTTCGTTCAGAGAAAACGTATTAAAACATGAAAGGGAATTAAGAAAAACATGTAATATTAACTTATTCAGAATTAAAGGTTAGCTTAGTTTTGGAATTCGAAATTGTAATTATAAGAATGACATAAAAAATAATTAGAAAGAAAAAATTAAGGTGTCACATTTGTTTGACTTCAAAGAATACATTCAAATGAAAATAAATGATAGAAACTCCACCCAGATAAGGATTTGATAATATTATTCTGCTAATTCAAGTAATAATCTGCTTACTTATGTACTTATTTCACTGAGTTGATAATAAGATATAATAAGATCTAAGAAAGAAAAGTCTTGACATACATTATGTACGTTTTTTTCCTTATTTTTTTGACTCCGTGGCGTGACGGTGAACATGTCTATTGATCGTCATTTTGTCTCCTGTAAGAATATTCTTCTATGCTTCATAGGTCCACCAGGGAAGGGTAAAGAATTATACCATACTCTTTCTGGCAGAAACCACCACGGCGAGCGTGATTAACAAATGTGAAGCAGTTTCTGAGATCTTCAGTACTTATTGTATTATTGTGCTTCATGGAAATAGCTCGTAGTAAGGTAGGCAATGCAAACAGTTCAACCCCTTCTTAATCTTCGATAGTTTAAAGATACCATGAATGAACCGATTTAACTGAGATATATTTTGAAGTGAAACTTCTAATGCGATTTCCAACAAGGTTGCGGTTGTTAAACGTTTAACGCTACCATGGAGGGGGTATGAAAGCACTGTTGCGTTAAACGTTCAACGCTCCTGAGGAGGGTGAATAGAAAGAAAGGTTCACAAAACACTCTTAATTCTATTTCTATGTATACTATACATACATAAAATTACGTCTGTTTTATGTGTGTAGGTAGTAAATTTAAGTCAATTTTCCATCTATAACAGAAATTATACTAAACCAAAACCAAACCAGGTCCAATCACAATAACTACACTTAGCGGAATCTTTTGATCCTCCACACACTCGATTTCTGTTGACAACCGGTTACAACCAGTTATAAGCCGGATAATATCCGTTCCGGAAGATGAGTCCCCGCAAGTTTGAAACTGATTTGTCTTTAAGACAGCTTAGATTGGTCGAATTAATTGTCAGTTTGAGGTTCCCGCACCTTTGTGCTAGTTAGATACATGAGGTATTCATTAGGTTTCGTGTAGAGGGTTAAGATGTGTGTTGTTGTTTTAAATATTACTTACACAAGGTGTACTTGAAATAACTAAATACCTGAACCGGACTGTATCATCTGTATCATTATCTCCTGGGTTCGATTCCCGGGTCGGGCAAAGTGCTATTAGGTTTTTCCATCAGGATTTTTTCAGTAGCAGCCACGGTGTCTGGATTTGTGCCCCAGCTGATGGCAATAGGCTCGCCGCCTATTACATGGAACTTAAACATAACTGATGAAATGTGGGTGTACTTTTAGTTACACCTCTACGTAACCCTTCGGGGATTACAGGCGTGATGTTATGTTACAAATACCTAGCTAAGTACTACTTTATCCAGGACTGTGCTGAAATTCAGGACGTTATGCTTTACGATTGCACAGTCATAAAATTTCAGATTTAATCAAAATGTACACTCAGCCACAAAAGTTGGTCGATAGTATTGGAAATGGGCAATAAAATGATAGTTTACGACTGAATTGTATCATTGTAGTTTTAAATCCTATAAAATTTACTATTATACTGATGTTTTATTGGACCTACAGTTCATACAATCAAACTACGAACACCCATGAAATGCAATTTGTCATCACATTCATATTTACAATCGCTTTTATATTCAAAATCATTCACGACCCTTTTTTTTTTTTACGGATGGGAAATCATCAAATGACTTCTCCCGCTCTGGGCAGAGCGGAAGGGAGTGTCAGACTTGTACTGACTAAAACCCATCCATGTTCCTTTCTTGCCCTTTATGTTCCAGGGCCGCGGTATCTCTTTCGAACAGCCCGCAGCCCATCATTCACGACCCTCATACAAAATATCAGATGGGAGGACCTCAATCTGGGCACAGCTTGTACCATTCATACTGTCATACATGATATAACATCACGTCTGTTTCTGTTCCCCAGATAGGTTAAGCAGAGATGTATCTTTCATACACCCATATTTCGCCAGCTATGTTTAAAGTCAGTAAAAAGGGGCGAGCCTGTTGCCACCAATCGGGCACAAATCTAGACGCTGCTGCTCTCTTTAAATCACCAAATTTTACCTAAAAACTGTTTCAATTTAACTTTCTCGAAAAACGTAAGAATATCATTCAAGAAATCAGAACAAAATTATATCTACGTGACTTTTACACCGACTAAAATCTTCGAATAGCCATGTCTATGGCCATAAAACTGAGCCAATCTTATTTATTTATTTAAACTTCATCTACAAGCGTGGTACATAGGTGGACTTAATGCCACAAGGCATTCCCTACCAGTCAACCTTTGGGTCAAATAGGACAGCATTGTGCGTGAGTACAAAAACAATAAATAAGAAAATAATCATTTTGTTAACTTGTAGTGATATACATTAATAGGTACATACTAATACATATATATAAAGATATAATCAATTTAAAAATATTATAATACATACAAATAGTCCGAAATACGAAACCTTATAATAATTACTATGACTCTAGTGATGACTACATAGTAAGCAATTTATGTCTGACTTTAAATAGAACCTCCATCCTTCATCTTATGCCATTTGATAGCGCACAGCACAGCGTTGAGTAAATGTTTGGAATCTTGATGTATCCACGGCATTTTATCGCTTTCCCAGACGCCTTTGACACGATAACATTATGCGACGAACGTGTTAGATTCTTTAGGATTTTCAATCATCGTTTTCAAGGTGAAAATGTGGAACTGGAATGATGTGGTAGGTATACGTTGAAGAGAACAACAGGAGTTACCGAACTACCGAGTGTAATAAAGAGAAACTGATTTTTGTGTTAAAAAAACGCTAATAATGTACCCAAATACTCCAAACGTTCATGTCATGGATTGTTAGATTGGCATGAATACAATAGGTATGAAAATATTGACTAGCCAGTGGCCAGCCACAGTTAAAACTTGTTTGAACTGTCAAGTGTCACTTATGTTCAATTTAAGAAATCTTGGGCCTCGAGTACCCAATGGCAGTTAAGCGTTTTTTTATTACCGGGTCCCGCAGTACCAGCAAGCGTTTTAGTGGCTAGTATTTTTACACGGATGTCAAAAAAAAACACTTATACAATACATATTTGCCTGTTCAAAAGATGCTTTTCATCGCGACAATGACGAAATTATTGGACTCATCAATTCAATACAATTTTTTTTATTTCACATAGGCCTACATGGGCACTTATAAAACGTCGAGAAAAGGTTCTGGTTGGTCGTTTTCTATGGAGAAGAACTGCCAAGAAACTCCATGGTTACTCGTTATCTCATCATTTTTCTTCTCTTTTTCCAGTTTATTTGGGGTCGGTGCAGCTTTATCTTCTTCCATACTTCTCTATTACCTACTTGTCTTCTCAGTAGTCACTTTCCTTCCAGCCATATCAACTCAACGACTTTCTTCAATTAAATCAAAGAAATCATTCGTAACATAACCTCAAATACCCTTTACTTTTTCAAACCATTCCCCCACATCCACTCTCTTATTAAGTGCACCCGCACCGGATAAGCTAAAGAACCTCAAGGCGGTTATAACCGGATATCCGCGTTGTAATATTCGATTTAAATGCATGCTGCGACAGCCACCTGGCGGCAAGTGTATACTAAATACTGCTACACACGTGGGTACGTACATACGGGTCAATCGAGTTACCTGGCCGCAGATATTCCGTCTTGTCACCGGTCTTTGGTTGAAGAAAATCTTTGGTTGAGGTGAAAATTCGGAGACGATTTTGTGGGGGCTTTACGTATGGTTTTATAATGTTAGGACGTTTTGTGGAACATAATTTTTCTTCATAAAAAAGCGTATATAAAGATGTAAATGTGCTGATAAATTAGTGTCTAAACCACTTTCTTCGGCCACTATTTTATGCTAACTTTTTCTTTATTTTGGCATTTTACTAGTGATCAGTTGTAAGTATTAACAAAAAATAATGAAAAGACACCGTATCCATCAATACTACGTGTCCTCATCAGCATGATTAAGTCATCAGCCTCAGCCCTTATCACAATTTTGAATGTTATCATCATTAACAATGTTGACCGTGATAAGGTTCAATTTTATTTGTATGGGATTTTTGAATGAAAAGGCGTGTGTTCGACTACAAGTGTATTGAGCGACTGGTTTTCGTTTTACAAAGGAATATTAAATATATCTGTATGACATATATCTACCTATTACTAAGTAGGCACACATCTACTACATTGACTCAATACGTCACAACATACCGCCCACCAAAAGGCCTGTAGGTCTTTTCAGAAACAATTATTTTTTAAATGTTACATACTATGAGATTACCACAAAACAAGGTTATATAAATCTATAGGTGGGGGTCTGATATTAATCTTAAACATGCATAAAACAATTACTATCAAATTATTAGTACAGTTCCAAAATTCATAATTAGTTGAAACAGTGTAATATAAATCATCAAACAATAATGGTAATTAGTTTTTAAAACATTACAATATAATCAAGTTCCGTTTAGAGGCAATGGACATAATTTTGTTACAGTTCTTTTTGTTATGGAACTACCACTCTTGACACTGTAAACCCTCGTAAGACCATCCGGACCAGGGTGCTTTTCTACAATTCGTCCCAGGGACCATTTTCCAGGTGGTAAGTTATCAGTTTTTATCAAGACGACATCTCCGATCTTAAATTCTTCTTCTTTTTTATGCCACTTAGGCCGCTGTTGTAATCTGGCTAGATACTCATCCTGCCATCGCCGCCAGAGATCGTGAACAAGTTTCTGTGTGTGTTGCCAGCGAGACAAGCTAGACAGCCTTGTATCTTTCATATCGGGTGATGGGACAACAATAGGTGCCTCTCCAATTAAGAAATGTCCTGGCGTGAGTGGGTTCATGATATCTGGATCAGGGCAGTTCATGAGACATAACGGACGGGAATTCAAGCAGGCTTCAACTTGGCAGAGTATCGTCGTCATCTCTTCGTATGTCAGGTGAGTTGTTACAATTCTTTTCAGGTGGTATTTTATAGATTTTACACCTGCCTCCCATAATCCACCGAAAGAGGGACTGTAAGCGGGAATGAAATGCCATTGAGTACCCTCTGTGGCTAGTGTTTCTGCAATTTCTCCAGTGAACTGTAAGCTTGCTGCGTTCCAGGCATCTCGCAGCTCTTTGTCAGCTCCCACGAAGTTACGCCCTTGATCACTCCACAAGTGATTACATTTGCCTCTCCTAGCAACAAAACGTCTAAAAGCGCCGATAAACGCTTCCGAAGTAAGATCGCTTACAAGTTCAATATGGATAGCCTTCGTGGACATACAGACGAATATAGAAATGTAACCCTTTGTTGTTTTGTTTCCACGGCCTTTAGATAACAAAATCTGAAAAGGCCCCGCGAAATCTACACCACTATTCAAGAATGGTCTAGATGGAGTCACTCTCTCATCGGGTAAATCTCCCATAATTTGAGCTCTAGTAGTAGCACTAAGTCTAGCGCAAATGAGGCATTTGTGTATATGTTTCTTAGCTATTGATTTTGCCTTAAAAATCCAATATTTTGAACATAGATAGCACAACATCAGTTGAACTCCTCCGTGAAGTGTCTTAATGTGTGCGTCAGCTATAATGAGAGGCGTCAACGTGTTTTTATTTCCGAGAATAATTGGATGTTTTCTTTCATGAGGTAAATTTGCATGTCTGAGGCGACCGCCCACCCTGAGGATTTGTTTATCATCCAGATAAGGGTTAAGGGATCGCAACGGACTTCTCCTTTTCACTTGTTTACTTAACTTTAATCTTTCTATTTCTTCTGTGTATTCCTCTTCTTGAACTCTTTTTATACAAATTGTCAGTGCATCTTCTAAGTCTTGTGTAGTTATTTGTTTATTTATATTCATATTGACTTTATAGTTCAAGAATTTTTTGCAGTAACAAACAACCTTGAGTAATTCTGGTAAGTTGTTAAATTCCTCAAATTGTGCAGTTATAGTTTTCTCTTGTTCTTCTGTGCTGAGGTGAATAATGACTTTCTTTGTTTTAATTTCTAGGTCTGTTGTCATAACTTCTTGTTTACTAATGTTTATTTCCTTTTCAGATAACCACCGTGGGCCTTTCCACCACAAGTCGCATTTCTTCAGTTCGGATAGCAACATTCCTCGAGAGGCTAAGTCTGCGGGATTATCACTCGACTGGACATGATACCAGCGTGTATCATGTAGGTTTTCTACGATTTCGACGACGCGGTTGGCAACAAACGTTTTCCATCGATTGGGATCACCACATAGCCACGCTATAACTATGGAGGAATCTGTCCATGCATACATATCTGAAGTTGGAATTTTCATTGCTAGCCCAATTTGTTTCATAAGCTTGGAGAGAAGTAATGCACCACACAACTCTAGTCTTGGTAAGGATATTGGTTTCAGGGGTGCTACTCTTGTTTTGGCAGCAATGAGTTTTATTTCAACCTTGTCATTTGTTTCAGTTCTTATGTATACGGCTGCACCATAAGCTCTTATCGAAGCGTCACTGAATCCATGTATCTGTATATTTGTTCTGTTTGTTTCTGTTGTACCAAGCCATCTGTTTACTTGTACATCGTTCACACTAACAAAATCTGATCTTATCTGATTCCACTCTTCACGTAATTTTTCACTTACGTTTTGATCCCAATTCACCTTTTCGAGCCATAGTTTCTGTAACAGTATTTTTGCCATTACTGTACTCGGTGCAATCCAACCAAGTGGATCAAAAAGTCTTTGTATGTCAGATAAAATAGTTCGTTTCGTTACGTAAGTACTTTCAGATGTTGGTAAATTCACGTTGTATTGGAATGTGTCTGTTTTTAGGTTCCACACCATCCCTAATGCCTTTATTGTTCCATCAAGATTCAAGTCTATGTGTGCGTTGGTTGATCTTTTTTCTTCATCTATAGACTTCATGAAATTAATATCATTAGATGACCATTTCGTGAGTTGAAAACCGCCCTTTTGTAATATGTTTGTGACAGATTTGGCTAGAGAAGTGGCAGTCTCGGCATCATCTGCGCCATCAAGCCAGTCATCCATGTAAAAATTACCCTTGATGGATTGTACAGCTAGTGGTTCATCCCTTCCTTCATCATCAGCTGTTTGGTGAAGTGTTCTAACAGCTAAATACGGTGCAGATGCTGTACCGAATGTGACCCTCATCAAGCGATATTCGTGGAAATCATCAATCTCATCGGGTCTCCAGATAACTCGCTGGAAGTCTGCGTCTTCAGGAGTCACCAATATTTGGCGGTACATTTGTTTGATATCGGCCATGAAGCAAACACGCTTCATTCTCCATTTCATAATGAGGTTTCTTAAATCATCTTGCAGCTGTGGACCCACCAATAATTCTTCATTTAGTGAAATGTTGTTTGTACCCTTGCACGACGCATCGAAGACAACGCGAGTTCGAGAGGTCTCCTTGTCAGTACGAACTACGGCATGGTGAGGTAAGTAAACTGACCTTGTTTCTTTTTCTCTTTCAGGTATCTTCTCCATGTGTCCTTGTTCTATGTAATCATTTATAACTTTTGTATATTCTTTTTTCAGGTCTGGTGTCTTCTTAAACTTCCGCTCAAGTTGCAGAAATCTTTGTTTTGCTATCTCCTTTGTGTTTCCTTCAGGTGTTTGTAACCTTGTACTCGTGCTCGTTTCATTTAATAGTGGACTGTAAGTTTTGAAAGGTAATTTAACTACGTACCTTCCTTCCTCATTTCT
Source organism: Lycophotia porphyrea (assembly GCA_950005105.1). NCBI lineage: Eukaryota > Metazoa > Arthropoda > Insecta > Lepidoptera > Noctuidae > Lycophotia > Lycophotia porphyrea. The sequence goes on along the minus strand of OX465390.1, from coordinate 18,707,755 downwards.
AGTTGTTGTTTTCTCGTAGATATCTTCACAAACCTTTTCTTCTGTTGTTAAATGTCTGTCCTTGTCAACCTCTATTTCCCATATTGACCTCAACATTTCGTCTACGTCAACTTGGTGATGCATCACAAGGTAGGTATCATTTTGTGGTTTTTCATGGATATCTCCGAAAATAATCCAACCCAGGTTTGTTTTTTGTGCAGTTGGAGTACCTGGTGGACCCTTTATTAAATCTGTCTGTATAATCTGTGCGTATTCCTTGACTCCTAGTAGCAGATCTATAGATCCAGGTGTTAAGTAACTTGGATCAGCCAAGTTAAGCCCGACGATGTGAGGCCATGATTGATTGACTATTGTTTTGTTGGGGATCTTGGTGGTCAGTTGTTTCGACATCACGTAGGCTTGGATCGGTAAACTATAGTTATGGTCCCACTGTGATCTTATATTAAGCTGTACCACGTGTTTTATCTCTGTTCTCGAAGATCCCACTCCTACAACACTTCCCTTGAATGGTTGTCGCTTCAGTTTCAAAAGTTGAGTCGCTTTCTCACTTATGAATGTAGCTTGAGAACCCTGGTCTATTAGCGCGCGTAGAGAAATGATATGACCCTGTTCATTTATTGCTTCCACTACAGCAGTCGCTAACAGTGCTATTCTATGTCTAGATGTATGATGCGACGCGATCATTGTGTTCACTTGAACTGCTTCCGTCTCTTCAGCTACATGCTGTGAAGCCAACGGTTGTGAGGTACTCGGTGTAGCCGCTGGTTCTGTGTTCTTAGTCACATGTAGTAAAGAATGATGACGTCGATGACATTTCTGACAGGACACTGGTAGTTTACATCTCTTTACCGAGTGTCCAAGTGCTAGACAATTAAAACATAAATAAGAAAGTTAAAGTTTGTTCTTCACATATTCGGATCGCTCATCTAATTTCATATCAATAAACTTCTTGCAGTGACACAGCGTGTGGTTTTCTTTGCACATGATACATGTCTTTTCTGAACTTGGTGTGGCAACATGATAAGAACGTTCTTTGACTTGTTTCTCTCTTGTATTATTGTTAGCTGCAATGCCGGTAACTAACTCCAAGGTGCGGAACTTGGACTCCATGAAGTTCTTTAATTCATTCCATGTAGGTAATGCTTCGCTGTCTTCCTTATAGGTATATTCCTCCCAGCCTTTATGTGTCTCTGAGTCAAACTTCTGAACGAGCAGAAATTTTATTATATGATCCCAAGAGCCTGTTGTTATTTTTAAATTTTCCAGGTTATTTAGGCATTCTGTAGTTGTATCCAGCAAGCCTTTTAATTGGGTGGCTGATTGCGAAGTCATCTTCTTCTGGTAAAATAATCTTTTCATGATACAGTTCAATATAATGCGTCTGTTACCATACCTTTTATTTAAAACACTCCATGCAGTTGGGTAATTACTCGATGTCACTTTTATATGGGTCAATAACGCCTCAGCTTCTCCACTCACACTTGTTTTTAAATAATGTAATCGCTGTACATCACTGAGGTTATTATTTTCGTGCACCAAAGAAGTAAACAAATCTTTGAAAGTCGGCCATCCTTCATAATTTCCATTAAACTTGGGTAATTCAATTTTTGGTAAATGCACTATATTCTGAGATGCATAACTTGCGTTCATACTCGAGTTTCGGGACTCCATTGGTGACGATTCCATTAACGACGTAAGCATATCTTTCAAATCACCTTGTAATGAGCTGTATAATTCTTCATAAACAAAGAATTCTTCGTTCAAAAAGTATGGCAAAATTCCTTTTTGTTCTTTGGGTGTTATCTTAACTAACCCGTCATGAGCGTTCTTGAATGACATCCAATACTCATCAATAATTTTCACACGTGCTTCTATATAACCTTTTGTCAGTCTTGCCTTTGGAGACTTCTTTAAGTTTGTTTGCGTTTTTTGTAGTAAATTAGCACCATCTTCCAAGACAGCGAGATATTGCTGTTGTTCTTTTGTAGTACTCATTCTTGTTGTTTCACTGCACTTCACTTTAAACTTCCAAAACTTCAATAAAAATGTTCGTAAACTTGTTAATCTTCCGAAGTAGCGCTAATTATTTAGTTGCAAACATATTCATAACAATCCATTAGTGAGAACGAGGTGTTTTTTCTATAGATCCTTATCGCTGTGGAATGCGGTTCTTTTGTTCAAGTGACCAGATGTTAACCGTTCCGTAACTACTGCATCCGGATCGAATACGACCATATGTTGACCGTGATAAGGTTCAATTTTATTTGTATGGGATTTTTGAATGAAAAGGCGTGTGTTCGACTACAAGTGTATTGAGCGACTGGTTTTCGTTTTACAAAGGAATATTAAATATATCTGTATGACATATATCTACCTATTACTAAGTAGGCACACATCTACTACATTGACTCAATACGTCACAACAAACAACGTTTAGTCCACCACTGTGCACTGTATAAACCAGAAATATAAATTTATTACACGCGAAACTGCTCTAAGCTTTTAACAGTAACATTTCTTTGTGTTTTAAATAAGTAAACCCTAATGCATATTTCCCTCATCTTTGCCTAACCCCTAAGGCTATTTGTACTCACTGAATTTCATTCGCCAACAAAACACAACTGCTTGGCCACGAACTACGCGCCCAAGTGACGCGCGTGTAGCGCGGAAACAAATGAAAGAAATTGGTTGCTATCTTTTTCTGATTTTGAATAGTGAATTAGTGAAGCTCTACTTAAGGGGGAAGCGCCTCTGCCAGGGCTGCGGGACTGTTCGAAAGAGATACCGCGGCCCTGGAACACAAAGGGCAAGGAAGGAACATGCATGGGTTTTAGTCAGTACAAGTCTGACACTCCCTTTCGCTCCTCCCAGAGCGGAAGGAGTCATTTGATGATTTCCCATAAGAAAAAAAAAATTGCGGAGGCGCTAGGGTAGCCCGCGAAATTCAAATATTCTTTTTTGCAATTCGCAGGTCAGTGTCGGGCTGTATGTTAAACAAAATAATTATGTGAAGCGATGTGATTGTGTGATGTTCGATTCACGCAAGGAACAATTATTTGTCGTTGGTCTGGCTGTTTGTATGTATGAGTTAAAATGTTTGTAAGCCCATCTACGATGTAGGCGAAATTCTCAATTTGGGGCAACGCTTTTTGTAGGTATTCAAAAAAATTTACTCTATTCAGAAATTTCATTGCACAAGTCTCCGCATCTTGACTGTACTCACGCAAAGGAAACAAATGGCACACGCGCGGGCCTGACACATATCTCAACGCATGAGGTTGTGGACGCGGTGTAAAACAGCAAACACACATAACTTTCCCATTTCCTTATTCCCCATCGCTTTAAACGTCAAACTCAGAAGGAAATCATGGTCCATGCTTCAGACTCCATTGAACATCTAACGCTATAAACCAAGCCACCGTTTTATAACCTATATCTTATTTGAAAGGGTCAGCAGCGATGTGTCATGATCGATTACGTTGTGTGATAAACTTTATTGGGATTATGTTAACACATTTTAGGTTTTATATTAAGTTTTAAAGGTTTAGGGTAAGTGTCGTTGGTTTGTTTGCAGTTTGAATGGTTTGTTGTCCTAAGGTGTAGTCGTAAAGTCACATGTTTTAGGGCAGCGTGCCGGAATGTCTTTTCGACAGATGTCATCATTCAACATTCGCCTAGCCTGTTGCCAACTACATTTGGTTTGGCTTCTAGTTAAATCGGAATAAAATTAAATGAATTATATCTGGACTAGCGCAGCCGCTTTGCATCCAATTTTCTCTCACTACATATTTCCCATAGATGCCAGTTTCCTTTACTAGAATATACTTCAAAACGTCCACAAAAGAAAATGTTGTTCGACGAAAATATGAAATAATTCAGAATGGTCGCGTAGTCAGTTTCCTTTGAAATGCTTTCAGTACAATAGTTTTAATTTAGCATCCTCGGTTACGACTGACTTTTGTATTTTTTAGTTCCCTGAGGAGACATGTCTTGGATAAACTCTTTCAGACTAAATGTGATCTGGGTAACTGAAATCTTGAGTACGTCAACAACCAACGTGTTTTTTTTATGTTAGTTTACGTTTTAGTACAACTTCTATAGTTAATTCCAATAATAAAGCGTGTTCGTATGTGTTTATTTGATACGTTGCTTCGTTTGCTACGCCGGCGCCGCTGTGCCACGCCGTACGACGCATTTTATTACGATATGATATATAGGCTTTAAACGTGGAGTCTCATCCCAAACCATGGATCACCTCCTAACCTGCTCATTTTGCAACTCTTCCTAAGGGCCCCGCAGCGCCGGAGCCTTGACAGAAATAATGCTTGCTGTATGTTGCATGCTTGCTTGCATGTTGCATGCTTACCTGTCCGAAGCGAGTACCAACGCCGTCGATGTGTAAGAGTTCTGGTTGAAACAAATTAAGATTATGGAATTCATCGACGCGAAGAACAAGACGAACGTCGTTTACATTTACATTTTTATAGACCTGAGGCCAGATTTAAAAAAAATATTTCTACATCAGTTCCTCAACATTATATTTATACAACAATTTCCATACAACATACCTATGTATGTACATCGAAAAAGGATCAAGAGATCATACGTTCGCTGTATCGTTAATAATACTAAACTAAAAGTGATTGCCAATAGGTCGGTCCCCTGGGTACTTACATCTACTTTGAGTACTCAAGAAACATGTAAAAAACTGGAGGTATCAGAGTTTCCCTTTGACATACCGACTGTGGCAAGCCGCCCGGAAAATTAATACGGAGTCACTCGATAGTACTACAAATTTTGTTTCTTGCATTGATGTTTTGTGTGTGACTGTACTTTTATGTTTTTGGTAAAATGTTTGAAAAATTATGTGATGATTATGGTATTTGTGATCTTTTCAATTTTTTTTTTGTCGATTATCCTTCTTATGTCAAATTACAGCTGAGTACGCAGCTTGTCAGTGGCCTCGCGCAGGGCTTTTAAAGTACACACAGTTGTTTCTGCACAGCATGCAAAAACGAATAGAAGGAATGAGTTTTTTACGATTAAACAATGATCATCGATAAAAATGTCAGTGACCGTTTTCGCATTATCAACTACTTACTTACTTTTATCATCAACTAATAGCAGTCCTCAGTAGTCATCGAACACACTTATCCCCAATTTGCCATCCGCCATCTAGCTCGATGTGTGGTTTCTCTCATCCAGCTGTTGCAGCAGTTGGCAATCATTTTCAAACGGATTTATGTAAGCAGTGGACAGTACCAAAACTATTAAAGCGCCATCTATGCCATAAAGAGAGAACTAACATCAAAGTTATGTACATGTAAACCCGTCAACAACTGTCGGGTGCCCACCAGACACAACACCGGGAGTAATGAAGAGCTGTACACTCTGTTCCTCATATTATACATATACTAAAGGAATGTCACTTGGCCTGCACTCAGAATGCTCTGTGATGAGAAGCGTAATCAGCCTATAGAGCTCCCACTGCTGGGACACGATGTTCCACTCTGTGAGAGCGAATTGGCCATGATCTACCACGCAGGCCCAGTGCGGGTAGAGATATGATTGTCCTAGTTATATTACCAGAATTTGTACATGCTTCACATGGGCAGTGCACAGCCGTGCGAACTGCAAACTGGTCAGCGTTATTCCGGGCGCGTCCAACTTCCACCGCAGCCGATAATCTGCAAGTTTTTCTCTGCAGCCCGATGTGGGTCAAGTGAAACTCGGAAGGGGCGCTTTAGGCCTGCTGCATACTTGCGCATGCTGTGGCCACGCGACGAATGAGTGCGTACTGTTTTGGGTTATAGTTGATTTGCACATAACATAATGCGTGTATTCAATGAATAAATCATTAATTTTCAGGCTACTTTGCCCCGTATCTAAATTCCTATATATTTTTTTAAAACATTGCCCCCACTTAGAATTTCTCCTGTATCGTGGGTGCGTTTACAAACATTTAAAACTCACATACTCAAACAGCCAGACCGGGATCAACTATCGTAAGTCATACAAATATCTGTACCGCGCGACGAGCAGCGTAGCAGCCCATCACGCCTGTAATCCCCGAGGGGTTAGGCAGAGGTGTACCCCATAGTACACCCATATTTTGTCAGTTATGTTAAAGTCCCATGTAATAGCCAGCAAAATCAAGTTAAAATATTTAAATCCCAGTTAACCTTTCCTCAACTATTCAATTATACGTTCAAGTGCAGAATCTGGCATTTGCAACCACCTTTATGACACACACATTTGTATTCCAACTGAGAATTGTGTTTCGTCTGTGTGCTACATTGAGATGCAATGTGTGTCGATACACTGTGCCTGTGTGTTGCCTACATTTTTGAGTGTACGTTTTGCTCATGTGGGAAAATGTGTACAAGTGTGTGTGTTTTTTTTATGTTGTGTGTGTGTGTGCCTGCTCTGCGGTGTATGGAGTGCCGTTTGAGGGACCCAACAACTGATGGATTGTTTTTCCCTCCATAGACGTGATTCGCTTTATGTATGAACCGTTGTGTGAATCTGGTGACAGTGGCTCCCCCGTGTTATTAATTATTTAGTGTTTGTGTGAGAGGGGAACGGGTTTGTTTGTCGTGTGATTAAAATTAGTCGTGTGACGAAAATGGGCGATGAGTTGTTCAGCGTTTAGCGTATTTTTTATTGTAGAGTATAAAAATGGGAAAGGTTTTCGATTTCAAGGTAGAAAGTTCTCTTTTGGTTGGTAGGACAAAACGAGGTCTGTGTTTTTTCATCAAATTTAATAAAAATCTTCATTATCTCTCTTTTTTTAATTCTTTATTACCAACTAGCTGATACCCGCGGCTTCACCCTCGTTATCATTATATTTTAGCCAATGTATACAAAGACATGATAAATTATATACTAAACCCTTCCTGGAGAAACACTCTATCCATTGGTGAAAACAACATGAAAATCGGTGCGGTAGTTTATGAGTTTATCGCGACAGACAGACAGGCGTGGCGGGGGACTTTGTTTTATAATGTTTAGTGAAGTCTATGTTGTCGGTTAGAACGTCGCCAATTATATTATGAACTCATTATCTTGTACTCTTTTACTCTGGACGCTCTTAATTTGAACGCCTCTTTACATCGTTCTCACATACACGTATAATCTCAACATGAATGATGTAACCAAGATTTTGTAATAATATTTTGATTGAAAAGAGTGTCCATGGAGTTTCTTGCCCATTCTTCTTCATAGAGAGCTACGCTTTTAATGGGCAACTACAGTACTTTCACAAGTTATTATGCCTTGTGACTGTGACTGTAGCTTAGCCTTTTTTGTTTTTTCGACATTCAAAAGTGCCTGTAAGGGTCTTATTGAAATAAATGCTTTTGAGTTTGAGTTTGTAGAACTCACTGTTTTGGAGGTATACCATATTCCTTATATATCTACTTAAAATATGTCTATCTCTTTCTTCTGTACTAAGTTTTATTTCTTCTTCTTTTCAGATTCATGTCTGCTTACACCAACATCATCAATGCTAGCACAGTCAAGTGAGTCAACTTATCGTTTGAATGATTACCATTTCTTTTAGCTTGTCCCATTCATGATTACCATACCTATTAGTAAATGTTATCACTATTAAGGTCCGGTCAAAGTGGTAGGCTCAGACCAAATAAAAAACTAAGACACAGCACTGTCAACAGTGACATGAAGCCGGTTTTGTAAACATGTGTGCACTGTGAGCTTAGTTTTTGAGCGTAGTTTAATTGTAGTTTGATGTAAATGTGTGCGTGTGAGCGTGTATGCACAGAGCGAGGCGTGGTTTTGCGCATGCTTCACTGAATTGTTCGCAGTGATATGTCTTGGTTTTTTATTTGGTCTGAGGAGGTAGGTATGGACCAAAAGCGGACGCGGGTTCACGGGTTGCGGACACTTACCGATAGTTATAATGTTAGCTGTCAATGTCCGCAGACAGTTCTATATCTATCCGTACTGGTTTTAATTAACCTCTAAACTAATGAAACTGTAGTTTATACGGGCATTGAGATATTTAGCCCAATTTTTATTACAACATAACATAACATCACGCCTGTAATCCCCGAAGGGTTAGGCAGAGGATACCTAACAGTACACCCACATTTCGCCAGTTATGTTTAAGTCCCTTGTGATAGGGCGAGCCTATTGCCAACAACCGGGCGCCAATCCAGACTCAGAAAAACCTAATAGCACTTTGCCCGACCTGGGAATCGAACCCCGGAGCTCATGCTAACTTGTGACCACTAGACCAACGAGGCAGTCTTGATTACATTTATTTCAAAATAACGGGCCGAAATAGCCAATGTGTTAAATAAAACCTTATTATTAATCAAGATTTTGACACCAAACTTATAATGTTAAACTTTTGCGTGGTATAGAAAATATATTAAAAACTATACTTCAAAAAAAAAAGAACATGTTATAGGTGTTTCGTTTGGTCTAAAGTTTGGTCTAGGTGGTAGGTATATAATAATTTCGATTGTGAAGTTGTAGTAGCGTTTCTTTAACGGACGGTTGGCGCAGTGACTGAGCGCTTGGCTGCTGCGTTATCTCTCGGGTTCGGTTCCCGCACGGAACAAATATTTGTATGACATAAAGGCTCCGGGTCTGGCTATTTAGATATGTGAGTTTAAATGCTTGTAAACGTACCCCCGATACAAGAGAAATGCCTGTGTGCAAAGTTTAAAAAAACGTGCGTACGTAATATAACTACCATTATATACACGCCTTATCAACTGGTTAAACTCGTAAAGGACCGCCCCTGTACATCTACAGAGATGCGTCTTTCGATCCTTATAAAGCATCAAATTATGCTTCTCCAGGGCTTTATCAGGAATCCTGATAAAATAGCCTTCAAATAACCTTCCACATTTTAATTCCGCGATGGTTCGTGTGGTATGTTTACGTCTTGTAAAATTTGTAACCGTATGTATTGAATAATAACAGAAAAAAACATGTGTGCTATTCACACGTGGTAGAAGATATAGATATCATTTTCTCCCACGTTAAATCTTATGAATTTATGTGTCTGTTTCTTTTTACTGTTGCTTTTTCGCTTCATCGACTTTCAAATCACAACGATGCTAAAGAAGTTTTCACTTCAAAAAAAAAAAACCTCCGAGAACGGTACAGGTTGTGCCGATCGAGCGTTTTACGCCGTCACTCGGAGACTATTATATTGCACTGTCATTCAAGAAGTTGCTATACAGATCCACTCTCATCTTCTCCCGTACATCCGCAACAGTTTACGCCTAATCACGTAATCAGTGAGGCATCAGAACTACCTCCCCTCCTCTCCCGACTAGCTTCGATTAACCGCAAGATAATTTATTCAGGAGTATCTATCATCTAGCCCGGGATCTGTCCCGGCGGACAGATCTACTTATATTTGCGTGAAACGATTAACGAACAACTTGCTGGGAAATGGCTTAAATTAACTAAACACTTGACCCTTTAGTTTGGTTGTTATATATGTTGATAACAAGCATAAATAATTTGAAAAATTCTGCCAAAACCAATGATAGTTTTTTAAAGACCGTAGCGGGCTGAACTTTCTTATCTAGCATGATACTTCTTCTGCGAATAATTTTTACATGTTCATTCACAGAATATTATTTCACTGATATATTAAAATCAGCCTTTTTTTTTTGGGTGGGAAATCATCAAATGACTTTTTCTGGGCAGAGCGGAAGGGAGTGTCAGACTTGTACTGACTAAAACCCATCCATGTTCCTTCCTTGTCCTTTGTGTTCCAGGGCCGCGGTATCTGGTAAACTCAAACTCAAACTCAAATAGATAGAGTAATTACAGATAGTACTCTTCATCTGGCTTCTCCTGTTTTTCTTCCTATTGCGGTTAGGCACTTACCTAAAGTACTTACTTTAGCTACACGCGTTGATGTCTGGAAAAGCGATATTTATAAATGAACAGGTCGGTTATGTTGAATCTTTGTCAAAGATTCATTAACCTAGGTATTTTTTATACTAGGTAAAGTTTACTTTTCTCGTGTTACCTACGGCTGGTCTAGTGGTCACAAGCGCGACTGCTGAGCAAGAAGTCCTGGGTTCGATTCCCAGGTCGGGCAAATTGTGTTACCATCTGGAATTTCTTGGTAGCATCCAAAGACAGACTCTTTGTTGATGGCAATTGGCTCGCTCCCTATCCACTGAAACATAACTGGTGAAATGTGCGTGTACTAAGGTACACTTCTACCCTTCGGGGATTATACGCGTGATGTTATGTTATGTTACGTACTGTATATCTGTGAGCTAACGTATTCTCAGTAACGTAAACAGTTAACAAGCCTTGGATAATATAAACAATAATTTTCCGAGAGTCTGCAACTAAGACAACACACCTAAATATACCTGATATTGAACCAATATATCAATATCAACCGAGATACACTGAATATTGTAAATCTAGCTGACTGTTGTACTGAAATTCGCAGTAAAATACCGGTGTACATACCCGTGTCCATGTGGAGATGTTAACTGTTAAGTTATTTAAAACAATAAGGTTACTCGGGCTATGGGAGGTCCGAGGACCCACCTAGTCTTTCGGGATATCGCCAAGAGGTTGGTCGACACTTCGCTGGCTTTTTTTTTGGCCAAATAATCAACATTGACATCCAATGTGGCAGTGCTGCCAGCTTTCTGGGCATTTTTCCCGTTGCGTTGACAGCGATGTGGACGAATATTTTGACGCCCTTTCATTCTTTTCCCTTTTAATTGTAATTCTTTCAATAACCCCCTCATTTGAAATTTTCACATTATGTTCCATCGGGAGCAATACATAATATAATATCACGGCTGTGATCTCAGAAGGGTAAGGCAGAGGTGTACCTAAAAGTAGGTAGACCCGCATTTCGCCAGTTATGTTTAAGTCCCGTGTAATGGGGTGAGCCCATTGCTATCAACCGGGCACAAATCCAGACTCCGTGGCTGTTACTGAGAAATTCCTGATGGAGAAAACCAATAACTCTTTGCCCCACCCGAGAATCGAACCCAGGACCTCATGTTCAGCAGTCGCGCTTGCGACCACTGTACAGTTTAATACAGATACGTAAACAAAAAACTACCCTCTTAACGCAAACCTAGAAACCCTATTACTATTCCTATTCCTAGTTCCATAACATCCCCTTAGAGTACAGCAGCCCGTAAAAATACAAAGAGAATCATAATATACAGGGAGATATGAAAAATATGAATATGCGAGATGTACGCGGCCGGGCGAGGAATTTAATATATTCCGCGCAACTAATAAGTATCGGAGGAAACAAGGTTTTTATTGAACGATATGAAAATGGTTGGGACGATGACATGTTGAGGACCTGGATTTGATGTGTACGAGCAGAATTTGAAGGCTGTGATGTTTGTACTTTACTACCGCCTGAATAAAAAAAAGTAGTAACTTACTAATAAAATTTGTCCTGCGGCGGGTATTATTACTTTAGTTTGGGAATTATGATGATCTGATGTAATGCCCAATGTTTTTTTTTTCGGATGGCAAGTCTTCAAATGTAATTCTCCCGCTCTAGGCGGAGCGGAAGGGAGTGTCAGACTGGTACTGACTAAAACCCATCCATGTTCCTTCCTTGCCCTTTGTGTTCCAGGGCCGCGGTATCTGGTAAACTCAAACTCAAACTCAAATAGATAGAGTAATTACAGATAGTAGTCTTCATATGGCTTCTCCTGTTTTTCAAATAAGTACTATGTATTACTATACGTTTGCCCATCTGGTTTAAAATGTTCTAATCCATATTATAACACATTGGCACCACTTTTGTTAGATTTCCTAATATGTATCAGTGGGGACCTGGTGTCCTAAAATACAGGCCTCGGCTTAGTTTAGGCACCAGTCTCCCACAAATAAAATACTTTTTCCTGTATAATATGTTACAACAAAGTACTGATATTCTTTATTTGTGGAAGAGAAATAAACATTTTTTTTTTTTTTTTTTAAATACTTAACAGGTCATTACTTTAAGATAGAAGAGCACAAAGGTACTTAGTTGTATTATTTATCAGCTTTGCATCTATCTGGGTCGGTCCCACGCACTGGCCGACCACTGGTCCTATGATTATCGGCTGCGGTGACCGCTTTTGCGGGCGGCGTCTGTTTATCAATATATCAAACGTCAAAAAAACTCAAAAATACCGTCACTCACAAACACTACCTAATCAAATTGCACGCTCGAATTCCAGCAAAAAAAAAATACCTTAAAAAAATCAAAGTCAAAAATAAGCGGGCAATATTGCCCATAATAGCTTCGAATTCAGTTAAATATTGCCTTAAAGAACATTTTTATGAGGAGGGCAAACACCTAATGAGGGTGTGTAGACAAGTTTGAACGTTCACGGATCGTCGCGTTTTGAGCGGGATTGCGCGAAACGACCGAATTCCGACTGATTGCTGCATACACGGGGAATTTTTCGTATTTACTCGCTGTTTCTGTAGATGTAAAAGGTGGAAGAGTTCCAGGTTCTTAAATGGTTCAAATGGTGTGGTCTGTGGTTTTTGTTGCTTATGCTTAATTTCTTTCATCACGCCTGTAATTCCCGAAGGGTTAGGCTGAACTGTACCTAATAGTCGGTACACCCACATTTCGCTAGTTATGTTTGAGTTCCATGTAATAGGGGGCGCGCCTATTGCCATCAACCGGGCACAAATCCAGAATCCATGACCGCTACTGAAAAATTCCTGATGGAAAAATCCAATAACAATTTGCCCGATAGTCGCGATTGCGACCACTAGCCAAGGAAGCGGTTAATTTATTTGCTTGTATTAAATACACACGTAATATATATGTACCCTATAGCTAGGTAACTTCAACCAGTTTGTTAAGTTAGGTAGCCACTAATGATACACATTTTTTGTACCCTAGTATACACTCCTGTGCTAAACCGAAGCCTTCAACACTTTGCCCTGCTACGCGAGCAGCATCTCGTAGCAAGTTGTGAGCTACGCCGTAGTCATTCTACGAGAACCGCTAAAACATTCTTCTCGTTCTATTCTTTGAATAATATATGTGGAACTCAGTCATCAATATCCGTCTACAAATAAAATAATAACATCCCAATATAAAACACAGTCAAACATAAAATACATCACAAAAAGTATCCATTCAAATAAAACGTATTGTGCCCGTATTAAATGTGCCACTAGTCCCCCTGGACATGTATCAGTAACATCGTCTGTCAGCCATTCATCACGGCATGCGTGACATGCTCTGACCTGTTTCATAAGAGTGGAACAACACGGACGTTGCGTTGTCGCAACGGTTAAATTTCAACGCACTGAGTAGTCTCATGAACGCAACGCATTGATGGGAATTCGTCCTCGTCGCAGCATTGTAAAAATCCTTCGATATTTACGCGGCAATAATGTCTTATCAAATAGCGATAGTGCTCGAAACGACAATAAGTATCATAAAGATAAAGATATTATATTTGTTAAAAACATGAGTTTACACACAAATTAAAAAAAAAAAACAAATAATTGAATAATAATTTTATTTTTTTATAATATTTTATTATTAAATAATAATTTAAAACAAAAATTGAGCATGCAAGATCTTAGTAAAGTAAAGTAGGTCCCGAACATGTTCGGTTTTACCTGGTTAGGTGTACGAATTTGTTTTTTTTTTCTTACACAGATTATATCATTGTTGGAACCGTGGAGCTATTACGAGAAGAGAGAGGATTGTATGCAATCGCTTAATGAGCTAAAACAATACTGAGTCTCGCTGCGATGACGCTCCGAGTGGGCATGTCCTCCCGATTTATATTCACTTAATTTATTTAATTCAGACACATCAATTTTTTTAAAGTAAACTTTAAAAGAATAACCAAAGAAACACACAAGTCCATAAAAGCAAATAGGTAGTCAATTTATACAGGGTGTAAACAGACTTTTCACGAAGCCGTCAACTAAGCATTATGAACTCGAACATCGAACTAAGTAACTTCACGCAAAAATTTGTGCTGGGAACCGATTTTTGTTTTGTGCTGAAAAATCACGTTTTACGGTAGGACTCAATGTAACGCACTCAACATTGTGCTGATAGATGGATTAAATAGTAAGGGGTTCGTGGAGGTGTTTAAAAAATTTACATTAAAAATATGTATTTAAAAAAAACTTGTGAAAACGTTGGAACTTTGACCCCCAATATCTCCGTAAATAGAAGGTTTCCAGGTATGGTCTAGAACAAAAAAATGATCGCAATGACGAGGAAAACAAGTGCCTTTTGGCTTCGTTGAGAGTCTTTTTACACCCTTTATGTAGAACAACGCACGCAGCGTCACCGTTCAGGCGTCACAACGTACCGTGTGTGGCATCACTGTAATTCGGCGGGTGCTGGAATGACTATGAATTGGCATAAATGGCACAAAATTAACGCCCGCGGCGATGCGTCTATAAATCATTTCGTCTATTGTCATTATCACCGTCAATTGTAGAGTAAAGACTCAGCGTTATTATATTTCTAGCTTTTACCCGCAGCTTCGCTCGCGTTAATTTAGAATTTGAAAGACACGTGTTGCCATCTATTATGAAAATAACGTTATTGTTGCTTTCCTCAGGAACAGTACCTTTTTTCGAGATGAACGGTACCCTTTGTCCGTGTCTGTCACCTGTACACCTGACTATGTATTTGCAAAATTTCAGGATGATCGGTTCAATGGTTTAGGCGTGAAAAGGTAACAAACAAACAAACTTACTTTCGCATATGGAGTATTCGAACATGCTTTTGAAAGGTCGGCTATGTCCAATAATGTCCATTGGCACAAAAGCAGTTGCCCTTAGCCAGGTTTACACATACATAAACTCTTAATCAAAACCACATTACAAGGCAAATAATATTCCCCTTCAACATCATTTCCCATTGTTTCAATTCAATTTCCTCGATATTTAAATTTTATTTTCATTTTGAAATGTACAGGTGAGAGATGCATACCGTTTTTACATTCCGCGAACAGTTTGGCCATTTTATAATTTTGCATTCAATTCAGGAAATGGACTGACAATTTAACATTCGGTTTTAAATTTAATTAATTCGGTAAGGGTATGTTTTTCATTTATTCAAATCATGAATTGTATTCCGTGGATTATTAGACTAAGAGTTTTTCCGAGACTATGGAGCCGATATTATTTGATAGTTCGTTTCTAACTACCCACACTATTACCATTCATATCATGGTAGTCCGACTAATTAACCTGGTTGTCACATACAATCATTTTTACAATATCATCACTCGCGGAGGCTCTTCAAACAAACTCTGCTTTCTATACGACTCTAAAACATTTTTTTCCACTTCTGATACTAGTCCGCACTTCAATTTTATATCGAATCTATGTGCCAATTGCCGATTGAAAAAAATGTTTCGGATACCTAATATTCGTAATGCAACATGTGAAACTAGCAGAGAACAAAGTATTTTTACATAATGAGCGTTCACAGACTTTTCCCATTGAAATATCATAAACTGTAAATATCAGAAACTACACTAATACTGTATATATATATACATTGTGCCATGGTCCTGTCAAGCTCACAAGATAACATCACACCTGTAAGCCTTTTTTTTTTGGATGGGAAATCATCAAATGACTTCTCCCGCTCTGGGCGGAGCGGAAGGGAGTGTAAGACTTGTACTGACTTAAACCCATCCATGTTCCTTCCTTGCCCTTTGTGTTCCAGGGCCGCGATATCTTTAGGCCTATAGTCTCCTACCTTTTAGGCAATTATTTTTGACTCCCATATGTAATATGGGGTATATATAATATATACTATTGCCATTAATCGGGCACATTTCCAGATTTGTCTGCCTCGTTGCTCTAGTAGCAAGAGGTCTTGGGTTTGATTCCTGAGTCGGGCAAAGTGTTATTGGGTTTTTCCATCAGGAATTCCTTATTTGTGCCCGGTTGATGGTAATAGGCTCGTCCCCTATTACACAGGACTCAAAAACATAACTGACGAAATATGGGTGTACTGTTAGGTACACCTCTGCTTAACCCTTCGGGGACTACAGGCGTGAAGTTATGTAATTCTAGCTTTCAGGCTGCTGAAAACATAATACCAATTTACTTGATCTAGTAATCGGAAACAACCTAGGACCATGAACTCAACAGTAACTTACAACCATTAGACCAACGAGCATTTATATACTACTAGATTATACCAGCGGCTTCACACGCGTGGAGTTCGATAATTATCCCACGAGATCATACTGCTGGAATAAAAATTACTCTATGTGTTAAACCAGGTTATAAACTATCTGTGTGTTAAGTTTAATTGAAATCTGTTCAGTAGTTTTTGTGTAAAAGAGTATCAAACATCCATCCATCGTCACAAACTTTCGCATTTATAATATTATTAATTATTAACATGATTTGTTCCAAATTTAATTACATGACCCCATCCTTCTCAACCTCCTATAAGAACCCCAACCAATTATATTAGACGTCGTTCTTTATAATCTACACACCGGCTATATCTCCGAGCTAAGAGCCCATACTTCAAGCGGCTATTGTTGCTTATTTCTCGTACATTGTCAGCGCCCACTTGATTTGAGTTCCCTTCCTTGTGTCGCCGAAATAGCCTGCCTTTGTGTGGCCAAGGTGTCATGGCTCAGGTATATTATAGACCTTTTGATACAACGCCGGTTTGTTGCTAGCAATTTTTGGGTGCGGTGATGGCATAAGTTGGTACCAAAACCAAGATGTACATTAATTATGTACAGTCGCAATTAAATGCTGAAATAAGTTTAATGTTGCTGCTCCTTCATAGCCCTCTTGTTGGTTTTGGGTATATAGTTTTAATAGCAACACCTTCTTTTTTTTTCGGATGGGAAATCGTCAAATGACTTCTCCCGCTCTAAGCAGAGCGGAAGGGAGTGTCAGACTTGCACTGACTAAAACCCATCCATTTTCCTTCCTTGCCGTTTGTGTTCCAGGGCCGTGGTATTTCTTACAAACAGTCCCGCAGCCCTGGCAGGTTTAGTAACACCTTGACTAGACCTTTTATTTTAATGACACACAAATACTGTAAACAAAGACAATCCGACTCAGATTTCAAGTGTATATGCGGCGTATCTCCACAGACAAATGGCTCACCTTCCATCTTCCGCTGCATACCCTGACACCGGCGCACTTGGTGATCTTATGACTGCATTAGCGAGCGGAGTTCGCATACCTGAACTTTGGGACATATATTTAGTGAAAATTTGCCATCGACACGCTAAGAAGAATGACACACACATTTATATCCGAAAAATAACCGTTACTCAATAAGTTATATTATGCAGACTGGGCATGGTTAATACATATATAATAAATGTTTAATGTTAACTATAACACTTATTCTACTTTATATGAACTGAGTATACAGAAGATAAAAACCTCAGATACCTGAAATATATTGTTTCAATATAAACCTGCAGGCAGCCGATAATTTTTCTATTACCTGCCCAATAACATGCCATTGCCGCCCATAAATGGAGGGGGTGTTAAAATTTTAAATTAAACCCCATTTGATATCGCAATAAAGTTTGTCGTAAACTGGAGGGTTCTAACGCTGGGGTGACTTTACACGATAAATTCACTTCATCTCAAAAGTCGGGCCAGCTTTGTGGTTGAAAGTACTGAAGAATGTGGGGTTTATGAATTCTTTTTGTTGTTTCTGTAGAAAATTAGTAAAGGTTTTAATTTGAGATTGTGTCTCGCCTGATTGGTACCAAAAGGCTCTGAAATGGGTAAAAATATTACGTTTGTGTGTTATCTATAACTTAGCTCTTTGATGGTATTCGTTGAAACAACAGAAACTGGAGTATTGCTATCCACAAGTCGCAGTTAGAATGATGTATGACAGAACTTGATAGAAAGCGAGGCAAGGGTGCTTCCATTTCTGCCAGGCCTGCGGGACTGTTCGAAAGAGATACCGCGGCCCTGGAACACAAAGGGCAAGGAAGGAACATGGATGGGTTTTAGTCAGTACAAGTCTGACACTCCCTTCCGCTCTGCCCAGAGCGGGAGAAGTCATTAGATGATTTCCCATCCGAAAAAAAAGGTGCTTCCATTTAATACAGTTTTCTCGAAAGACCTGTATCATAAGCGCATACTTATAATAAAGAACTATTTTGTCCAACCCGATCGGTAACGATATCTTCCGCCTTGTCCGTACTAGGAACCAGTATCTTTATGCAAGCATTCGGATAATTTTGTGATTAATGAACATAAATGTTAAATTCTAAAGTGATACACATACTGTTATTACATCCTATCCATAATTTAGAATCATCTGCCTAGCCTTTTCCGAACTATGTTGGGGTCGGCTTCCAGTCTAACCGTATGCAGCTGAATCTCAATATTTTATATGGAGAGACTGCCTATCTGACCTCCACAACCCAGTTAATACTGGGTATCACGATACCCCTTGGTTAGACTGGTTGTCTGTGACTTTTTTGGGCCACTAACTATACCTAACGACTGTCAAAGATCTTCAAATGACAGCCGGGACCAACTGCTTAACGTGCTTTCCGAGACACGCATGAAACTCGGAATGTAATGGGTGGTCACCCATCCACAGACCAACCTAGGCAAGCACGGCTTAACCTAAAGATCGACCCGAGCGGCTGTTATTATTTAGCCACGAGCTCCTCACTATAATTTAGTATAAAAGGTGTAAAAAGCCTCTTAACGAAGCCGAAAGGCACTTGTTCTCCTCGTCATTGCGATCATTGTTTTGTTGTAGACGTTACCTGGGAAACTTTTAGTTTCGGAGATATTGGAGTTCAAAGTTCCAACTTTTTCATTAAAAACTAATGAAAAAGTTGGAACGTTTTTAAATACATGTTTTTAATGATTTTTTTTTACTTAAGACACCTTCACGACCCCCGTATTATTCAATCCATCAATCAGCACAATGTTTTGAATGCGTTACATTGCGTAAAGTTACTTAGTTTGATGTACAGAATGCTTGGTTGACGGCTTCGTGAAGAGTCTGTTTACACCCTGTATACTATAGACAAAGAGCCATCCCCACTAAACAATTCACAGACATCTAGTCCACGTTATAAAACTTCAACGTTACATTTTAAAGTTCCTCAAAGACTAAGGTGGTAATACTTCCTAAGTTGAGAAGATAAATTTACTTCGTTTAAAATCAGGAGCGCCTTGAGGCTGGAGTTTCCTCCGACGTGGTTAATATAAACTCTCATGGAACTTCGATGGGAAGCGGCGTTTTAAAAGAAATATGGCTTTTACGTCCTTGCCTTTTTGGCTTTAATAACAAATTTAGAATAAAAAGACAATGTCAGTATCTTATGTGTGGTAAACGTCACATTATATGACGGATGTTTTACCCTAAGTGGGTTGGCAGAGGTGCATTACTGTGAAATTATGAAGTAGAACACAGACAGAGAAATATAAACAGTTAAAAAAATTAATGGATGACAGCAAGATTGTAAGTTTTCTCCGTATACGTTTTTAAACTGATGTGGTTACTAACACTATTATAAGCACTTAAAACGGGATAATTATAGTGTTTATCCGAGACTGCCTGGTCTAGTGGTAGCCGATGCTGAGCATGAGGCCTTGACCTCACAAATCCAAAAACCCAAACCCGGACACAAATCCATGGACGTAGGACGTAGGACAAGACACATATCCAAAATACTGGTATTCAGCTGCATCCGTTTAGTCTGGAAGCCGACCGATGGAAAAGGCTACGTAGATGATGATGAATAGTGTGGCAATAATGTATAGTGTGGCAATGGACGTTACTTATTACACGGCGCCCATGCTCGTCTTTTACAGCAAATTAGAAAACGCTTCTTTTATGAAATGGCGAAGTCTTTACTGTTGCTCTGGGACACAAGTTTTATATTCAGGCTTACAGTTCATTCCTAAGCTCTAAACAGCGGAAACTACGTCTGTATTCCTTAGTTTTTGCGCGAGAAGCAGAATAAACAGATAATTATAGTCTTCCAAAAGGTTTGAAACGACTGTTTATTTTTAATTCGTAGTGCAAATTTCTTCCACTTTGTGTTCATTCCTTTTTCAATTTTAACTGATATCTGCGAAAGTTTGTATGTATATGTACTTTTTACTCCTTCACGTTGAACAGATTGACGGATTTAGATGAAATTTTGTACACGGACAGATTATGACCTAGAATACCACACACTCTATTGAATTGAAGGGACTCAAAGCCACGAGCAAAATCAAGCCAATCTATAAAACATACGACAGTCACAATATTACAGATTTATCTAAAATAGACATAAAATGTAGGTCGTCTGTATCGACGACGTACGACAATGCTCAAGGATGCTACAAGTATCTTGTAACACAATATAGTTTGATATTATTAGGAACCTCTTTACAGATATGTTATTACGATACAAAACGTATTCTGGGAAATAAATATTGCAAATATAAAGGGGGAATTTGATCTAGGATTTTTTTGTTCTAGATTTATAAACGAAGTTGTGTTATTATTAGGTATGACAATAAGTGGACACACTGGAACCATGACTCTCATTTAGCGATGAATGACATCGACGGGGCTGCTGTTCGTGATAATTAATTTATTTTATCGCGGTGTATAAACGTAGTAAAAAGAACACTAACTTGTGATGATAATTATTTGAAGGTCACCATGAAATAAAATTGGGAATCAAACGAGCTTACCCGTTTAGCAAAGTCTTGATTCAAATTTTATGAGTAAAATAAAGAAGTTGTATTCTTCTAGATATTGTGTTTTTTAGGCTTGCGTTTGGCTGCAACTCGCCTGATGAATAGCGATGATGCGCACTATGGTGGGATTCACTTTTTGTTTAGGAATTTCTTTCAAGTAGTGGATGAACAACAAACCAAAACGTATAATGGTGCAATTACAATTGGTCGCCATCCCGTATTCGAGTGCTCGAAAGTACCCGAATGAGGGCATCCGATACTACAAGTCGTTTGAATGAAGTCGAACCATTGTTATGGTTCTGCCTAACCCGGTAGGATTACAGTGATGTTTCACTGTAATCCTACCGGGTTAGGCAGAACCTAATAGTACACCCACATTTCGCCAGTTATGTTTACTGGGCAGAAATTCAGACGCCAGGACTGCTACTGAGAAATTTCAGATAGAAAAACCCAACAAAACTAGCTAGCAGGGTGTATGTTGACTAGCTAACTTCAGGGTGTCGACTTTTCGTGACGGTGTGCGCGCGCATCGTAAAAATTTACTCTCATCATTTTTCCCTAATGCGCCAAAAGAAGTATAACTTCAAAAAACAGTCACGCAGACAGACACAACACCTAATTTGTAAGAAATTAAAAAGTTTAATGTGTTTTGAAAAGAAGAGATTATCTTTATGTAAAAATCACAACAATATCTCTAACGCTAATTGGAATATTCAGAATTCTACTTAAACAAAATCGTATTACATGCATTACAATATAAAAAAATAAAACATTTTTTTTTCTTTTCGAACTTTATGACTTCGTATCGTGGTACAGTTATGGGACAGCATCAAAAGACTTACCCTTAAAACAAATGCCCCCAAAAACCAAGGGGGAGTATGTCATATATTGCCTGTCACATTCAGTATTCAAATACACCTCCTCATAAATTTTGTGGGCTATAAGATATTAACCACGTGCTGACTAAAAAGAGAAAACAAGTTTATGCTTCGTTTTTGAATAATAGATGCCTTTGTTACATTATTCGTAAATTCGTTTACTTGAGGTAAACGAATTTACGAATAATGTAACAAATTATTTGTAATTTTAAGTAAGTTATATTCATTTATGCGTGAGATTGACTGTCCCATATTGTACTCAATTGGTCACGATTAGTCGCAACCGCTACTGCTGAGCTGAGGTCCTGGGTTTTGTTTCCAGGTTAGGCAAAATGTAAGTGGGTTTCTCCATCTGGATCTGCTCAGTAGCAGCTGTGCCTGGTACAATGACAATAGGCTCTTAATCTCTATTTTTAAATAAAAATATTCAATCACAAGGGACTACACACCTACGTACAACATAAATAACGTTACCCTTTGGCGAAATACAGGCGTGATGTTAACTTAATCAACTGCCTAGCCTTTTCCTAACTATGTGGGGGTCAGCTTCTAGTCTAACTGGACGCAGTATTTTTCATCACTGATGTTATCTGGGTCACAAATATATTATGTACCAAAAATTTCATGATTTAAATACCTATTCACTCTCAAAAACCCTCACCCATCTAAACTGAACTAGAACTGCACATAACAGACATGAAGTAAATATAAATAAAAGCATTCACATCCGAGTGTGCCCCCGCCGTAGCGTCGGACGGGTGGCCGGTCCGACGTGCGGAAATTGCTGGCTCTTAAATTATACACACGTACCTAAAGAGACGGTTCACTCAAATATAGCACCTTCCACAATGTTCAGAAATATTCGGGAAAAATTCCGAGAATGGTAAAAATTCCGGGTTCACACCTGAAATGCGAAAATGTTTCGGCAATTTAAATTTTGTAGGTACAATGCAGTTTGACGTTTGAGGAAAAATACGGTTTTGACGTGCGAACCCCGGGGCAGGGAGGGGGGGGGGTTGATGGAAGTGTGAGTTTTGTAACCAGATCGGTTGCTGTAAATAATTAATAACTGAAAGCTGAAAACTCGCATACTATTGAATAACGACCAGTATTTTAGACTGGAAGTCGTCCCCAACATAGTTTGGAAAAGGCTAGACAGATGATGACTATTTTGTAATTGGTCCATTTTACGTCTATCCGTGTCCTTATGTAGAAGCTGTCATATGGAAAATGCAAATATGGTTCGTTAAGTATGTTATTTAGGGATATAGATTTAACAGGCTCTTATTGATTTCTAAGTACCTATTTTTTGAAGTTATACTTCTTTTGGCGCGTTAGGGAAAAATGATGAGAGTAAATTTTTACGATGCGCGCGCACACCGTCAGGAAGAACCGACACCCTGAAGTTAGTTAGTCAACATACACCCTGAAGTTAGCTAGTCAACATTTTAGTTTTATACGCCAAAGAAGTATAACTTCTTAAGTGCGTAATAAGTACACACACACTTTTTTCTGTGAAAATACTGCCATGTGGTTTAAAAATACAAGAAACGATAATACTCATTCTTTGGCACAATTTTTTTGTTAGAAATACATTAATTTGTTAGAACGTAGCATCAAACTTAGTTTTAGGCTTGCCGTGCTAAATAACCCACGTTTAAAAAATACATAAATATTTAAAGTGGACAACGATACGTGAAATCTTAACTGTCCGTTGTCCCCGTTGCCCATATGTACATAACGGGGACAACGGTAAGAAATCCTATGACGTTCTGATGTCCGCGTTACGGGGACACAGATTACGGGGACAACGGGAATACACGTTATTTTCGGCCGAAAAACCGAAAAACTGTATAGGTAATTAGGTAGCCAGCAAAGACACACAAAAATAAATCTCTCACGCACAAACCAAGAAAACAAAAACCTCAGCCACTTTCTTCCACAATAAGATGACCCAACCTTCGTTTTCAATTCCCAAATCACTATACGCACTACTAATTACATTTAAGGCCAGCTACACACTGTCGGTCAATAGATATCGCTTCGGAGCAACGACCCGGCGAAAGGTAAACAGGCAATAAAAAACCGGCCAAGTGCGAGTCGGTATCGCACATGAACGAACTTAGGAGTATGTTTTATAGTTATACTATTTAGTTAGACTTTTGTGTGTATTACCATAATTTTATTAAGATCACGCGAAGAACGCTTCTTATAATGGGGACCCTCTTTAATTTTTAACATATCTTTTTTTAAATTAAAACGTTGCCCTTTACTAGGATTTGTAGCGTGGGTGCGTTTACAAACATTTATACTCACATACTCAAACAGCTAGACTCGGAACAAATAGCTGTGCCTACACATAGTTGTTCCGAGTATCAGATATTTGTTCCGTGGGTGGTTCGAACCAGTGACACAGCGCAGCAGCCAATCGCTCAGTTACTGCAGCAATCGTGCCGTCACTATGTAGTTAGGCTTTTGTGTGTATCGCCACTATTAATATCGAACACAAAAAGCTCTGGGATACTTGTTCAATTTTGAACATTATTTAATTTTATTATGTGTTGTTTTATAGCAGTCGTTAAAGTATTCAGTGGCCCAAAAAGTCTGACAACCAGTCTTACCAAGGGGTATCGTATTTCCCAGTAGTAACTGGGTTGTGGAGGTCAGATAGGCAGTCGCTCCATGTAATATACTGGTATTCAGCTGCATCCGGTTAGACTGGAAGCCGATCCCAACATAGTTGGGAAAAGGCTAGGCAGATGATGATGATGTGTTGTTTTATAGCGGTAATACATACTCCACGAAAATGTGAAGTGTCTACATATTACGATTGACAGATGTATCGACAGACAACGGAGCCTTAGTTAATAACAGGGTCCCGGCGGCAACCTTTGCGTACGGAACGCTAAAAAGAAACGATTACCCGAACTTAACGATCGGTTAGCGTGCGTTTCAGTTACAGGATTAAACGATAGTCCTGGGATGTGTAGGACGGTGGGTGTTTTAGTTAATGTGCATGTCATTATCTACCGTGTCAATCGGGAGTGGATTGATTTTTTCTGGTGTGGAGCTCGTGGTTGAATAATGACAGCCGCGCGGGTCGATCTTTAGTTTAAGCCGCACTTGTCTAGGTTGATCCGTGGATGGCTACTACAAACCGATTTTCCTCCAAGCACGTTAAGCCGTTGGTACCAGCTGTCTTTTATAAATCTTTGACAGTCGTTACAGGTAGTCAGTGACCTGAAAGTCTGTCAGTCATACCAAGAGGTATCGTATTACCCAGTACTAACTGGGTTTTAGAGGTCAGATAGGCAGTCGCTCCATGATGCATACGCTCTATACGTATGGTGAATCAATGCCAAATGTCTTTTCATGCCTAGGTTTTTCCCAAGTACTGTATCTCCTTAGCGTTTTTCTAACTATGTTCGGTCGGCTTCCAGTCTAACCTAGTAGCTGAATATAAGTATTTTACATGGCATCAATTTTAAATCATAATCAGAAATCCATATACTAATATCATAAATGTGAAAATCACTTTTTCTGTATGTCTGTTACCTTTTCACGTCTACACGGCTAAACAAGTAGATGGGATTAACATAGGATATTTTTTATCCCAGCATTCCTGAGTACAAATTTGTAAGAAGAATTAATTCTTCCCTCATCTAAAGTAAAGCATGCTGTTAGTAGGAGTGGGTACACGTTAAAAAAGCAACGGGGTTGAA
This sequence comes from Lycophotia porphyrea, assembly GCA_950005105.1. Taxonomy (NCBI): domain Eukaryota; kingdom Metazoa; phylum Arthropoda; class Insecta; order Lepidoptera; family Noctuidae; genus Lycophotia; species Lycophotia porphyrea. The sequence continues at coordinate 18,682,452 of OX465390.1, read as the reverse complement.
CTCAAAACTCTTCCCCTAAGCAAACATGTATGCATGTGTGCATGTTTTAACCACTAAACTTAGTGTCATACCGGGTGTAAACATACTCTTCACGAAGCCGTCAACCAAGCATTACGTACATCAAACTAAGTAGCTTTTCGCAAAAATTAGTGCTGGGAAACGACTTTTCTTTTTGGGCTAAAAAATCACGTTTTACAGTAGGACTCCATGTAACTCACTCAAAACACTGTGTAAGTAAGGGGGTCCTGGAGGTGTTTAAAGTAAAAATCTTACATTAAAAACATGTATTTAAAAAAAAAATATGTGAAAAAGTTGAAACTTTGACCCCCAATATCTCCGTAATTAGAAGGTTCCCAGGTATGGTCTAGAACAAAAAAATGATCGCAATCACGGCGAGAACAAGTGCCTTTCGGCTTCGTTAAGATTCTGTTTACACCCTTTATATTAAAACTTAGAATAAGAAAGCTCGCATAAAGAAATTGCTCGTTTAAAAATAACCCCGGATGTCTACCCACATAATAAAAGTAATTAATATTGAACTATCCTGTATCCGTTAGACGTGAACAACAGGATGTTGTTAGACAATATTGTTGTTAATTAATAGAGCAAACACCATGTATATGGGAAGGTAAACAAATATAGCGTCATGTAATTAGTTTTGTGTAATTTGACATTTAGTATTTGATAGTGTATGTACAAATTGATAAGTTCCGGATTTGTCGGAAGTATTATAATGAAAACACGAAGTATGGATTATGTCGTTATAGCCGAGAGGTTAAGGCCTTACCTCTCAAACATGGGTGTGGGTTCTAATCCGGGAAAGTACCAATGTGAATATTTCAATTTCACACCCCAGCGTTGAAAACTTCGTCAGTCAATGTCAGAAAATATCTGGTTTTCCATACATTTTGACCATAGTAGGTATTCTTCCTGATTTTTTGTAACAATTGAGGGAAACTCTCTAGGGGTCTACAATTATGTACTAAACCCATGTTAATAGTTTAAGTTACGATGTACCTTATACCGTGAATTTGAAGAAATTTTCATTTTTGTAATGTGGATTAAATAATAGTATTAGTATATAAATAAATTTCGTAAATACCACAAGGTCGTTACTACCTAACGTTTGACCTTTTAGTATTTGACAAAAGGTCTTCACTTCAGATTCGCATAGTTTCGCTTGTATATTCGCAAATATTCGAGATGGCTATTACAATTTGTAGGAGCTTTACATGCCTGAAACAAATTTATGAACTAGCATAAAGTTATAATAAGTCTTTGTTTATTTTTGTTACATATCTCTGGGGTTTTAAGGTCGTATAAAATGGAAATATGTGTGGTATTACATTCAAAAAGTCTATAGGTTATCCTATAGTGTCTAACTATCAATCTGTAGGGGCATAGCCAAAAATACAAAAATATCAGCAGCGATCTATGACATAAAATGAGAACTAAGAAATTCTTTTTGCAGAATTTGATAAGCATGTATATAAAAATCCGACAACAACTGTCGGGCAGTAGCCCTCCAGACACAGCACCCGTCTGCTTGGAGGATCCTCCCTTTACAATCGGAGATGAGGAATTTAACACACTGTTCCTTATATCCTTAAAAATCTATTTATTAAGAGAGTTCGATACCCAGCAGGACCATTATTATTTAATGATTGTCTGTTCCTCTATCACAGCTGTTTTTGTGCACAAAATATGAAGGGTGTAAAAAAACTTAACGAAGCCGAAAAGCACTTGTTCTCCCCGTCATTGCGATATTTTTTTTTACACCATACCTGGGAACTTTCTAGTTACGGAGATATTGGGGGTCAAAGTTCCAACTTTTATTTTTATTTTACTTTATTGGGACATTTAAACTTTTTATAAAAGTCTTTTTAAATACATGTTTTTTAATGTAATTTTCTTACTTAAGACACCTTCACGACACTCGTACTTTTCAATCCATACATCAGCACAATGTTTTGATTGCGTTACATTGAGTCTTACCGTAAAACGTTTTTTTGCACTCCAAAGAATCGTTTCCCAGCAATAACTTTTGCGTAAAGTGACTTAGTTTGATGTACATAATGCTTGGTTGACGGCTTCGTGAAGAGTCTGTTTACACCCTGTATATAGTATGAAGCACACGGGATACTGAGGCCTCTGTCTTGGAATATAAAACAAAATAATTAAAACTTGAGTGGGGTACAGTTAACGCGATAAAGCAGGAACGAAAAACGGTTAAAAAAATGCGTCCTCGTGCGCTATCTTAGGGTACGAAACGACGACTTAGGCTGGTTAAAGTTAGTACTGGGTAATACGACATGCCGATCTGGATATAAGACTGGTTATCAGACTTTCGAACCAATGAGTATCTTTATTGACTCTCAAAAAATCTACAAATAACAGCAGGTTTAACGAGCTTTCCGAGGCATGAAGGAAACTCAGTATGGGCTGGTCACCCAGCCCCGGGCTGTCCTTGGTAAACGCAGCTTAACTTTAAAGATCTACCCGTGCGCCCACGAGCTCCTCGAAAAACTACTAATTACTAATATTTACACAAAAATAACCTTTTAAAATCCCTATTTTACCTTGTAATCGCTCCCAATTTCCCGTTTATGAATGTGCAGTGAAGCCTCGAGGCTAGTTGGCTGTTACACCATATGCCGTCACAGGTACAATGGCTGACGGGGGCAGTCGCCGGCCGCCTCACGGGTGATTTGCTTGCAAGTCAGCTGGAAATCAGGCAGGCACTTTCAGGGGAGGCTAATTGTAAGGGATTTTTAAATGCAGGTAACATAGGGGTAGTGTTTAAGGGATGAACTGAAGCAGATGATGCTGAACTGAGGCATATATTTTATCACTAAACAGTCATAGTTGTCATCTAATCTAAGAGCTAAGCTGTTTACCATAATCGATTATTGTAATTCTAATTATATTATTGATTTAACAATACAGTTTGCCTACATGTTAAAGAAAAAGAGTAAGTGATAGTGTAACGGTTGACAACGAACAAGGGAATGGAAGAAAAAAAGACGGGTTGCACTCCGGGAGTGCCGGCAGAAGTGAGAGAGTGTGAGTCTTCATACCCCTATATAAATAGTTTTCTTTTAAAATGGTTTGCAACGTAAAAAGTGTAATGATAATTAAATAGTCAGCTCTGACAAAACTGCTCCATGAGGACCTTTGCAACACTTTCAAAACTTACAATGTCCACCCTAAAGTCTTAGCCACACACATTGTCACTCCGACACACAAAACATAACATTAAATCACAACACGACATACCTACCTATACGTCTCTCTATTTATTGGTGGAACGAAAATTTGCGTCTCGCGCAGGTGTCCATCAGGTAGCGGATTCGATTTCCGACTGTACCAATGCCCTCCGGTCGTGTCGAGGCACAATCAATTTGTGCCTCTACTCGCAAAATATTGCTTCGGTACCTTTTAGTGATTTGAGATCTCTGAATCTCAAATCACTAAAAGGTACCGAAGCAATATTTGTTTGGCTGTGAATTAGTGACGGATTTGTGTTTAGACGTGTGGGCGGGGTTGTAGATACCCATGTAGATGGGTAGTGTAGTTATACATATGTAGTACCTACCTTCATAGCGTGTCTAGCTTTGGAAGTACAGATTATAGAGGAGTAATCACTTTGGTAGGGTGAAGGGCAGAGTTTTATGTTAATTTAATGGGATTTTTTTATGTCGTATCGTTAATAGTTATAATTTTTTATCCCGAATTAGCGATAAGTAACTGTCTATTTATCAAACTCTTAAATATGATCCATAGGCAAAAACAGTTCAGGCAAGACAACGTTTTTCTAATTATTCATCTTCCTAGAGCTTAAAAATGTTTTCTTGAAACACAAGATTTATTTCCCTATTATTTTGTTTTATTTTCCTTAACGGGAACGAACTTTGTGCAAAACACAATTTATTGACATAAAAACTGATGTATTAGGTTCAACTTTAATTGAGTCTAAGCTACACTGTAATGCCAGTCCGAGTACCAACTGCGGACAAGGACATCTTTTCATTCGTACAATTGTTATTATTGATCTATTGTTCCAGTTATTTTTGATACATGCTTTCTGTTTTAAGCTATCACGGTTAAGAACTAAACTAACACCATCATTAATTGTATGCGTTGACTCCGGTTCACACCTAAAATAACTTAAACAACGACCTTCAAAAATCCACAACAAATATATTTTATGATCAAACCTACAAAAACGTCAAAATGTATGTACACGTAATATAACAAAAAAACGGGTTGCCCACCGGGAGTGCCGGCAGAAGTGAAAACTTGAAACAACGCCATCTATCTTAAATATCGGAAATTTCAATAGCTTTCTGCAAGAACGAAAGATGTCGCTGCCGTAGAAAAAAACATGAAACAACGATATCTAGCTTAAACTACACGCACACTCGCGTAAGTGCCCTGCACCGCCGATTTGGTCTGACGATCTGACGCGAGTTTAACAGTTTTTTCCCATCCCAAAAAGTGCACAACGCCGCTAAAGGAGTTTTCACTTCAAAGAACTTAAAAAATAAATTACAATCACAGTTCGACCCCTTGCTTGCTCCAGGAATCGTTCATAACAATCACGAACGTGTTCGAAATTGTTCGCATCTCACGTTTTTTGTGCCTCAATCAGAGAGCTATCATTAAAACATTTGGCGCTAGATATTCGGATCGCGTATGAAACACCCCCCACTTTGCCCCGAAGGGGTGGGGGAAATTCCGCGTTACGCACAATTTTAAGCACATTTTTTTGGTATTTCTTGAGGTTATGTTTTGTTGCTACGAGTGTTTTATTGTGGGAATTAGTACTTCCTGATTGTTTTGTATTCTGTTTTATTTATTCTTTTGGGTTTCGTGATCAACGGATTTTATCATCATCTGCCTAGCCTGTTCCCTACTTTTTTGGCATCGATTTCCAGTCTAACTGGATGCTGCTGAATACCAGTATTTTAGAGGGACTGACTGCCTATCTGACTTCCACAACCCAGTTTGCACTGGGTAATACGATGCCCATTGGTAAGACTGTTTGTCTTTATTATATTAGTATAGACTAGCTGATGCCCGCGGTTTCGCCTGCGTGAATGTCAGCTATCGCGACCAAAAGTAATCATGAAATTTTGATCCCGTTCCCGCAACAAAAACTTTACAAATTATGTACTAAAACCTTCTTCGAAAACCACCCTATCCATTGGTGAAAACAGTATAAGAATTGGTCCAGTAGTTTTTGAGTTTACAAAACTGACAGACAGACGCGGCGGAGGACTTTGTTTTATAATATGTCACTTCATCTTCAAGCAACTCACCTGTCAGTCACCATTACTCTAACAACCTTGCTAAGCAATTGGTCCACATAACTGCAACATTCTATAACTGGTTCTGTGTTATTTTTATAAATAGATTGCCTTTATTTATATCGTTCATAGAAATGACGTTAATACTAAAACTGCAACATTCTCATAAGGGTTGTAATTTCTTTAAAAAAAAAAAACTTTATGGAAAATGTATAAAATCAGTCTAACGGGTTTTGATACTATATTCTTCTGTAATAACTGTTGATGAAACTAAAACAAATAAACCTAATCTAAAATAAATAAATAATAACAAACAATGAATACAAATCTACTCCAATCATTATAGCTAATAGTATTATATTAAGCTTTCCAAGTGGATCGGCTCCAAACCGATAAATGCTACCAAAAAAAAACCAGCTAAGTGTGAGTCGGATCCGCGCTTGAAGGGTTCCGTACCATGTTAGTAGAGAAGCCCCCTTTATGTTATAGCGGCAACAGAAATACACATTCTGTGAAAATTTCAACTGTATACCTATTACGGATCATGAGATACAGCCCACTGACAGACGAACGGACGGACGGACAGCGGAGGCTTAGTAATAGGGTCCCCTTCGGATACAGAACCCTAAATAATAGACCTCTAGCCAAAAATAATTCCACTATCCAAAGATATCAGCTAGAAAAGAAATTATTCGGGTACATATTTATGTAGGTTCCTACTGACAAAGCAAACAGATTCTTATTATAGACAAGTTAGTAAAATCAAGTAAAATAAAGGTTGTTCTCAATATTTGAATACGTTGCCTACAGTATCATAACAAGCAAACTAATGGTATTCTAATTTACTTCGACAAATATTTGTTGAATACCAATCCAGTTACTAACAAGATACACTCGTAGTTACTATTTAGGTTTACTTTGGTTATAGATTCTTAAGGATTTAATAATTCAACCGTATTTCTGTATTAATAATTGGCGAAACTCTTTTAAATAAATGTAAATAATTGGTGAAATTCATTTAAAAACTCTCTTTGCTCGTTTTCACTAACACATCATCTTTATCCTTCTAGCCTTTTCCCAACTATGTTAGGCACAGCTCCCAGACAAGATGCAACTGAATTCCGGTTTCTTAAATGGAGTGACTGCCTATCTGACCTCCACAACCCACTTAGTATTACGGTATCCCTTGGTAAGACTGTTTTGAATAACACTACGCAATAACGAAATGTAATGCGTAGATATAAAGCAGTTACTTAGCCTAAAAACATTTGACCACTAAAGAAGTGCTTAGAACACCCTTGGGTTTGCTTAGCAACAGAGTTTTTCACAAAATTGACTAACAAAGGATTAGACAACAAAAAACCATAATCGAGTCGAAGTGTCTAAAATCGTAGATTTTGTATAGATTTGATACTGGACTCTGACAGACACTTCTGCACATTATCTATCAGAATAGTTTGCCCTAAGCCGCGTCCATAATTTGTCCGTATCACGGTGATATCTTGGTTCAAATACAAAAATAGAAATAGTTTATTTTCTTTAACAAGGTTTGTACTTCATAGCTAGTGATAGAAGTGTCCTTTTAAGCAAGTAAATGCCAGTATAATGACACTCCACTCTTCCGTAACTTCAATTTAATTAATGGACAGTCGCCGCCTGATCAGTTGAAAAAAAATCGCTTGAATCATGCGGAGCTAGAGAGCGCTTCATGTTGTGAGTGCAAACAAAAATGAGTTTAGTGGTCATCAGGCGGAAGTGTCCTCGATTGTACATCCAAGAATTACATGTCGAAAATCTTATGAAAAAAAAAACGCTTAAAATATTCTCGACTCATCTTCTTCTTCTTCAATTGCGCCCCAGTCGAATTGGGTCAGGACACTCTACCACAGTCAGCTTGTGTAAAGTACCTGGGATTTTACCTGGATCGTAGGTTGACATGGAAAGATCACCTACAGAAAAAAAATAACTGAAATAAACTTTCGATTCAAGAACTTGCTCTGGCTACTAGGCAGACAATCTTCTCTCTCCCTGAGTAACAAACTTAGAGTTTATTACTCCATCATTAAACCAATATGGACATATGGGATTCAATTATGGTCATCTGCAAGCAAATCAAACGTCATGTGCATCCAAAGATGTCAAAACAGTATACTGAGGGTCCTAGCAGCGACGCCCTGGTACGCTCGCAACTCAGAAATCCATGAGCACCTGAAAATCCCAACAGTCCTAGAAGAAGCGAAGCGCTACGTAGAGAAATACAAAGACAGATTATCCAACCATCCAAACCCCCTTTCACGTTCACTATTGATGTCAAATCATACTAAGAGACTCAAGAAAGCTGATATTGTGCTGCCTGACTAAGTAAAATTTGGACACTGGTCCTGATTCTATAAAAAAATGATGCATCTTTCCACACATCTCATCATAGTCAGGGATGACTAATAGCAGACGAAAAGAGAAAAAAAAAATCTGCATCTTCCTTGTCCCATGATACTTGGGGTCGGCGTAACACGTTTTTTTTCTTCTATTCTCCCGTGTCAACCGTCACGCGATCATTTAGTCCTTTTTCTTTCAAATCTTTCATATCCTCACGCAATTCATCCATCGTTTCCTTAATCTTCCTCTCCCTCTTAATCCATCTTCATTTATATTTTTACTCTATTAGTCACATGCGATTCGTCCCTCTTTATCACATACCCATACCAGGTTAGTCGAATCCTTTAAACTCAATACTCCTTTTAGGAAGTCCATTTAAAAAAAAAAACTACTCCGGTATTACCGACAGATATGAAAACTATTTTTTTTTCAAGATTCTAGATTACTTTTAGTAAATATTTTTGCATTACTCTTTTACTTATACATTTGACAATACCCTTCTTGGGCTTGTAATATGTAGCAATACGGCTATATCTGCAGCATAAAAGAGGTCGTTTAACGGTGTCGCGAGTTCAATTGTTTTTCGCCATCTCAAAAATGCTCAACGCGCCTAAAGAAGTTTTCACTTCAAAAACTAGACTACTGTCCCTCAAAGTACTGAGCGTAATGGATACATTCATGAAAGTCCGCAGAGTTTTTGCAAAAGTTTAGATTCAGTGTTCCTACTAAGCCGAGAAGTACTTCACCGTATTAAAGCTTAAAGTTTTCGGTATATAATACCCCTTCCTAAAGTTCGGTATACATTATACAGTAGCTGTATACATTATACAGTTTCTATGTCGTCACACAAATTGTAAGGTGCATCTCTAGCAGTACGCTCTAATAATTATGGAACGATTTGGTCTATGCAGAATATTGCGGATTGCTTGAAATACTGTAAGATTTTATAGTTTTATATCTTCGTCTCGTTTCCGTTTCAGTAACTCAGAAAGATAAAACAGAAATATTCAAAATCACATCATTGTAAGAATTAGAATTAATGGATTTTTGAATGTTTTAAAATTGCATTATTAACTCTTAGACTCAAAATCTTATAAGTCACCTATTGACTGTCACAAGCGCGACTGTTGAGCATAGGTCCTGAGTTCGATTCCTGAGTCAGGTAAAGTGTTATTGGGTTTTTCCATCAGGAATTTCTCAGTAGCAACTATGAAGTCTGGATTTGTGCCTGGTTGGTGGGAATAGGCTCGCCCCTTATTACATGCGACTTCAAACATAACTGGTGAAATGTAGGTGTACTATTAGGTACACTTCTGCCTAACCCTTTGGGAATTACAGGCGTGATGTGTGATTATGTACCTATTGAAAAAAAAAAACATATTTTACAAAACAGTCAATACTCTAACAATTACGATCTTAATATAAATCTTAAATAATCTTAACATAAAATTGCAATATAAGATGAAACTCTCTAAACTAAGTAAAAACCTTCGGATATTTAAAGTTACCTAATAAACAAAGAAACTTTTAAACCAGCCAACAACAGTGTTACTTCTCAATCCCAATAACCTCATTCTACACATTAGCAGCGAAAACGTCACCTACTTCAGTACGTACGATATAAGAATGTCCAAACAAACAGCATCATAACACACGTCACGATGACGTCACGATGCGCTACCAGGGACCCGAACCGCCGACCCGCCGACCAACTCGACTCGTCGGCGAAACTTCCCCGAGTAAGCCCGGCCAGGGCGGGGCTCTATCGCGCATGCGCACCGAGCTACCATGTATTCCCCACTGAAATACGATTTCCCCATAATTCCGGGAACAATTACTTGTTGAGAATTTAATTTTAAAGTACTTGGCAAATGTATTTTGACGTCAAGCACCTTGGAGGACGGAGTAATGATATGATTTGGGTTTTTTTCTTGTTTGGTTGTATATGTTGGTGTGTTTTTATTTATTAGAAATCAAAAGTAATTGCTTTAAACTAGACTTCGAATTAACACTTTTGGAACGCCAAAAAGAACAAAAACAGTACCCCGAACAGCACGCCTTCACTATTGTGAATTTTTGTTTAATAAATTTTTTGTTTTTAGAAAATTTGAAAAATATTAAAGATATCAATTAGAGCTTTTTGCTGAGCTGAAGCAAAGTATTTTATGTAAGAAAAGGTGTCGTAAAAAAAGAAAATTCTACCATACCAAAAACAAAATGGTAGAAATTTTCTAGTAGCACTGACGGACGGAGGGGGGTAACACAGGCAGTCCGCGGCAGTCGGCGGCCGACTTCGGCGCGAGACGCACGCGTCATGCTCGGCCGATTATGACGAGAACTGACTCTCGCGCGAAATGACTGTGCCCACGTCGTGATGTTTGGATAGAAACGAAATATTGTGGAAGTGTGTGTCGCCATTACTAACAAATTGTTGAGAATTTACAAAGTAGTTTTGTGAACGAAAAGATGTATTATAATGACGTATTTGTGGTTTTATAGTGATCATCGGTGAGTAATGCGGTTTTTTAAGTTAGTAATTAACATAGAAGTAAGTTTATTTTAATTTCATTTTTCTTTTACAATGTTATTTTTTTTCAAAGGTGGTCCAGATTTTATTAAAATGAATTCAAATTAGTTTTAGTTAGAATTGTAAGGTATATTTTACGTTTGAAAATATTAAAATGATTATTTTCTTATTTAAGCAAAAACTGTGGTTCTGATTGTTCAGTCAATTTATAGAATGTAGTAAAAGAGGCATATAATTTTGAACTTACAAAAACGAACCGTTTAGTTTAAACGGAAGTAAACTGGCATTTTATTTGAAACATAGGTATAAAATTACAAAAAATTAGTTTCACTACTAAAATTCTGCAGAAATTCTTGAAATTCTCGCAGAAATTTTTCCTAGTTTCAAACCTTATACTGAATATTATCGCCAACCGCACGGGGTTGAGCTGAAAAGCGGCGTAGCAATTAACCTACGCTCTTTAGCGTAACCGTAGCGGTCTACGAGTTGCGTAGCAATTAGTGCTACGCCGTAGCAACATAGACGCTACGTTACGTAATTATGGGCGTTTAGAACGATGGTGGGATGATGAGGAAAAATTGTTAAAATATTTAAAAAATTACAGTTTCTAGGATAACTTGTGAAATATTATTTTTAGACTTATTGAGAGTTTTTTTGGGTCTTGGGCAGCGGAAAAGACTGATGACCAAAAATATTATGTTTCTTAAATAATAATTGGATTCCGATTTTTTTTCATAAATCTGCGATGATAATTTGTATCTCAGGCCGAAGTATAGCTGGCTATGAAACTTAGTTCAAGAAAAACCGAAACTTCATATTAATCTTCCCGAAAAAACAACTCTTACAAACCATCAAGTACTTCGAAAAATTCTAACTCAAAAATAATCCGAAAATGAAATTAACTCATTACAATAAAGACCGAATAATTATTTAGCTGAAAGTGAAATTTCAGCTGAAAATCTTTGCCACGAAATACATACGGACAAAACAATCCGTGCCTCCCCAGGAACTAATCTCCGTAGCGATTAGTGCTACGATGCTACGGCGCTACGGCGTAGCGGCGCTATGGCGTAGCGCGCTACGTTAATCGTATACGGTGTAATTGCGCTAGATTTTACCGTGTTAGTGAAATTGTTACATGCCGTTTTAGTTGTTTTCTTCTTAGGGCTTTGTTCGACTTTTATAGTGTGAGTTAACTGGATTTTCTTGACTTTAAGTTTTTGCGATTGCGATAATTGGATCTTCTCACAGAGTTTCTATTCATCAAGTTTATTGCTAGGTCATTTTGTACCTTATATTTCCTAAAAAATGAAAGAAAGTACATGTAATCGATTTTACCGGAAGGAAGCGCAACTTTATTAGGTTAAACTAACTATATAAATTGATAATTAAAAACTATTAAACTAAAATAGATAAACTAACAACAAACTATAAAAGGGCATCGAAAAACTCCTCCTCAACGCTGTCAGATGGTAATTTGCCCAAGAGACTGGCGGCGTTGCCACGTTGTATGGCAACACTTAGCCTCTGGCCAAAGTAAAAGCCAGCCCTTGGGTCACGGGAAGCGTCAACTAGGCGTTTCGAAATTTCCTTAAATAAGCTATGAGCACTCGGACCCCACGGCCCTAGAGTTTCAACCCCAAACGGCTCGAAAATATAGTTACCACACAGGTTTATCGATTTTTGGATAAAGTATTTTTTGCAAACCTGACTTAAAATATCATTCTATCTATGGGTTGAAGTGAATCTGGGAAACCTCCGTTGTTGATTCAAACGTACCTTTTGTAATATTTTCACTCAAAAATGTTAAAACCTTTACAGGTACAGATTCAACCCCTAAAATAAAATAAAAAACCTCTTCAAAATAAATACCACATCTTAAAAAAAAAGTGTGTGTGTATTTATGGCACGTAAGAAGTTATACTTTGGCGTATAAAACTAAAATATTGACTAGCTAACTTCAGGGTGTATGTTAACTAGCTAACTTCAGGGTGTCGGTTTTTCGTGACGGTGTGCGCGCGCATCGTAAAAATTTACTCTCATCATTTTACCCTAACGCGCCAAAAGAAGTATAACTTCAAAAAAAAAACTCTTCAAAATAAATACCGCATCTTAAAAAAAACTTTAACTTATATCCAAACACCTAACATTTTACAGCAACTATAAACGATCATATAATTACCTAAACGCCTATCTCCACAGCTTACGGGCAGGTCCTAACTTAACGATAGCATTAACGTCGTTCTGACGCAGTTAGACTCAACATTAGGCATCGCCTAGGTACTTTAGTACAGAAGCATTTAAAACACAATTGACGATAAAAGAAATGTGTTTGGCAGGCTTAGGGTTTATGAGTGTGTAAGTTAAGTTTATTTTGTCTTGTTTTGTATGACGGTTAATGTTGGAATAGGAAATTGGGTTTTTAATGTGAGCTAGTTTAAGCCTTTTTTTTTTTTCGTTTTTATATCATCAAATGACTTCTACCGCTCTGGGCAGAGCGGAAGGGAGTGTCAGACTTGTACTGAATAAAACCCATCCATGTTCCTTCCTTGCCCTTTGTGTTCCAGGGCCGCGGTATCTCTTTCGAACAGTCCCGCAGCCCCTGGGTAAAAGCCTCAGGCCATGACTTCCGTTTTTATGATCTAGTGCTGATGTGGACCACTCTGGTTGGACCACCCGTTGATTTTGTTCCGACCGTCATCATCGTCAACTTTACGAGTTAGTTTACTGGGGTATTTGAAAAATGCGAACCGTTTTTATAAAAGTATTATCATAATGGAACCGGTTTAGGTGGTTTCTGGCGTTTTCTTCGTGTAGGAGCAATTTGAAATTTTTTTAATATAAAAAATGCGTGTGCTCAGATTTGTAGTTTATTAGAAAGAGAGGCATAAATAATACAAAAACTTTAATAAAAGAATGGCACAGATAACAAAATATTTAAAGACAATTTAATGTTTCCAACAGATTTTTTCTTAGAATTTCCCCGTCGCAATTACCCTCTTTCTGAAATATTTCCAACATACGAAACAGTATTACACCATACTTGATTCCAGCATCTTCATTACTGAACAATGTCGTATATTCCATACAAAAATGCCTTCAAAAATCTTGCTTTAATTTTAAGCCCTCGCAAAACCGTCGTGAAAAATTCTTGCTCCCGTCTGTGACAGCTAAAGTGTTCACAAAATCTTGGTGGTAAGAGAATCTGCCGTATTTTCATAACAACATTACGCTGGTAATAAAATTTTGGGGGTTGCCAATACCAGGGGAACATAAATTGTCATTCGATAGCACTGAAATTTCTCCACCTTGATGTTGTAAAAATAAATAAGTAAATTTGTTACGTTTTGCCCTCGTATGGGAGATTTTATAGGCTTATAGTTATATAGGATTGGAATTACAGAAGATAATCCTCTTTAAGATTATGTTCTATATCTTTTTATCTACTTATCTCTTATAATTCAATCCCGCTGTTTTCATAGATTTCATTCAGGACAGGTCATATCTTGCCTGTTACGATTTTTGTCATTACCAATATGTTGAGCAACTTTGCTTGTAATATCGTGTAATTTACATTTCGGTTAGTTATGTAGCGAGTTAAGTTTAAACAGTAAGAAATATTTATTCAACATGTTGTAATTTAATACATTCCGTACATTATTTACTACAATTAATCTAAATTAGTAAAAAAAAAGGTCGAAAAATTCTTCTACATCGCCGTCAACAGGAAAAGTGCCCAGAAGGCTGGCAGCATTGCCACGTTGGATGGCAATGCTGATTCTTTGGCCAAAAAATAGGCCCGCCCTCTGGACACGTGAAGAGTCGACCAATCGCTTGGTGATTTCCCGAAACACTAGGTGGGCACTCAGACCCATGGCCCTAGTGTTTCAACCCCAAACGGCAAGACAAGTTTCAAAATGTTAATCCGAAAATGTTTTTTTTTTTATAATTATGAGGGTCGTTGAAATAAGAAGAAGACTAGCTTCTGAATTTGTGCTAATTTAAATCAGCCTTCAGTGCAAGACAATTACGTTACTATTCATTAAAAAAAAAACATTAGAAGAGTATAAAAAAAGATGGGAAAGAACCACGTAAGTCCAAGCCAAGTATTGATTTGTTAGATCTGATACGACTGTAGTGACACACATCCGCAGATTGTTAAAAGATAAGTACTGAAAGATTAATTTTCTAAAGCAAGTAGCTTCTGCCTTGTAGTAAAGTATTTACTCTTATATAGTAACTAGTGTACCGTCCTTGCTTCGCTCGGTCCAATCTACTAATGCGACGACATATTTAAATATTGAGATTTCTGTGCCTAAATCTTTTGGAATAAATACTTCCAATGATGATGAAAGTCTCATATCCGTTTTTAGCCACTAAAACGCCGGCAATAAAAAACGCTTAACCGCCATTGGGTACTCGAGGCTCCGGGTTCCTTAAATTTACATTATTGACAATGACATAACAGTGACACTGACAGTTCAAACAAGGTTTAACTGGGGCGCGCCACTGCAAAAACCAATTGTTCAAACAAACAAATATACGAGAAGAAACCTTATAATACGCAATTTAAATATATCGAGAAATAATGCAATAATGAAGACGTTATTGCATTATTTCTCGAATATATAAAAAAGTATCGAATATTAGCATAAAATAATCTGATAAGCCTCCAGCTTCACGCCCATTCTTGTTTATGCAAGCTATACATTATCTGTACCACATAAATACAGCTAAACCATCACAGATATTTACAACACATAAAAGGTTTAATTGTAATCTTCAAGAAATATGAAGAAATACCCCACATATCTTACCTGAGCCATAAATATGATTCATAATTTAAATAACATAAATGTTACAGAGTAGGGTTCGCAAAAACATAGACGTGTTATACCGTGGGCCCGTCAAGTTAGAATTTACGATGTGATTTTACTGCGCGCCGTACATTATACTGCAGGACTATAAGTAGACTTATTACTTCTTTGTCTGACATTGTGACGGTGTCATTACTTTTATGTCTTATCTGTTAATACAAATAAAACATGCTCTAGTTTCGAGAGTAAGGCTTGCTATACATTGGGCTGCGGGACTGTTCGAAAGAGATACCGCGGCCCTGGAACACAAAGGGCAAGGAAGGAACATGGATGGGTTTTAGTCAGTACAAGTCTGACACTCCCTTCCACTTTGCCCAGAGCGGGAGAAGTCATTTAATGATGTCCCACCCGAAAAAAAGGCGTGCTACACACGAAAACTGACTCGAAATAAAACATTTTTGGCTTTCATTCGTCTCTTGCCTTGTCTACAATGTCTCACTCCGTATGTTTCATCAACGAATCATGTTAAGTTTGACTGGCCTTTTATCTTATACCTTTAAACGAGCAATTCTTGTATATAATCATAATCTGAATCTCGGAAACGGCTCCAACGATTTTCATGAAATTTTGTATGCAGAGGGTTTCGGGGGCGATAAATCGATCTAGCTAGGTTTCATTTTTAGAAAACGGCTCGGTTTTCCAGGAACTTTCGTTAAACTGTGCTTTTCTGGCATATACATTTTTTGTATATACTCAATTTTGCATATCATACCAACCCGTACGCATGACAACCAATCAAGCTATAAAAAACCAGTAAAAGCGGATCTCTCATTGTGTAGGAAATCGATACAAAGCGAGGTCATGTTATGCTGGAAATGCATAGCTTAATGTATTGCCGAGTGTACATTTGTGTATACATTGACATATTTTTTTTTGTGTTATTTGTTTAGACAAATAGAAGTATTCTAGAGTATAGTGGCTCTCAATATTTTTTTGTTGTGTGATTTATATTTTATGGGCTGCGTTATCTTGCTCGTGTATAACATATGGAGTAGGTGTAATTTGAGCACTATTTTGGACAAACTGTTATTTTTTGTAGAAAAAAGTGTTGGAATTGTGCCCATAAACGGCTTTTAGCTCTCTCACATGGGACTTATAATGTGTTTTACAGTATAACTCTGCTTATAATTCTATGTATGAATATTTTGCACTGTCTGTAAACTGACTACTATGGCCCAGTGTGCAGTGGTTTGGTACCTACTCTCAAAGAAAAGTTTAATATGTCAATTTTGCTTTTTTCTCTATCCACATCAGACTAAAATAAAACCTTAAAAGTTGAGATCTCGAAATCGAACGCTCGATCTTTCGCTTTTCCGTACTCAGGTACGGAACCTGACCTTTATTTGTAAGGGTCAGCCCTTACCAATAAAGGTCACCATGTCCCAAGAAAGGAACCAAACGTGCCCTAATGAGAACAAGACTCCTTTCCCATTGTAAAAGCCGGCACTATCCCACACACTGTCAAACAGATCCACCTTACACCAATAAAATATTTTTACAAGTCTTCCTCAATCGTGTGGGAAGACTCTGTGTAATAAAACGGCGAGGCTAATGCCTTTGGCCTCTAAGGGCCGTAAATTACCTCGGAACATGGCCCTCTGTCATGATTGTCTTACAGTACAGAATATTGGTTACTATTTCTTTGCGCTTCGTTAGCTGTTGTAGTTTTGATAATAAATTGGCCTGTGTTTTGGGAGATGAGGAAAATAGACGTTTGTTTTTTCTTGTTTGTGTGTCTTTTTGGGAAATGTGATTAGTATTTTTTTGTGGCATTTAGAGCGAATTTCATCAATGGAACTGAACGTGATCAGATCGATCGCAATTATGTAAGCCGATTGCCGACTGACCAAACCCATCCATGTTCCTTCCTTGCCCTCTGTGTTCCAGGGCCGCGGTATCTCTTTCGAACAGTCCCGTAGCCCTGACAGGATGCTTACAGCCCTTCTTTTTTTTTGTTTCGGATGAGAAGTCATCAAATGTCTGCTCCCGCTCTAGTCAGAGCGGAAGGGAGTGTCAGACTTGTACTGGCTAAAACCTATCCATGTTACTTCCTTGCCTTTTGTGTTCCAGGGCCGTGGTATCTCTTTTGAACAGTCCCGTAACCCTGGCAGGATGCTTACAGCCGTTGAACGCAGTTTAGGTTTCCTGAACGTGATCTGTTTGTTTTTCAAAATTATTTTTGAGTAGGTACTTGTTTTTGCCTTCGAGTAACCAGTCTTACTAAGGGATATCGTTTGATCCAATTAGCTGTGATGCAAGTCAGGCAGGCAGTTGCTCAGTATAAAATACTGGTATTCAACGGCATCCAATTAGACTGGAAGCCGATGCTATCATACCTGAGAACAGACTCAGCAGACGATAATGAGTAGATATTTGTACTGATCAAAGTATTTATCTATATTGTAGACGATTATAGCAATGTGAATCAAAATATTTTGTGATAACGCAATAAACAACAATAATAAAACTAATGTATAGCCACTTAATCTCGGTACTTGAATATCTTCTGTTTGTCTCAAGTAATACGATTTAAAATGACTTTGACGCAATGTCAGACGAAGAAGTAGCAACAATGCTAAACGTGTAAGCTATTACAAGTATCACACATTTAACTATTTTATGGTAACTAGTCATATTATTACCAACCAAATCAACTAAGTTGTTATGACTATGTGTTGTTTTAATTTATAGATTTTAGTAAAAGAAGGCAGAAAGTTTTCATTGAAAATATTAGGGTAGTACAAGTAGACCAGGGCCTTTGAAAATGGTAAAAAGAGAAAAAAATTGTAGTAGGATGAAACCTATTGTGAAAGGAAGAGAATATAACAAAAATGAAAGGATAATTTTACAATGGTATTCATCCTACTATTATTTTTTGGTTTCAAAAATTATCGACTCTGGTCGAAAGAGAGGCAAAATGAAAATATTTTTTATTAAATAATTTTCATTTTGCCTTATAATTCATATTGCACCTTCTGCATTTGCATATTTTAAAGTATTCTGATCTACTCTTCGGCTAAATTAAAACTACATACTGGAATTGCATAACAATTTACTATTATAGACTACCGCAAAGTAAAGACGTTGCTAAAAATCTCGGACTTCGAAATCGACTGCTCCAAAATCTTTGCAATAATTTCCACACTTTGGCAAGGGTTCATCCAGTTGTTGCAAAAACAAAACCGAAAAATACGAACTAGAAAGTGTGAAAATTTTGTTTTACGAGCCTGTCAGATTCATGCCCAGTTTAGCTTTGCTTTAGTGCATCTAAGCATCATTTTTAAAGTTCGAACTGTGAATTGTGAAATTCGATTGCGTTACAGGCTCTAGTATGGCGGAGGGATTCTTGCAATTATCTGACTCTCAGTTTGAATAGGTATAGAGTTTATCAATTTCCATTTAATGAACGCGTCTGGTTTTATGGAGGATTCCCTGTAGACGACCTATGTTGTTTTTGGACGCACAATTTGATATAATATTTGTAGTTTTTTGGGAAAAAGAGGAACATTGTTATTATTTGAGCGCGTCCATTTTTATTTGTATTTTAGGACGTTAAAATTGTATTCAATATTTTGGAATTCATTTAATGCATCGTTATGTTCGGTATTGACTGGGTATCGTATTTCCCAGTAGTGACTGGGTTGTTGAGGTCAGATAGGCAGTCGCTCCATGTAAAATACTGGTATTCAGCTGCATCCGGTTAGACTGGAAGCCGACCCCAACATATTTGGGGAAAGGCTACGGCTAGGCAGATGATGATGATCGGTATTCACTGATATTCAATACGAACCATATTGAATTATAGTTTTCCACGGAAACCGAAGCCGTTTATGAATGAGTTTTCGTCTAAAACTATACCAAACCGTACAAAGTTATACACCGACCATAACCAATGCTCAATATAATATTTAATAAAATGCTTACACACCATATAATACGAGTAAATAGCTAAGTATGAGTAGATAGCTGCACTGTCGCCATGTCGTGTCGCACGCGATGCGGTGACCTTCGGGAAATAGAATGCATTCACATACCTGAGCTATTTTGGGCCGCAATTGACAAGGGTAGTGAATATATAACAAGGGGAAGCTTGTTTTTTTTTCATTTGATATAATATTTATTTGTACGTATCTGACTTGATGGGGAGCAGTGATGCGGTTCACGATGCACGCTTATTTAGAAGCAATCTTTTTCAAATTTATGTTTGACCCAGATTATAAATAAATAAAGCCTTTATTTCTCAAAATAACAATATATATAGCCCCATAACATTTTTCATGCACAATACAATACCAATTCATATTAAATTATTGATTGATTAAAATCACATTGAATCATACTCCAATAACACATTTGACCCAGATTATATGTACTGGTACACTCAACTTGTTAGTGATCAAATTACGTGATGATATAAGGCCCTGATAATTTCAGATTGTAAAGGGTCTAATGCTCATATAAAAAGTAAAAGAGCAGTGATCGCTTCGCTTGTTCTCTGTGTGTTGATATCCATGACATGTTTACTAGTAATGTTCGAATATATAATTTACTAGCTTATGCCCGCGGCTTCGCCCGCGTAAATTTCGATAATTGGATTATACTATTGGGATAAAAAGATCCTGTAATATATAGCCTATGACACTCACAAATAATGTGGATTTCTATAGGTAAAAGAATTTTCAAAATTGGTTCAGTAGATCCAGAGATTACAATATTAGTTATGATTATAATAAAGGGTGTAAACAGACTCTTAACGAAGCCTAAAGGCAGTTGTTCTCCCCGTCATTGCGATCATTTTTTTGTTCTAGACCATAGCTGGGAACCTTCTAGTTACGGAGATATTGGGGGTCAAAGTTCCGACTTTTTCCCAAGTTTTTTTTTAATACATGTTTTTAAAGTAGGATTTTTACTTTAAACACCTCCAGGACCCCCTTACATTAAATCCATCCATCAGCACAATGTTTTGAGTGCGGTAAATTGAGACCTACCGTAAAACGTGATTTTTCAGCCCAAAAAAAAAAGTTGTTTCCCAGCACTAATTTTTGCGTAAAGTTACTTAGTTTGATGTACAAAATGCTTGGTTAACGGCTTCGTGAAGAGTCGGTTTACACCCTGTATTAGTATAGAAGATTGATTGATCAGTAATCATCATCATCAGCCTATAAGTATTCCCACTGCTGGGACACAGGCCTCCTCTCTTTGAGAGGGTAATACCGATACCCAAACCCGCCAATTATTTTAGTATAAAACGTATACTACGTAAATAACATACATGTAAAGTGATAGCCTAGTGATGTGACCGTCCGACTGCCAAGCCATTGGTCTCAAGTTCGAACCCAAGACGCGCACCTCTGATTTGTTGGTTGCATGTGCGTATTGTATAATTATCACTTGCTTCGGTGAAAGAAAACATCGTGAGGAAACCAAACCAGAATTCCTGAAAGATATTTCTTGACGGCATGTTAAGCCAAGTCAGGGGTCTCCATTGGCGACATAAGACAAGTCAGAGGTCCATGGGCAGCATAGAAACTTCAACTCTTTCTTAGTTAGGCACCAACCACTAGAAGAGTGTATAATCTAAACCTTTTTACCAAAAATGACACAACTCCGAACACCGGCTAAAAGGCAATCTAT
This sequence comes from Lycophotia porphyrea, assembly GCA_950005105.1. Classification (NCBI taxonomy): domain Eukaryota; kingdom Metazoa; phylum Arthropoda; class Insecta; order Lepidoptera; family Noctuidae; genus Lycophotia; species Lycophotia porphyrea. The sequence goes on along the minus strand of OX465390.1, from coordinate 18,661,729 downwards.
AATTCATTCTCCAAAGTATATTAAAAACTACCTATCACAATGTTATTACCGTCCAATCACAGCACAGCTCTTATATTACATTACCTACAAGTTGGCAGCCACGTAGCTACGTCCTACATATTTTAATAAACTGATTCAGATAATACAGAACATCACGCCTGTAATCCTAGAAAGGTTAGGCAGAGGTGTACCTAATATAGTACCTATTCCCACATTTCGCTTATGTTTATGTCCCATATGTAATAGAGATGAATCGATTAACCGGGCATAAATCCAGCCTCTATGGCTGCTATAGGGAAATTCCTGAAAAAAACCAAATAACACTTTGCTATACAAATCAACTCGAATAGGAGGAGCTCGTGGCTATATAATAACAGCCGCTCGGGTCGATCTCTAGGTTAAGCCGTGCTTGCCTAGGTTGGTCTGTGGATGGGTGACCACCCATTACATACCAAATTTCCTCCGTGTCCCGGAAAGCACGTTAAGCCGTTGGTCCCGGTTGTCATTTGAAGATCTTTGACAGTTGTTAGGTAGTCAGCGGCCCAAAAAAAAAAGTCTGACAGCCAGTCTTACCAAGGGGTATCGTATTACCCAGTACTAACTGGGTTGTGGAGGTCAGATAGGCAGTCGCTCCATGTGAAATACTGGTATTCAGCTGCATCCGGTTAGACTGGAAGCCGACCCCAACATAGTTGGGAAAAGGCTAGGCAGATGACGATACAAATCAAATCAAATCAATCTTTATTTGTGAACACAGGTATTACAATAAAGGTCTTATAGATACATTTTAGTCGAGCTCTATGTCCTACCAATGAAATTGGTGTACAAATATTATTTTTTTGGTAATAAGTGAATTATAATACAAAGACAAGTTCCAGTAAAAAATGCGAATGAAACGTATTATTCTTAAATAATTTATCAATTATAGTTTATTTTTACATGCATGTCAATGGTAAATTATATAAAAGGTAATGTCATATTTTATCATATTGAAAATGGGAATCATAACCTGGGAATCAACCCAGGACCTCATTACGAAGTAGTCACATAAAGTTCTTCCACAAACTTAGTACCGTCCAATCACAGCTCAACTCATATTTCACATTAGGCGTCGACAGTCACGTATATACTGCCTACACATAATATATTATAATAAAATGATCCAGATATATCCATAATAAAAACGGGTCTTGTCGCAAGCGCTGCCGGCAGAGTACGGAATTAAATTACTGTCGCATCTCCTTTTACCTGTGAGTGTAATATTAAATTAAATTGGCATATAAAGGCCAGAAGAAGGTTTGAATGGGTGTAGGTAGGCAGGTATAGTCAATCATTGACGGTAAGAGGTATTGGAAGTGACTCAGTGCGTTTGGTTTTTAGTTTGAGATTTTGGAAGCATTGATTGATTTATTTAACAATTTATGTACTAGTAATAAAGGGTGTAAAAAGACTCTTAACAAGACCGAAAAGCCCTTGTTCTCTCCGTCATTGCGATATTTTTTTTGTTCTAGGGCATACCTGGAAACCTTTTAGTTACGGAGATATTGGGGATCAAAGTTCCAACTTTCTTTTCTCTCACAAGTTCTTTTTTTAATACATGTTTTAATGTATTTTTTTTTACTTAAGAGACCGTCACGATCCCCGTAGTACTCAATCCATTCATCAGCACAATGTTTTGAATGCGTTACAGTGAGTCCTACCGTAAAACGTGATTTCTCACCCCAAAAAAAAAGTTTTCCAGCAATCATTTTTGCGTAAAGTTACTTAGTTTGATGAACATAATGCTTGGTTGACGGCTTCGTGAAAAGTTTGTTTACACCCTGTATAGAAAATAAGAAAGGAACAGAAAAATAGTACAAGTACATAGTACAAGTGATGCTTACTTTAAAGAAATCTCATATCTCGTACCAAACAAAAGACGATACTAAAAAAGAGATATAGGCATGTGTGTACAAGAAACTAGATTTAATGTGTAAAGGAAATGTATTTTAAAAATGAGTTTTAGTTTTCTTTTTTTTTAACAAAACATGACATCACGCCTGTAATCCCCGAATTGTAAGGCAGAAGTGTACCTAATAGTACACCCACATTTCACCAGTGATGTTTTAATTCCCCTGTAATAGGGGGCGAGCATATTGCCATCAATCGGGCGCATATCCAGACTCCGTGGAGAAATTATGTAAGATAAAGCATTTATTGGTAAATAGTTGAAGTTGAGAGAGGCGTTTGGTCGTTAGTCTGAATCTGTCTGTGTTTCTGTATTGATGTACAGTTTGCTATGATGAGTCTCTAAATTTGAAGGTTAAAGGATCACTATTACTCCGTGGAACCACAATGTTTAGGTATAACTTACCTACCTGAAAGAATTACTACCTATCGGTAAAGGAAATGATTTTGCCTTTTGAATTGGTATTTCAGGTATAGATTTAGTCCAGGGCCGCGGGACTGTTCGAAAGAAATACCGCGGCCCTGGAACACAAAGGGCAAGGAAGGAACATGGATGGGTTTTAGTCAGTACAAGTCTGACACTCCCTTCCGCTCTGCCCGGAGCGGGAGAAGTCATTTCATGATTTCCCTTCCGAAAAAAAAGAAGGTATAGATTTAGTAATATAAAAATATCATAATAAAAAAAAAGTAATAGTAATCAAGGAATCCAAATCACTTCCATCTTTTAAAAGGCTGTTAAAGCACCACCTGTATAAATAGTAAGTTTTGCCGTTTCTGTAACTTAATTTTTGTTTATTAAGCGAAACCGTTGCTTATTTTTATCTTATGTATTATGTTATTCCTCATAGAAGAGAATAATTTTTCTTAAACAGTACCGTATTTATCTTTCTAGAAATTTAGTTTTATCTTCCAAGAAGTGATGTTTCGATAGCAAATCGGTATTGGCACGACAGCACAGTTTCATACTGATAAATAGCCAAATATACCTTTTTTAAAGCAACGCATTACTTGCGTAAATACGCCCTCTATTTGTTTGTCTTTTTCGCTACAAAAACCGTTATGTCACCGTGACTAGCACCATTTCAGACACTTTGGATACTTTCCAAATGTAGCCACCATCCAATTTGTATTGAACTCTCCGATCGCGTTGATTATCGCTGCTTTTGAACAATTTCTACTGATTAAGATATGGCAAGGTTCAAGTTATGTTGGTCGGTATTCAGATGCGTAAGGCGTGACGCATTGCCCGTTTCCTTTTTCGTAAATAAGGGTTGCAGGATGTCGAGATAAGAGCTTTTGTTTGTTCGTATCGAATTTTGCTTTTCCCTTCGCTGTAATTAAAAGTAAAAATAACAGTGATTTAGGTACTTTTGGGAGTAAAAATATTCGTGGAATAAATGTGTAGGCGCTAAGTAAATTCCTTTCCTGAAAAAGGCTTCTTAATCTATCTTATTAATAATGTTCAAGCTAAAAATAAATCGTCTAAAGATTTTTAAATTGATTGCAATATAATTTAAGTGAACCTTGTTTTTATATTTTCCTTGGCTATTTTGGGTATTCTATTATTATTTTTAATAAACGCTTTTTCATTTTTACCCAAACGGTAAAAACGGGACCCTATTACCAAGACTCCGCTGTCCGTCTGTCTGTCCGTCAGTCACCACGGCTGTATTTCATGAACCGCGATAGTTTAACAGTTGAAATTTTCACAAATGATGTATTTCTGTTGCCGCTATAACAAAAATATACTAAAAACTGAATAAAATATATATTTAAGGGGGGCTCCCATACAACAAACGTGATTTTTTTGGGTTGCGTTTTTTCTAATGTTGTATAGGTAATGGTACGGAACCCTTCGTGCGCGAGTCCGACTCGCACTTGGCCAGTTTTGTTCATATTGCTCTTACCCGCTCTCAACCATTTGTCTTCAAGTAGACTTCAGCTTACAGCCTGCTTGGCAAGCAATATTTTCTTACAATTTCCACGAAACTTACAAATATCTAGTACTTGACATTCTTCAAACACAGCACCCACAAACAAACTCCTCGCTGTGAACAGAATATAATCGACAAACATCTACCACAGATAGCTCAAAGAGACGACAATTCTCAGAAAAATGATTAAATAAACAAACTACAGAAGCTTTAATATTGAGAAACATCCAGCGTTTAAATATAAAAAATGATACAAAGTGAAGGGGAAAAGCAAGTAAGTCTATTATTTGTGGCACAAAGACGACCTCTTTGGTACAATGGGGAAAAACTTGTTTACATTACGTACTGCAACTGATGTCCGACCGACGGACGATGTTGGGGAGAGAGTCGAGTCATAAGCGGTAGCGGGAGCGCTCTGTCACAAAAGTGGTTGGGTCTATGGAGTAAGGAAAAAAATATACTAGGTGTATCCTAATTCAATAGCGGATGGATTGAAAAAATATAGAAACAAAATACAAAGAATATAATTATTGGATATTTTTATTCATAAGCAGTAGTGTGAAAAGCTTAGCCTGGGGCAATACTTTCGTATGCCTATAGCTTTTTCAGTATTAGGTATATGAATGCTTATGGAAATACTTGCAAAAGCCCAGAAAGATTTGACATTCCAAAGGCAGGCTGACATGTATTGATGGCTAAAACTTTTCCTTTCTGCAAGAACGAAAGATGTCGCTGCCGTAGAAAAAAACTTGAAACAACGCGCACACTCGAGCAAGCGCCCTGCGCCGCCGATTCAATCTGACGATCTGACGCGAGTTTAACAGTTTTTACCCATACCAAAAAGTGCACAACGCCGCTAAAGAAGTTTTCACTTCAAAAAAAGTATTATTCAGAAATTAATTCGTAACTGTTGTAATATTAATCGCTTACTCCTTGTAACCTACGGCTAAGCAAGTCAGCGATTTTGCATTTGTTGTAGAATTTTAAGACGAACACAGCGGCGTCGTGTCGTTGATAGATGCATTTGCATCTCACTGCCTTGATTAATTGTTCTGTTCACCACAATCTGATTTGAATAATAAAATACACTTAGGGCTAACGAGAACTCTCCTAAGTAATTATGGGGAGCATTAAATAATTATTTGCTCGAGTCTTTAGACTTATTGGTAGGGAAGTGCTTTAAGTGTATGAGGAGATTTAATATTGAAAATTATTTTAGGGAGATCGTGCCTCAGAAATCATGTATAATGGTTTAGGTCACGTCTATCATTTGTAAATTGGTTGGAATGGAAGCTGAATGTCTCGTCGAGTAATCTCGACTGCTGAGTACGAAATCCTGGATGAGATTCCCGGTTCAGGAAAATTGTTATTGGGTTTTTCCATCAGGTATATCTCAACAGTAGCGACGGAGACTGGATTTGTGTTAGGTTGATGGCAATAGGCTCGCCCCGTATTACAAGGGCTTTAAACATAACTGGCGAAATGTGGGTTTACTAACCAAACCCATCGGGAATTACAGGCGTGATGTTATGTTATATGGAAGCTGACCTTAACACTACCTAAGCAGACGTTAATACATTTCCCATACAAACAATTTAAACCTCAGCCATGTCCCAGACCCCTCCAATCCAAAAGCCATCCCCTGTCATCAACCCGCAGGTTTCCCTGTCACCCTCCACGGCACATAGTCGAAAACATCCGTCGCTACCGAATGTTTATTATTCATTCACCGGCAAGATAATCAAAGGAGTCAATCAGCGGTGTGTTGCCGTCAGTGGAGCGAGCCCGCGGGGAAACAAACGAATTGATTAATCGCCTAGGGTCGACTACGTAATCAGGTCGTATTTGTGCTTCTGCATCGATGGCGGATCATGGCTGATTGAAATACAAGTTCCTTGGGTATCAAATTTTGCGTAGTTGTTTTGGTTGTAGTTTTTAGTCAACGGTTTTTGAAAGGCTGATTGAGTTTTTAATGTGGATTTTGTCTGCTATCAAAAATATTAACGTTTGCTGTTCGTTTGGTTTATCATCATCTGTCTAGCTTTTTCTAAACTATGTTGGGGTCGGCTTCCAGTCGCAGTTGAATACCAGTATTTTACATGGGGCGACTGCCTATCTGACCTCCACAACCCTCTTAGTCCTGGGTATTACGATATCCGATACCACTTGGTAAGACTTGTTGCCAGTTTACCGACCACTGACTACCTATAACGACTGCTAAAGATCTACAAATGACAGCCGGGATCAAGGACTTAGAATGTTGAAAATCCATTCACGGATGAGACAAAAATGACGACACTATTATTTTTTTATTCAATATTGTCTGTTAAAAACCATTTAGTTACGCGTTTTAGAAATTCAATATATATACATAGTATCAAAACTTAATTTCGATCTAAAAAGATAAAGAGTTAGAATCTCAATTTCAAATAAGATCTTCTCAAGTATTACCTAAAACCTTAACTTCGTTAGATCACAACTGTTTGATCAAACCTTTTGTTCAATAAAAAAGGCCTCCAAAGTTGACCTAGACGATGTTCTGAAACCTTTTAAATTGCCTCGAGGGCTCTATAGAGTCTTTGAGTAGAGGTCGAAAATCTATTTTTTTTAAGTGTCCCTAGGCGACGGTCTGACAAGCTTAATCCTTGGTTTAATGAGAGGGTAATCATTTGAGGATAAAGAGTAATATTCTGATGGTTGTTAAAGATTTTTTATGTTGCTGGGTATTTTGCAGGTAAAATAAGAAGTACGGTTTCCAGGTAATTTATATGTCTCTTCTTTTGAAGTTATTCTTGTTTTGGCGCGTTAGGGAAAAATTATGAGAGTAAATTTTACCGATGCGCGCGCACACCGTCACAAAAAACCGACACCCTGTAGTTAGCTAGTCAACATTTTAGTTTTATACGCCAAAGAAGTATAACTTCTTACGTGCGTAATAATTACACACACACTTTTTTTTTATTAGTGGATCGGGAGATGTTCAGTCAAAGGCACAAAAATAAAAACACTAGCACTAATATAACTTTCTCTCACTGCTACGATAATTTATGTTGAGCTGCCAATATCAAACTGTTACAACAGATGTGATGTGTGTACATACGACATTCTAATGTATTTTAAGATTATTTTATAGGGTAGCTTGGAGTTTGACTTAAGGTGTCTGCCTAGTACCATCTCATGGCTGTGCTAATAACGTATCAGGCAAATAAATATTCTCTGTATAAAACGTATGAGACAATGCCCACTAGACCGTTCCTTCACCGACAAACAACGTCGCGTGCTAAGCACGGAGTGTCAACAATTGTCGGCTAGAATTTTTCCCAGTGCCGATACGGTCTGTATATCATTTGTTATTTAGTAAAAACTAGCTACCCGCACAGGCTTCGTACGGGTGCAATGTAGATATAAACCTTCCTCTTGAATCACTCTATCTATTAAAAAAACCCGCATCAAAATCCATTGCGTAGTTTTAAAGATCTAAGCATACATAGGAACAGACAGCGGGAAGCGACTTTGTTTTATACTATGTAGTCTTAGTCATAGTAATACCTACCCAGATTTTTATTCAGGTAAATAGTGACGCAAAAATATGTGGTTATTTTTATATAATGTTGGTACCACATTGGTCACGGTTATCGGCCGTTGTGTTGGCAAAATTGTGAGCGACATACGGTGATAATGTGGTCACCACACAATCATGGTAACAGGTGGCTGTACCTACCACATAAGTGCCGTATTATAAATATCGTATTACATTTACATCACAGCTGTATTCCCCGTCGGGTTATGTAGAGGTGTTCCTAATAGAAACCTACATTTCGCCAGTTATGTTTCGAAGTCCAATGAAATTGGGGGCGAGCCTATTGCGATCAATATTTCTTAGTTAATTGTGAATGTAGGTTAAGTCGGGGAGATTAATTGTTTACTTTATTGATTAAAAGTTAAACCCACAGTCGAAATCACAACTTTTTCTTTTAATTTTGTGTGAAATGGACCACCACCACCCACCAGTTACCAGTGGACGTCTTTCGGCTGAAATGATGATGATGAATTGGTAACTACTCTGACTGTACCAGTTCATACTAACAGGTTTTATTTTATCTGATAATGCTTATAGAAAAACTTACAAACAAATTTTACCGCTTTATAATACTAGTATCGACGAAACTATCAATCTCTTTCAATAAAACCAAATCAAAAGAAAACCTACATATCAGTTCAGTCTAACCAACGCTGAGAAGAAAATCTATACTTTCATATTCACTCCAAGTCGTAATAGATAGACTCACTCAATCGCACAAATGTCAGCGCAACGCTACTGATAATCCACACTATTCTAGACCGGTTCAAGTGCTGATTACTGACTGAATCGGTCGCGGGGTCTGTGGGGTCGTGGGGAGGGGCCGAAAGGAGGGGGTCGTCCTACAAACACGGATTGAGATGACTGGGCCTGACGCCCGCGGCGCTGGCGTGGGGTCCAAGATAAGAGTGATGGGCGGTTGATGGGAAAAAATAGGTTATTTGCAGATTTAAGATAGCATAGAGAGGTTATCAGAAGAAATGTCATTGAAAAAATATGGTTTCATGTCTCAGTGACAATTTAATCTAAAATTACATAATTTCTGCCAAGTTTGACATTTTAATCTGGTGCAGACAGCACTCAGTTGTCTCTTGCTCTTGTTTTCTAGGCCTAGAGTACGATTGTTTGCGTTGTACTGTCTATCACAAGTATAATCAATTTTAATCTTGATATCTTACCCCGTATAGGTATTGATTTATATGTATTGGAATAAAATATAGTAAAAATATTAGTTAGAAAGGTAGGGCTGGTTTTCGCGAATAAATTATACGTATACATCGAAAATACATGAAGTATTTTCTATTTACGCTTTCCTAAAGAAGGCTGTGTTGTGTGTGTATTTTGTTTTCTATTTACGCTTCGCTTGCTTAAATCCTAATCCTTCTTACTCGAACTATGAGTGAACGCCTTAATAAAATACAGGTAAATTAATCGCTAGCTCAACTGCGTAAAGCCATTTAACAGATTACAATTAAGCCCTCCTTATCATATAACAATATCAACTTACAGCCAGGTTTGTTTTCACTTACCCCAAGTTATAATCTTCGATCGGGGACGCACGTGATTGGTCCACGTGACTGTGTTGTACTTGTAGGCGTCACTACTTGCCACAAGAGGATCCACAAATATACGGCGGTAATTTGTTGAGGTTACTAGGCAGTCTGAGTAATTTTACAATAATTTATGTCCAGTTTTGGTCAGCATTGGTCAAGCAAGCCGAAAGATTTTTTAGAATTATCGCCGATATTTTTTTTTTTTTTTTTCACTTAAAGGAAACCATTTTATCGATTTATTTGAGCTCCTCTGAGAGTAAATTATAGTGTCTACGAATTTTACTACTGTTTTAATAAATGCGAAAAATACATGGATGACAAAACTACAGAACACATTCTAATGAAACCTTACTGTAATATAGATAACAGAAGAACACACATCACATCAGAATAACATGTAGGATTATAGGCTAATTTATCAAGATATTTAATTTAAAAAAGTTTATTTATACTTATGTACTATGGAATAGTTTTCTTATAATGCTAAAGTTTGTAGTGATTTTTCAAATGTCTCGCTTTTCTCGTCGCTTGCGCCGCTAAACGGAGCGGTCTGCTCTTACTTGAGACGGCTTGATTATGTGGGGTCACGTGCGCCCGGATCACTGTGTGCGCTGATTATTATTACTATTTTTATATATACACTGTATTATGTAATCCCAAGATGTTTCGGAAGATATCGTCTTTTGTAACATTAGAGGTCATTCGGAAGTAATGCTTGCCGCTATTTTGATTTTCCACAGAAATTTTACAACTATTTACCAACAGTGCCCCCTTTTTTGCAACAAATGACTCCACTCACCCGGGGCGGAGCGGAAGGGAGTGTCAGACTTGTACTGACTAAAATCCATCCATTTTCCTTCCTTGCCCTTTGTATGTAAGGGCTGCCGGTATCTCTTTCGAACAGTCCCGCAACCCCGTCATCGGCCCTTGCGGGCCCCTCCCTGTTTGCTGACATCTCTTTGAGGCGCGCGTGGAACACGAACGCGCCGTCAACACGGCCTGCCGTCATAAGACGGACGGACGGCAAGCTAGCCCATTACTCACCGTCCACAGGTCCGCGTCTATGGTGGCCGGAAGCCACCACGTGACCCCGATGCCCGAGGCCTCTCCCACGGCGGCTGGGACGAGAGGTTCTCTCCCACTCACGCTCCATCACCTCCTTCACTAGCATGACTGCTGCGAAGAAGGAGGTGATGGCGTCCCATTCCCTCTCGCTCCGGACCATGGATTGAACCAGGGTCGGACGCGATAGGTCACCGCCGCCAATCGCCGCTACGAGGACACGGCGGTGCTCCACCGTATCCTCCGCCAACAGTGCCCCCTGGCAATAGCATTCAAGCGCTGTGAGATTCATGCTGTGATATATTAATAATTTTGTTTGACTTGCTTGAAGATTGTTTTTGAAAGCAATGCGGGATATTACAGTACCATTGGGATTGACTTTAGTGCTTCTGGCGATTTATTCAATAAGTATCTAATGAATAGTTTTGGTGGGAATCTATTTCAAGAGCTTAATTTCTCAAAGTTATCAGACAAGCAGGCATGAATTAAGAGCGAAGAATTGGTGTTATTCAAAATTAACAAAAATGAACGCTGGACGATTGTGTATTGGTGAACAAAATCTTAGTGCATTTATTTAAACGGTACCAACCCTCCCCCTTTTTTTCCTCCCCTGCTCCGCGTCAACTTTACTTCGTTGTATATAAGTCAGAAATGCGAGAAATTCCGTCTAAGATGTTTATCCTGAATCTAGATATTTCAAGAACTGAAGAGCGCTGTTGCGATTTTTTCTTTTACTTAAAGAATTGAAACCTCGAGTCAAGGTCTATTTGTTAGTTTGAACTTGTTTCTCAATCTACATATTTTCTTGTAACTAGAGGTACTTGAGGGAAGCTGCGGGCTGTTGGAAAGAGATACCGCGGCCCTGGAACACAAAGGGCAAGGAAGGAACATGGATGGGTTTTAGTCAGTACAAGTCTGACACTCCCTTCCGCTCTACCCAGAGCGGGAGAAGTCATTTGATGATTTCCTATCCGTAAAAAAAAGGTACTTGAGGGAAAGATCGATGAATAAAGAATCTTAATTATTTATACTATCAAGGATTGTTGCTAGTAAAAGTGCGCACACTTGCACAGGCTTTCTCTTGTATCTTTGATATTTTATTGTACACTGAGACAAATAATACTCCATTTATTAGGTTAAACTAACTATATACATTAATAATTAAAAACTATTAAACTAATAAAATAAACTAACAACAAACTTTAAAAGGGCATCGAAAAACTCCTCCTCAACACTATCAGCTGGTAATGTACCAAAGAGACTGGCGGCGTTGCCACGTTGTATGGCAACACTTAGCCTCTGGCCAAAGTAAAAACCAGCCCTAGGGTCACGGGAAGCGTCAACTAGGCGTTTCGAAAAATTTTAAATAGGCTATGAGCACTCGGACCCCACGGCCCTAGAGTTTCAACCCTAAACGGCTCGAAAATATAGTTACCACTGAGACAAAATCGCATTTTTTTTACTTTTACCATAACTTTTTCAAGGTTAATCATAAGTAACTACCAATATAAAAGTAATAAAGCTATCTTTTAATTAATAACTGGTACGGTTCGTAACGAAAGTCCATTAGCACTGTCACGTTCACACATCTTTAAAATTTACACAAAATCTTTTGAGAAACTGCTACTCAGCATTCAATTCAATAAAAGCCAAAAGTTCTAATTGTTTAAGTTGTATTTCAATTCTCTCTGCTCAAGAGAAAAATGTATTTAAAAAAATCGATGTGCTGTGTATATTTAACTGTTGTTGCTAATTAAGATTATTGACCTGCAAAAACCGATCACAGTTATACTTTTTAGGAAATACTTTTCTAGCAACATTTATGTGCCCCAATGTGTTTATCATTTTTGTCATAGTACCTACGAGGTCCTCTAAATACCTATGAATTCTTCTCTTATATTTATTTACAGACAAGATTCTGTTCGTTTCCTACATTGCTTTCTTTTACGATCGTGCCTTAAGTCTCTCCTACGACCCCCACGAGAAATTATAAGATCTTGTAGTAATCATGCCACGAAGGTTTTTAGATATTGTAGTAAAATTATTATTGGTTTCGCGATCTATTTGATATCTGGGCCAGGAAAACTATAAAATGTTTGTGTGGTCGCAAGCTGTACTCCTGGGGTCAATTTCCTAGTCAAGGAAACTGTTGTGGGCGTTGTTCTTTTTTTATTTAAGAAAATTGTGATGAATTCTCGCAACGAGGCATCACTTTCACTACATTTTCTGTAGAGGAGTTATCAGGTAGAGAGATAATGTTTTGTTAACACAATATTATTAAAACAAGTAGCGTTTCGTCCATCGTCATCATTTTCCTGCCCTTATCCCAATTTATTTGAGGTCGGCGCAGCATATCTTTGTCTCCCATACCTCTCTATTACACGTCATCTCAGTAGTCCCCCCCTTTCTAGCTATATCATCCTTCACACAGTCCATCCATCCCTTCTTTGGTCTTCCTCTACTCTTATAAAAATAAAAACAAAGTCCCCCAGGTTCTTCCAAAAATAAGAAAAAAAATTCTTACACAAATTCAATTCTCCCCAAAAAACGCCACATTTCATAAGTTATTCTTTGTCCAATAAGAGAAGACGGTATCTAAAGTACCCATGTCAACGGTTGGACGGGTCAGGTACCAACACTGGGTTGATTCTGGTACTTCTCTGATATTGATTCAATTGTGTGGAACGGCTTGATTGATTATATTATTAATCTAATTGGGTTCCAATTCAATGGGTTCGTGTTGGAAGCATTTTATTTTGTGTTTGATGTATTTGACGTCAGATGATTTTATCTGAGAGTGACCTGTGTCGGGAATTTTGTCTGACAACAAGTCTTACCAAGGGGGTATAGTATTATACAGAACTAAATGGGTCATGGAGGTCAGTTAAGCAGTCGCTCCATGTAAAGTACTGATATTCAGCTGCATTCAGTTAGACTGAAAATCAAACAACCATTACATTATTTTATGACGAGTAAATCACTTTCAATCTTGCTCAAGTTATTACAAGGTCGACTATACGTATGCAAAGACTGTTGTGCAACTACTTTTAAGTATGTTGTGGTACTGCCTAGACAGATACATTCAGAAACATTTTCGGTTGATTTTCATGTATTTTTCCGGATAAAACACAACTCCAAGATTATTGAAATTAATGACCAAAAAAACGCCAGTTTGTTCTAAAACCATTTGCCGGAGAAATGGTTAAAATCTAGACATGGTGGGTTGAGGGATTAATAAGGAAGAGATTTATGCCGTAACCCACTTAAACTTTCATCCATCTAACCAACCCTACAACAACGCATCCATGTCAGAGTGCTACGCTACCCTGCGACCGCGGTACAAATATTCACCTGGCATTTAGCGAAGGCTTTGTAACGCCAAATAGTTGGGTCCGGCGTACGTATTAATCCGACGGATAAACCGATGGAATTTCACCTACAGCCTACCGACAATCGAAATCGTTTGGGGGTTAAAATACGGGGTGTTTTGGTAGAAATACAGTTTTTTTTTTTTGAGGAATTGGAGGTGTTATTTGCTAGCGCAGAAAAGTTTCATTTTTTATTATTTATTTAAAATCTCCAAACCTTAATCGAATTCTAAGAAATGTTCGACAAAAAGTTTAAATTGGAGGTGACATTTCGCGAAATAACTAAAATATAAAATCTCTATTACAGGCCCCATAGGTGAAAAATATTTTATGAGTAACCACAGTGAGTTACAAAATTATGTAGGTCCATCTTCCAAACACCCTGTATAACTTTGAGGTGGGATAAGTATTTGTTTTGGTCAAAGGTAGGTGTGAATTATTGGTTACGTTATTTTGAATCCCGTTTTGTTTTGGGATCTAAATCATCCGTACTTAACCCCGTATCGTCCCTTTTAAGGTTCTAGCTTAACCGTCTTTTGCCTTCGCCATCAGTGTAATATGTGCGCAGTTTCTTTTGGCGATTGCTTCTATGGTGAATAAGTTACTAAAATTCAACTTAGAAATCCAATTTATATATTTTTTTTTTTGTTTGACTTTTTAAATCATTGCCTCTTGACAGGGAAAACTAAGCATCTTCGAAATATCGTGAGATAGTAATCTAAGAACGATTGATAGAATACAAGAACCACAGAGATACATTTTATTCAGATGACTTCATTTGTATAGGCATGACCTTTATTTTTCGCCAATTTAACAGAGCAAACGAGCTTTTTTTTATTTTTAGGCAGTCAGACTGTCTAATTATCTTTAAACCTAGAAATCTTCATAAAAACACACAGGACAGGTCACCGGTTGGGGCAGGTATAAACAAGTTATTAAAAATTACAACGTTTACAAGCCTGGACGTGTTCCAAGGCAAATAAAAGTTTATGGGAGACGGAAAATAAATTCCGTGAAGGATTATAACCCCATTACTCAAATGAAGCGGTAATCCCATTGTTTTCCCGTTTTTTTTTTGTTATATTTTATTTTTATAATTCATTTTGTTTTGTGACGTTTTTATTTTGGTGAAAATTCTACTTTAGCGGCCCTAAATGTGTTTGAATTATTATTTTTGAGGTGACGTGTTTTATGGTAATTTGGGTTTTAATCCGTTTTACAGTGGAACATGTTCACCAAAGAAATCTACTTAGTACGGAAGAGAACATGACATAAAAACATCGTAAGTTTGATGACTGAAACATTTTAAGATTAGTTTAACTACCAAACTTACAAAAATTCTATGGAGACACCATACATATTAATTTTAAAGTAATACCTTTTTTATCATGTGGTTAGTGCCTAAGCCTGGTGCCAAAGTTTTTATGCCACTCATGGGCTTCTGACTTGGCTTATATGAATTGCACTATGATTGTTGCTTATCATCATCATCAGCCTATAGCAGTCCACTGTTGGACATAAGGCTCCTCAATCGCACGCCACTCAACTCGATTCTCAGCAACTCCCAGTTGCTACCAGTCACCCTACGAAGATCGTCAGCCCACCGAGCCTGAGCGCGTCTCACCTTACGTGGGACGCCGTCAGATTGTTGCTTATACTTCGGTTAAACTTACTTACCAATTGTTCGCAAAACTAAAAATAGTATTTACATAAATTTTGCGAATGTCTATTTTCAAGATTAATTTCAAGTAAGCAAATGGAATTATGTGACCAACGCAGTTCCACTTTGACCTGGCAGCTGTGGGCCAGCTTTCGGTTATTGTGTTTTGGAACGAAATATGTAAATAGAAAGTTAGTCCTGCCGACTTGGAGTATAAATGGATAAGTAATTAAAATTAAAAAATAACATTCAATTGATCCCAAAACCTAGAAAAGAGATGTCCAGAATGAGATGGCTGAATCAGCTGAACTCCTTCAAAGACTGGCGCAAAATCACAGACAACCGAGATAGACAGAAAGAGGGAAGGGTAGGGTCAGCATAGGCTCAAATAATAATCTTATAAAAAAACATAAAAACCACCAACCGATTTAACGAAATTTTCCGAATGTGTTTGGTTCCGGCTTGAAAGATAAGATAATTTTGGATCCGATACATGGCGCCGAAACACGTGTCTAGTAATTTTATGTAAAGAATCTATGTACAAAATTTCAAAACTGTAACATGAAAAATCACAAAGTTTGATTTATTACCTAGTTGTCCGTACAAAAACATGCTCACCCACCACGCGGCGCCCGCGCCTCCAGCGCAGCGTCGTCCGGCGCTCATTGATCGCGCGGTGTCCAACTTGTAACCTTTTTCAAATATTTTTGGGACAAAATATAACATGGTTTAAAAATTATTGGAATCAATTCAGTTACTTATTCTGAGCAAACTATATTCAGGTTTCGCATAAACAAAAAATAACGTATAAATGTAGTTAATAATTTCATTTTTTTTAATATTGAGCAGAAATATACTTTCTTATATATAAATTGTCCTTCAAAAAGCCGATTTATTTATTACAAACAACATTGAAAATACGCAAAACCCTTAACGAAATTAGATTGCTCATTTCAAACGCTCACATTTCTCATTACTATTGACAAATAATTTGGTCCTCAGAGTCAAATTAGAGGCGTCTTAAGTTACCCTCAACCATAACGCAGAGTCTTTTGATCTCGAATTATTTGATATTGGTAATTATACCATTTACTCCCTTGTAATCATTACCGACACCATTTCGTATAAGCATGGATGTTTTTAAGACTAAATATTAATAAGCATGAGATACAGGTAGTTAGTGGCTTGAAAGTCTTTACCAAGGGGTATCGTATTACCCAGTACTAACTGAGCTTTGGAGGTCAGATAGGCAGTCGTTCCATGTAAGGTATTCAGCTGCCTCTGGGTGGACTGGAAGCCAACCCTAAAATGGTTAGGGAAAGGCTTGGCAGATGATGATGATTAATTAGCATAAGATATATCTTGAAAAAGTCAATCGATTTTCCAACCTAGTAGTAGTAGTGTAGTTTTCCTTCAATAACTTTTAACTTTCACTGTTTCCTTTGATACCCCATTGACATCACAAGCAATAAGACTTATCGTGCCATTGATGTGTATAATTATTTTTTAGAAGTAGTCGAAGTCAATAAATTGGAATTGGAAATTTTCTCTGAATTGAGGCACATTTTTTGTAACGACTTTGATAGTAAACATGTTACGAATTTATTACACACAGGTACAGCCCATTTTAACCACCATTGCTAAATACAACACATAACATCACACCTGTAACCCGCGAAGGGTTGGGCAGAGGTGTACCTAATAGTACACCCACATTTCGCCAGTTATGTTTTAAACCCCATGTAATAGGGGGCGAGCCTATTGCCATCAACTGGGCACAAATCCAGACTCCGTGGCTGCTACATTGCTAAATATCGCTAAAATAAACTCCTGTATCGTGGCCGTTTTCAATCGCCAAGAATTGCAAAATTTTAGTTGCCCATTTAAGCACAACCTTTACTTCACACCACACTTCTGTTACGTTACCGCACCTCCTCCAAAACAGAATATAACTTATACCCACCCACCCCCTACTCGTAAACTCCAATATCACTCTGTACTCCTAGTACCTATCATTAACAACAACGCGAACAAAGCCTCGATACTCAAACGTCGGTTTAATTAAAACTCATACGCTTAACTCTGCCACAACGAATGAGCATTATTGAGCATTCCTACATACGTACAATGTACATAGATTAGAAGCAGTCAAATGTTCCTGTGTATCGTCAAATATATTCTGTTACATCCTTGAGCTGTAATGGCAGTGAAAATGTTACTGATATACGCGTAACTATATTTGGAATGGGTTTACAATCACTGTTATTTGGTATAGTGGAACTTTCATGGTATTTTAGTGGCTGCTGTTGTGTCTGGAAGTAATAGTGTGTTCTTAGTAACTTTAACTTAGGTATAAAAATGTAGGCTGCGGGAATGTTCGAAAGAGATACCGCGGCCCTGGAACACAAAGGGCAAGGAAGGAACATGGATGGGTTTTAGTCAGTACAAGTCTGACACTCCCTTCCGCTCTACCCAGAGCGAGTGGAGTCATTTGATGATTTCCCATCCAAAAAAAGGTATAAAAATGTGATAAACTACAATAGAATTAAAAATGTGTGTTACCATAATCAAGTTGTTTTTATTTTGAATGACTAAAACCATTAATTTTTTCACCATAGTTCATAGTAACTTATTTTTTTAACTGGTGCTCAAGAAATTTCTTTCCTGTTCTTCCCCACATCTAGAAACGTCTTGAAACGGGTAACAACAGATATCCACAATTTTTTTCTCACTGTCAGTAGTCACAATGATCTTTATTTTTATCAATATAAGGTTTACTTGTGGATTACTCCTTGTGTTGTCGTCGGAGGTACATTACAGTGAAAAGACTGCATATTTTTATCTTACTGACTAACTGATCTGACTGCACGAACTCTGCCTTACTCCTTTGATGTGTCAACGTAACTATGTAGTACAAAATTTGCGGTGTTGCCAAACTCGTAATGAACCGGGTAAAATTAACTCCTACATCTTGTTACCAAGCAGGAATTTCTTGTATTGAATTCCATATATTGGATTAGGAATTTCCCAGTTTCGCCTTTGTGTTCTCGTTAAGTTCGGTATGCCTGTAATTTCGGCTACTGAGCCGATAGCTAATCATAAATCTGATCTAATTTACATGGAAATAATAATGTAATGCTGTTTAAGAACATTAAAGTGACTCTAGAACTTGTAGCTAATGAAGTGATACCTACTCAGATTGTTAAAGCTGTTGTAAAAATCATATTTCTTCTTTAAAAATAAACAACGTTGCCCCGCACTACGAATTTCTTCTTTATCGTGGATGCGTTTACAAACTTTTAAACTCACTTACACAAACAACCAGACCCGGAACAACTATCTGTAGGCCACACAAATATTTGTTCCGGGCAGGGATGGAACCCGCGACATGCAGTGCAGTTTTGCCAGGATTTTAACGTCTAACATAAAATTCAAAAGCAAAGATCAAAGAAAAACTCGCATCAAAAACTTATAAAGAATTGAAACAAAATACCTACTTAAAGCACTTACAAAAATTCCACATACCCGGGCACCCTTTCCCATACAGCAACAGAAAAATACAAAATCAAAATTCTCTGCAAAGCAAAGTATGCACAAGCGGAACACTGTTAGAAAAATATAACTTTCTCGAATAAAACAACCTTTCTATTATCTTAGAGCAGGAACGTTACACACGTGTGGATAATTAGTAAGAAATACAAGAAATGTCGACGAATGGTGAAATAAGGTATTCCTTTGACGCCGATGGGAGATGAGAGATGTTTTTAAGGGAAGTGTTGCTATGTGCCGCGATTGGGAATATTTTGGAGGCGTTTAATGTGTGGTTATTTATACAACGGCAAGTGCTAATTTGAATATAGTCTAACCAAGGAGCAATCATTATAGAAAAACTATATTTGTAGAAAATAAAATGAATGATCTATACGGGAGGAAGACCAAAGAAACGATGTGTGAAGGATGATATGGCTAGAAAAGAGTTGCCTGATGAGATGACGAGTAATAAAGAAGTATGGAAGAAGAAGACATGCTGCGCCGACTGCGCCTCAAATAAACTGGGTTTAGGGTAAGAGAATAATTAATTAATAATTAAAACAATTGATATGATGTTGATGATATGGGTAAAATAAAAACTAGCTTTTGGTTTTACCAAGCCACAGTTCGCTCGGTCAGTTAGAAACTACCTCATGGGAACGTTCTATTGGAAAAAATGTATAACAGTCAGATAAATAGACCGATACCGTAAAACGGGGTGAATAGGACTGCAGGGGTGAATCGAGACAAAATTTGAAAGGGATTTTAAAGTTTAATTGATATAATATGTTACCAAAAAGAACTCTTTTTTATTTACTTAGTTATACTTAATTATTTAGAGACTTTGTTGGGAACATATCATATCATTTCAACGTAAAAATCCCTTTTTAAGTTTGTCTCTATTCACCCCTGCAGTCCTATTCACCCCGTTTTACCCGGTACATAGACTTTTTAAAGTCATTGCACGAAATATATAACGCTATTATTGCAGGTATACAAAATGAGTGTACCGTTAAAAAAACATCAGGTTTTGAATAAAATAAGGTAGTGAAGTTTTGCCATTAGAAAATGTCGCCTCGTGAAGTTCACACGTATATTTAAATTAAATGTGTAAGGGTGTGGGCTCAGCTGTGGAGGCTGTGAGCGGAGCGATTTTGCTTACTGACATAGATTGTTGAGGTGATTTTATTGCACTTTCGTGGAGGTCATTTTTATTATCAGCATTTGCCTAGTCTTTCTCCAACTATTTTAGGTCTTCCATTCTTTTGAATACTAGTATTTTACGTGTTAATTTTATATACAGGTATTTTTTACGTCCAATTTTAACATTGATTTTTAGTGGTCCTTAAGAACTGCACTGATTTAATCAAAAGTAATGTTTTTGTTAACTGTTTGTGTGTCTAAATTTGAAAACAACAGCTATATAATTATTACGGGTTAGCACCCCTCCGATGACATCAACTTTAAAACCCACATCCGCTCCTACCCGCACTCAACTTCCTCCCGTAATCACACACCAGTAAATCAACACTGCACCTAGCAAACGTGAGTCGCGAGAAATTCGGGCGTTACTTAATTAGAATGCAGCTCGCTATTTTAGCTCCATACACTTAGAATAAAACAAGTTTTCTAGGGATGCTACATACTATTTCGGATCGGTATGATACGGAAGGCCGAGCGGCAAAATCGAATATACCCACATTTGTCAAAAAGCTGTTCGGCATATACCGTTATAAAGTAGAAGTGGGCGGCCCATGTATGCCATAGACTGGATGGAAAATGGGGGAAGAAAGTGCTGGAGTGGAGACCACGGACAGGAGGAAATACAGCAATATGGGCAGACAACCCACTAGTAGGCAGACAGACGATCATCTTAAAGTGAATAGCCATAACAGAAAACCGCCAAAAGAGGCGAGATTTGGAAGAGACCTACACTCAGCGTTGGATGACCAAAAAAACAAAGGAAAGGTTGAAGAAGAAGACTAAGTTTGTTATTTGACAGGAGCCGAATGAAACCCAAATATTATGTACATAAAATCTGAATCTCGGAAACGGCTCCAACATTTTTCATGAAATTTAGTATGCTGGTGGTTTCGGGGACGATAAATCGATCTAGCTAGGTTTCATTTTTAGAAAACGTCGTTTTATCCGTGAAAACTCGGTCTCCAGGAAACCTAGACTCGGTTTTATTCTTCAACAAAATACTACCGACCCGAAAGTTGCCGACCCGAACGACTGTGTAGTATCCCCTTACTTACACATCTCCAGTGCAAGGAGGTGGAAGTGTTTTGTTCAGTGTTAAAGTAAAAACATTCTTCAAGCGGTTTATTTCAACTAGGTTCTATTTCGTGTTTTTATTTTGTTTCAGGTGTAGCCTTTTTGTGATAAGCTCTTTCGTTTAGTCGGTGACTCTCTTTGGTATTTGTTTTTAAGTTTATATGCTTTTGTGTTGCAATCTGTTTTCACCTTTACAGAATTTTGTTTTAAGAAGAGTGGTTATGACGTGTCACAGCAATTATTCATAATATGTATCAAATCCTGTTTGAAACAGCAATGGGACTTACAAGAAAATCTTGCTTGGAGTCTTTTCTCTTCATATGCGACTCGGGTCTCACTGAGCAAAAATCCTTTACTGATAAATAAGCAATATTAATTTTGTATCACATAACATAACATAACATCACGCCTGTAATCTCTGTAGGGTTAGGCAGAGGTGTACCTAATAGTACCTACACCCACATTCAGCCAGTTATATTTAAGTAGCATGTAATAGGGGGCGAGCCTATTGCCGTCATCCGGGCACAAATCCAGACTCCGTGGCTGCTACTGAGAAATTCCTGTGAAAAAACCCAATAGCACTTTGCCCGACTTGGGAATCGAACCCAGGACCTCATACTCAGCAGTCGCGCTCGATTGATTTTGTATATTTATTTGTAAGCACGTTTCAAGCTAGGACTCATATCTGGGAAAATTCGTTTTCAGTATTTTCACCCGAGCAGAGATCGCCACTCAGGTACTATAAAATAAATCTAGAATCAAAAGTTATTATAGTTCTTAGCCTAGTCCTTTAACCTATAAAATAATCATAACTGGGATGCAGCCAACGCAGGCCTCCTCCTCTGAGGGGATTGGGCCATTATCCACCATACAGGCCAGAGATATTATGGATATGGTATTTCGGATCTGGATACGGATATGGATATATTAATAAAATTATATCGGTTTCGGATACGGTTACGGATATGTAAAAATTTCGGATTATCCGTTGGTTTCGGATAGTTTCGGTTACGGATATAATAAAAAAAAACTAACTAGTTATGAAAGAGGTTATGCTATGACTAGAAATAACTAACAAACTGCAAGATTCACGTGGCGCGCAATCGGTGAAACCAAAATCTGTCGAAACATGTTGTTTAATTAAGACCCCCCCGTATACAAACCGAAACTTGTGAAACGGATACGGTTACGGTTACGGATATATTTTTATTTCGGATATCCGATAGTTTCAGTTACGGTCATGGAGCTCCATAACATCCCTGATACAGGCCCAGTGTATATTGATAAAATTTTCACTGCAAAAACCAGCCTAATTCCACAAAAAAAGGTTAACTTAAAAGATTGATAGATACTCGTATTTATTTAGAAGACCTATCCTGCTCTTTGTGAGCACCTGAGCTCTGTAATTAATGCCCCCTCCGACGTTTATTGATGGCGGGTGGAAAGTTACCCTCTAGCTTGAGCTATGAGTTATCAAATAGGGGTAAATAGGGGTACGAATGGGTATAAATGATAATGGCGCGGTTTGGCTCTGAGGGATGTTCAGGGGTATCTTGTAAACTATGCAACGATCGGTTAATAAGTCGTTATGGGTTTATTGAAATGGGTGTTTCGACGATTTTGATGTTAGCATGTGATTTGATGATAATGTGTTCGGGAGTTCAGAAGATTGTTTGGAAATAACCAATATTGAAATTATATAAAGGGCGTTGTGTTGTTCTCTTAATGTTTCTTTTGCAATAAAATAGAGCATTTAGTGCATTGATATCCAAAATTCATACCCTGTAAATCAGATTTACTTACAACTTTTGCCCACGGTGACGTTCGGGTAGCTCATGATGGTCTGAAATTATCTCACTGGAGTATACTATTGTTAAAAAATATCCTAGGTCTTGGTCTACCTATGCGCTACTTTTGCATTTCTAGTCTAACATGGATTTTATCCTCTCCTATACTCACATCTGCCTAGCCTGTTTCCAACTGTCTTGAGGTCGGCTTCCAGGCTAACCGGATACAGCTGAAAACCAGTCTTTTACTAAACGACTGCCTATCTGACCTCAACAACCCAGTGAGTACTGGATAATACGATAAACCCTGATAAGACTGGTTGTTTCTTCTTTCCGGCCAATGAATTTTAATGACTGTCCAAGATCTTTTCAATAAAAAAGTCGTGTAAATATGTTTAAACAATGGCCTATAAATAAATAATCATTAATTTTTACCCGTTTGTGTTTTCATGAAAATTAAACATTAATTTAAATAAAGTATTAAGTTTTTAAGTACTAAGGAAGAACGGTCTGATTATCATTTTATAGTCCAAGATTTTTCAGTCTTGGATCACAAACGTACTTGATTTTCCTGAGTATATCTGTCGCGTGATTATGAGTTTCGGTTTTATCATAACGCTATTAAAGTTACGGGGTACCTACTGAAGAACCGTGGGCTATTGTTGTTATGTGAGATGGTCTGATAAATACTGTTGTTAGAACTATGTTATGAGCTCCTTGAGTAATTACATATTTTAACAGTTCGCTGCTGTAGGTACTTTTACTACATAATATGCAGTTCTGATAATTATCTATTTCTTCTTTATCGTGTGGTTAGTGCCTAACCTGGTGTCAGAGTTTTTATGCCATCCATGGGAATCGGTCTTGGCTTTACGTCATCATCATCATCATTTCGGCCGAAAGACGTCCACTGCTGGACATAGGCCTCCCCCAAGTGTCGCCACATCGACCAGTCCCGTGCGACTCGCATCCAGCGGATCCTCGCAACCTTCACCAGGCCATCGGTCCATGTAGTGGGAGACTTTCCAACGCAACGTCTTGCGGTTCGCGGTCGCCACTCCAGAACTTTACGGCCCCATCGGCCATCCATTCTGCGAGCAATGAGCCTGCCTGTCTTTACATGCCATCGTGAAATATCTCTCAGGCATGCTGGTTTCGTCACGATGCTTTCCTTCACTGAAGCAAGTGATAAATATATAATACGCACATGAATCCGAAATATCACAGGGTTCGAACTCAAGACGGTATTACTTGCCAGTCCGACCGTCACACCACTTGGCTATCACTGCATCTTGTACCTAATGACGAAGATAGTGAACAGAGAATTGAGAGTGACACATCCTGATTAGCTACGATGTTGATGTAGTGCCTCGCTATTGTCGTGTAGAGCGAGTCTCCAAGATCATTAATTTATTTACTTGTCGATCAATCTAGCTATCTTTAACTACGTTTGATGTAAGGTATCGCGTAGTTTAAAGTCTATGTTAGATTGATTTCCATGTTCTCTGAATAGAGACAAAACTTTTCTCTTGTGTAGGTCTTAACAGTACTTTTCCTCAGTAAAAACCTATTCAGGAAGCAAATCAGTGTTATTCTTAAGTATAGGCAGTCGACCGTTGTGATGTAATGTGTGATATGTATACATACATAGGTATGTTTATATATGTATTGTATGCCCGGTTTATATAACTATTTGTATATTGTGCATCACATATTATTATAATTGTTATTTTAGTTTATATCTTATTATATACTAGCTGATGCCCGCGGCTTCGCCTGCGTGGATATCGGTTATCGCGACCAAAAGTAATCATGATGATCCCATTCCCTCAATTCATGGGAACCTAGTTTTGATATAGTATATTATCCTTAAGAGATAGACATAAGCCATAGCGGATTTTTCTGTAGACCTATATAAGATATACAATTCTACCATTCATCATTTTGTTATATCTTAAAGGGCAGCGTTTTCGTTGAAAGCTCCCCCAGACAACTTATTTTTTTCCAAAACCTCCAACAAATATCATTATATTTTAGCCAATCTGTACAAAAACTTGACAAATTATATACTGAAAAATTCCTCGAAAACCACTCTATCTATTTAAGAAAACAACATGAAAATCAGTGCAGTAATTTTTGAGTTTATCGCGAACAGACAGATAGACGCGGCGGAGAACATTGTGTTATAATATGTAGTGCTATTGGGTTCGGCTTCCAGTACATCCGGATGCAGCTGAATACCAGTATTTTACATGGAACGACTGTCTATCTGCCCTCCACAACCCAGTTAGTTATGGGTAATACGATACCCTTTGGTAGAAATACAGTGAAATTAGTGATAGCTTTAATTTCCACATCTAGTGTTCCAGATCTTCAATTTTTATTCGTCAACAGAGAGTGCTCATCAGGCTGAACAACTTTTGCTAAGACGTCATTCCTATAGATATTATAGTGTAACTGGGCTCTTGGAGCTCCACGACAGGTGTTCCACATCTTCAATTTTTATACGTCAACAGAGAGTGCTTATCAGTCTGAACAACTCTTGCTAAGACGTCATTCCTATATAAAGGGTGTAAATAGACTCTTAACGAAGCCAAAAGGCACTTGTTCTGCCCGTCATTGCGTTCATATTTTTGTTCTAGACCATACCTGGGAAGCTTCTAGTTACGGAGATATTGGGGGTCAAAGTTTAGTTTTAAATACATGTTTTTAATGTAAGAATATTACTTGAAACACCTCCAGGACCCCTTTACTATTCAATCCATCCATCGGCACAATCTTTTGAGTGCGTTACATTGACTCCTAATGTAAAACGTGATTTTTCAGCCCAAAAAAGAAAGTCGTTTCCCAGCACTAATTTTTGCGTAAAGTTATTTAGTTTGATGTACATAATGCTTGGTTGACGGCTTCGTGAAGAGTCTGTTTACACCCTGTATGTTATAGTGTGGCTGGGCTCTTGGAGTTCCACATCAGCTGTTCCAGATCTTCAAATTTATTCTCTTAGCAGAAAATGCTCATTACGTGGAACAATTTTTGCTATGGTACCATTTTTGTATCTCTTATAGTTTAGCTGGTCAGTTGCGGTGCTGCATCAGGTGTTCCAGTTTCCAAGATAAATTATAGCCTATATGTTGCCCAGACTTAATACCTATACAACAAAAAAAAAATCATTCAAATCCGTCGAGGAGTTCCGAAGATTAGCGTGTACAGACAGACAAACAGACAGAATTTTTTTTTTGGATTCGTGCTCTATTACTGTTTCTAAACACCCCCCAATTTTTTTTTTTTAATATATTCAATGTACAGACACAGATTTTTTACTGTCTTATTATATGTATATATAGATTATACTTTATAAATAAATAAAATAAATAAACAGCTACTCGCCTCGCCTTGATTAGTATTACAGACGTTGGTAAACATTTTATATAAGCTCGTCAGCTGTAGGTAGTGTATTTGATTACCCAAGATGTCCAATGTGTCCATTTTTTCCTTCTTTTCATATCGAATGTACTCTGTTTTGACTGCCTCGTTGGTCTAGTGGTCGCAATAGCGACTGCTGAGCATGGGGTCCTAGGTTCAATTCCCGGGTCGGGCAAATTGTTATCGGGTTTTCCCGTCAGGAATTTGGCTGGATTTATGCCCGGTCGATGGCAATAGGCTCGCCACTTATTACATGGGGCTTCAACGTAACTGGCAAAGTTTAGGTTTACTATAAGGTACACCTGTCCAACCCTCCGGGGATTACAGGCGTGATGTTATGTTCTTCTTCTTCTTTATTGTGTGGTTAGTGTCTAACCTGGTGTCAGAGTTTGATTTGAGTATGGTGTGGAGTTTCTTGCCCGTTCTTCTCCATAGAGATCTACTTTAGGGAATGTGCAACTACAGTACTTTCACAGTTTTTATGCCTTGTGACTGGGACTGTAGCTTCATTACATTGTTATCTTGTCGACAGTTCAAAAGTGCCTGTAACTGACCTACTTGAAATAAATGCTTTGATTTTGAGTTTTTATGTCGCCCATGGGCCTCTGACTTGGCTTAACATGCCGTCGAGAAATATCTCTCAGATTTTATGTTAGTGTAAATCGTTAGGCCATGAAATGTGCACGCACAGGCATTTGGGACACTTCAGCAAATAAGACAAAGTCTACTCAGAAGTACCGCAGTCGTAACCAATCCTTACACGTGAGCACTGTCACTCGTGGTAGCTATTGTAATGCATCAACATGAAGCTCTTCAACCACCATTTTCTGGAAGGTATCTCCAATTTCTACAGCATCGACACCTACTCTCTAATCCCCGGGATCGTTTAGCTCACCAAACAGCAGAGGAATAATAATGGCGCTCGTTTGTGGAGTTAAGACAGTCTTTGTGGAGACATCTTTAATAAGCTTACTGCTCTCGAGGGATGTGGGGCTGCGAAACAAGCGAATTTATTTATTATCAGGCAGGCAATTGAGCAGCAACTAATAGCTGCCTGTATCCTGTCGTTCCTCGCTAGTTTTTAGGGTTCCGTTGTAAAAACGGTACCCTTTGTGTGCGAGTCCGATTCGCACTTGGCCAGTTTCTTATTGACGTTTATTCTTTTTAGCTCCCAGCTAGATAAAGGCTTTCACTTTTACCTTCCAAGCTCCTCTATACTGTCTCGCTATTTAGGTCCCGCAAGCATTGCTATGAGATCGTCTTCCACCTTCACCGCAGTCGTTAGATGCGATCTCATGACTTAAGTATTTTGTTGACAGACACAGCTAAAACGCTGAACTTGTGGCCGCTTAGTAATTATGCAATCAAAAGGAGTATTTAAATCGCATTTACGGCAAACAGGAGTGAAGTGGATTAGAACTGTACATAATAGCGTGTATCATTTAATACACGCTGTCTTAAATAATAGTTTTCCATCTTAAACAGCTTGAAGAAGTTTAGTTTATAGCAGCTAAGTTTTTTTGGAGTAAACATAGGATATTAATTTCGAGGTCTAAAGAGAGTAAGTTGCACTAATTGCATATTGACGTAGATCCGTGGTACTCTCATACTCTGTACGTCTAATGTAGATTCTTTAATATTTTCATTTTACATACATCCGTGTCAATCTTTATCAGCTTAGTAGAAAGTAAGCTATTAAAGATTTTACTTCACTATCGCTACATATTATAAAACAAAGTCCTTCGCCGCGGCTGCCTGTCTGTTCGAGATAAACTCAAAAACTACTGCACCGATATTTATGCTGTTCTCACCAATGGATAAAGTGGTTCTCGAAGAAGGTTTCAGTATATAATTTGTCAAGTTTTTGTATACATTGGTTAAAATATTTGTTGGAGGTGTAACAAATTGAAATTTGGCAGGGAGGTAGCCAGGCGGCCGAAGTCGCGGTCAACAGCTAGTGTATTATAAATGCGAACGTTTGTGAAGATGTATTCATGTTTGTTCCTCTTTCATACAAAAAACGGCTGAACGAATTTGAATCAAATTTGGCACACAGATGCTTACTAAATACTTTTTATCCCGTAGTACGATCCCATGGGATAGGTACCGAAATCGGCGCGGGCGAAGCCGCGAGCATATAGCAGTACAGAATAAAAGCTCAACCCAACAACATCACCCATGCACAAACAAGTATTCCTTCCAAAATCTCTAACTCTCGCGAACGAAACAAAACTTCTGAAGCCACATTTCTTCCGCAACAGTTGTTTCCTTCTCAAGAAATTTGCGTAATTCTTCGTTCAGACTCGCAAGGTTACAATAGACATGTTACAGTCTGAAACTGTAACTACGTTACAGTGTTACAACGCTTGCTACGTTACAAATAAGATTTGTACTTGTTACAACAAGTTTTCCAAGTCATTATAATGTTTTATTTATGTATTCTTGTTTCTTTGGCAAGTTGTATAGTGTTAGGAAGTTGGTCGTGTTTGTGTTCTTGTGACAGTTTTTTGGGGGCTATATTAGTGAAGGATAGCAGTTCACTGACCCATTTATACGTGATCATTTTTCAGATCAGTGTTTTCGAGGATATAGATAGACAATATCTTTCTATAATGGTGTCTACACACCAAAACTCTCGCATCGCGGTGGCATGTCAACAGAACGCATGATGTCCTGGGTTAGATTCCCTGGTTGGGCAACATGTTATTGGGTTTTTCATCAAGTATTTCTCGGTAGCAGGCACGGAGCCTGGATTTATGCCCGGTTGATGGCAATAGGCTCGCCCCCTATTATTTGGAACTTTAAACCTAACTGGCGAAACGTGGGTGTACTATTAGGTACACCTCTGCCTAAGCCGTCGAGAATTACAGGCGTGATGTTATGTTAGTCCTCAATTTTCATGTCGTGAATATAATCAACAAACTATGCGAATAATTTAATCTAGTCCCAATTAATCTAATAAATCCCATACCATTTCTGGAAATAGGTCATACCCAATCAACTGCACAAAACGAAATTAGCAAGCAATGATATGTCTGATTGTATGCCTGACCTACTCCTCCCATTTGAACAAGTCTTTTAATAATAAATTGCATAATTATTTCTATTAATAACTCTAACCATCTTTTGATCCCACAATCCTCTTGTAGGTACAAGTAGTGGGTACCGCACTGTGGTGCCACTCTCAATCCGCTAATGGTCGTCTGTCTGTCGGCTGCTGAATAATGCCCCCTTTGTGAGGCACTGCGGACTTCTTATTTGTATTGTATATTTATTGATATTATGTCATTTGAATGTGTGGATAATAAAGTGTTGTTGTAGTGAGTGAGCTTCATCATCTGCCTAGCCTTTTTCCAACCATGTTGGGGTCGGCTTCCAGTCTAACCGGATGCAGGTTAATACCATTATTTTACATGGAGCGACTGCCTATCTGACCTCCACAACCCAGTTACTATTGGGTAATACGAAACCCCATGGTAAGAATTGTTGTCAGACCTTCGGGCTAGAGAGCCTAATGTGGGCAATAGAAATACAGGGTGTAAAAAGAATCTTCACGAAGTAACTCTATGCAAAAATTATTGCTGGGAAACGACTTTTTTTTTGGGGTTAAAAATCACGTTTTACGATAGGACTCAATGCACGCTCTCAAAACATTGTGCTGATGGATGGATTGAATAGTACGAAGGTGTTAAAAGTAAAAATTAAAAACATGTCCTTATTTAAAGAAAAGTTGGAACTTTGACCCCCAATATCTCCGTAACTAGATGGTTCCCAGGCATGGTCTAGAAGAAAATGATCGCAATGACGGGGAGAACAAGTGCCTGCGGCTTCGTTAAGAGTATTTTTACCCACATTAGACTATCTAACTTAAAAAGACAAACTAAGCATTTATGCTAGAAATCCTGAGAATATTGATATCCTATTAACCGTCAACAACTACTATTATAAATGACGAAACTTTGGAAAACAAAATTTTGGATGGATGGATGGTCACTCAATCGCATCAGAATAGTTGAACGGATAAATATGAAATTTGGCACAGAGATAGATTGTAGTCTGGAATGGCACATAGGCTAGATTTTTTCTCTTTCACACACACATTAAAATTTCCACGCGAACGAAGTCGAGGTCAACCGCAAGTCCCTTAACAAGTATGATAAACTTAACTAAGATTGTCGTACCGTTACGACATAATCTTTTAATTTGCCTTAGCGACATCTACAGAGAAAAACACAGGAAACAAAACGTACCGAAGGACCGAAAGATCTTAAAACAACTACTCGAAAAAAGCGTATCATTTAAAATATTAGTTACATTTCCGAACGACAAAAATGTCGAGAGCCTCAGTTTTCGTAAAAAAAAAACAACATAAATGTTATTGAGATCTCCGCAGCCACAAGTTTCTTTGTTGGCAGAATTATGAAAGAAATCTTTTATTTTCACTAAAATAATGAAAAATTTCTTTCAGAGAACGGCAGCAAATGCTTTTCGTGTTATTTCAACTGTAAATTTTAAAGCATTTTTAATAACAATAAGTATTATTTTAGTACTTGACTGCTGGTGTGGGTTGAACGAAGTTTTTTCGTGTTTCGTGTACCCAGAGTGATGATAAATTACACTCGTTATTTTAAGTTCTTTGTCAAACGTTGTTCTTTTGTTGGCGGGGAAAGGAGCTGTCAGCACCAGACTTAGTTCAGTCACCAGGCAGAGATACTGTTTTTTGTAGATTCATAAAGTATTATTAATCAATGGCTTATGTTTAACCAACCACCAGATTTAGTGAAATTTAACGGAATGTAACAAAAAAATCACTTTTGATTGCCAAAAATAGTACATGATCACCAAAATTATTAATGACCACCAGAAATTGAACTGTTATGCTCTTGCATCCGAGTCGAGGGAGACCTGGTCGACGGAGCCCCGTGACTTTGGTTTAAAAAAATAACGGCCTAGTTCTCTTCTAAAACTAGTTTGCCATCAACCACCTCATTAAAATGTTGTGCTTAATTTACTAAATTTGGTGATCAATTGATATTTTAGGTGATAAAAGTTATTTTTGATGGTCATTATATTTATCCCCTTAACTAATTCTTACCAGGTTTTTGTCACATAGGGCTTATCATGAAAAACCCATGAGTAGAAAGTGTATTTGACCATTTATAAAAGCTGAGAAAAGGCGCCAAAGCCAAAATGGTGACGGAGAATCGAAAACTGTGTTGGATTTAAGAAAGAAAGATCACAATCAACGATTCATGACAATCAACGATTTTTCAAACTTAGAACTCTAGGCATAAGGTTGTCGACTGTAAGTGAACGCGTTAGTACATTTTGCCAGATATGCTTTTTGTGTCAGGTCTCTGGAATCTTTAAAAATAAGCTTAAAGTTTCAGAAACTCTTGTTATGTTTGTCCCAACAATTTTTGTTTTCACTTTGCTGTCCACTAGGAATTTCTCCTGTATTGTATTGTTCACCAACATTTGATCTCACATACACAAACAGCCAAATTCGGAATAACAACCTGAAAGCCATACAATTTTTTTTTCCGTGCGGTAATCGAACCCGCGACACGCAGCGCAGCAGCCAATCGCTTAGCCACCATTATCTAGAAGGCACATACACTAGCCACCATAATCTTCAAAACCGAACTATACACCTAGAAAGTGTGAATGAACACTTAGTAGTTCAGGAGTTCCGTCTCGCCAGCATTACCATAAGCAAGCACACTTCGAACAATTTCAATTAAACCAACTTGAAGGCATCAGGGTAATGTATTTGCGATTACATTAGACTCGGGTCCAAGACCAACACGAGAACTCGTGCTCGCACCTGACTCGTGTTTGAGTTGAGAAACGGATGCGGATGTAAGCTCTTCGGTAATTGAGATTTTATTTTTGTTTTGTTTTGAATTTGGCATTTACTTGTGTTAATGAAAGAGGATTTGTTATTATATTGGCCTGACTGTTGTGGGAGTTTGGAGCCAAAAAGTGTGCGCTTTTGTTGAGATTATTTTTATAATATTATTTCTTGGAAAAATCAATATTTACGAGAGTTTGGAAATATATCAAGCTCTTTATGCTGAAATGCTTGATGGATAATATAAATAACATCTATGAATGGAGAAAAAACATCTTCTGGTGCACCAATATAGATACATTATCTGATGTCACCAATTCAATAGTAATCAATAAATATTCTTAAAATTAATTACTTTTTTCATGTAGATATTGAACGCAGCAGTTGGAGATCATTTATTATTATTTCGCTTATTCATTTATACACAAATATTTTATATTTTTACATATTTCTTTCCGGTGGTCAGGGTTCTTGGGAGAGGAACCTCCTAACTGCAGTACTCACGTCCCACATGTCGACAACCTCACGAGCCAGATCAAGATACTTGAATTGCTTATCTTTCTCTGCCTTCACGAGGTTCTCGTCATGCGGGACCGTTGTAAGAGATAATGTTATTATTATAAACAATAGCATAATCAGACCACAATGATCCCACACACCTCTCTGTAATATGAAACAGTACGTTTATACCCATCAGATATTTCTGTCAGAAATGGACTTGTATAATTACGTACATCCTCCATAAATCAAAGTAATGTATGCATGGTCACGCGCCTCCACCACGAGATAAATAAAACGCCATTATAATAAGAAGATGAAGTGCCTTGCCAGTCTTAATATTTATTGAAAGACTATCAATGTTTCTTTTCTTGATTGTTTGAAGATTGATAAATAACTTCCACTACCTGCTAAAGTTTTACCGATAAAAAGTAGAAAAAACTGGCCAAGTGCGAGTCGGACTCGCGCACGAAGGGTTCCGTACGATTATCTATACAACATTAGACAAAAACGGCAAATAAATCACGTTTGTTGTTTATTTTTTTTCTGTTTTTAGAAATACATCATCTGTGAAAATTTCAACTGTCTAGCTATCACGGTTCATGAGATACAGCCTGGTGACAGACGGACAGACAGACAGACAGACGGACGGTCAGCGGATTTTTAGTAATTGGGTCCCGTTTTACCCTTTGGGTAACGAACCCTAAAAAGCCTCGTTACCTGCCTCATTGGCTTAGTGGTCTCAAGCACGACTGCTGAGCATGAGGTTCTCGGTTCGATTTTCAGGTCAGGTAAAGTGTTATTCGGTGTTTCCATCAACATTTTATCTTCAGCAGCCGCGGAGTCCGGATTTGTGCCCGGTTGATGACAATAAGCTTGCCCCCTATTACATGGGACTTAAACATGGGAAATGTGTGTCCTATTAGGTACACGAGATGATGATAAGTAAAAAACAAAATCACTTTACTTTTCTGTCTTAGTCCTAAGGACCTTATCAATCGGGCTGCGGGACTGTTCGAAAGAGATACCGCGGCCCTGGAACACAAAGGGCAAGGAAGGAACATGGATGGGTTTTAGTCAGTACAAGTCAGACACTCCCTTCCGCTCCGCCCAGAGTGGGAGAAGACATTTGATGATTTCCCATCGGAAAAAAAACCTTATCAATAAAATCATTAATTTTATGCGGTTTACAATCATCTAGTTATCCCGAAATGTGTATGTGTACCAAAGAATCTTCAACTTAGATAAACCACCGAAACCTCGATAATTTGACAGGTTGCCGATGCACCCACGAAAAATAAAACCTATTTACCAATGTTGTCATTGCCAAAAATTAATTAATCATTTTTATTTTTTATCAATTTTGTCATAATTCTGTTTCACTATTGCCAATTTTAATTCAAGTTAATTGAATATCTGCGCTTAGTACTTAGTTAGTTAGCTTATTTTCCGAATTTATCGTTTTGTGCATGTGGTGCTTACCTATAAGTAATTGTTGCGCTGTAATGAATTCTGTCGATGTATCCAGTGTGAACAATTGTTAGTAGACCTAATATAATAAAATAAAAAAATAAATGAAAAAAAAAGCAGGCAGGTTGCCAGATTAAAATTAAATGTGTCTAGAAAGACTAGAATAACCTAATTAAAAGCATTTACTATGATTCAGCTTAACGAACAGTGGACAAGAGCTGAACACTCAAAACTTTATTTGTCAATTAGCACTAAATTTAAATTTATTTTATGACAAAATACTTTTCTCTTCGATTAACTTCATCATAAATTACTTGATAGCCGGCAATAACTTCCAAAAGGAGTGCTATGACAGCTTTTTGGCAGTTTTCAACTTAGCAGCCTCTGAACACACTCCTGAGTTAAAGTCATAATTAAGTTCAGCCCTGGCATCTTGCCATTGGAGCGTTATAAAGATGAACTTAGTTTCGGAAAATTTAAGAGAAAAACACATGATTTTAAATATTATTATTTTCTCCTAAATACTTTTCAATCGATTAAAATGGCATCAAAATGAAATCAAAATTTTAACTAGAACACAAAGACAAACTAAACACATGTCACACATCACTTCAACATCTTGAAGATAGAAAAAGGGCAAAAAACACGAAAAATAACATGTCAAACACAAGTTCGTCGAAAAATCAAAGAATTCGCTCTTCACCTTAGAATCTTGGAAAAACTAAAGTGCCAGACAATTTGGCGGGCCGGGCCTGGCAAAAAGTTCTAGACTAGTACTCAGGACGAAACGAGAGGTGATAAAATGGTTGGACTGACAGCTGATCCGTGAGCGAAGCCTAACTTTTGGGTTTATTTCTGTCTATCTTGTTATATGGAATTGATCTTTTCTCTTTGCATGTTTTGATTGATTTTTTTAGAAGAAAGGTGAAATGTGATTAAGTTAGTAATGTTATTATATATGTATATCTGTTATTATATGAATACCGGGCATACGGCAGACATGTCCAGCCCAGTCCCACTTTAGCTTAGTGGCTTTTTGAGCGTCAGTGATTTGTGTTTTGGAGCGCTGTGTGGTGTTGCGTTCATGGTCGTTCATGGTCGGTAAGTTTGACGCCTAGGATACTGCGCTCCACTGCACTGCACTGACTTTACGTATGTATGTACACAAATATCAAAATTATTCCATACCACACACTAATCTTAAACAACTCGTATTAGTCGTCTGCTACTAATAGTCAAAGGCACATAATATACTACTTACCAGGCGTTATTAGCCAACTTCTGTCCTTTGTTCCACTATTATGGCAATAATGTCTCTTCACTACACAAAATAGTTTTGTTGCTCAAATTTTATTGTTGTTTTTATTGCTGTTTAGTTTAGCTGATGAGATATAACTGTATAATGCAGGTTCTGTTTAGGACTTCTAGTTGATTGTCTAAAAAAACTGTGAAGAATTTATGAAATGGTGTAGCAAAAAGTTAAGAGGCTTTTGAAAAGATGATGCCCAACCAAATTATTCCCGTAGTATTTTTTAAGTTGTGATGTTTCTTAAACTTAAATATTGCGCTACTGTTATATTGGGACAACAGTAAGAGCAATATTGAATGATTCAAATGTGAATTCTTCTTTCTGTAACATTGCTCGTAATTTAATTAGTTTAAAGATCATTCTTCCAAAACACCATTTAATTAAAACTCTCGCAATTTAAATCAATACCTAGAAAACTCATCAAAATTCCCCCAATCAAACAAAAGGAATATCGCTGACTGCCCCGAAATTTCTTAGTCCTTTGATACGTCACTTCGACGTTTTGGTCCTTCCAGAATGTATCCTTCATTTCCACATAGATGGACTCTTTGGCCGAATATGATTAATTCATCAGCCATACATCAGGTCTGGAGTCGAGTCAGCTTCGACTGGAAGAGGCGATTTGCCTAATAACGTGTGGAGCCTGGCTCTTCTTTTCTTTTTTATTCGAGAAGAATTCGAGCGTTTGTATGCAGTTTAGGTTTTGAGGGAGATTTTCGTTTATTATGCGGTTCGTTTTTGGAATAGAATATTATTTTGTTTATGGGCAGAATTTGGAGGCGTACCAACAGTTTCTGTGATGTTGGACGAGGTCGTAATTTTTTTAACCGTAGAAGGAAATTAATAAAAAATATTTTGTTTCATTCATTTCTGAGTTTTTTTTCAAGCCTGATATAGCCTATTATAAACTCTTGTTTACCCTTATCGGAATAAGGCGCGGGTTTATCTAAGTATATTTTGCATAGAAATCATAAAAATGGCGTGGGCCTGGGCAGTACGCTTGCGTAGGTACTTGTTCAAGTACACAGTAAGAACCTACTAACCTTACCAATGCTTTTGTGATTTAATCAGATACTGATCCTTTCTATGTTTTCATTCAATTTCATAGATAGATAGAAAAATATGAGTCCATTACATTTTCCTTACATTATTATTTGCTGAAACAATTCCACAGACCTAACATTCTTCATAATAAATTGTCTTAAAACAATTTCTTTTTATATTAGTTTATTTGGACGAAGACTTTTAATGTCATTACTCATATTAGCCATAAAAGTCAGATGTAATGAAGATTGATTGCGTTTTTTATAACTTTTTATAGTTCTACTTTACAAGTTATTTTATCAACTTTTGTAATTAGATGAGAGTTGTGGAAAAGATTCAATGTCGGCGCTGCCATTTTTTTTTTCTTTCGAAAACTCTGATTTAATTATAATACAACGTTTAGGAGGCAATATGTTTATCTCTAGGATTTATTTAGTGTATTCAGAAAATGAGCTTAGAAAACTTAAGTATTTGTCGAATGATCCGTTGTAAATATGTAGGTACTTACTTTTAGTCTTCCCTTTTTTTAGCATTATTATTTTTGTTCTATTTGTAGTCTGTATATAATGTACATATTTTTTTTTTGTAAAATCCGTATTAAATAAATACTAATTATCTTGATAGTTAGAAAATAATTGACTACTAAATTATTTTATTTATTTACGACTACCTTACATTCCTATGAATAACCTAAGAATGTGAAGTATTTATCGTTCATCAAAATTCAAATTAATTCATAGATACTTTAACTGTTGTACTATCTAAATATTTACAGACCTTTCAGTCTAGAGCTATTACGAAGAACTAGTTACTTATTTAGTCCATATCGTCCCATTTCCAACAAAAAAAAACATACAACCAAAGATTTTATCAAAACAATTTTGTCGTCTCCAGCCCACAAATCTGTTGGCATTGATTCGGTGTTGGACAAAATATTATGGAAATATTTTCGGTAGGGTCTCTGAGAAAGTGTGTTAAACAGTTATACAACAATGTCTTAGAGCCCCTAGGAGCGGGACCTTTTCGCAGAATCTCTTCTTTTATCTGAAGGTGATTTTCGCCAAAGGGTCGCGTGTCGGGGCAAGTTTTGAGAGGGGTGCGAGTCTGAATCGAAATGGAAGACGGGTTGTGGATATTGATTTTGCTTATTGGAATGACGACTCTATTTCTAGTTGGATTAAGGTGTTATTTGAGTATTTATGTGTATATAGTAGGGTTTAACCACATACCTGTCACTGTATTGCTGATTGTTAGATGTTTTAGTATTAAAAAAAAAAGTATTGCAAGGTTATTCATTGGTCAGAAATTAGAAAGAAAAGAAAAACGAAAGAAAACATATTTATTTATTTAATTACATGTGCTAAGGACCACAGTGGCTTGCTCAATCTAAGCACGCTTCAAATATTGAC
Source organism: Lycophotia porphyrea (assembly GCA_950005105.1). NCBI lineage: Eukaryota > Metazoa > Arthropoda > Insecta > Lepidoptera > Noctuidae > Lycophotia > Lycophotia porphyrea. Next base: position 18,624,023 of record OX465390.1, on the reverse strand, counting down.
GTACCTATTTGTAATAATCACCAAATTTTCTTCTACAGCAAAAATAAGATTTTACCTACCTATATCTGAACTAAACTACCCACATCTAACAAGATGATATCAACAAAAACTTTGACAAAACTACCCGCTGCCGCTTCTAGCTCAACTCCTGAAGTCCGATCTCCGTCCAGGGTCCAATAAACTGACAATTCAATTACAAACAACCGGCTGTACTTCAGTCCGATATTGAGCCCACCCGATTGATTCAGACAATGTACCACTTCTGTACCGAGTATTTTTTTCTTTTTTCTCCCTCTATCTGCAACAAACTCGATTTGACGTTCTATATAGCGTTTGATTTGGACAAACATGTTTGGGTTTATCTTGATAAAAAGAAAATATGGGGTGTGAGAGTTTGAAGGGATTCCTATCTGTGTTGTTGCAAAGAATTGAATTGTTTTTGAATTTGTTTGAGCAGGATATTTGTAGGATATGGACGGTAGAATTTCAAAATGCCATAAGATACATGAATACACGGTTCTATTTACAACGTTCAGTCTAACGCCGAAAGCTGAAAATGCAAAAACACATTGAATGGCCATTAAGTTACTTCATGTTTCCACTATCCATATGCGCTGTGATATTCGTATGGCCGAACCAGAAGCTGCGATTTTTTGTGATACATCTTCCTAGTTTTGGAATACGTTTGTGGCGACATAGCTAAAAATACAAAAAGATCAACAGTGACATCTATGTAAGATGACAACTAAAAATCCTGCCCCGCGCAATCAAAATGATCAAATTATTCGCGAGTTGAGCGTATAGGTATAACAAAACCCGGTAATGACTGCCGGGCAGTAGCCCACCAGACATATCGCTCATCCGGTTGATAGGGTACGTGAGGATGTATAGTCGATGAGTTACGTTTTCCTCAAACCTACAAACCTATAGATAGTTATAATGAGAATCAAAATGTATATACCTATTTTTGTGGATTACAAAATAATACTGAGTAGGCTTCCACGCGTAGGAAAAATATAGGCAAAATACGTGGATAATTTTACAATAATGTTTATTTGTTGGTTTTCATTCAGCATATTTCACGAAGGTTTTGTTAACATAAACCTAGCAATTTACATCCTAAACGATTTGAATAATATTCAACCATTCTTCAGACAGGCAAGATGTATTCGTAGAATACATATTCTCCCTACTTACTCAATGAAAATCAGCACACTCGAATATACTTAGAATCTTATTAGAAAACAATCTCGTGGTAAAAATAGCTCGCCTTTATAAATTGAAGATCTTGACTTATAGATATATGATGTTGGATGTAAGGCTCGTGTATTTCATATTTTACTGAAGGCTGAAATACGGGGTGTAAACAGACTCTTCACGAAGCCGTCAACCTAGCATTATGTACATCAAACGTAACTTTATGCAAAAATTTGTGCTAAGAAACGACATTTTTTTTGGGCTAAAAATCACGTTTTACTGTAGAACTCAATGTAACGCACTCAAAACATTGTGCTGATGGATGGATTGAATAGTAAGGGGGACCTGTAGGTGTTTTAAGTAAAAATCTTACATTTAAAACATGTATTTCAAAAAAACTTGTAAAAAGGTAGAAATTTTGACCCCCAATATCTCCGTAACTAGAAGGTTCCCAGGTATGGTCTAGAACAAAAAAATGATCACAATGATGGGGAGAACAAGTACCTTTCGGCTTCGTTAAGAGTCTGTTTACACCCTGTAGATTTAATTATCATTTAAAGGTTTTGGAAAAAAATAGATAGCGATAAAATAATGGTACTTTGAAATGATAAGTGTTTGTGAATTTACTAATTTACAGTCAATATGACGTCGTAAAGTAACTTGGTAATACACATTTGTAACGCGTGGTGATCTGAGTTTGTGTCATTTCCTGGCAAGTTTATTTAAACCTTTAAATGTGACAATAGCTATGGAATTAAATGTAAAACGTAGTAATGATATTAGTTAAAACTTTAGGGCAACTGGCAATCTCATCAAATTATTTTAACAAGATTCCTATAAGGTTTACGGTATGCTATGCAAATCCATAATGTTAACTTTTTCATCCTTGTTATCTCTCATAAAATATAATTTTATCGAGTTCATAATCATTAAAATAGTCATAAGTTTTAAATTCTATGTCTTCATACACGCCAGTCGCTCCCGCCTCTGCCTACACTGAAGCCATACTTACTGTTTGAGACCGAACAGGATATTTCAGAAATTCTTTTCCGGGATCCCTTGGCAAAAATATTTAATGGAATTCATCGAATTTCCAATCTGAAGTAATTCTCGTACATACTTACTTTGATAGAATTGAGCAGATTTTTCCATGTGAATAGTATTGAACAAAGATATTGTAATGATTTTTCTTGGGGGCTCCTTTTGTTGGCCTAAAGTGTATTTCGAGAAGAATCGAAGTGTTAATAATGGAATCTTTGTTGCGTGGGGTATTTTGTTGTGCATTAATTAAAGATTTCTTTTTCCAATAAGAATGTCTTCCAGGTAGTGCATGGTTTTACAATATCTTGTGCTCAAAAACATGTTTTTGTGGATGATGAATAGGATACTCTTTCTATGTACACCATAGAATTCTATTTCTGTTTAAATTGACGTTTAAAAGTGCCTTTTCATGTTCTTATTGAAAAGATTATTTGACTTTATAAAAAAAAAGGTTTTACGGACGATAACATCATTAGAAAACATTGATGAGTGGAATAGAGATAGATGCGTCACAAGCCCAACGCTTAGGCCGATCGTGCTTCTCTATCGCTTGTTCCGCGCTCTTGTTTGCACGCTCGGCTCAGGCGGCAGATTTCGTGCGTGCAGCCGGTGTCCATTGATTTATAAGAAGTTATCATCAAAAACTACAAAAGATGAAAAGGCGTCTTACATTACGTTTGCCGTTTCCCGGTTTCTACTCAAGAACACGTCTACCCCAATGATCATCGGTTCTGCGGCGAAATATGGTCGGCCCATTGCCACTTTAGCTTTAATTTACAATAGCTTATGCTCAAGGCTTCGCCTGCGTGGTGTACGGTAATTGTCCCACGGGATGGTACTACCGGGATACAGAGTATCCAAAACTACTACTACTAACAGTAACTTCATCATTCAAATCCGTTCAGTAGTTTTTGCGTAAAAGAGATACAAACTTCGATACATACATACTAATTATAAATGCGAAAGGTTATGAGGACGAAGAATAATATAAGACAAGATTACTAACGTCTTTTTCTCCTTGTTCCCCAGGTGAGGGCGACCGCGGGGGCGAGCGGCGACGCGGCGCGGGCGCAGCGGTGTCGCGCGGCATGCGGCGCCGCCCGCTGCTGCCGCTGCTGCTGCTGGCGCTACTGCGCGCGCACGGCCTGCTCGCCGCATCCGGAGGTAAGTGTTTTCCACAGGTGAGGGCGACGGGAGGGGGCAAACAGCGACGCGGATCGCCTTGAGCCGATACTTTTCTCATCTTGTTCGAAGCGGCTACGTCCAGTCGCAACACGTCGAAACGAAGTGAATGGCGGGATATGTATTACCGCCGTTTATGTAACACGTTTTTGTTTCACGTAACATAGGCACTTATTTCATGTGAGTGGGTTATTGAAGTAGACAATACTTTTACATAAGCTAAAGGCTTGTTTTTATTGAACTAGCTCGATGTTACCGCAGACTTGGCCGGTGGAGTCCAAATTACAGTTTTCTACCTCTTTATTAACGTTCTCTAACTCCATATCTGCTATATAAACTACAAAATTTCAGATTTTGCAAGGAATATTTCTTATTGAAATGACATTCGATTTTCTTTACCGTCATCGATATCTGCCTTTATCCTAACCATACTTCTAATACAAAACTACACCAGATCGTCTATCCCTTTCACTCCTACTACGCTCACCGATAGTTGGACGGTGATAAATGATAGAACGCTACTACATCACCGTGACTGGCTGGTTCTGTTGCATTAACGTAATTCTCTGCATGACACAGCTACAGATCGTAGATAAAATAATAGATTAGTCTGAGAGCCATTCCTATTATATTTTACTGGGAGGTTTGTTGGTAACATTGACGTTGATTCTAATAAACACACTGAATAAATAAAACTGAATCACATATAAATAAATTCGCACTAGGCAATGCCACAGCGTGCACCACGCTACGCCGTAGCACACTCTATGCTATGCCGTAGCACACTCTATGCTACGCCGTCGGCAACTTTAACAATAACAATTGAGTCTCCAACTTAGATGAAAGAATCTGTAATACAAAGCTGTTAAGGTCCTTTTTTCGTTTGGGTTTTTCACGAAAATAGCAAAACCTTAATTTACATAGCAAAAACAAAACGTGGTCACATTTTCTCTTTAATTAATTACGTAAGACATGTTCAATGTAACTTCGGCACCAAAAGAAAATGATGAAATAATTTTAGAACTATCAAACTAGGTTACATGTTAAGCTAGACGTTTTCGTGATAAATCTAAATCTGCCTAAAAGTTTGACTTAAATTTAATTTCACATCTATAATTTTCTACTAAATCATGAAAACTTACAGCACTAACTTCTAAAATTATTACGATGGAGAAAATTGATTATTGAAATCAATCACAAGTGACTTAAATGTATTTGCTAATAGCAATTATTGATAATTTATTACATCGGTTTATCATTGATGTAAATCAGTACTTATATATGTAGAATTATTACTAATTATAGTCAATTTGACATTGCCATATCGGTATATGCGTAATTTATAGTTATTGATTACTTAATTTTTAACGGCACAGTTGGCGCAGTGGCTGAGTGATTGACTGCTGCGCTGCGTGTCGCGAGTTCAATCCCCGCACGGAAAAAATATTTGTATGGCCTACAGATAGTTTTTCCGGGTCTGGCTGTTTGTGTATGTGAGTTTAAATGTTTGCGAACGCACCCACGATACAAGAGAAATTCCTAGTGTGGATCAACTTTAAAAAAAAAAAAAAAATCGCGTTTAAATATCTCTTTTGCTTGATCAGTTACCTGTGTATCTATTAAGATTTTTCATGATGTTTTCTTTAAAAATATCCTCAGTCAAATGTCTACGAGGAACATTTGATCTAGGACATAGACAGTCGGCAAACCAAACCGTTTCGTATTTCTACAATAGAAAACTTTTCGGTAGGTACCATCGTGTGGGTAGGTACCATTAGTGTCGTGGACCCAATACATTGTTAACGTCTCCATCATTGCTAACGCGAAATAGTGGTGTGAAATGGCAACAGCAGGCCTTAAGCGTGAATCACACCGTAAGCGGGCGTGGGTCGGGTGCAGGTCGGGTCGTGTCCGTTGCGTGAGACCCGCTGTACTCCCGACCCCTCTCGCGCCCGTCCCGCATCCGCTCCCTGTGTGTGTTGCGCTTTAAGTTAATGTTCATGAACTTATGTTACATTTCACCTAGAATTACTTCCTCTTTCAATATGGCCCTATTAAAAAACAAACTCTCGCCTCTAAAATGGCGCAAAACTATAAAACTTATCGACGATCCCAAATAAAGAATTCACTGAATTTGTATAGCGCAAACACTGGTGTCCCAATCAAACAAATGGCCGGTGTCGCTGCAGCGCTGAACTAAACTGTGGTGCTTCACCGCTTGCGCTGTAAACGCTTTGCGGTACGAGTCGGTGACAAATTGAGTGCGGGACGGCGCACAGCTAAGCTTCAGTCTTGGTAGTGAGACGTGGCATTTTAGGGCCCCGCTGGGTGAATGGTTTGCTGGTATTTCAATTGAATATTCTTGTTGTCTTGTAGGTGTAGGACGAATATGTTTGTGTGCAAATTGAGCTTTCGTCAGTTTGTAGCAGAACAAAGGATCACTGTATGTTGAATTAGTTTTCTGGGATTCAAAGCATGCAGTTTGCAGATAGCCTTTCTATACACATTTTTTTCCACCTATTCAAGCTTCACTATTGCTATTTATCTGCCTTCACTGATTTCGCAAATAAAACCATGTTTTACCTAGCCATTTTCCAACTATTTTTGGTTCGGCTTCTAATCTAACCGAATGCCGTTGGATACCAGTTTTGTGCAAAGACTGACTGTTTAACTGACCCCATCACACAGTTTGTTGGTAGTACGATATCTCGATAAGACCAGTCTTATCGTCGCACTGGTTGACAGATTGTCAGGTTTTCGAGCTACCTGTAACGGCTCATCGAAAATGTTTAAATGACATCTGGAACCAACCGCTTGACAGGCTCTCTGAGGCACGAGGGGTCTCGATATGTAAGGGAGAACTGTCCATCTTCTTCTTTATCTTCAACCATTGGCCATCCAATGCTAAGTGTAGTGTCCATCTAAGGACCGACATTTGCCACCATAACTTAACCTTGAAGATGGAACTGTGCGTCTTTTTTTATTTGGCAAAACCCTTTAAGGCGATTTTCACACTGCCCCGCATCATGCTGCATATTGCGTGTCGACGCACCTACGCGCGTTCCTGCGGGAGTGCAGATCTGCATCATCGTGCGGGTTTTTTGCGCACTCACGCGCGTAGATGCGTTTTGTAGATTCACGCACGGCGGCTCTCATTTATTCGCCGTTCTCTGTGGTGGTCGTGCAGTACTGAGCATCACGATAGTTTTGATAAAAATGGTTAATAGTGTGGAACTCATTCAGGACGCTGCCGTTATACTAACTGTTTGGTTTTTGTACGGCCAAATTAAAAGAAATCGTGCCTATAGAAGATACTGGGTACAACCTTATTTACAAACAAGATCTTTAAATGGGCCATTTGTTCAAAATTATTGGGACCTTAGAAAATATGAAGAGAAATTCTTCAACTACACGCGTATGTCAACAACATCTTTTGATTATTTGCCCAGCAAAATTCGAACAGGTATTAGTGGAAGAGATACAAATTTTCGTCTTTGTATTACGCCAGAAGAGAAGCTTTGGGTAACATCATGCATGATGCGGGGCAGTGTGAAAATCGCCTTAGATCGCCTGTCAACCGAGGCCTAGTGTACAAATTTGGCACTTATTAATAAAAAACGAAAACATAGGGACACAGTATATATCCTCCTTATTCAGTTTATAAAATATCTTTTAAATTGGTCGACTACTGAAGGAGGAAAAAGTCGAGATCCATTTTCAAACACACACGTCACGCCCATTCAAAATCACGCGCGGCACTGCGGGATTCGGTGTGCCATACCATGCGTCTCGCCCCACACCTACGCGCGGGGGTGCATGTTTCTCCGCGTGTATGCGCGTGATCCGCATGAACGCGCGTGGATGCATTTTCTGTGTGTTAGACTGTGCGTGTTTTCCATACAAACGGAGATACTTACAAGCAACGGAAGAACACGCATCCACGCGCTACGCTGCATCATGCGGGGCAGTGTGAGAATCGCCTAAAACTAAAACTAAAACCATTTGCAAATAAAACCAAAGAGTTTTGTACTGTTTGAATTTTGTATGCAATCTAACGAAATACTCAATTACATAGAACAAAACATAGCTCTTAACCAATCAATATACCCACTAACACTTCCCCAGAACTACCGACAATTCTCCCTTTACTCGCCTACGCTATAACATCAACAGTCAGCTGCGAAGTCATGTCGTTTGACGCTGACAAATGAGCCGGGAGCTTGCCAGTCTCCTAGAGCTAGCTGGCCAGAACCAAAACATAGACGTAACATATCGATTCGTACATGAAAGTTGCTATTAGTTTACTTTGTTTTTAACCCCCGACGCAAAAAGAGAGGGGTAACAATTTTTCGAAGGAAATTCTTTTGTTGCAGTCTGCGACTACACCTGTTTTTCTCACTTAGCGGTCCCCCGACGCAACGACTCTTGGAAAATAAAAATATTTGAACTTATATAATATATGTGACGATAATAATTCAAATAGATTTAAAATATTTTTTGTTAGTTTTTAGAGTTTATTTTTGTGTCGGGGGGATTTTAAATTTGAAATTTTACTTTTTACTGTTACTGGTGCAGTAAGCCTTTTCGTCTTTTGTCTCTTACACATTTTGGTTACAAGAAACGTGGATTATTTGTTTAGTTTAAACATAATTGGTCTGTAATGTTGTCACTACTGCGGATCATTTAACTGGTTTGGAAATTAAATGATATTGACGAAATATCGAAATGATGAAAGAAATGAAATTATAAATGCACTAAGGGTCGGAAAAGTGTTGAGTAAAATTACTCAAGGCTTTCCTAATCTAATGTTATATGCTATATTAAATACAAACATATAATAAAACTCTCTTACACAATAAATAGTTACTTGTAAAAAAGAGGCGTTACCTGATTCATCATAGCAATTTTTACACCAACAGATTAATCAGAAACTCTTCAAATATATTTAAAACGCCAAATTTTAAGCCCATTTTTTCCAAACCCCCCAGGCGGTTCTCAAGCCCAATTTTTCAGCAGCAATTCCACCGAATCATCAATATCAAGTGTTCCGTACGTGTAAATTGTGGTGGTTCGACGTTCACGCCGTATAAATACGGCGACGTGACAAATGGAGTGTCACGCCATTGCGAAGTCTAAGCGTATTGGATGTGGGAGAGCTGTGTCGATGCGTGTTTGTTTTTGTGGTACTGGCAGGAGTTGTGGGTTGGTGTGCCTGGATAGGAATGATTTTAATGAGTCTCACTGAGGATTAATCTTTGGAAACAGATATGCACTCTCTCTCCCAGATACACAATTCCTGTATAATTATGTCTCGCCTTTACGGCATGCTTCGCGCAGTGACTGAGCGATTGGCTGCTGTGGGTCGTAGGTTCGATTACTGCACGGAACAAATATAATAATATATATAATATACAGGTAGTTGTTACGGGTCTTGATGTTTGTGTATGTGAGTTAATTTTTTTTTAAACGCACCCACGATACAGGAAAATCGTTAGGGCGGGGTAAGTTTAAAAAAAATGTGTGATTTGCATGAACATAAATAAATACTTACAAACAGTCACGCGTTCTTCGCGCGTTGGCAGAAATATCAGAACGCCGCTTGCTACAATCCTTACGTACTTGCTTGCTGCTTGGTTAAGATTTTTTTCTGAAGGGGTTTTTTAAGTTTTGCTACGTTGTTTATTTCTGGTTATTTTCATTACGAAATATCTCTGGAAATGGAGCCAGGTTTAAAAATACACAACAACCTTCCTCAACTGTCTAAGCTCTTTTTCAATACTTTAAAGAATTATTACTTTTCAAGACGAAAACTTAGTTTGGAAAAGACAAAATCAAGCGAACGAAATCGAGTGGAAGAGAGATAGATGCGTCGCATGCGAACAATGAGCGTAACGGGACAATGAGTGTAACGGGACACTTTTTCGTGCATGCAGCCGGCATCGATTTACATTTTTATTTGTTTTTAGACGTCTCTTCAAAAAAATAACAAAAACAGTTTTACAGCCCTGGCAATTCTTTCTTGACCACATAATTAACTCTCAAACCATTGAACACCATTCTCCTCCATATAACACATTCTCACTGACCAACTTCACCCCCCCCCCCCACTCCTTTTCAAGGTCATTTCTATCAAGTTAACTCCCCAAAAGGATATTAAGCGTCAGAGCGTGCACTGTATAAATCTTACTGGAAGCTGCACTGATATATGGGGTGCATGAAGGAAACTTAATTTGAAAACTCAAACTCAAACTCAAAAGCATTTATTTCAATTAGACCATTACAGGCACTTTTGAATGTCAGAAAAACAAATAAGGCTAAGCTACAGTCACAGACACAAGGCATAATAACTTGTGAAAGTACTGTAGTTGCCCATTCCAAAGCGTAGATCTCTATGGAGAAGAATGGGCAAGAAACTCCATGGACACTCTTTTCAATCAAAATATTGTACAAAATCTTGGTTACATCATTCATGTTGAGATTAAACATATGTGAGAACGATGTAGAAATACGTGCACGTTAAGAGCGTCCAGAGTAAAACATTATATCAACAATTTAAAAACAAAGTAAGTAGTTAAAATAAACCATGGCAGCCTAGAGATGACCAGTCCCAACTGACAGCGCCCGTTCACGAACATGACGCATGGATCAGACCCATTCAGCTCAACCATATTGAAGGGAGCTAAATGACCCGACACACCCGCCACCATCAGCGAGACATTTGAGTGAGCATGACATTCTCTCAGCCACCAGGGCAAATTCAAGTCAATGAAAGATAACTAAATGTAAATGGTAGCTTTACAGTACATAGTACTCACACATGTGCTATGCAATTATATAATACTAAGAGATTGAATTTATACAATGCAAAGATATTATTACAATCTTCTGCAGCTTCCACAATAACTTCACATGGTAATAAATTAGTTTGCCCCTATGCTTGTGGAGCAGGACCAGCAGTGAGCCAAGCATTTTTATCATCAATGTAATCCCCCAATTTATAATATGCTTGCCTACATAGTGTGCGTTTTATACAAGATTTAAATTTCGTCTCGTTTAGTTGTAGAATGTGGGGAGGTATTTTATTGTAACATTTTAAACAGTACCCCATGAAAGATGAGTCTACTTTAGCTAACCTAAAACCTGGCTGTACTAGTTCGTCCCTGTTTCTAGTACTATAGTGGTGCCTGTCACCTCTTTTACTAAATAAATGCAGATTTTTCCTAACGTACATGATGTTTTCATAGATGTATTGACAAGGTACTGTCATGATGTTAATTTCCTTAAACAGTTCTCTTAGAGAGTCACGCCTACGTAGATCATATAAGGCTCTGATAGCTCTTTTCTGCAGAATAAATATAGATTCGATGTCTGCAGCCCGTCCCCATAGTAAAATACCGTAAGACATAATACTATGAAAATAACTAAAATAGACCAGCCTCGCGGTATCTACATCAGTAAATTGACGGATTTTTCTAACAGCATATGCTGCTGAACTCAGCCGTCCTGCAAGAGATGTTATATGCGGACCCCATTGTAGGCTTGAGTCGAGCGTGATCCCCAGGAAAACAGTTTTTTCGACGAATTCTAGTTTCTCTTGATTCAATACTATGTCACTATTACTACTTTTGACATTCGGTAGAGCAAATCTGATGCACTTCGTTTTTTTCCCATTTAATACTAAATTATTCGCGGTGAACCAATTATGAACCTGTAGTAGAGCGTTATTTACGTCGTCAAGATTTGTAGCACGTCTGTTTATCTTAAATATTAAAGAGGTATCGTCAGCAAACAACACCATCTGTGGTTGGTTTTTAAATAAATGGGGGAGATCATTTATATAGACTAAAAAGAGGAAAGGACCTAATATCGAACCTTGCGGTACACCCATACTTACTTTTAAACCCATTGAATTGACACCATTTATTTGTACTTGCTGATGAAAGAACCTCATGTTTAGACAAAGGGATACTGGACTTAAATATAGCACTCATTACATTGAGCCACTTATAAATGGTGTAAAATGACTCTTAACGAAAAAAGAAAGGCACTTGTTCTCCCCGTAATTTCGATCATTTTTTTGTTCTAGACCATACCTGGGAACCTTCTAGTTACGGAGATAATGGGGGTCAAAGTTCCAACTATTTCACAAGTTTTTTTTTTTAAATACTTCTTTTTAATGTTTTTTTAAGACACCTTCACGAGCCTCGTATTATTCAATCCATCCATCAGCACAATATTTTGAATGCGTTACATTGAGTCCTACCTTGAAACGTGATTTTTCACCCTAAACAAAAAAGTAACTTCCCAGTAATAATTTTTGCGTAAAGTTACTTACTTTGATGTACAGAATGCTTGGTTGACGGCTTCGTGAAGAGTCCGTTTACACTTTGTATGTAAGTGACATGTAATAGGGGCGAGCTGGGATTGACTCATATTACTGCCTCGTTGGTCTAGTGGTCGCAGGAGTAGCTGCTGAGTGTGATGTCCTGGGTCAGGCAAAGTGTTTTCCATCAGGAATTTTCAGTAGCAGCCACGGAGTCTGAATTTATGATCGGTTGATGGCAATTAGCTCACTCCCTATTACATGGGACTTAAACATAACTGGCGAAATGTGAATTAGATACACTTCTGCGTAACCATTCAGTGATTAGAGGCGTGATGTTACATTTGACTCATTTTACCGAAAAGCGTATGTCAATCTTGTTGAGAGTCATTATAGAAATATAAAGTGCTTTGAAAGCTATGGCCGCTTCAGACCTTCAGGTCATTTCTAGAAAGATAACACAAGGTTATTAAGCGTCAGAGCGTGCAGAGTATAAATCTTGGAGATTGGAGGAGGCTGCACTGATATATGGGGTGCAGGAGTTAGAGCTAAGTACTTGATAACGAGAGCTCCCGGTCTTGGCACATCGACACGCTATCAATTATGGTGAATGGATAAATGTAGTGACTAGTTTGTAACAAAGAGGCTAAAATGGAAAAAGAGTGTTCTGGATAGTTTTGAAACAGTTTCTAAAGGGTGTAAACAGACTCTTAACGAAGCCGAAAGGCACTTGTTCTTCCCGTCATTGCGATCATTTTTTTGTTCTAGACCATACCTGGGAACCTTCTAGTTTCAGAGATATTGGGGTCAACGTTCCAACTTTTTCACAGGTTTTTTTTTTAAAATACATGTTTTTAATGTAAGATTTTTACTTTAAACACCTCCAGGAACCCCTTACTATTCAATCCATCCATCAGCACAATGTTTTGAGTGCGTTACGTTGAGGCCTACTGTAAAACGTGATTTTTGAGCCCAAAAAAAAAAGTCGTTTCCCAGCACAAACTTTTACGTAAAGTTACTTATTTTGATGTACATAATGCTTGGTTGACGGCTTCGTGAAGAGTCTGTTTACACGCTGTATATTCGATAAGTACTGCTTCTGGATGATGTGATGAAGTAGTAGTTATTTTGAATAAGTTAAAACCCAATGAAAATGGTAACGATTTGTTTTTAGTTTAGAAATGGTTTTAATACCTTACTCTTTTCTACCAGAGGCAAAATAATAACGTAAAAGTTCACAATTCTAGTTTTCAAATTCATACATGTTTATTTGTGACACTTAGGTAAAAATAAGTACATGGTGTTATCAATAAAGTTATGTCTCACTATGTGTTGCCTTGCAAGGCGTACAAATATTGTTTACACATTAAATAGTGCAGGTTGTAGTTTTTATGAGTATAAAAACATAAACTGAATAAAAACTAAAGCTACTGTTATTCCAGCTAACATTAAATCTTTACATAACATAACATCCCGCCTGTAATTCCCGTAGGGTTAGGCAGAGGTGTACCTAATAGTACACCCACATTATCAAAAAAATCATTAATATGATATAAATCAAACGAAAACAAATTTTAAACAATACAAAGTAAATAAACAATAAAAACACTGTGTTGTATGGCTAATATAACAATCTTACATCGCTGAACACCGAATTCTGACAGATAATTCACTTCAGTATCTGACAGTGTCCGCGTTCTGCAGCCGGTCCGTTTGATTGAACCTTACATCAAAAGCAGCTTCAAAAGTGAAGCTCGCTAAACGTACACTGGCAACAAACACACGTCCTCATTTAAACCAAACAATAGACGATAATTAGAATCGATCGAACAAACTCCGCTCGAACAGTGAAAAGCGTTCAATTAATACGTAACGCCACGCAATATGTTAAGGTGTGCTCACATGGGCGACATAATTTGTTCACTACTCAGGGCAATATTGTTTAGAATTTAATCTTCTACATACACACAGTCAAATAAATCAGTCTATAATATTCCAACTGCTTGAACATAGGTCTATTGTCTGTGCGTGAAGCTGGATCGTAATATCGTATATCACGCGGGCCCAGTGCAGTTGAAAATTCAATAAAACAAAACGCCATGTTTATTGATGTCACGACAAAATCAAGCAATTTATTGCGATGCCAACTTGTAGTTGTTGTTGCTAAATATTACGCTACATCATATTTAACATTTTAATAAACTATAATCGGCAATACATTATTGGGTACAGAATACAATATTTGATTACCGCAGAATTTCTTACCGGTTCTTCTCCATAGAAAACAATCAATCCGAACTGTACACGTAACTTCTGGCCTTTTACAAGTGTGCATGTAGGTTTTTGTGATATAAAATGTTTTGAATTTGGATTGATTTGCGTAATGCAAATATATAGAATATGGTAATTACTATATGGCCTTCATTACATTGTTATCTTGTCGACAGTTAAAAAGTGCCTGAAACTGGCCTAATTGAAATAAATGCTTTGATTTTGACTTTAACTATTGAAACTATTACAAAAATATGATCTTAGTTGCTTCATCATCATTCATCATCAGCCTATTAATGTTCCCACTGCTGGGACACAGGCCTCCTCTCTTTGAGAGGGAATGGGCCCACCACGCGGGCCCAGTGCGGATTGGTAGATGTCACATGTCTTCGAATTTTTGGTTCTAGGACATGCCGGTTTCCTCACGATGTTTTCCTTCACCGTTTTTGAGAGCAGTGGTGATGAAATAAATTACACAAAGTAATGTGCCTGCCTGGGTTCGAACCCACGACATACTGTTCGTAAGTCGGGGTCGCTACCACTGGGCCACCGCTGCTCTCAGTTAGTTGCTTCACTAACCTACAACTCTGGCCGTGTATCCGCAGGTTTAGAGCACGCAATACGTCCGAAGCCGCGCTTTAATACGCGAACAAATGTTCTATTACACGAGTGATTGGAATTAATTCACGGAAACCGCGTGTTAGCTGACGCGATTAGGTGAAATTACCTCAATTTGGTGTTATGACGTCTGCCAAGTTGACGTATTGTTGAGGAAGTCTGGTTGGATTACAGTGGTGGTTCCGTGTCCTTTGTTATTTTTGGAGTGAAAAATTCTTTAGTGGCGTTGTGCACTATTTGGGATGGGTAAAAACTGTTAAACTCGCGTCAGATCGTCGGATCGAATCGGCGGCGCAGAGCGCTTGCACCAGTGTACGTGTAGTTTAAGCTAGAAGGCGTTTTTTTTTCTACGGCAGCGACATCTTTCGTTCATGCAGAAAACGATTGAAATTTCTTATATTTAAGCTAGATGGCGTTGTTTCAAGTTTTCACTTCTGCCGGCACTCCTGGAGTGCAACCCGTATTTTTTTATTTAGTCTATTCTGCCTAGTGGGACAGCTTAGACTTGGGTAAAGGCCTCCCTACTTTCTATTGTCTTGCCTTCTCCGACTAGTCATTAGTCAGGTACGAGTCCTACTTATAGTTATCTTCAAGTGATGGTATGTTTGTCAGTTGCAAATATACTTGCAGTATGGTTGTTTGATGAAGACACATGGTCATCGACGCAGGACACCATTGTGTAGTGATATTTTCACACCACTATTACCATGTTTGTGATTGTGACTGTTCTTGAATTATTAGTTTAGTTATTCAAAAGATTCAATCAATATCAATCTCAAAAAAAAATACCAGGTTACTTTTGAGTATCATGGACCGAACTGGCTAATCGAAACCACAATCATCATCATCTATCTAGCCTCTTCCTAACTATGTTGGGGTCAGCTTCCCGTATAATCGGATGCAGCTGATTACCAGTATTTTACATAGAGCGACTGCTTGACTGACCTCCACAACCCCCTTACCCCCAATACGATACCCCTTGGTAAAACTGATTGTCAGATTTTCGGGCCTCTGACTACTTGTGCCGACTGTTAAAATCTAGAAATAACAGCCCGGACCAACAGCTTGACGTGCTTAAACCGAAACCAGAATATGACCGAAAAATCTCAACAATTGCTACTTGAAAACCTTACTTAAGGAAAACCCCTCTCAGATTTTGACCTACATCAGCCCCACTTACTCCATTACTCACGAATTTCACCAAACACAAAGTCACGACCTAACGTAAAGATTTAATAAAAAACCTTACAAAGGAGCTCATTCAATCCCTAAATCTTAGTCATCGAAACTTTTACTGCTGCAGATGAAAAAAAAATACGAGCCAGGATCATTCTCAGAGTAAGGGGTTATAAAAAAAAAACCGGCCAAGTGCGTGGGGGACGCATACTTAACGGTTCCGTATGCGTGGGGCACGCATACTGAACGGTTCCGTAGTCAGGATGAATATTTACGCAAGGACTGTTTCTTATCACCCGCAAAAAAAACATACTGCTTACAACCGTCATCCATAGTTCGACTTCACCCACTGCTCGGTGTAGGCTTCTCTTTGCTTGCCTATTGCCAATCTCCACGTTCTTATGCCAAACTCATTTAGGATTAGCCTGTGATGGTCACAATATCGTCTGCCCATCTTATCATCATCTTGACTGTTACTCTGTTATTTTTTATTGTACGTAATTTTACTAAAGCATTGTTTAGTACACAGATACGTTCTTCTCAATTTTATTGAAATAGTCTCTGAGTAAAATGGTTGAGTGCATTCTGAACAGACAGACATGAAGTAATTTTAAAGGTTCCATCTTTGCGATGTGACTACGGAACCCTGAAACGAAAAAGGGATGATTTAATGTTATTGTCTCTGATATTCGTTATTACTTAGGTTTGAACAAAAGATTTTTTGGGATTTATTTCAAGTCATTATTATATATGGGAATTTTTGCATGCCAATGTGTAACGGAAAGCATAGATTTGCTGGCTACGGGATTTATGAGTTGGTTCGGCTTTCGGATGGAAATCTCCATTGCTGAATGCGGAGTTTTTTCTGTTGAGTTTACAATAAAAGATTGTCGATGAATATTTTAAAAAGATGTGGAACGGACTTTAGTTTGGTTTTAAACTGGCATTACTCAAAATATTTAAAACAGTATTTTCCCATTCTTATCCAAAATGCAAAAAAAAACAAAGGTTATCACATTACATTTTGACATCTAAAAGTACATTTTAATGGAATAATTGTCACGATTAGTTTGACTTTGACCTTTCAGCTTTTAATATAAAAGATTTCTTTCAATTAAAACTCAAGTTTTGTATTTCTTCACTACTACGATTCACTTCACAAGACCGACTATTTAATATCTTTATTAAAACTTTAACACACACGTTTTCACAGCCTTTGTCCATCCATGCGAGTACCTAACTATTTTACAATAAACCGATTAACGAAAACTCCACATTGTAAGTACAAAACAAGTCTATTACAAAACTATAATTAAATTCCATCGAACCCGCTATTATATTGGGTAGCCATTTCAACGGGTATCCTTTGTCCGAACATACGTCCATGTGGACGGAATTTAAATGGACAACTAGTGATGAGCTATTTGTCGAAAATCGATGGACCTACGATTATAGTCAGTGTGTGATGGCGGAGGCAAATGTGCATTGATTTAATGTGTATTCATCATCATCATCATCATCATTAGCCTATTTCCCACTGCTGGGACACAGGCCTCCTCTCTATGAGAGGGAATGGGCTATAATCCACCACACGAGCCTAGTGCGGATTGGTAGATATCACATGTCTTCGAATTTTTGGTTCTAGGACATGCCGGTTTTCTCACGATGTTTTCCTTCACCGTTTTTGAGAGCAGTGGTGATGAAATAAATTACACAAAGTAATGCGCCTGCCTGTGTTCGAACCCACGACTTACTGTTCGTAAGTCGGGGTCGCTACCACTGGGCCACAGCTGCTCTCTTGTGTGTTCATGTTACTAGTTTACTTTGGGGGTACATTAAAAGATCATACAGAATTGAGTAAAATGAAGTAAGTCCGGTTTACCAATGGTAGTCAGACTATCTTGGTCATTGATGAATGGCTAATCTTTTTAAATACAGCATGAGTTTTGAGCCATTGTTTACGGTTTTATATGAAAACCTTTATGATTAATACTATATACCAAAATCCAACAGTTTAATTATCTGTCTGTCAATTACAAGTTCAATCAAGTGGCTATAGAAACGGGTGCGTTTCGTTCAAACAGTTCGATACGTATAATGATCCCGCAATTTTAATGACACCCATACAGCACGCATAATCCTAAATGCTTAATCTTTTTAACAAGTTGGTATCTAATTCTACTATTATTATAAGCATGGTTTGTAAAGACTATGCTAAATATCTTGTGAAGATAAGGTAAGGTAAGGTATATTTATTTGCTCAAACATGTGTTTACATTAATACTCTTGTATAATAGTAGTGAAGTGGTTAAAGTATGGATGTAAAAGCAGCGTCATGTAGACTAATCTCGAGTACCTTTGTAAACACATGTTTGAGCAACACATGTTTAAGCATATTTTTTTATTTATGTCATCCTACATGCACTTCTTAGTGCATGTAGGATGACATAAATAAAAAAATCGTTCAGACATGTTTGTTTGTAGTATGTGACTATGGCGTGCAAATGTTTTGAATTCTAAATGTGCTATTTTTTTTAAAATAGCATTTCAGTACAATATCATTAATTTAAAGTGAATAAACAAAAAATAAATAAAAGTAAATGACAATAAAAATATAATTTAAAAATAGGCATCAATTAATAAAAATGTCAAAAAAAAAGTCATAATTAAAAATAATAAGCACAAATTAATAAATGTCAAAGTATACACAGTCATGTCAAACGTAATTAACAAAATAATAATTTAATTTATGGCAGTAAATGGTTCTTTCAGAAATTCATCAATATTATAGTATGCTATATAGTAGTATGCGTGAAACCTTTCAAACACCGTCCACGAAGTTTTTACAGAAAGTTCCGCTCGTCACCTGACCTCTCAGGTCAAATGACTTGTTTCCTGTGAAACTAAAAGCTAGTGACGTCATAGATGAAAGAATTACTGGCCAGCCAGCTACCTAACGAGGAGCAGCTAGTAATTTTAAGTTCAACAAGCCAGTAGGAAAACTTCACGATGAAGAAAATTGAGGAAAACTCATGGACGTATTTTGTGATTTGAGAAGATGGTTTTAACTTAAGTTTTTATTTAAGTAAATCCATTTTTTAAACATTTCTTAATCAGTTTTGTTCTAGAATAATGCATTATTTGCGAAGGTGTTTTTATAAACATCGTATTTATCCTTATCCAAATAAATACGTTTTTCATCACAAGTATTGAGTTTTCAACAAAATTGATTACGTCATTTGATTTCAATTAATATCTTAGGGGATATTACAGTTTTAAAATAACTTCGCAGCAAAATAATGATCAAGTATCGCGCGCGCCGCTTTTAGAATTGTATTATAGAGTCCTACGACCCACTCTCTCTTACCCTCTCTCTCTCTCTGTCATATGGGACGCAGACGAAGTTGCGTGGGTCAGCTAGTTAAATTAATATAAAACTACTTCCAAAATTATTTGAAATTAAGTTAATAACACTGCTCATTCATCAACAAAACGGATACAACACTATAATGCTTTGCTTCCAAAAACACACAAATTACGTTGAAAACCCGCCACCTCTCCAACCATATATTCAGCTTACCTAAAAAGAATAAACACCTGACACCACCTTTCTCTCCAAATCCGTGCAGAAATT
Source organism: Lycophotia porphyrea (assembly GCA_950005105.1). Classification (NCBI taxonomy): domain Eukaryota; kingdom Metazoa; phylum Arthropoda; class Insecta; order Lepidoptera; family Noctuidae; genus Lycophotia; species Lycophotia porphyrea. Next base: position 18,604,581 of record OX465390.1, on the reverse strand, counting down.
AATCACACCCCACAAACACCATAAATTACATAAGAAACACTGTATTACACCGCAGCAAATTTATACATCCCACCGGTGGGTTTCAGAATCGTCCCTGTTGCCTCACAGAGCCCAATAAATCCCTCTCCACATATTTTATATTTCCCTGGTACAGTGAACGTGCTAAATTGATATTTACACGCAGCCTTGTATCAATAAATATAATTTAATGCAGAAATTGATGATAATGGGGGGAGGAAAAAGTGCTTAGGAGTATTGGACACGCTCTTCTGGAATTGTTGGCTTGAATACCATAGATTTGGTATGAAATGCTCGTGACCTAGTTTTGAGTATTGACATTGTCAAGAATGGTTTTTACCTGTCTGTTATTTGTTGTTGAGTTTTATATCATGAAGTTTCATCCATTCACTCCAAAAACAAACCAAAAGCTTGTTTTATTTGCACTTTAATATCAAAAACATTGAGAGATTTTAAGCTTGTGTTTTCCAGATTATTTAGAAAATACAGACGTGTATCTTGGGCAAAACAGTCATGTCTGATACACGTATTTAGTTAAAAAATCCGGCTCGAAGGACCAAAAAATGTAGGGAAAATAGTGGACTGTATTGTTTCTGCAATAAAATTACGAGTCACTAACACAATTGATTTAATTTTGACAAAAAATTTAAAACGAGTAAAAAACCATAGATAAATATAAAAAGGTCGCAACAAATGGCACGAACGCCAAAAAAATGGCACAGGTAATGAAGCTTCATCGCCATCTTTTGTTTCCTTCTTATTTCTAAACTCAACCTTAAGATGTCCGAGCAACTAATTAAAAGATAATGAAAAAATGTAAAGCGGTAAAGTATGTAAATTAGTAGCGAAGTGCTTGAGGCCGGACTAAGTTAACAAGTTATTGTGGCCAGCTTTGAGATGGCCAGTTCATTTGGATCATCGAGTGCTTTTTACTTTTTTGTTTTCGGCAGGGGAAGTGTCGAAAAGTTGGCAAAATATGTTGATGATTTTTTTTTTACATTTTGAAGGCGTGGTTGGCGCTGTGGCTTACGGATTGCGTTGCGTGTCGCGGGTTCGATCCCCGCACGGAACAAATATTTGTATGGCCTACATGTAGTTGTTCCAGGTCTGGCTGCTTGTGTATGTGAGATTAAATGTTTCTAAGTGAACCCACGATACAGGAAGATCCCTAGTGTGGGAAAAAGTTATTCAACTACTTATTATGCCTTTAGGATGCCTTGACTTAGTATCATCACAGCTAACTATAAAAACAGTGTTACGGATATGCTAATATGAACACAGCATATTGCGACGTAAAGACACATTATTATGCGTTCCAAGAAAATCACAGCAAAACTAACTAAAAATTATTCTGTTCTGACTGACATTTCGTGTGAAACTCACTGGTTTTATGGTATTCAGGCCATGAACCACCAAAGAGTCATTATGCGATGCGTCGCGTTACAATAGTTAGTGATACATACATACATAAACTCACGCCCTTTTCCCGTAGGGGTAGGCAAAAACCACAGAACGCCAACTGCTACGATCCTTACAGACTCCTTTTGCCTCGTCCACGTTCATACATCTGGTCATACACGCACGTTATGGTCATAGTTAGTGATAATAATGTAAAATGTATTTGTTTTACTTTGTATGTGCAAATTAACGCCATGTTTTGTTGGGACGACCAATCTCTCTCTGTATGCTAATGAGAACATGAGTTGTGAATTAGCCGAACGAGATTTTGGACTATAAATCTGTGCTACATGAGCCTATCTTTATTGGTGTTTTATAAAGGTTTCGTTGAAACTAATTAGGACATGTTTAAGTAAGTAATCGTGTACGCTTGAAGACTAGATGTACATCTGTCTTCAAGCGTAGCTTCAGTCATAGGGTTAATTGAAATCGCCCGCCAAAGTACTGTTTTATAACATTCGCGCCTTTTGGCCATGGGGGTAAGAATCTCGTACTGTTTTTGCTTTGGACATGTACAGTCAGCCTCAAAAAGATGTAAACACGGACAAGGAACCATTTTATTGTCTACAACCAATAGTCCACAACTGTGTAAGCAATGTAAAACTTCTAGTAAACAATCCATGTCTAAAACCTCCTGTCCAGGCCGGATACATAATGATCAGGGCCTTTTCGGAAGTATCACGTATCATCATCATTTTAGCCGAAAGACGTCCACTGCTGGACATAGGCCTCCCCCAAAAGGGGGTTTTGGCATAATCGCCACGCTTGGCGATCGCAGTACGGTTGTTTCAAAAGCAAAGAGAACGCTGCTGCCCATAGTCGCCTCTTACAACACCCACGGGAAGATACGGGATGGTGCTATTCTTTACGTCCAAAACCATACAGTACTACGGTATCACGTATAATGCTATGCAGAAACTACAAATAATCAGAAGTATGCATAAAAGATCAGTTCTTCTTGTTTCTATCACATTTTAAATCATCCTATTTAATCCTCCCTTTTGTAACAACGTAATACTGAACGTCCTTTAACGCCCGTTTACCTTCCAAAAAAGCAAAAGTTTCCTAAAAAGCAGAATGATTTACATACATTAAAAGAATGGGAGAAATAATTTGAGTAGCGTCCGTCTGTCCGCATGCGTCGAGCTGTGCTGAGTGCGACTTAAGTTTTAAGCTAGTAGCAAGTTTGAATTGTTTTTTGTAAGTCTTTGCTATCTCAACGCTAGGCAAAGGCCTTCCCTAAGTCCTCTTTTCCTGCATCAACCACTTTGATTAGTTTACGTGGTGTAAATATGGTATCTAACAAAGGCTTATGTAATGTTTTATTAGATTTTTGAATGTTCTTCGCTGCTGCTACAGAAAACCCAGGAAACCCAATCTAAAGGAAAAGAAAATGGTCATTTATTTAGAACAAGTCTTTTCTAATTCAATAGGAATGCACATTTTACCACACAAACTAAAAAAAAAAAAAAACTTCTTTATTACCATACATAACTAACAACCTAACACAATCATTTAAATTCTTATATTAACAGTTCACTAGCTAATTCTAATTAGGATGTTAGTTTACACAGAACTAATTCACCCTGTTCCCCGTACTAGTATAAACTGTATTACGGTGGAACAGTTTTCCTCGGTCGCGGTAATAGGTTAGTTACTACATTAGACTAGTGGCACTTACGTTAATTCGGTATAGCAATGAAACAAAGAACAAACAAAGAAAGGTACAAGCGTTACATTTATAGGGTATACAGCATCAACACAGCAAAACAACAACTCACAGCATCTTTTCACAGGCTTACTAAAATTCATGTCATTCCCCATGAGGGTAGGCAGAAACTAAAAAACGCCTCCTGCTATGATCCTTACATAATCCTTTCGCCTAAGTAAAATAAAAATGTATTCTCAACACCGCACTCTCAAAAATATGATACGACCCAGATACATTACACCCTCACAGATTAAAACCCAACTTAATATTCTATTCACTTCACCGCTATGCTCGCACCTTGCGGCATACAAGAATACCTCCAAGACGTGCCTGGAGGTTTGCCAACGGGAGAGTGCGAGCTTGCATGCCAAAATGGAATCCAAGGCATGTTTGCCATGATAACAAAAAAAAAGAAAAATAGATTGATGCGTATTTTTAAAAATGTACGTCAGTTATACAGGGTGTAAACAGACTTTTCATAAAGCGGTCAACCGAACATTCTATAAATCAAAGTTAGTAACTTTACGCAAAAATAATTACTAGGAATCGACTTTTTTTTGGGGTGACAAATCACGATTTTCGGTAGAACTCAATGTAACGCATCAAAACATTGTGCTGATGGATGGATTGAATAGTGCAAGGGTCGTGAAGGTGTCTTAAGTAAAAAAAATACATTAAAAACATGTATTTTAAAAAAACTTGTGAAAAAGTTGGAATTTTGACCCCCAATGTCTCCGTATTTAGGAGGTTCCCAGGTATGATCTAGAACAAAAAAAAAATCGCAATGACGGGGAGAACAAGGGCCTTTCGGCTTCGTTAAGAGTCTTACACCGTTTATAAAATGTATGACCCTTTATGACCCCTTTATAAAATTTATGGGAAAAGGCAGATGATTATAAAATGTAAGATATTTTACACCTTTTTTTTTGGATTCTTTGGGTTATGCATTCGTTTGGGAGAGGTTGTTTTGATTTTGGAACTGGTTTTAAGTTTTTTTGCTATTAGAGTTGTCGTTGCATGGTGTACGGTGTCTTTGGGGAGCTAATTAATGCCGTTGGGTGGTAAAAGATCCAATAGTTAGTTCATATTACGGACACTTTAAAAGCCAATGACCAAAAATTGGTGCCTTTTAAATCTTATGAATTTATGTCTGTCTCTTTTTACTGTCGCTTTTTCGTTTCATCGACTTTCAAATTATAACAACGCTAAAGAAGTTGGCACTTCAAAACAAATACTACTTTATTTGTAATGTGTGTTCGGTGCTATTTTCTTCATAAGCTTACTGAATTAGGTAAAAAACATTGAAGAAGGTTTTTATTCCATAAAACCAAATAAACGACGGATACTTATTATTGAATTCGAAGACGGAAACAGTTGGCCTGAATACATCACATAGCATATCTAAATGCAACCCCGCGCTGACAAGGACCACGGGGAGTCCACAATGAGAAAAAATATGAGCTCCTTACTGGCACTATTAATGAACTTCGCACCAGAACCGAAGATTTATCTCAAAGGGAGATCGGACGCACGAATAACGTGCAAGGCCAGGGAATGTTAATAGGCCTGGGGAGGAGCGCATTATCTACGATGAAGTCCCTGGGAAGGCCAGGAAAAAGGCCTTGTAAGTTGGAGAGAAAACAAGGGGTTTATTAGAGATTGATGGAGAATTATTGTAACTCAAAAAATAAAGTAGGTTGCTACAGTATAAAAATTCACATTTTTAAAAAAAGTTTGGTTTTCTTTTGATGGTTTTATGTCTACTGTGAAGAATACTTACTTTATTTTCTTTATCGTCATTTTCCGTGGTTTATTTTCAGTTTTGATTTTCGATCCCATTTGCAAGAAAATCTTTCTGTGTCAGCATACTTAGCTTCCTTTGTTTGATGTTTACTTGGTCTTGTTACATTGCAAAAAAAGTTCAGTACTAAGATTCAATAGTCTTTATTCAGAAACGCATTCCAGTTCAATGAAATGTAAGAATAGAAGAAGAATATCATTTATTTCTGAGTATATGGTAGGTACATACAGATATAACAATTTATTTTAATTCACATATACTACCGTTGCCAGTGTAGATATATTAGAATTTTAATACAATATAATCATTATTCATAATGTGACTATACACCAATATTAATTTATTTACAGAAGACAAAAATAAATTATAGGTACATTTACAATACTATATACTATTATTGGAATTATAAATGTGTAATAAATAAAAAACCTCCATCCACTAACACAAAACCTAAAAAAAGGAAAACCAGATTAAGAAAATGTAGATTACTCAGCAAGTTCACTGGTGAGTTCACCCTCACCATATATCAGCTTCAACCGAGCCAATCTCGAATTATCGTATCGACCGACGGCCCCGCTGCGATCCATTAATCAGCTGATGGGTTGTAGCGCGCAATGTAAAGCGTCCATTACTTTATTGTCTGCCAGGTGCACTAAGCTTTACCTACACATTTATCAAAGTTTTAAGGTAAGTAATGATATTGAGAACTGTTATCATCATCAATTATGATAATACTTGAGTGAAAAATCCTGTGAATGATCACTGGGAACTGAGGACTTGTAAATAATTTATCACAGTTTTTAGATAAGAAATGAAATCGATAAGTCTTATCAACATTTATTATGTAAATACTGGGAATTTAAATGCATCAGTTTCTTTGTGAATGGGGTAGATTTATCTTGGAAGTGTATTTTCTTTAATGGATTTTTCTGTTATTATTTACTCTTTGATATTTCTATTATTCTCCTGTCTCCGCTCTTCAAGATTAGTTTATCTTGAGGCAAAAATATTTTTCAGTTAGTGGAATTGGGAGCTGGGCTTTAACCCAGTACGCCTCTCTGTGTAAGAATTATTCTGTTTTATATTATTTTGACAGCGGAAAAATCTCGTAATACCGTCATTGACAAACATGGATCTCTGACAGTTGACATTTCTCAAATCCTTCATCATGTCAGATTACGTTTGGAATAGACTGATTTCAAGACTAAATATATTTTTCGTAAATAAGTAATGATGTCATGTCTGTGTTTTTGAAAAGGTTGGTATGGCGGTTTTTTGCAGAAACAGTCTTTTTTTTAATTTTGTTAGCCGTGTTAAGCTCGGTAATGATTAGGTCAAACCGGTACGTATAGATTGCGGACCGGTTGCGGATACCGGACAATGACAAATGTTTAGTTGTATAATCTTTATTAAGTACATAGTATAAAACAAAGTGGCTCCCGCTGTCTGCGCGCTTAGATCTTTTAAACTATGCAACGGATTTTAATGCAGTTTTCAGCAATAGATAGAGTGATCCAAAAGGAAGGTTTATAATTATGTATCATTGCACCTGTGTGAAGCCGGGCCGTGAGAGCAGCGGTGGCCCAGTGGTAGCGACCCCGGCTTACGAACGTAAGTCGTGGGTTCGAATCTAAGCAGGCGCATTACTTTGTGTAATTTATTTCATTACCACTGCTCTCAAAAACGGTGAAGGAAAACATCGTGAGGAAACCGACATGTCCTAGAACCAAAAATTCGAAGACATGTGACATCTACCAATCCGCACTGGGCCCGCCTGGTGGATTACAGCCCATTCCCTCTCATAGATAGGAGGCCTGTGTCCCAACAGTGGGAACATTATAGGCTGATGATGATGATGATGAAGCCGGGCGGGTCGCTAGTTTATAAATATAATGATAAATATTAAATAAAGCTCATTGCCCGAAATGGGCGGTCAATTTACCAGGAATCTTGATAACTTTTTTATGAACACAGGAATCGTATGTATACACGTGAAAAAGTACTGGAGGTCAATATCCTGTACCTACTTATCACTCAGATATCCTTTTCATCTGATACGTACTATCGAGGTCCTATGATGATATATCGTTCTGGCAGCCAATTGATACTTACAGCTTATTAAAGTAAATACATTTTGAATGTAAAAGAATTAAAAATGTATTTCAAAATATGTAAGTATTTACTTTAATAAGTTGCCAGTATCAATGGGGGCTATCGTTTTTAAGCTCACCAGATGGCGCCGCTATCGAGTAAGGTCTTGTCATTAATTCTATTTTATACTTTAAAGTACAAATAACTTCATAAAAAGTTTATTTCATTTCGTATATCAACATAGTGTAAACTTCAGATACATATTTACAACTAATCTCCCTAACATTAACAAGCATGAAACATTTAAAAATCATTCTATCTCCCAGTACCAACAAATGAGGTCCTATGTTGCTACTTAAAACCTTCAAGTCATAATTAGTCAGAAATGGCTCAATCTAGACCAGAATCATGAATATTTGTTAAAATACGTAATAAAAAAACACGCATCGCGCAAAACTCTATGATATCTGAAATTTCGCAAGACCTTACTCTATACGAACGACTTTAGCGGCGAATTTATGCGCGATAGCCCCCATTGGCTGCCAGAACGATATATCATCATAGGACTTCTGTAGTACCTTATCAAGTGTTCATACTTGCTGAAAACCCTCGGGGTTCCCTTACCTATACGTAAAAACTTGAAAAATACACTATCGAATAGTATTTTCGCCAGATCTCACCTTAAAACTTGTATGTATGTACATAAATGTCGTTGCTTACCGTAAATTTTATTTTAATACGTAAACGGCGCGTGTTTCTGACGTCAAAACACTCGATATGGCGACGAAACGCTCCGAGCCCGAAGTTTTTGTCAAAAGGTGGGAAATTAAATTCTTTAATAATGAATTTACCAAGAGAATACGATTTAATTTACCCTTCTACTTTAATGTTTTACTTATTTACGGAGCTAGGTTTCAAATTAATTAATTTAAATTACTAAAAATATAAATTAAATTTGGTTTTCCATTTAGAATTAATATTCATTACAGGATTTTTTAATGATAAACATGTTTGAAGCATTTCATTATTTGCTTTTTATTTCATTTTCACTGACAGATAGCTGAAGTAACAAGGAGTAACTTAGGCTACTTTTATTTTAGATAAATAATTAGGGTTCCGTGCAAAGAAAAAAAAACCCTTGAATTGGTAACAAAATTCTATTCAAATAGGGAAGTGCTTATAATAAAGGGGATTTTTTAATAATAATTTCAACAGCTAGTGTAAAATATAAGAGGGTATGCCAGCTCTTTCCTCCGTTCTATTATACTAATCTATATTTAGTAATTTTCGGCCTGATTTGGTATAATTTAACTTGGCTATCAAAGCCAAAGTTCTCCTTATTAGCATTCACCCGTATTCCTACTCCATAACTCCACAGTAATGTCGGCAAAGTATGGAGATACAAAATAATCTGTAATTACGTTATCTGAGCACACGACGTCTCATTAAACTGCCTAAGAGCGGAGCTCTGCGATATGGGTGGCACTTGTAAGTAATTATAATTAACATTCAAACCGTTTCTTGTAATTAAAGTGTTCAGTTTCAAATAGAGTGATCGGTAGAGGTTGTGTATGTACGAGATTGTTTTTCACTTGATTGATGTGGTTCTCCAATTGAAATTAATTCTTTTTAGCATGTCAATAGGAAATTGAAATTGAATTGTCCCAGAACTTGGCTAGTTTGGCGCCTTTACTAAGGAAACAGGCCATGCAGGAGACTGAATTTACCTACAGACAATATTTGTTTATTTTGGTTTAGTTTGGTATAAATATTAACAGTGATTTCAAATCACTGTTAGTAAAAAACTTACTTACTCAGTGTTGAAGATTCATGGATAAATTTTCATTGGATTGTACTAAATTTTTAAAGATGATAATTTTGAAAAGTAAGTCTCTATTCTGACTGCTTTTTGATCAAGTTATCAAAATTTAATTTTCTTATGTTGAGAACCCTATTAATAGTCGTATAATCATCATCATCATCAAATTCATTTCAGCCAAAAGACGTCCACTGCAGGACATAAGCCTCCCCCAAGTGTCGCCACATTGACCGGTCCCGTGCGACGTCGTATAATTCGTTCAGTGAATGACGTGTTATAAATACCGTATTGAACGGAAGTGGGTAAGCAGAACACTGGATTTTGGCGACTTAATTGCGTGTAGAAAATTACTTTCTATATCCCTTGGCTTAGCTTCTCATAAAAAGGATGATAAATATGGAGGATGGCTGAATCAGGGTGTGAAGATAGTACGTGATTAATGGGTTTGTAAGAGTCAGGAAAATGCATTCTTATTCATGGAGGAAATTGATTCTGTGTAAGCTGAGGATTGGCAAACTATACAGGATGTAACAAGACTCTTCACGAAGCCGTCAACCAAGCATTCTGTACATCAAACTAAATAACTTTACGCAAAAATTATTAATGGGAAACGACTTTTAGGGTTGAGTTTAATCACGGTACACGGTAGGACTCGATGTAACGCTCTCAAAGCATTGTGCTGATGGATTGATTGAATAGTACGGTCGTGAAGGTTTCTTATAAAAAAATACATTAAAAACAAGTATTTAAAAAAAACTTTCACCCCTAATATCTCCGTATCTAGAAGGTTCCCAAGTATCTAGAACAAAAAAAATATCGCAATGACGAGGAAAAAAAGTGCCTGTCGGTTTCGTTAAGAGTCTTTTTACACCCTTTATAAGTTACTGTGTAACATCGTCACAGCAAAAAATATCCATTTTTACTGATTTAAAATATAATTTACCTTCTATCTACCAATCATCATCATAAAAAACTAGAAAGATGAGGCTTCTCCCAACTATGTTGGAGTCGGCTCCTGAGTCTAATCGGCTATAGCTAAATACCAGGATTGTTAAGGAGCGACTGCCGGCCATCTGACTTCCACAATCCAGTCAGTACTGGGTAAAACGATATCTCTAGGTAAGACTGGTTTTCAGGCTTTCAGACCAGTCACGACTGTTAAGGATCTACGGAGAAAACTCAGTATGCAATGGATGGTCACCCATAATATATCATGGTGATTTCTTTGGTGAATCTTCATGGGAAAATAAAGGATAAAATCAAATGAAGGACATTTTTTCATGAGCCTTTTAAACCTTTCAGTTTTTATGGGTTACAAATAATCTAAACTAATATTATAAAGAGGAAAGATATGATTTTTTATTTGTTACAATTTAAGTCAAAAACTACTGAACCGATTTCTAAAATTCTATCATTATTGGAAAGCTACATTATCAGCAAATAACATAAGCTATATTGTATCCCCGTATTATCACGGGAACGGGAACTGCGCGGGTGAAACCGCGGGGCGCTGCTAGTTAAGAATACCATTGAAACATGCTGCGTTTAACTCATATAAATTTGATTACGAGGAGGAGAAGGATGGTTATTGATAATGATAAAGCGTCACTGAAGCCTTAAAAGCAAACTTTTCCGGTTTAAAGATTCTTTAATTATTCTAAAAAAAACATACATTGTTCACTTATCGAATAAATACATAACTAAGGTAAAGTGTAGTTTAGTCGCCAGTAGCGCGCTAGTTAAACCTTGTTTGAACTGTCAAGTGACACAAGTGTCACTTTTATGTCATTGTCAAAAATGTCAATTTGGCAGTTAAGCGTTTTTTATTGCTGGGGACCGTAGTCCCCGCTGGCGTTTGAGTGGGTAGTTAACCAACCGAAGAGAGAGAGTTAAGAGTTAAGAGTTGTGATTACATTTTCTTATTAAGCTGTCAATGAAACTTTTATTTTCAGGCTTAGAAGAACGTTTATTCAATAACACGGTTTTTCTTCTGAACAAATGGACATCAAACCTACCGTCGGTTACCTACCAGGTTTTTAGATGTTTCTATCTAGATAAATCTCTATACGCCTTCAGTTACAACACCCCCGGGAAATTGAGGGAATCTGGGGTATTTTGTATTCCCCACCGGTTGGGGTGTACGTAGCAAATTGGTATTAATACTCTTTTGTTAAAAACACAGGAGTTTCTGTGAGTTAAACGAGTTCTTATTAATGTAAAAGTCTGTTGCTGAACGCCTTGTGACATAATATTTTAGTATTTTGCGTATGTTTTGTACTTTTAATGCTATGCTTAACTGTAGGTCAATTCCCAACATTGAATAATATTTAAAGTCCCACCACAATCTTATATCAGCAACAATCATTGTTTAATTCATGTCAAAAATGTAGTTTTATGAATTTTTACTAGACTTTGAACATCGAGATTGCCGTTGGTCCCGGCTGTCAATTGTAGATTTTTGACAGTCGTTACAGGAAGCCAGTGGACTGAAAGTTTGACAACCAGTCTTACCAAGGGGTATCGTATTACCTAGTACTAAATGGTTTGTGGAGGTCAGATAGGCAGTCACTCCATGTAACGTATTGGTATTCAGCTGCATACGGTTAGACTGAAAATCTACCCCAGCATATGTTGTTGGGAACAGGCTAGGCAGATGATGACTGAATATTGAGATTAACATAAAAAAAAAAATGGAAATGCGTCTCTCGCCTCTGCGACCACAGATTCATTTCCTTATTTTTACGTCATGTTGTCTGTTACGTGACAATTCAATAAATTGTTGGCCAATTTATCTCAAATAGCCGTTAGTAAGTAGATAAACGTCAGAGCACCGAACTACTCCTAGCACAAAACCGATTCCAGACAATTTAAAATATTTTTTTCTTCACATATTGACAGCTACTCGCACTGTGTAAGTAAATGTAGTGCTTATGGCAACAAATATGATCATAACACTATCATACATAAATTGCTATTGAGGCAGTAAAATTTACGACTTGTATGTAGTGAGCAATTTACTTTGGCTATAAAAATACAGACGGTACTATCAAGCTCGCGTGTAAAACTAACGGGGGTAAACTAAACATATGCGGTAGTAGCACAAATAATTGTGTTTTTTAAAAATAATACTCACTAGCTAGTTTTTTTGGGTGGCTTCGTTCGCAGGATCGCTGGACATAGCCAAGGTGTTACAAACAAACAAACTTTCGCATTTTTGTAGAATTTCGAAAATAATTGTAACTATTTCGTAAGTCTTTTTTTTTACGTGTAGATCCTCAATGGATGTCCACCACCATGGGTCCGGCGGGGGTGTCTGTCAGACACACAGTCTTACTGACTAAAACCACTCGGTGTTCCACCTCGACACTTCTGTATCGGGTGGGGGGACACAATTGCGTTCTCCACATTCATTCCAGCAGTATATTTCAAGTCCAGAGCCAATCCTGGAGGGTCTAGACAAGGGAAATCGCTTTGTCGTATTGCAACATACAACGTAAATAGGATAAACTTTTCGGTAGCTTATGTCAATCCAATACGTTATGTTTGCGTTCGCTATTGTTGATAGAATGTCACTTTGTCTTGGCTCTTTGGTATCTCTACGATGTACAAATTACTACGTAATTAAAATCAACCTCAGGTGGTATCAGTTTAAAAGTAAAGACAGCAATTCAATTCAATTTCAGAAAGGCATTGGTAAGTTTTAAATTAATTAACACATAACATCACGCCTGTAATCCCCGTAGGGTTAGGCAGAGGTGTACCTAATAGTACACCCACATTTCGCCAGTAAATTAATTAAAAAAAGTTAAAAACTTTTTAAGAGAAAACGGTCGTCTTACATCTCCCTGAGCTCAGCTTACCCCCAATAAGCAGCGAGGTGACACTTAAAAAAATATCCTAATACCCTCTGCAAACACCTTAACGAGAACATTCCAATAATGTTTAATTAATTACAAGTGCCCCATTTTCTACACCATATTTTGTACCCTAGCATTAGCGAGGTAGAGTGCAATCTTGCCAAACAAGTTGAAATTGAAATTTAATTGCTATTTGCCTTGTAATCTCCCCAAGGTTCTGTTAAGACGCAATCTTTAAAATATTAATTGAATCTGTTAATTTATGAAAATATTTACTTTGGCCATTTGGAAGGAAAGGGAATGTATGAGTTTTAAGGAAATTGGGGGAAATTTCCAATTCTGGGTATTGGGTACATATTTGAACTGTTTGTCTTCCGAGTGTGGTTTCATCCAAAAGTCATACAACGTTATGATTGAGCTTGAAGTTTTATTCATGTAGAAGAAAAAAACCCACAGGAACGTACCACCAAGACAAAAAGTATCCTGGCCTACATGACGTGTCAAATTTAAAAGGCATGACAGGACAACGGATCGACTGACAACTGGACTGATATTTACTTGCATTTATGATATACTAGCTGTTGCCCGCGACTTCGTTCGCATGGAAACATTGGTATGTGAGTGTGACAAAAGTATCCTATGTGCTATACCAGACGATAATCTATTTATGTGCCAAATTTGATCTAGATCCGTTCAGTCGTTCTAGCGCGATTGTGTAACAAACATCGATGCAAACTTTCGCATTTATAATTTTAGTAAAGAAGTAAGGATATGGATGATGATGATGAATTTCTTAATTATGTTAGCTTAGCAAATAGTGTCCTTAAGTTAAGTGATACAAAGTATATCTTCCCTTAAAATTATTCGACAGTTATCCAAATGTAAAGGTACTTCGTTGAATTGTTCCTCAGTTCAGAACTCAGTATCACTTTCAAACTAACACCTTAACCCTACTTTTGCAGCAGTTTCGCAATCTAACAATCAAACTTGTACCGCAGATCAAATGGACCCCGATTGTTAAGGAAGCGGGCGCAGGGTTAACTGTAGATAACGTTCTAAGATAGAACTGGCAAGTTACTGTGAACTGCATCGATAGACTTAAGAGGAAATGCGGGTGGTCTTTTCTCCATACAAAGGCTCTCGCCTGTTTTCTTTCTGGTTTATGACTTTAAAACTATGATTTTTTACAGTTAAATAAACATTAACCTCTTCTATGTCCCTATGTTTTCCTTTTTGATGATACATACTGTGTATAAGCACTAGAACCCTTAAAAAAGCTCAATATTATCTATTTAGATCGCCTGTCAACAAAGGCCTTGTGTACAAATTTGACAACTTTAATGAAAAACGAAAAACACAGTATTTATATCCTTCTTATTCAGTTTATGAAATATTATCTTTTAAATTGGTCGAATATTGGAGGAGGAAATAGATGAGAGCCAAACCTCGAATTATGACTTTTTACTATAGTTGTCCTTGGCATACCTATGTCGAAACCGCGCTCGCAGAGCGATAGCGATGGTTTCTTCAAATACCTACCGCATTTCCTCTTTACAGATCTTGTGATTAGGGTTAAAATAGACTTAGACTTCTAATTAATTGATTTTGTAACGTCCCACTCGATTTTCCTGTATTTTAAGCACGTATTTAAACTCTTCATATAATATTATTTACGTACTTGAATGACTACTGTATGGTTAGACAATCACTGATTCTAATTAATACATATGATTGCGTTCGATTTTCATGAATATATTCTGTTCGTTCCATTGGCATATTCTTTCCAAGAATTGTATCTAAACAAAATATTTAAATCGTTAGTTTGTACGCTCGGCAACCAATCAAGCTATACAAAACCAGTTTATTGTACATTGTACGGGAAATTTCTACAAAGCGAGGCCATGTTATACTGGAAATGTATTGCTTGATGTGTCGCCGTGTGTACGACAAAAGATCACCACGTTTTTGTTTCATGTTGACCCATAAATTTAAACTCAAAGCATTTATTTCTATTAGACGATAACAGTGAAACAGTCAGACAAGCTTGAAAGTCAGAAAAAAAAAATAGGTGAACTTATTACGCACGTAAGAAGTTGTATTTCTTTGGCGTATAAAACTAAAATGTTGACTAGCTAACTTCAGGGTGTCGGTTTTTCGTGAAGGTGTGCGGGTGCGCGCGCATCGTAAAAATTTACTCACATCATTTTTCCTTAACACGCCAAAAGAAGTATAAATTCAAAAATAATGTTGCATGCCGCCATGGAAACGTTATTTGCGGTATGCAAGAGTGTCTTCTTTTTGCGGGAAAATCATTAGAATTGCTCTCACCGTACATACATAATGTACGGTGAGAGCAATTCTAATGATTTTAATATTTCATCAAGGTATAGAAATTTTGTAATGTTTTCTTCTTCATTTAGATGAGACAAAGTACTTATTAGTAGACACACAACATCATAATATATTCATGTTACCGTCCAATATTCCGCAACATTCTCAAACGTCATTAAATTCCCAGCACGAAAATAGGATCACAAAAGAAACTAAGAGTGACTAACACTTAAAACCATTAAGTGTTGGAGAGAGTAAAAACAAAACGTATCGCTAAAGAGGGCGGAGAAAACAATTTTACAACATCATAAACAGTAGCTGTTCGCAAAAAGTGGACGTGAAGGCTACTGTGGCCATCTGTGCGGTTTTTTCGTAGGACATTTTCTTTGTCAGGTTTTAGAATTAAGTTTTTTAGGAACTTTACTTTTGTGAGCGCTGTTATATGTACATATTTATAGATAGATAGAATACTAGCGGACGGCATAAAACTCTGACACCAAGTTAGGTACTAATCACACGATAAAGAAGAATGTATGAAAGTGGTATTAGCTAAAGGTAGAAAGGGAAATTAATAATAAATGTATGACCTAAATGTAGGTATTTCGGGTGTTTATTGTTGATAGCTAAAAAATCTAGGTGCAGAACAATGTTTTTGAAGTAACAGAAGGTAAAACAATGGTGACTTTATAGCGACCAATGTTAGTTGTTGTCATAGTAATATTGTCTAACCTTTTGACTACGCCAAGTCACAATTTCATCTACCATTTTGTGTCATATTTGTGTCGTTTGGCGTACAGGCACACGCTTGCTTGTCACGTATATGTGACTATCATATGGTGGTCAATAGGTTAAGGTAATTTGGTTAGCTTTCGAGTCTCATCCCTTTTTAATTTGCCTTTTTGTTTGAGAAATATTAAAACATGGCCATCGATTCATTAAATCGTTAAAGTCAAACATAAGGAAAAAGTCAACGTAAAAGAAAAATATAAAAGTGGATCTAAGAATGAAAATTCCTTAACGCAAACAAAATCATCCGTCACTCAGTTAAAATTTTTCCCCTTAATGTTAGGATAAACAAAATGGCCGCCAGGAAACCATTTTAACGTGTACTTGTTTGCATTTTTCTTTGATCATGGCCTGTCAAAGACAAATTACCGGTACGAATTTTGACATGTTCTTTGATGTGTTTCCCTGTTACCTAATATTGGTCTTTATTTTGATATGAAGTGGGTAGAATTAAATTTACCGGTGAATTAAGGCTACACGTATTTGTAAAGGGGAGTGGCATGGTTTGTATAAAAGCTTTTTTCTGTTTCGTTTTAGACGTTATTGATTTAATTATACCTTCATTTTTTTATGTCAATAAAGGATTCCGCTGAGCCTGAAAGGTCCGTCTGTACTAATTAAAAAACACTTCACTTTTCATTTCATTTATTCATTCATTTAACAATTCACATTGTGTTTGAAATATATACTTAGTACACTTATTAATATTACATCTAAAACCAATAAAATATCCAAACAAACAGTAAATTTCATTAATAATAAAATCAAGAATACAATACTACAATACTTATGTCAATAGAAATTTAATATAATGTCAAAAAAATTAAATAGTTTAATAGTTTTTTAATAGTTTCATTGTGTTTGAAATATTTAGTACACTTATTAATATTACAGCTAAAACCAATAAAATATCAAAATCAAACAGTAAATTTCATTAACAATAAAATCATGAATAATATACTTATGTCAAAAGAAAGTTAATATATAAGTCAATAGAATGTCAATAGAATTCAAATAGTTACTAGGTATATTATATAATTACTGTATAAATTATCATGTCAAATTATTATAAATCTATTCTCAAAAATTAAATTAAAGAAGTAATGGTAGGTAAATTACTAAAATATAAAAATTATTTATCATCATTTGTCATCAATTCGGATACGGAGTATAAACATTTATTTAACAGGAATGCTTTAAGTTTAGCTTTGAATAGAGTACCTTTGTAAATTAATGATCTTAATTCAGTGGGCAACCCATTAAATAATTCCACTGCTTGATATTTAGAGCAATGTTTAACAATACCAAGCTTAGGAGCAATTTTATTTTTTATAACTTTTCTTCTAGTTTTCTCTCTAGATTCACGTTCTTCTTGTGATTCATATTCGTGTATGTATTTCGCAAAGTGGCTAAGTAACACTAACACATACAAACTTGGAACAGTTAAAATATCTAATTTTTTAAAATACTCTTTACATGACTCCCATTGTGGGATTCTGACAATCGTTCTTAACGCACGTTTCTGCAGTATAAATGCTCTTTGACAATTATACTCGTAACTGCTCCCCCAAAACATAATGCTGTATCGCAACCTGGATTCCACCAATGCATAATATACCGATTTTAGTTGTTTTATATCAATATCGTCCCTGAGGCTTCTTAGCGCGTAACAAGCTGATGATATTGAGGAATCAATGGCTGTGAGTTCTTTTTTCCAATTTAATAGGGAATCTATGTAAACTCCTAAAAATTTCACTTCCTTTACTAGTTCAATATTTTCCTTTTTGAGCTTTATATCTATGCTATCTTTATTACGTGACGTTGTTTTGAACAACATCGCTTGGGTTTTATTTGTATTTATTATTAAATTGTTCGCTGTAAACCAAGAAGAAAGTTTTTCCAAACAGTTATTTACATTTTCTGTCAACTCATTTAAATTTGGTGACCCGATTATGGCGTTCGTATCATCTGCAAACATTACAAGTCCTGCGTCGGGTTGGGCATTATTCGTAAAATTCAATAAATCATTAGTGAAAATAATATACAGTATTGGTCCCAAGATTGAGCCTTGAGGCACACCGCGGTTTATTTTGGTCATTTTTGACTTATATATTACTTCAGTCACACACTTGACGTCACCATTGCTTGCTTTAGTGTCTTTTATTTCTACGTACATTCTACGGTTTTTTAAATAAGATGTCATAAGTTTTAACGCTTTACCTCTAATGCCATAATGCTCTAGTTTAGCTAGAAGTAGGTCGTGATCTATTGTGTCAAAAGCGGAACTTAAATCAATAAATAAGCCAGCTACCTTTATTTTGTCATTCAGTTTACTAATAATGTCATTTACAAGATTATCTATTGCGTCAGAAGTACCTATCCCCTTTTGGTATCCAAATTGTTTAAAATTAATTACTCTATTTAAATTTAGGTGGGTCATTAATCTAGTTTTCATTACTTTTTCAAAAAGTTTTGATAGAATTGGTAATAAGGATATTGGCCGGTAGTTTTTGGGATCTGTTTTTGTACCCTTTTTATGTAGCGGAACCACCTTTGCCAATTTAAGTTGATCTGGAAAAACAGACTCTTCAATACATTTATTAATGAATTCAGATAGGGGATATGCTAATACTTCTATGTTGTCCTTGATCACCGATATCGGCACGTCATCGTGTCCACAAGACGCTTTGTTTGTCATCTTACGTACGATTTTTATAATTTCCTGTGGTGTCGTCATATTGAAAGTCATCTCACCTTCCACTCTCACTGTTGAGTTTTTTAAAAAAGACAACGCTCTTTCTTCTTCTATTTTTAAAAGTGATGATTTAAGCACAAACTTATCAACAAAAATATCTGCTATTTCTTGTGGATCTGAAACTACTTTGTTGTCAACGTTTAGAATAAGTTTTCTTCTTACTTTATTTTGCATTCTCTTTGTCCGATTATTTACAATTTTCCATGTCTCTTTTACTATATTTTTGGCTTTATTGAGATGACGTGATATGGCTAACTTTCGTGCATTCTTTAAAACTCTTCTATAGACTCTTATGTAATTCTTTTTGTAGTTAATTACACTAGTATTATTGGTGTTGCCCGAACACAAAATTCTTTTCATTTTGCTTGACACCTTAATTCCCTTGGTAATCCACTTAATCTGATTATTGTTCCTCAGTTTTACTTTACTAGTTTTCCTTGGGTAACACTCACGAAATTTTTTATTAAAATAATTGAGAAATGTATTGATGCCTAGGATATCAGTATTTGTATTGTGAAAGCTCTTTTTAAATGCAGCATTATTTTTTGGGTTAAATGTTCTTTTATTAATCAATATGGTATGTTCAGATTCGTTTGTCTTTGTATCTATCCTATCAAGAATTGTATTACAAAGAAGACCGCCATGGCCATCTGCTAAACCGTTATGATCTACGAAACATTGCTCTATATCATCATCAGAAAGATTAGTCAAGACATTGTCAATGCAAGAGTATGATTGGTTTCTAATAAAAGTTGGAGTATTTATAAGGGGCCTAAAATTGTAAGATGTTAATATGCTTATAAATTCAGAAGATTTTTTACATTCCGCAAGTATGTCAACATTAAAATCACCACATATGGCGCACTTCCTGTCAATAAAATGTTCCAACAATTTTTCTAGACTCCTTAGGAAACTATCAAAATTCTTGTCATTTGGACTTCTGTAACAACAGCAAATATTTAATCCTGTCTCAAGATCTTTTACACCACAAACCTCAAAGCTTTCTGATCTGTATAACTTCTGTATTGCATCAATATTTTCACACGTTTTATTAATATTCGCTAAAATAAGACTACCACCTCTTTTTTTGTTTTTCCTTGTGTTATGAGATACTAAGTTATAATTGCTCAATTGAAATAAATTAATAGATTTATCATTCAAAAAATGTTCCGTTATACACACATAGTCCAAGCATTTACAAAAAGTTTCAAAATATGATTCTAGTTCAAGTGTTTTATTACTTATACCACAAACGTTTTGGTGAAATAATTTTAGGCAGATCGTATCCGATAACAAGGGATCCGGAAGATTGTGATTTCGTGGTTCTACTTTATTCTCGAAAACAAACGATTTTTTCGAAACTCAGGGAATTATTAATCTGTGTAGGAGTAGCAGAATCTATTAATAATCGAGATGTTCCATCGTCCAATTTTTCCTTGCCGTCAAAGTTACAATCTGTCTGTATGCATGCATCTCGTGATTGAACTTTTAATGTGTTTTTCTTATTATTGAGCACATTGTTTCTGTAATTGGAATATGTAATTGCGTATTTGACATGTAATATGTCCCTATATATTAACTTACATGCAATTTGCTTATTAAAAGTTCTCTCTCTTTACATTATACATGATATGATTTGTATGTATTTTTAGAGCTTCTAAAGGGTCATCAGTCAGCTACGTTTTAGGGACCTTTTTACGCCTACACGATTGTCGCAATGCCAGGAAAGCTTAATTATTATTTTTGTTTACTATAAAAAAGATTATACCATAATCAGCTTGTAGTGTTCCCACTACTGGGGCACAGGCCTCCCGTCTATGAAAGGGACAGGTCCAAAGGGGCAAAAGTCTAAGATATTCTGTCTTAAATTACCAAGTTGTCACTTAGTAAGTAATAATTATTGACCCTTACTAATCTAATCTACTGTATGCTGTATGGTGTCGGACGTAAGGAATAGCACCATCCCATATCTTCCCGTGGGTGTCGTAAGAGGCGACTAAGGGACTTACCAGAGAATGGGCAGCAGTGTTCTCTGTACCTTTGTAACAACCATACTGCGATCGCCAACCCGCTTGCCAAGCGTAGTGATTATGGCATAACCCCCCTTTTAGGGAGGCCTATGTCTAGCAGTGGACGTCTTTGGGCTGAAATGATACTGATGATGATGAATCTAATCTAAATATATAAAAACGAAAGGTCACTCAATCACTCACTCATCACGAAATATCGAAAGCCGCTTTACGAATAAAGATGAAATTTGGCAGGGTGATTGTTTGTAATTAGTAGACGTCTGCTAAGAAAGGATTTTGCGACAGGGCAGGGCCGGATTAAGGAGGTCTAAGGGATCTCGCAAGTTTGTATGTAAGTCCTTCATTTTTTGTGCTACAAACTTGAAATTTGGCAGGGAGGTAGCTACGCGGACGATGTCGCGAGCAACAGCTAGTTTAATATACACTTTTTACAAACACATACTTTACCGTTCAACTTTTATAGACACAGAAGTAAACGAATCTGGACGAGATTCATCAAACACCCAATTTCAACTACCTAACATTATTCGATATAGCCTCGACCGGCCTGTCCCGACCGTAATAATGGTCACCCCACAATAGTTTGCGCTCGTTAACACGGTATTATTATAGTCCTTTGTTTTCTAGTAAGAATTGTTGTCACAGTAGTAAACACTGAATTATTCGGGAAACGGTTTTCCGGTAGCGTTTGCTTTTGTAGTTTTTTTTGAAGGTAATGTTTTTAGGTACCTGTTTTCGTATAATTTTTATGTCCTAGTTCTCGTAAGCTCACTCATCCTTATCATCATCATTTCAGCCGAAAGATGTCCACTGCTGGACATAGTGTACTGTTACTCGGCTTTCACACATCCTCTCCACATGACTAACCCATCTCAGCATACTCTTTTCAATTTTTGTCACTACATCTTCTTTAATAATATTAATAAAAGATCGTTGGTCTAGTGGTCGCAATCGTGACTGCTGACAATGAGGTCCTAGGTTCGATTCCCGGGTCGAGCAAATCGTTATTGGGTTTTTCCATCAGGAACTCTCAGTAGCAGCCATGAGGTCTAGATTTATACCTAGTTCATGACAATAGGCTCCCTATTACATAGGACTTATACATATCTGGCGAAATGTGAGTGTGCTATTGGGTACAGGTCTGTCGAACCCTTCGAGGATTACAGGCGTGATAATTTCTTTTTTCCTTTTTTTTTAAAGACGTGCGGTCACAAACCTTTAAACTCACATACACAAACAGCCAGACCCGGAACAACTATCTGTAGGCCATACAAATATTTGTTCCGTGCGGGGATCGAACCCGCGACACGCAGAGCAGCAGTCAATCGCTCAGCCACTGCGCCAACCGTGCTGTCCTGATATTATGTTATATAAGATATGTATTTTAAATTATTTTACAGTCGTTATTTGTAAAACTTAACTTAACCAATGAATGGTCTAAAATATTTCCCAATAGGTATCTAGACTCGGTCACAACCTAGTAAAGCAGGCCCTTTCATTCTTCAAGAACATTTAAGGTAAAATTGCTTTCAGACTACTTTCAAAAGGCTAGGTATTTACCAAATTCTACGATTGGTTAGCAAGTGGTGCTTGAGATATAATATAAAGGAATTGGTTTATATTTAGCCTTTTGTATTACAGAGAAGATGGCCGGAATGTTAAGAGTACCTTGTCGTACTTCCAAAATCATCATCTGCCTAGCCTTTTCCCATAGAGCGACTGCCTATCTGACCTCCACAACCCAGTTAGTACTGGGTAATACGATTCTCCTTGGTTAGATTGGTTGTCAGACGTTTTTTTGGGCCACTGACTACCTAACGCTGTCAAAGATCTTCAAATGACAGCCGGGACCAACGGCTTAATGTACTTCCAAATTGATTAAAAGAAAAGTTGTTTTACTATTCTCATTAGAACCCTAGAATCTGACTTTTACCCGATAGACGGATGGGCATTAATTAAATCTATGCAATTAATTGTTACATGGAGGGACTGATAATAAAAAAAAAAAAAAACAAAAAATATAATAATAAATGTTTTGTAATCTAATTCTAAACGTCTATTTAAATTCTAATTCTAAATGTTTTGTATTGCGAGGGCATTGTATCAAGTTTTCAGTTCTGCCGGCACTCCCGGAGTGCAACCCGTTGTTTTTTTTCTTTCTTTCTATCCCTATCATCAACCTGTGAGCATGTCTGGGATCCAGTCAGGAAATTCGGGGTCAAATTTAAATCGGGCAGCGAAACTGCACATGTACGTCTTGGGTACCTATCGATATCTAAACGTGATAAAACACTTCATATGATGTCTTAACTGTCCTGTTGTCTACACGTCACAGGAAGTGACGAACGCTACAGATAGTGCCATTCTTGGCATTCTTGTCGCAAGAAAATATCATCACGTCTCCAGAGTTTCACTAGGTAATTTAATTCGACCTCGTTTAGGCTTGCAGTTATGTTAAGCAATGATATCTAATATTTTTCTTTTTTTTTTGTGATATTGGGTTCTATCAGAAATTTCTCGGTTGCAGCCACGGAGTCTGGATTTGTGCCTGGTTGATGGCAATAGGCTCACTCTCAATCACATGGGACTTAAACATAACTGGTGAAATGTGGGTGTACTATTAGGTACACCTCTGTTTAACCCTACTGGGATTACAGGCGTGATGTTATGTTATGTTAATTTTCTAATTTTATAGTCTTGTCAAACCGTTTCCAAGCTCATGATTGTCGAAATCCTCTACCGTAGAAGATAACTACGCAAAACATTACAGCTCCGAAGATATTGCTATAATCGTCGACCATGATCGCCTCATTGGAAGGGTCAACACCAGTTTACGTTGCTTAACTATATATTACCCTTTATTGCGACGTTAATGCGAAGGGTATAAGCAGTTTAGCAGGTAGTTAGTTCTCGTCGATGTTTCTTTGTTAAAAGATTAATGATGTGATAAATTCTTTAGTAGGCTGTGTGGTTAAGTATCTTTTGTGTTCTGTTTTGGGATTGGTAGTACTGTTGGTAACGAAATAAGAATGTTTCTCTTTGTTTGTGATATACTTAAAGAAGAATCACGCTTGTAGCCCTCATAAGGTAAGGCAGAAGTGTACCTACCTATAGAACGTCTTCATTTCGCTAACTAATTTCAGTTTCACGTAACGGAGCTTAGGTGTTATTAGTTTTTGAAGTTATACTTCTTTTGGCGCGTTATGGAAAAATGATGAGAGTACATTTTTACGATGCGCGCGCACACCGTCACGAAAAACCGACGCCCTGAAGTTAGCTAGTCAACATACACCCTAAAGTTAGCGAGTCAAAATTTTAGTTTTATATGCCAAAGAAGTATAACTTCTAACGGGCGTAATAAGTACACACACACACTTTTTTTTCCATCAGGAATATTACGGCAGTAGACCGGAATTATGTATCACGGCTCGTCATTTTTTGTTTTTAATGCCAAACATGCTTCCGTTGGGCCGCAACTCGTCTGATGTGAAACCGATCCACTCAAACTTTGAAGAGATCTAGGTTATAATGATTGGGAAACAGAGAATCCGGCAGTGAGTTCCACAAATTGTCGGCTCGTACAATATATGTTGAAGCATGGTGCTTTGTTTTGGTTCTATTCGATGGGTTTTCTTGCCCATTCTTCTCCATAGAGATCTACGCTTTGGAATAGGCAACTACAGTTCTTTCACAAGTTATTATGCCTTGCGTCTGTGACTGTAGCGTAGCCTTCTTTGTTTTTCTGACAATCAAAAGTGCCTGTAATGGTCTAATTGAAATAAATGCTTTTGAGTTTGAGTTTTAGGATTTTATCATAACAGGGGAACTGTGGGTAGATACTTCTCTGCCTATCTCTTCGAGGAAATACAGGCGTGATGTTAAGTTGTTGAATAATGTTATACGTTGTAGATGAGTGAGGGTGAAGAATGGACATTTAGAAATTGAACTATAGGAAATTCATAGAAATTTGTAACCGACCAAAGTCGCAGGTAAAAGTTTTTTGATATACTTTTCTTCAGTCTAAAAGAGAATCTAAGATATCTAAAACTAAAATAGAATTTGCTGCGTCTCCAATATTATTTTATGATGATGAGAAACTGGAGAAAACGGGTTTGTCTTTATTACTATTGCAGAGGGCAAAGTTCGAACAAAGATATATTTATTAAAATTCTTAATGAATTTTCATTTTATGGAAGGCAACTTCCAGTTGTCATCCATGCATCGTCACATCTATTAGGGTAAAAGAGAGGTAAAAGGGTAAAAGATCCAATCTTCGCCCAACGAATTATTACCTTCGAGATCCATAAAACGTTCTTGATTAAAAATATTTGTCTTCCCAATCAGCAATGTAACACCATTCATTAACTACAGCGTCAATCAACACAATTTATAAAGACAAAACGCTGCAATTGAAACGAGCAAAATAAACTGTAAGAAGAATCTCTCGGGGGACAAAAGAAACTGTTACATTCTCCCCAATGAAACGGACCAGGGAGGTAGAGCTCCCGTTCTTTAAGGTTCTCTTATTGGTCGGTTGTAGGGGAAAGGTCTGTCTATAGTGGTGGCAGTCAGAAATGTAGACAATGGGTACAGACATTAATAACTTTCTTTGTTTCCGTACTCCGTCCAAGTGATGAGTGTTCAAATTAGGGTACCGAGGGGTTTTTGTTAGAAATATTTTATATTTTTCGTCATTATATTTTGGATATACATATCTCTTAGTTGTTTGTATGCCAGGTGCTTCGAGATTCATGATTGCGGAAAAGGTGGGTTGTAGTGATTTGTCGTTTGTTTGCGCTTTTGGTCGGCTTCGAGTGGATTCTTTGTTTGTTCTTGGAGTTACCGAGGTGAGAGCACTTCCTGAAACAACATAAGAATGTAACATGGCGGCATATTCCTGAGGGGTTCAGTTGAGTGGCGATAATAATAAGATTCAAACAAAAGTTGGCGTCTAAATATTTTTATTTCTATTTTCCTACAAAAGGTTCAAACAAACCAGAACATGGCCTTGGATATCTGATTCTGACAGATAATGTGGTATTTGATCGAAACTTAATTCGAACAAATACGGTTGTAAGAACATAGACAAATTATAAGGCAGATAGTTTTTGTAAAAATATCCAAGGTTTTCTAAAAATATACTGATTTAAAAGAGTGTCCATCGAGTTTCTTGCCTTGTGACTGGGATTGTAGCTTTATTACATTGCTATCTAGTCGACAGTTCAAAAGTGCCTGTAACTGGCCTACTTGAAATCAATGCTTTGATTTTGATTTTGAGTTACTAAAAATTCTGATAGACTTAATACGAATCTAGACATAGTGACATAGTCACAAACGGCTTTAAAGGCTGTTATAATCCCTACTGACTACTAAGAAACATAACCATAAGTTATTCCACAACACAATGTAAACGTCACAATCACCCATACGAGTCTCATATTAGCCGCCGACCGCACGGCCAATGAACTCCGCGTATCCAACTCAGCATGAAAGAAGAATGCAGCAAAAAGGATGCATGGAAACAAATCATTCCACCATACACTCATTCATTTTTATACCCAATGAATGAACGTACGAAGACAATGAACGAAAAAAAGAATGGTTCAGCGAACAGGAGTCACATTCAGTTACTCTTCCATAAATAAAATTAAAATTCGTTTCAGAGGGAAAATTAAATGAGCCTGCCTCGAAAGTTTTTCTTTGTGAGTATGGAGTTTGGAACTAAGCAAACGCATGTATGTCGAAGATTGTGCAGGAGGCATGTATTTCAGCAAATAGAAGCTAGTTTGTGAGTTTTTTTTTGGGATTCGTTGGAGTTTGGCAGGTTACGTAGCTTTTTACCTTATTTTTGAATTTTGAATACCTCTGCAGTGAAATTTTAGCGTTGAGGTAAATATTTCTCTTAATGGTCTTTAATGGAATATTTTGAGCAGTAGAATTCTATAAAACTAATAAATTGACGTAGTAGGTAAATCTGATCGAAAGAAAATCTTTATGAAACGGATTAAAAGACAGTTTCCGTGATTATTCATTATTTTGAGCTCCTAGACAGCTCCGTGAAAGCTTAAAACAGTGTTTGAGGCTGGTAGATGTCATATATTTCCGAATTTTTGGTTCCAGGACATGCCGAATTCCTCAAGATATTTTCCTTCTAACCTAACCTGTCATCCCGAATAAAAGTACTGTTCCCGAGAAAAACAACATTAACGTATCTTATGATAATAGATGGCGCCACGTGTCTTTCGAATCATTATTGAATTATATTATTACAAGCAACCAAATTGATTGTCAACTTCTACATTAACGCGAGCAAAGCCGCAGACAAAAGCTAGTCATGCATAAAAGCAAAACAAAGCCCCCCCTGTACTACGTTATATTTATTTTCCGCTACAATAAAGCTCACAAATTCAGTAGAAATATACGCGAAGGGGAGTTTCTTAGTACACGATTACATGAATAAGTGAGCAGGTATCATTGGGTAGCACTTAGGGTAAATAAAATATTATTTTTTTATAGGGCAACCCCTTAATAGTGGGCTTGTTCGCTGAAGGATGGGAAAAGGTAATGTGAATAAAGGAGAGTTTATTTAAAAATAGAATGCAACTTTCTAACTGTTGCCAAAGTAAAAAAAAAATCAAGTATTCGCTTTCGTAAAGGATAATTGTGGGTAACAATTGTTGATAATTTGTCTTAGAAAAATACTTCAATGAAAGTGATTTTTATTATGCCCATGAGAATTTACCTGCGAAACGATGGAGTCTTTTCTCTAAAAATATTATTGATGAAAGACGGAAAATAAGTCACACGAGTAGTGTTGTGGCGGTCTAGTTACTATTTCACGAGTGGTTAATGTATAATTTAATGTAACGAATGCGAATGGTTAATTTAATGTAACTTTGACCTCAGCATGTTCAGTGGAACATCAATTTTATTTGACATCATCAACCTGCTAAACTGCAGTACACGCTACGCACGTACAACTATGTACAACTGTAGCGTACGTAGCCCACCGCGTAGTCGTAGGTTAATATTATTGTACAGCGTGTACTGCGTGCACAGCGTGCATGGTGTTGACAGCGTTGAGCTATGTGAGTGCCTTATTCGGCAAGCCACGCGTGTACTTATGGCGTCAATGGATGGATAGTGTGGCCATGGTTTGCAGTGAAAACAATCACATACATTATCTTGCAAAGCGAAGCTTACCACCCATGCGCAGCCTATTCTTTTTATAGCAGCCTGTAGTCTGGACTTGTCCCCAGGTAATTTGCCAAATATGGGTGTTTTTTTTTTTTCCGATGGGAAATCATCAGACTTCTCCCGCTCTGGGCAGAGCGGAAGGGAGTGTCAGACTTGTACTGACTAAAACCCATCCATGTTCCTTCCTTGCCCTTTGAGTTCCAGGGCCGCGGTATCTCTTTTGAACAGTCCCGCAGCCCTGGATGTGAACATGCCGGATGTTACGTCTTCAAACCACAATTTTACGCTCTAAGATATAAATCTCTAAGCTCTTTAGATACACGTCTGCCTATTCCTTTGGGAATTACAGGCATAATGATATATTGTCCACCTAACCTACTAAACTGCTTTGTCATTTACGACAGCAACAGAAGAAAAAATAACTACCCTCCTTTTTATATTTAGTTACCAACATTACCTTCGTTGCGTAAATGCCCCCGAACATGAGCGAAAAGAGAATAATGTACGAGTTAAAATATTTTATGGCCCCGGTAAACAGGTTGGCCCCGGCAAACAGGTTGGCCCCGGCAAACAGGTTGGCCCCTGCAATAATACTCAGGGGTGCAATAAGAACTTACTGTAATGTACCTTCTCACATTTTTGCGTGATAATTTCGTGAGATGGAGAAAAAATATGGAATTGTGTAAAATGAGAGATGGGTTTCCTGGAGTGGGAAATTTGGGTTGTATATGTACAAGTGATAGAATTATTTGGTATTGTGGGTAATGTTTTAAATATTTAGAAAGACTGTCTCGTTGGCGTATTAGTCGCAAGCACGATATAATATACTGTGACATTTTATAGCTTTATATATTCGTCTCGTTTCCGTTTCAGTAACTCAAAAAGATAAAACAGAAATCTTCAAAATCACATCATTGTTAGAATTTGAATTAATGGATATTTGAATGTTTTAAAATTGCGTTATTATAACTCTTAGAACTCAAAAACTTATAAGTTACCTATTGATTGTCACAAGTGTGACTGTTGAGCATGAGGTCCTAGGTTCGACTCCCGGGTCGAGCAAAGTGTTATTGGGTTTTTCCATCAGGAATTTCTCAGTAGCAACCACCGAGTCTGGATTTGAACCCGGTTGATGGCAATAGGCTCGCGCCCTATTACATGTGGACTTAAACATAACTGGCGAAATGTAGTTGTACTATTAAATACACCTCTGCCAAACCCTTCGTGGATTACAGGCGTGATGTTAATTTATCAGAGTGGGTTAAAGAAGATACATAGATACTTTATTGTATACCAAAAATGTGAGCCAGATATGCTGTTTTGTCTGCAATTAACGTGTTTGACGTGACAACGTCTAATAAATCGATGAATGCCGGCTGCATGCACGAAAAAGTGTCCCGTCCCGTTACGCTCATTGTACGCATGCACTACTTTCGTAGTTTCAGATATATTGACAAGCCTAGGTTATTATTTTAAATCTACTGCTAGAGCTAGGAGGTTAGGTTGTATAGGTAATTTCTCTCTTCCACTAGGTTTTATGACGTTGTCACGTTAAACTATCGTCCGTAAACCAAGTTTACAGATAACCAATTTTAGTTTTTATTGTTGCTTTTGCATTAACAGACAAACCAAATTACTTAGTGAAGACATTATGACATATGAACTAATTTATTTACTTGTTTATTTGTGGTTCTTAAATCTACATTAATTTCTTGTTTTAAATTGCATGTCTTACCTTTGTACGCCCTAGAGGCAAAACATAGCGCCCTCAATGTATTACCAAATAAGAACTTATAATGTACCTATGTTTCACAATAAATAAATGAATCTGAATCTGAATCTATGTGTTCTAGGCCAGAGTATCATAAAGGAAGATATTTTCCATTTATCTTAAGTAAGTTTAGTCCTAACGACAAACTAACAGCGACCACACAACCGCTTGTTACCTGTTTGGGGTTGCCATAACCATTCCGTAATGTGCCGGCTTCAAAATTTACGTAATCACGGTGTTAGTTACAAAATTAGAAGTCATTATGTAATGGGAAATGTAATTATCACCGCTAGTAACATTACAGGATAGAGGATTATTAAGAGACCCATACTTACTTTCTGAACTTACTAAGTCATAACGGTTGAACGGATTTTGATGAAACTGACAAAAAGTTAGATCATGACCTAGGTTAGGGTACAGGATAATTTTTATCCCAGTAGTATTTCTCGGGATAATATGCATCAACGAGGCGGGCCAAGCCGTGAGCAAAAGTTGATCTGCATAAAAATTGTGCAATAATGGTATCATAAATAGGCTAGTTGACAAGGTCAAAAATAAAATATAAAAATACGTAGAAATAAGGCCACTCATCTTAAAAACTAACATCACCGTACAGAAATTAAATATTGGGGGACAATATAATTGTAAAATTGGATTTACTGATAATAAGTATTACATTTGATCCCAAATAAGTATGACGTCACAACGTGCTATTTCATACAAATCACGTACACATTTTGCGTTTTGACAGTTCATAAAAAAGTAACTATTTTGACTTCCTGTAACATACCCTATTCTATCGTTAAAGTAAAATATTTGTCTTATATGTGATTACTACGCTATTTACCGCGACTTCGTCCGCGTGGCTACCTCCCTGCCAAATTTCAAATTTGTAGCTCAAAAAATAAAGGACTTTCATACAAACTTGCGAGAGCCCTTAGACCTCCATAATCTGGTCCTGCCGCAAAATCCATTCTTAGCGGACGTTTACTAACTATAAACTAACTCCCTGCCAAATTTCCTCCTTATACGTCAAGCGGTTTTCGATATTTCGTGATGAGCGTGTGACCTTTTGCTTTTATATAATATATGTGATTATGTGTATGTCTTGATAGTTCCTCCCCTTCCTATGTTTCAGATCGCGACTCATAAAAAATCCGAATGCGTGGAAATCTCACGGTCTTAATTTGCCATCGTACTCGTAGCTCTTTGCTACGGCGTAGCTGCCTGCTACGTCGTAGCTCTATGTTGATTTGCTAGCTAGCGAAGCATATTATCAGGCCGCATCATTTTTGCCTTCTGTGACTTGCAATATAGAAATGTCTATCTAAATGTTAGGTATGCATTAGAAAAAGTCGGAATTAAAAAGGATGAAAGGAAATACATTACCTCTATTATCTTAATGCCATTAGTTAGTCCTTAATTGATCCAAAAATACATACAAATACGGTATTCATTAAAATATTTCAAATGGAATGTTTAAATACTCATTAAAAAAGTTTAATGCTACACAAATTACTGAATTGAGCTCGTAAAGCCGAGCAGCTTAATAGTTAAATTATCACTTTTGCACTGTAGCCTACACCGCCGATAAAATAAAAATCATTATCATCGAATACATTTTTATTCCATCCTTTACTACCCCGAACAAATAATAATATTCTCCCTGGCAACACCATGTTTTCCGATTTTCCCAATTCCCGGAAATTATTGGCAATACTTTCGTACAATACGTTTTCTCGGAATATTTTTGTTAACATAATAATGCCTTTTCCATGTTTATTGTTCTCTTATAAATTCCTGAAGAGGCACTGTCATGGTGATTGATAAGTTTATTTTATCAATAAGAAGTCGAATTCACAAAGTATTTGTAATAATGATCTAAGATTTTCGTACAGAATTTTTGAAGTTTCCATCATTGTCTGGCAATGAATAGCCAATTTTAGGTAATATTTACACATAACATCACGCTTGTAATCCCCGTAGGGTTTAGATAGAGGTGTACCTAATAGTAGACCCACATTTCACCAGTTATGTTTAAGTCCCATGTAATAGGGGGCAAGCCTATTGCCATCAACCGGGCACAAATCCAGACTCCGTGGCTGCTACTGAGAAATTCCTGATGGAAAAACCCAATAGCACTTTGCCCGACCTGAGAATCGAACCCAGGACCTCATACTCAGCAGTCGCGCTTGCGACCACTCGACCAACGAGGCAGCCCTTATAATGAATTTACCTGATTTTCCCAACGGTTCCCATTGGTTAGACAGATGATGAGGTACTTTTATATTTTATGTTGAAATCAATCATTAGATTAATGACAGTTGTTTGTCATTATTAATTTATTTCCATATCTTCCCGTGGGTATCGTATGAGGCGACTAGGGGACTTACCAGAGAATGGGCAGCAGCGTTCTCTGTGCCTTTGTAACAACCGTACTGCGATCGCCAACCCATCTGCCAATTGTGGCGATTATGGCGAAACTCCCCTTTGGGGGTTGCTTATGTCCAGCAGTGGACGTCTTTTGGCTGAACTAATGATGATGATTGATTTATTTATTCCTTGTATAAAAATTCTAGAAAAAATCTTTTAAAGTGATTAAAAGAAATAACAAAAACACAGACAGAAGTTCACAGCAAACTCGAACACACCAAACTAAACCATTAGGAAAATTAACACGTCATTCGCAAAAACAAAAGCACTCTTGAATAAAAAAAATGCAATTCACGTTCCTAATACCCGCCTCGTAAAAACGTCCTCATGGGAAAGTTGTTTATGTTTTAATTAAGGGGCCCAAAGACATCGGCCCCATTACAAGCGACTAGGTACTGTCATCGATTGTTTTGTCGCATAAGCTTTGCGACAAAATCATGAAAAAAAAAAAAAAAAACTTTATGTATGGTATGGTTTGTGGTATGGGTTCGATTCTCAGGTCATACAAAGTGTTATTGGGTTTCTCCATCAGCAATTTTGCAGTTCAAACCACAGAGGTTTGAATGGAATTAAATTTATTTATTGGTTGGCAATAAACATACATTACAAGGGACTGACACAAAATTTTACAAAATTCGAATTGTGAGTGTACTATAAGGTACACGGAGTCTGGATTTGTGCCCGGTTGATGGCAATAGGCTCGCCACCTATTACATGGAACTTAAATATAACTGGCGAAATGTGGGTGTACTATTAGGTACACCTCTGCCTAACCCTACGGGGAATACAGGCGTGATGTTATGTTATGTTATAAGGTACACCTCTGCCTAACCCTTTGGGGATTAATACAGACGTGATTTTACGACTTCAATTTCAAATTCAAATTCAAAATATTTTATTGTGGGCATATGTTAGTTACAGGTCTAGACAATAAATTAAAGTTTCAATATGTCCTGCCTAATAGGCATACAATAATTATGTAGTGGCAATAAGTACATTTAAAATTATTTTACATGTCAAAAAAAGTTATTAAATGTCAAAATATCAATAAACAATAAAATTAATACATGGTCAACAATTTCATTAATGATTCAAGAAATCTTGGATCGTGTAGTATGCTTTCTCAGTTAAGAACTTACGTAGTTTATTTTTAAATATTGGAAGTTCCTTAGTGCTCCGAATGTCAATAGGTATTTTGTTGAATATTTTTGATGCCATGCCAAAGAAGCTTTTGTTAAATAGAGCCGTTTTATGTGGTACATTTGAAATTTTTAACATATATCTTCTCGATTTGAGTTTATCAAATAGATTTTCAATTGTCTTTACAAATACGGCTACTTCATAAATGTAAAGTGCAGGAAAGGTCTAAATTTTATATTCCTTGAAATATGGTTCACATGAATCAGGAACACGGATACCGGCAATCGCACGTATACACCTTTTTTGCGCTTTAAACACTAAATCTCTACTAGTGGCATTGCCCCAGTATAAGACTGCATATCTCAGTGTCGACGAAACATAAGCATGGTATGCGGTCAAAAGAACTGATTGATCAACAATTTTGGATAATTTATATAAAGCATATGAGTACTGATTAAGTTTATTGCATACTGTGTCAATGTGTGTTTGCCAAGTCAAATCATTATCTATCCAAAGCCCTAGAAATTTAACACAGCTGACTTGTTGAATTTTCGTCCCATTATAATGAATACTGCTGTTGTTATTTTTATTGTTACGCCCGAAATTGACTAATTTAGTTTTTTCTAAATTGATAATTAAGTTATTGACCGTCAACCAGTTAATTATATTGCGAAGAGTGTTATTTATGTCACTTTCAAAAGTATCAATATTTTGACCTGTAAAAATGGCTGTGCTGTACGACGTAATGTTATTTATAGTTACAGATATATATTTTATTAATAGTTGATCTCTAAATGTTCACACCACCAGCGAGGACTCAGACTCACATGGTTTCACTCAGATTATATCACTTGCTTCGGTGAAGGAAAACATCGTAAGGAAACATGCTTGCCTGAGAGACATTTCTCGACGGCATGTTCGAGAGAAGCGAGAATTCAGTCAAACGAACAACTCGCTTTTAGTTGCTAGCTTTTGCACGCTTCTCGTTTGCAGTGGGATGGGTCCTACAGCGGACCTTGTAGGGATTATAAGAAAACAGTAATAACTGAACCGTTTGGACCCTTTATTTTCTGTTCACATTCGGAAACGAGGAAAAATAAAGAATTTTTGGAAACGATTTCGCAGTTTCAGTGATGTTGCACTTACGAGTATGTTGTAGGTTCAACTTAAGGGCTTTTGGTGAAACTACAAGAGAAAATAAAAATTTTAAAAACATTGTTGAAAAAAGAGGGTTTTATTGTATAAGTTAAGTTAATTTATGTATTGGTTTTTATCTTGGCTTTTTCATTGTACGTTAATAACTTACATAGATACATCGTAAGCTTAAGTACCAATCTTTTCATTTTTACATTATGTTATCCGTTGATCCGCGATAATATGCCAAGGAATATATAAAAATGAAGTGAAAATTCATTAATAATGACTACATGACAAGGCCTTTGCCCAGCAGTGGGATGACACAACCTAACAGTAACATGGCAAGATCTCACAAACTTAAACTGAAAATTGTTATCGAAGCTAAAAAAAAACACCATTTCCTTTTCACTAAACTCCTAACTTCCACTCCAACCAATACAGAACGAAATAAAATTCCACCTCCCATATAACGTTTAAACTCGTTTTGAAATCCCCCAAGTGCTATGTAACGAATAAAAATTTCAAAAGCGACGCACCGCCGGGGTCGGGGGTCTTAGTACAAATCCGGGGTTACCGTCGCGAGAGCCTCGGCCTGAAACTTCAGGCATAGCAAATGAGTTGCTGAAATGTCTTGCTACTCTATGATCTGTGTTTATTTGAGGAAGACTGAATTGGTAATTTGTTTTCGTAGATTTTGTGTTTTAGTTTTTGTGAAGATGGCTATTGGTTTTGTACATAGTTTGATCGGTTACCTACCAAGTCTTGCTTTAAGATTCACTAGTTTTTTCTTGTTCAAAAAACTCGTATAAAGAACATTAATGAACTACTTTGTTCCAAGTATGTTAAGATCAAACAGTTTCAAGGAACAGACAAACTGATATCTACGGACAATTTGCTCCGGACAGATAATGCCCCTATGTATCTGTCAGTGTCCGGTGTCCATACTCGGTCCTCAGTTTCAGGACTTCTGTCTTGTACCCAGCACTAAATAAACAATAGAAAAAGAGCACCATTGCAGTCAACTTATAATTGAAACTACACAAAGACAGAAATCTTGTTCCTAGTAGTTTTTTGAAGTGAAAACTTCTTTAGCATCGTTGTGATTTGAAAGTCGATGAAACAAAAAAGCGACAGTAAAAAGAGAGACACATAAATTCATAAGATTTAACGTGGGAAAAAATTTGATAGAAAGCATTAGACAGTGTTTATCTTGAAGCCAACATTTTTGAAGGTTTCTCTTTGACCACGTGTGAATTGCACACATGTTTTTTTTAACTTATCTTACTACTTTTACGAGTATGTAAGTGAAAGTTTGTGAGGAGTAATAGATGCAAAAAACTACATAACGGAATGGACGAAATTCCAACACAGGTAGCTTATAACCTGGATTAACACATAGGATAATTTTTATCCAGGTAGCACGATCCTGTAGGGCAATTACTTAAGTCCATACGGGCGAGGCCGCAGGCTTAAACAAGTATTAAAAACACCTTAAAAAGCAAATAAAACTCCTTTTTACTTATGATACGTATTCTCACAACTATACCTGTGACATTCGAGAGGCTTGGCCACAAGCTCTTGTAGATAACCTCTTTATATGAAGGGTGCTCGCGCAAGTGGCTTCTTCCGATACTCGCAGCTTCATACTGGCCACGAATTTTATTGGAAAACCCTGGTATTTTTTTTTCAATTCGTTATTTGAGTTACATAAAGATATATAGATAGAATAAACCATACAAATTTCAATTTACACAAAAGCAAACATTTCACATAGGGTGCCACAATGATATTATCTAGTTTCTAGGTCTACAGTGCGTCTTTAAGAATTATTTTCCAACTAAGTTTTAATTTCCATTTTTACAAGAGATATCAACAGTTCCCAAAGGGCATTGGAGAGGGCTATTCTCGGAGTTTCCTTGCGTGATCAAATCAGAAATGAGAACATCCGAAAAAGAACCAAAGTTACCGACGTAACCCCAAGAATTTTCAAACATTGCTCGCAGAACAGATGGCCGATGGAGCCGAAAAGTTTTGAAGTGGCGACCGCGAACCGGAAGACGTTGCGTTGGAAGTCCACTAGGTGGACCGATGACCTAGTGAAGGTTGCGGGGATCTGCTGGATGCGAGTCGCGACCGGTCAATGTGGCGACACTTGGGGGAGGTCTATGTCCAGCAGTGGACGTCTTTCGGCTGAAATGATGATGATGATTATGATCAACAGTTCTTGATATGGTAAAAAATATAGTTAAGCAATACGTTTACTACAAGTTGGTTTGATCACCCGGGTTGTCCCGGAAAATCTATAACAAAGAAGAGAGGATGACGTATGGGGCAAGGCACTAATTTTCTCGTTCAATAAAACTACAACAATATTTAGCAAACAGAAGCGAAGATGTTTAAAGAAGACAACGAGGTACACAAAATAGTGAATACAACCGTTTATTCTAACTTGGAACAAAATATCAATGACAGAAACTAACCTAAACCACCACAAATCATAACGAATTCAATTAGCGCGTAATTGTTTACAAAAATAGCGAGTAAGTACACAAATTATGGAATTATGAATCTCACAGCTCTTTGAGCGACATTCCCAACAAAAGTCTCCCGCGACCAGCGACAATTCGATGTCTTCTGCCTTTGCCATATTCTGTCTTTGCCATAGAATTAACATGTGCTACGTAAAACCTCATTTCTTCCTAACACTATTATTTTAAAATAACAGCAAGCTGTCTGCCATACATAGTTAAAATGTAAAAACGTTCCAAGTACGATGACACTTTTATCAGTAAATTGACATAATAAGTCAGTATCGAAAAAGCGATAGACCATTTCATTTATTCCCTTTCAGAATAAAACGTGGGCATTTTATAAAAATTACATATTGAACGGAAAACATAAATTCTCAATTTATTTCCCTTTTTTATCCCGCCAACATCGTTTGTTATCAATATTTTTTTTGTACAAAATTCACATTTTCCTTAATTAAAAAGGCAATTTATTTATTTTCGCTCTTTTCAGTTTACGTTTATTAAATTGATTGTTTTTTTAATTTATTTATTGATTTCATGCTTGATTTTTTTTATTGAAAGAAGATTTTATTTGCAAAAAACTTTGATAGAATAATCTAATATTGTCTCTTTTTTTCGATAATTTATTTAATTGCACACAAATACGTAATCATTGTTATAATATCATATTTTGAGTTACGAATAGATTACAAATAAATATGGTAAGGTAATTTGAACTTTATGTTACTCTTGTTAGACCACATCCTGATCGCCTTAACATTTGAGTACCGATGTGCCATTTTAACAACATAAGCCGGGTTTCTCTCCACCAATCACGTTATCAGATTGAATTATGGATCATGGCGATTTGTATCCACTGAAACCGAGATCCGTTTCTCTCAAAACTAAATTAAT
The DNA here is from genome assembly GCA_950005105.1 of Lycophotia porphyrea. Taxonomy (NCBI): domain Eukaryota; kingdom Metazoa; phylum Arthropoda; class Insecta; order Lepidoptera; family Noctuidae; genus Lycophotia; species Lycophotia porphyrea. The sequence continues at coordinate 18,566,821 of OX465390.1, read as the reverse complement.
ATTTTTACCCACTGATCACATCTATCCGTGGCTACAAGAAAAAAAAAATCGATACTGATCACAGTGTACAGAGACAAGAAATAAAGTATAAAGCCTCTCCGACGTGGGGTCTGCTAGACCACCATAGCTTAAAGTGAATGAAATCAAAACATGTAGAAAAAGCACATGCTTCGTAAACATTAAGATTACTTTTTCAGTAACTAACACTTTTATACGTCGATTTTTTAACTAATTTACTTTTTACCAGTCCTCTTTGCTAAAACAGGTAACCAACCTCCTACCAACACCTCGTGTACCTCTTTATCAACATAATTAGTGCATAAACCACGTTGGCTCCTAATTCCGGGTGCGGTAACACCGCGGTACGATCCGGTACGACGCGGTGATTAGTGGAATCGCCGATAATTTGCCCACCGGTATCAATTTACCTGTGCGACCAATTTGAGAGTTTAAGTTTATACGTTGTAAAGTACTGGTTAACGGCAATATGCACCGGTACAGGAAATGTTGGTTGTAAGTGAATTTTAAAGATTAGGCTGTTCCAGTCTTACCAAGGGGTATCGTGTTACCCAGTACTAAATGGGTTGTGGAGGTCAGATAGGCAGTCGCTCCATGTAAAATACTGGTATTCAGCTGCATCTGGTTTGACTAGAAGCCGACCCCAACATAGTTGGGAAAAGGCTAGGCAGATGATGATGATGATGCGGCTGTTACAGATATTTAGTATTAATAATAGTTGTTAAGTAGTTCATTACTTGAACTTGTGTAATGACAGCTGAAAAACATTTGCATCAAACAATGGCTACAAGTTGACGCGTTGATTAGCGTGATCTTTTGGCGGTTGGACCCAATCAGAACGGCACTATCTTATTTTTTCAATATTATAATGTCTCAAAAGATATTCACCAATGCAAACATCTCCCTGTCCATATCAGTCCAGCCATCCAGCGACTTCAAAAGATTCAAGAATTGTTGATTATTATGTTATTAATTATAAACCACTCTTAACAAGTCTATTGCAATCTTTGGGCCCTTAGAGTGTCATCGACGGGACTTTACTGGCAGATAGCTGATTTGATAAGGAGCAACTTAGGCTAAGTATTTTTATTTTGGAAATAGATTTAGGGCTCCGTGCAAAAAAAAAAAAACGGGGGAGATAATATTTTTATAATAATTTCATGCTGACGAAGACTGCAAGCAACAGCTCGTTTTTAATAAATTCTGCTTCTTTCTACTAACTCAGATATAATACACTAAAGATGTTTGTTCCTATCCACTAAAGCACCAGCGGGTACTGCGGGACCCGGCAGTAAAAACCGCTTAACCGCCATTGGATACTCGAGGCTCCGGGTTCCTTAAATTGGCACTATTGACAATGACATAAGAGTGACACTCACAGTTCAAACAAGGTTCAACTGAGGCGCGCCACTGCCTATTAAAATTGTATGTTCTAAAAACTAACTTCATCATCATCATATCAGCCCGTTGCTGTCCACTGCTGAACATAGGCCTCCCCAATAGATTTCCAACGTGTCCGAAAAACTAACTTAACCACGATATATTCTTTCTAAACTCGTTTTATATCTGACACGAGAGAATGGTGTCAGCCACTTAATCCAAGCCATGTGGTGTTAATTTATCCCGCTGCTGCGACGTGGACTAAGATGTGCATTACATCGGGGATACTGCTTTAAAGATGAGAAGAATATGTGCTATACTGTTTTAAAGGCGATTAACATCTGTGTAGTGATAAGTCACGCCCGTTGAAACAAATTCGCCTAGTTTCTGCGTCATATTGCATTGCATAAGTATAGACTTTTCATTTGTTTTAAGGCAAAAGGTATATGATTTATGAATATGTTGAGTATTTTTTTGAAGTAAAACTTCTTTACGCACGTTTGACTGGGGAGTAAGCTGGTGAATGCGTTACGTTACGAGGCAAACGCAAAGTTGAGAGGGAGATATAAGATAGTGCAGATAGAAAGAGAAAGAGTTACATTTTTTAATTTGACAGACGATTGTTCGGCATTTGTTTAAGTTTTACTTCAGTCGTGTGGTCTAGAGCACACTCGTTTTTTTATAAAATACGTTAGGATTTCCGGTCAATAGGGATGTATGGAAAAAGAAGATATTCTGCGCCGATCCTAAATGAATTGGAATAAAAGTAAGAAGATAATGTTATTAAGCATATACGTAAATCAAGACTTACCAAAAACATAAATGAGTAAAACAACAGTCTCAGTAAATACACCACACAATAAATTGGGTGAATCCGGGAGCCTCAGTTTGTACAACGATAGGTAGTTTCTTTAAGTAAAAGAAGCATTTATTTCGCCTACTTACGGAACTAAGATAAGCAGTACCTACACAGTTACCTGCGCGGCTATCTCTGAGCTAAACGAATCGTTCTCTTTCACGCGATTGTGCACTTAACTCTGCAATCACAGTTTTTCTCAAAGTTAATCAGAGAAAGTCTATCTTGAATCTAGGGGAAAGGCTATTTCTCCTTATACTTGTTATCCTAACTAATATTATAAATGCGAAAGTAAGTTTGTTTGTTACCTTTCACGCCAAAACCACTGAACCAATCATCCTGAAATTTTGCATATACGTTGTCAGGTGTACAGAAACGGACATAGGGTACCTTTCATCCCGAAAAAAATGACTGTTCCCGAGGCAAAATAACAATAACGTTGTTATGATCATAGATGGCGCCACGAGTCTCTCGAATCAAGATTGAATTATATATATTATTATAGACACTTTGAATTGATTGTCAAACTCTAAATTACTCTAATAAACATCATAACTTAAAATCACGCTTGTCACCCAGAATAAATAGACAGAAGTAGACCTATATGTTTGAAGTTATACTTCTTTTGGCGCGTTAGGGAAAAATGATGAGAGTAAATTTTTAAGATGCGCGCGCACACCGTCACTAAAAACCGACACACTGAAGTTAGCTAGTCAACATACACTCTGAAGTTAGCTATTCAACATTTTAGTTTTATACGCCAAAGAGGTATTACTTCTTACGTGCGTAAAAAGTACACACACACATTTTTTAGTTATTTTGAAGTCCTTTGTAATACGGATAAACGGAGTGAGCCTATTGCCATCAACTGACCACACAACTTCACTATGGGCTGCTGCTGAGAAATTCCTGATACAAAAACCCAGTAAAATTTACCCAACCTAGGAATCGATCCGTATAATAATATCTCATGCTTGTTAGTAGCGCTTACGAATTCTATTATTTTTCTAAACAGATTATATTTGATCGTACATTCTGTTTGTCTTTGATTGTATTATTAGCATTTCCTTTATTTATTTATATACATACTAATTACATTTTTAAATATTTCAATATAAAACAACATAAAAAAACATTTATAATAAAAAAAATAGTAGCCCACCGGTATCGGGAACAGGGTCCAAGCTACCGGCAGTCAGGGCGCCATAGAGAAGAATCTCCTAACAATACGAGCTGGGTCTAGGAGTACCGCTTTCTGAATCAAGCCCTTGATCCAGCTGCCTAACGAGGGCCTCCTCAGGTGTTGGTCGAGGCTCTTGGCAATTAAGCCATTGGCTGAAATGACTATCGGCACAATGATCGCTGAGCTCACATCCCACATGTCGACAACCTCTCGGGCCAAGTCAAGATACTTATTAGCATCATCATTAGCCTACAGCTGCAGTCCACTGCTGGACATAGGCCATCTCAATCACACGCCATTCAACTGGATTCTCAGCAACTCTCATCCAGTTGCTACCAGCCACCCTGCGGAGATCGTCACTCACCCGAGCCTGAGGGCGTCCCACCTTATGCCTGCCGATTCGTGGTCTCCACTCAAAAACACGTCAACGGTCATCGGTTCTACGGCTAATATGACCGGCCCATTGCCACTTCAGCTTACTTATTCTGTGAGCTATGTCGACAACTCTGGTTCTCTGTCGGATCACCATGTTCCGGATGCGATCCCTCAAAGAGACTCCAAGCATAGCCCGTTCCATATCTCGCGACTTCGAATTTATGGACCAGCCGTACCACGAGGTTCCACGTTTTGGCCCCGTAAGTCATAACAGGCTGGACGCACTGGTTGAAGACCTTTAAGCTCTGTGAAATTATTAGCATAGTAAACAACTATTTCCTTAATTGTCAGACTGTAATTAATACGGAAATTGCTTATTAGCACGTCCAAGAATCAATAGGTACGCATATTAATTGTAGAAACTAGAAATGTCGTAATCGACAAAGACAGTGTTATTGGATTTTCAATATACGTGGTTTGCTTTAAGGTTATAAATTCAAAAGCACGCTCGAAGTCGCTTACGACAATTGAAGTTTTCAATGTCGACGTTTGATGATCTAGTAAGCCGGGATTAACTGATTGATTGAAAAACATTGTTTACCAGTGTATTGGCCATCAATCAATTACTGATTGCATTAATGTCGTGTATGTTTGAACGTCTAAATTAAAATAGGCTTTGGCATGATGGAGTGGTACTATCATGTGGGAAATATTGTTGGTGAAATTCCTTTACTTTTAATTTTGGTTTCAGTTCAGTTCAGTAAAAAACATCAAGATTTCTTTATAATGCGTAAGTTTAATATGATATGCATTACATAATAAAAAAATCTCAAAATTATAGTGAAACCCATATTGAATCCGATACATAGAGTGTCTTTCATTACACACCTGTTTTGTGATTTGTGTACAACATTTTTAACGTTTTAATATATAGGTAGTATAAAATTATAACCATCTCGTTTGAAGTTCCTTTAACATCTTTTTACACTTGACTACCTTGGCAACTGCATAATATCGCTATGATAGAAAAAAAAATGAAAAGTCTGAATTTTGAAACTCAAAAAAAAAACATTGTTCTTGTATCAAATCCGATTTTCTTTGTCGTGTCCCGTCTATCGCTCGTAAATATTAATGTTTTTGGCGTAGGCAGAAATCACAGAACGCCACCTGCTTCGATCCTAACATAATTCTTTCGCCTCTGGTCCAACACACGCCGGTTTCGGGTCCTACGCACCTGAATTTAACACCAATACTGGATTAACGCCATAGAAAAACTACAAAAGAAGAAAAAAAAACGTGTGTGTGTACTTATTACGCACGCAAGAAGTTATACTTCTTTGGCGTATAAAACTAAAATGTTGACTAGCTAACTTCAGGATGTATGTTGACTAGCTAACTTCAGGGTGTCGGTTTTTCGTGACGGTGTGGGCGCGCATCGTAAAAAAATATTGTCGTCATTTTTCCTTAACGCGCCAAAAGAATTATAACTTAAAAAAAAATGAATATTCACGAAAATAAAATAAAAATACATCAACAACACTTTATAATGTCAACCAAAAATGCATTTATTTCACCACTCAAAGTAACTGAAAACTTAAACAGTATAAGGTGAAAAATGATACCTTTTGTCTCCTTTAGAATAGTTTCAGGTCTGAATTTCAGGACAATTTCAAATGTGCCGTGCGTTGGGAATCAGTGGAACAGAAAATCACATTGTGTCGAATCTCCATGTGGACACTGCTTTGTAGAGATATGGAGGAGAGTTCGCTACGTTATTTCATTTTATTTAAAATTGGATTGAATGGAAATATGGGCTGGATTTGGGATAGTATGTAAGTTGTGAACTAGTCTGGTTTTTGTATGTGTGAATTTCATTGTGAAGGTTTTTTTTTTTTTGAAAAATGTTTTTCTCTTTTTTGTCGATGGTGGGTTGTGGTGAATATAAATGTGTGGTCTGATTTTCAATATATGTTAATACATATCTTATTAGATATTATAAAATTGTTTTTTTTTTTTTATTATAAGATAGGCTTGCTCTTGACCTCAATCTTTTGTGTTATTACATGTATTAAGGCATGCTTATTTACAGACTATATGCTTTACTTATAACAAACAAGCTGTTACCCGCGTCTTCGTTCGCGTGAAAATTTTGATGCGTATGTGTGAGAAATAATAAATACGTATGTCCTTCTCCAGGATCTCTCTCCTTTAATTACGATCCAATCAGCCGTTTAGTCGTGAAAAGGTAACAATCAAACAGAGTATAATTTGTATATTAAGTATGGATATACGATTTATCCACCATTTATAAAATTACCTACGCCTACGTCGTTTTCATTTCCATAAATAACTAAGATAGGCTTATAAAAAGATCTAAAACAAGAAAAAACATTACTCAAAATATTACCAACAAAATATACACTCATAAATAAAAAGGCAAAAGGCTTAAATAATGTTCCTCGAAAATAACAACAACATACAAAATTCATTCATTTTACCGCTCGCTTGTAATAAGGCTCAAACTCTAAAGCCCATCAAAGTCTTTCGAACACATAGATTTAAAACGTAATGTATTAGAAATTCTCCTTTTGATCGTGTAAGACAGCTCAAATCCTTCATGTGCGCTTTTGTGTACGTCTATGAGACCCCGAGTAGGGTTGCCATCTTGAATTTTACGAAGAAAGGATTAATCAATGTTCTGAAATTATTATTTTTTACACACTATAAAATCTGAAACGTTCTGAAAGTCTGGCAATCAGTCCTATCAAAGGTTATGGGTATTTCCCCGGTAATTGGGTTGAGGAGGTCAGATAGGCAGTCACTCCATGTAAAATACTTGTATTCAACTTCATCCAGTTAGACTGGAAGCTGACCCCGACCTAGTTGGAAAAAGCTACACTGATGATGATGATTATTTTACCGCTTGGGAACAAAACATAGAGAAGAAACTGGGGTGCCCAAATACTGAAATTCGAAGGTTTGTGACATTCACCAATCCTCCCTGGGCCCATGTGGTGGATAACAGTACACTCCCACTCATTGAACGGAGGCCGTCGTCCAGTAGTGGGATGATTTTTTTTTAGGGTTCTGTACCCAAAGGGTAAAACTGGACCCTTACTAAGACTCCGCTGTCCGTCCGTCTGTCTGTCTATCTGTCCGTCTGTCACCAGGCTGTATCTCATGAACCGTGATAGCTAGACAGGTGAAATTTTCACAGATGATTTATTTTTGTTGCCGCTAAAAACAAAATAAAAAAAGTTAAGGGGGGCTCCGATACAACAAACGTGATTTTTGCCGTTTTTTGCTCGATATTAATAACGGCGACAGGCAGAGGCTTGAAATATTCACAGAATATTTAGTTGTATATTGACTTTAAAAATAAATAATTAAATTAAAATAAAATAAACATTTAAGGGGGGTATAATGGTACGGAACCCTTCGTTCGCGAGTCCGCCTCGCACTTTGCCAGTTTTTTATTATTGGGCTGGCTATGTCTGCCGTATGCCCGACGAGCTGTGGGCCAAAACAACCACGATGTGGAGCCCTGACACTGCTAGAAGGCGACGCGGTAGATCTCGAAGGGGATAGCGGGACGAACTAGGCAGAACCAACGACCAGTGGTCCAATTAGCCCTGGGTCGAAGGATTTGAAAGTCATAGCGAGAGGCCTTTGTCCAGCAGTTGGATGACAGTAACAGTATTAGAACCTACTCACTAAGTACCCTGGTTCTATGATTTTTTTAGCTGAACGCGTCATGACTGAGTTCATTTTGATGTTATAATGATTCTAAGAATAATCTATAAGGAAACCGCCAAAGAAAAACTAATAAAAAGCGCTCTGGTAATTTGTATAATGATTTTCCAGGTAACTTGAAACCGATTTAAGGAAAAACGTACCTTTTCATCTACGCACTTCACTTATTTACCAAGTTATTAAAATTAAGGAAAATACGTCTTTTTGGCGTACCAGGGACTTGTATTTTTCATTACTTATGCTAAAATCAAATTAATAAACTCATTTTATTTCTTGTACAAAGATGATTAAAACCACAAAATTCGCCTGGTTTTGTGAAACATTTTTATGGTTACTTCTCTTGTTACATCCACACAGTATGACTACTTACATTATTACCTGTCTCTGAGCTACAATAATGAACTTCCGAGAAATTAGATGGAAAAACAAGATGCCAGGGTTAGCTTAAATTCCGGTCACGTACCAAAATATCCTTTTAAAGCTATATAGGGTGTAAACAGAGTCTTCACAAAGCCGTCAACCAAGCATTATGTACATCAAAGTAAGTAACTTTACGCAAAAATTAGAGCTGGGAAACGACTTCTTTTTTTACAGTAGGACCCTATGCAACACACTCAAAACATGTGCTGATGGATGGTTTGAATAGTAAGGGGGTCCTGGAGTGTTTAAAGTAAAAATCTTACATTAAAAACATGTATTTATAAGAAAAAGTTGGAACTTTGACCCCCAATATCTCCGTAACTAGAAGGTAAGTTCTAGAATAAAAAAAATATCGCAATGACGGGGCAACAAGTGCCTTTCGGCTTCGCTAAGAGTCTGTTTACACCCTTTATAATGTCACTTAATTCAAACATGTGCCAAAAAGTAACCCTAAATAACAAGCTACCCCGCGAAAAATTAAACTTTACTTCTCGACATTCTAAGCCTCACCATTTTCTACTCTATTCAACAAGGTATTACCATACAAAATGCAGGACAATCCATTGACTCGTTACTGCGTGGACCACACGTGTTAGCTGCGATGCGGGTACGGTTTGCGGGCGCTTCCTCTGACTCGTCTTTGTCACTGGCGTTGATGGCAACTCGTGTTTGTACGATTAAGTATTCGTGAGCTTAGATTTGTTTATGTGTATTTTATGCTTCTGCAGTTCATACGGAGTTCCTTATGGATTATAGAAAAAGAAGACCTACTTACTTATGTTTATCGCAAGTATTCGACTTAGTGTTTGACATAAATTACAAAACAATATCCGGAACATCAATAGATCGAATATAAAGAAAGCCACTAAGGTGTTTTAACTCCAAAACGGCTGAACGGATTTTGATTGAATTTGACACAATGCTAGACTGCGTCCTAGAGGTTAGGATGTAGGAAACTTTTGACCCGGTAATAATCCCCGTAGGATAATTTTCGAAAATCACGCGGGCGAATACGCCGGCAAAATGTAGTATAATCTAATTCGTTTGACTAAAAATGTTATATCAAACAAAAAATAAAATCTGTTTCGATCCAAGCGACTTAATTGCTCAGTAAATCATTGTAACGAGATATTTACAATAAATATCAATTGGTTTGCCCAATTCTGTTCCCCCTTAATTACTATTTTGGACGTCAAAATGGCCGCTGGATTAGTAGAACGTATAAAAGTATAATTCTTTTTTAATGTCGATAATGGTATTTATTTGTGGAATTCATTATTGTTGTAATCAATGTTTTGTTTGAACTGAAACAAATAATGATGCCTGTTATTGGTCAATATATTTCTATACATAATAATTAAAGTAGCTTTACGTGACTGTTTGTTTAACCACTTTAAACTAACTGTAGTTGCTTTTAAAGAGGTTTCCACTATTGGTTATAGAATTTATTCTGAACTAGCGACCCGCTCCGGCTTAGCAAGGGTAGTAGAGCATCTTATTCCTACATGTTTTGTCTGTCGGGTTCAGGCAGCGTATCGATGAAAGCTCTCCCAGCCGGCTTGACTTTTTCCCACACTTCCAACATTTATCGTCATACTTCAATAAATTTACACGAAAACTTAACAAATTATATATTTAAACCTTTCTTATGAATCACTCTTTCTATCAGTGAAAACCACATGGAAATCCGTTTAGTAATTTTTGAGTTTATCGCGAACAGACGCTGTCTGTCTGTCCGTCTGTCACCCTGATGACAGACGGACAGACAGACAGCGGAGTCTTGGTAATAGGGTCCCGTTTTACCCTTTGGGTACGGAACCCTAAAAAGGCATGACTTGAAGTACCTATGTCGTCACCATCATCATTCGCAGCGGTTTTCCAGCATCCCGTCTGTGCCAATCTGCCCTGTGGTGGACGAATCTCGACCACGAGCTTCTGAAGGCCGTTCACCCAAGTATACAGCGTGAACCAGGAAGGTGTGATCGTATTTCAGGGTGTGATTCAGACCATTAAACTGATCAACTTTCTCCATGGAACCACCATCGAAACCACAAAATAAAACAGCTGTTCCATACATTTGGGTCGAGTAGGTATTGAAGTTTTGTACGGGACCGTGTTTTTACGATTTTGATGTTGTTCCCATGAAGAAAGTTATTCAGTTTGATGGTTTGAATCACACCCTGACATATGAACTTCTAGGTACACGCTGTATATGTGCATTGATTAAAATAAAACAGCAATCAATTAAGTATTGCCTGAAGAACTACAATAACAAAAATGTAATTACTTAGTAACATGACCGAAATATATTCCCAATTTCTACCATGATAGACATCTATTATACACGTTTTTCTTCCCTATCTTTTTCAATAAGAAATACTATACATTTGATTAGTTCAAGGTAATAGATATTTTCCACGCAATGTACTGAAAGAAACTAGAGTTATTATACCAATATTATATCATTTGGTAAGTTTTGTATTCAATTAGAACTAATGACAAACTTTCTTGTTTCAGGTATGTTTCTTCAGAAATATTTATTTTTCTTTCGTCGGTTTTGGAAATACAACGGTAAGTATTAATTAAGAAAATTCGTAAGATATCACGTTTGGTAGGAGCCATTTTTTTCCAAAATTCAAGGATGAAGTCAATATACTCAATTCGTCGCAAGTTCATCTTAAAGCTGATATAAGGTGCTTTTCCTGATTGAAAGGTTCATTTAAGTGAGATTCTCTTCTTGTTTCTTTCCATATTTATTAAAACTTTATGCACAAGTAAAATTGTACATCATCATCATCAGCCTATAATGTTCCCACTGCTGGGACATAGGCCTCCTCTCTATGAGAGGGAATGGGCTATAATCCACCACGCGGGCCCAGTGCGGATTGGTAGATGTCACATGTCTTCCAATTTTGGTTCTAGGACGACGATATTTTCCTTCACCGTTTTTGAGAGCAGTGGTGATGAAATAAATTACACAAAGTAATGCGCCTGCCTGGGTTCGAACCCACGACTTACTGTTCGTAAGTCAGGGTTGCTACCACTGGGCCACTGTACATAGGCAGACCTAATGCCTTGGGCATTTCACACGACTTGAAAACATTGTATAGGATTAAACGTCCATTTGCCGATTTATATAATTTTTGGTTATTAAGTGGCCGAGTGAAAGATACCGTGTGTGGAAATCCGACATTATTAGTTTACTAATGAATTAATTGCCCGCTTTTAGTACATTTTTCCTCATACAAAAAGTGTAACGCCTGTTACTGAAATACAGATATAATAGAATAAGTAAATAGAACATGCACACCCTCCCTTACTTCACTTTCAAACGAAAAACAATCACAGCACTCTGTGTATCTTGTATCCGAATGCATCACAGAAAGATACGGGTGTACGTTTCTACGTTTCTATTCCATTCCACTGGATACAAGATAAATGGTCCGTCTTAGATGAAAGCACCCTATATCTCCGTCTGCCAGCAGTCTGCCAATAAATTCAAAATCAATCTAAATGGTTGCTAGTCCTCAGACGCCATGAGTATTCTAACGTTTATAAATCACACTGCTACTGCCAATGTCCTGTTCTGGAACATTTGAATTTGAATTTTTGTACCGCCATGACTTCGGACGCGTATCCGTATGCAATTCGATTTGATTTATTTGAATAGGTTTGTTTGATACACTTTGTTTTTTTTTTTTTTGTAGAACTTGTGCCATAATCTTTTTTCTTTACGAACTATTATTTAGCTGGTTATTTCATAAACTATTTGACTTCTCTTTGTAAATTTTTTAAAACAAAGTTAATGGCCAAATTTATTTTCTAGCTAAGTGCTATAATTTATTCAATCAATTATGAAAAGCAATACAGTTTAAAATAAAATGGTAATCGAGAAGACAAAACGACAGACTGAAGGTGACATCAAAAAAAACCTTATTTTAATGTCATTATCAGAGAATATTTACAGAGAACTCAATTTAAAAACAAAAAGAAAAAACATTTTTTAATCCAATTTGTTGAGGCTTCGTTTCAAATACTATGGAAATATATACAATTAGTTTTCGAAGATATCATTGTGAGCTACAAAAACAAAGTGTAGCAAGCTCCTTAATTGTTTTTCTTAAATTGGAGCGATGCCAGCATGAGGTGAGATCTTCGGTTCAAAGTGAAGAATGAAATTGTTTTCCTTTTCGCCTGTAAAAATAAAATATTTTTGAGACGGCTGGTATTGACGACTCAAGGTTAGATCTGGAGTACAATTTTAAATTTAGAATTGCAAGATTTCGTTGAAATTTCTCTTTTTAATATAACATTGAGTGGTGCTCGATTAGTTGTAGTATAATTTGAAGTTAATGTGAATTTTTTTTCGATTAAACTAGCATCGGTTCATAAAAATCAGCTTAAACAAAATCAAAATTCACTTAATCAAAATTTAACTAAATCAATACTGAGTAGAACATAGGCCAATGTCATTATGTAGTATTTCGCTTTTGGCTGAAATGAATGGATATTATTTAAACTATAGTTCGGGTTTTGGCACAGAATACCTCGGAGATAAACATTACAAAACTATTAAGTTACATAAATTTTAACTGGTCAGAAAAAAAAGTATTCTGGCATATTTTTAACACTCGTGCTTTTTATATTATAAGAGAGTAACCATAGACACCATAGAACACATTTTCTGTCAACCACGCTAAATATTTTATTTAAATATTCAAAAAAGACTTCAGAATATTACAACTCATTCCTAAAACAGACTAACTGGACCCTGGCTTGGACCCCTTTAAGACCCTCTTTACCTTACATTATGGCTCCGGAAGCATATTTTTCTGTACATAATTTTATTTTCAACCCTTCCCGTGTTCAGGTTATCAATTACAGTAACCCTTTTCTCTCAAAACAATATAACGCACCGAGCCTTTTTTATGCCAATTGGCATAAAAACTTGGCATAGAAATTATTTAATTATGCGAATTTTATATGAATACGCTGTTCGTGTTACAAAATATTTTAAATATTTTTCTTTTAAATGTAATTTTTGGGACGGCAGTGATTTGAAATTCCTTTCTTATTTTGCTTTTTTTTAACCCTTAAATTTGTTAAGCTGGCTAATTCTAAAAAAAACCTTTGTATTTTTTAACACAATTTAGATTTAATTGGACACCAGAAAGTTACATGTATTTTTATTTCATTTTAAATTATTTATGGTATGTCCCACTAGAGAAAAGCCATACCAAACCAATAGTTTTTGCTTGACCTGAATTCGTTTGGCTTGTAGTGGCACACAATAATACAATTCGTATTCTTTATTGGACACAAATTAAAAATATACATACAAATTGCAATGGCTGAGGAGCTCGTGGCTAAACAATAACAGCCGCTCGGGTCGATCTTTAGGTTAAGCCGTGCTTGCCTAGGTTGGTCTGTGGATGGGTGACCACCCATTACATACCGAGTTTCCTCCGTGCCTCGGAAAGCACGTTAAGTCGTTGGTCCCGGCTGTCATTTGAAGATCTTTGACTGTCGTTAAAGTAGTCAGTGGCCCAAAAAGTCTGACAACCAGTCTTACCAAGGGGTATCGTATTTCCCAGTAGTAACTGGGTTGTGGAGGTCAGATAGGCAGTCGCTCCATGTAAATACTGGTATTCAGCTGCATCTGGTTAGACTGGAAGCCGACCCCAACATAGTTGGGAAAAGGCTAGGCAGATGATGATACAAATTGCAATGGCTTATATGCAATTCATTTATTCATTCAAGTTACAAGGACTCATTAATTCACACAAAATTCAATAGATAGGACAAAATATACATTAAACATACACAAAACAATAACCACATTAACCAGATATTATATATTGACAGCCGACGGCTGTAAGTGACAGGCAAGTCACTGCAGCGTCTAATGTGTGGATAGTCGAGCCTGTCGGCTATCATCATCAGCATGCTGTTGGAGCTGCCGCGAACCCTGCGCAACAGGGACGCTCTCCGCTTACGCATAACATAACATAACATAACATCACGCCTGTAATCCCCGTAGGGTTAGGCAGAGGTGTACCTAATAGTACACCCACATTTCGCCAGTTATGTTTAAGTCCCATGTAATAAGGGGCGAGCCTATTGCCATCAACCGAGCACAGATCCAGACTCCAGGGAGAAATTCCTGATAGAAAAACCCAATAGCACTTTGCCCGACCTGGGAATCGATCCCAGGACGTCATACTCAGTAGACGCGCTTGCAACCACTTGACCAACGAGGCAGCCCCAATGTTTACACAATTTTATAAAACGTCACTGTTTTTAAAACCCATTAGCTATAGTCCTTATCAGTGTGCCTCAATCCGTCACAATTAAAACGACCTCATACTTAAATCGTCTACAAAATGTAGTCTTATTTAATATGTATTACGTTGGCTCACTGCTTATCCCCCTAAGCCGTGGTCGCCACGCTAAATCCAGTCCGCCGACGCCGGCTGCAGGACTATCCCTTTGTAATCTACTTCTTTATAATGTGTCCTAGAAAAATCTAACTTCGAGTAATAACTAGAAGTACTACTGCTATTTTTTAAAGTGATGGATTTTAGATGTGGTATTAATCTTAGAGATTTTTACAAATGTTCTTGTTCTGCCACGTTTCGCATAATTATCTGCCTAACCTTTTCCCAACTATGTTGGGGTCACCTTCCAGTCTAACCGGATGTAGCTGAATACCAGTATTTTACATAGAGGGACTGCCTATCTGACATCCACAACCCAATTAGTACTGGGTAATACGATACTCCTTGGTTAGACTGGTTATCAGACTTTTTTGGGCCACTGACTACTTAACGACTGTCAAAGATTTTCAAATGACAGCCGGAACCAACGGCTTAACGTGCTTTCCGAGACACGGAGGAAACTCGGTATGTCGGTGTCGGTGGTCACCCATCCACAGACCAACCTAGGCGAGCACGGCTTAACCTAAAGATCGACCTGAGTGGCTATTATTATTTAGCCACGAGCTCCTCGCTTCGCATGAATGACTTATATGTTACTTATCATTGTCGTCTACACAGCCCAGTGCTAGACATAGGTTTTCCCCAAGGGTCGCAACATTACCTGGTCCTATGATTCTAGCATTCAGCGGATTCCCGTGGTCTTTACTTTTCCACCTTCCTTATGGAAAACCTTCCGGTACGTGGAAGAACCTTTCGGCTAAATCGGCAATGTCCGTTCAGCGAGCAATGTCCTCCCCTCTCTGCCATTTATGTTTAATTTTACATAACTCTTGCGGATTTCTTAGTTTTCGATTAAATTGCCCACAATCCATTGCTAACAATACTTTAATTGTTGTTGAAATCTCGAAAATCACTCGCACTTGTCGTGATAGTTCTAAAACTCAGTATTGCGTTCGTACTATTGCGAAAATCGTAGAATTTACTTACTGAAATATGAAGCTGCTATATTTTACACATTTTGTTATTCTCGAGTAACAATTGGTCGTAATGTTTCCGGTCTTTAGAATCTTCCCAAGATGAATTTTACTACAAAAATTGTAATTTTACTACATAAATGTTTCAGTGCTTGTTTCGCAAAGCATTTACATGTTTTTTTTATCAAACTTGTCTTAGACTCCACCAACAAGTTGGAAACTTTTTCTATAATGTTCCCACTGCTGGGACACAGGCTTCCTCTATCTGAGGAGGAATGGACTGTTACTACGAGGACCCAGGGCGGGTAGGTGTATGTCAGATGTCTTCGTTTTTTTTTCTTGGACATTCCGATTTCCTCACGATGAGCAATGTACACTAAATAAATTACACATAAGTAATGTGCCTAGATTCTACCTACATGTAAATCAAAACCGTTTCTACTTGGCCGTCACTCGTGAGACAAGACAATAATATTTCAAAAGAAATCAATGAATCGATAGCACTTTCGCGAGTGAGCGAGATGGCATGCATCACTCAGGCCACCCTTTAAACGATCTTGATGGCCCCCATTAACGGGCGAGTTATCGTAAGTGACACTTGGTACATTAACGGTCGAGTTGTCGTAAGCGACACTTGGAACAAATTGGGCGAGAGAGGAGAGGATCTTGAGGCACGTGTCCTGTTGCCACCATCAATTATTGGAGCGGCGCTGTATTATGTTATGGTGGAGGAAATTATTTCCGGGTAACCTTTTTTTTATTAATGATGTAGTAAGCGACTGCCTCGTTGGTCTAGTTCGCAAGCGCGACTGTTGAGCAAGAGGTCCTGGGTTCGATTCCCGGGTCGGGCAAAGTGTTATTTGGTTTTTCCATCAGGAATTTCTCAGGAGCAGCAAAGGAGTCTGGATTTGCGCCCGGTTGATGGCAATAGGCTATTTATTATAATTATTAAAACCCAACTTTATAATAACCAAAACTGTTTAAACTAGAACACTTACCCCAAAAATTCTGGCATATTTTCAAAATTACTTCCACGTAATTTAACAGGGTAACTTCGCCACTTTAAAAAATAACTTTAAGATTCACTAAACCAAGAAGAATAAAGTTTAACTTTATTTTTAAAACTGCCGTATTCTGTTGCGCAGTTTAGTGCGAAACTTTTGCCTGGAAATAAACCTGACTGCAACTAAACTCACCGGCCTGGATTTTAAGTGCATCTGAATCCTTAATGCCAGGAGTTGGTCAACAACAAATTTATAGACCAGTGAACGTTTTATTAGATTAAAACGCTAGTTTTTAGTGCCATGGATTTGTGTCAGTCTGTTAAAAAGTATGAAAATGTGGGAAATTATATGTGTTTGAGAGGGGATTTTTTTATTTTCTTCAATTTTGATGTTTATGTCGAGTGTCCAGATTATTTAGTTCTGAGTCAACGGTTCTTTATGCGGTCTCGGCGTAACGCGAAGAGTCTCAAATAAACATAACTTTGTAGTTTTAATATTTGTATTATGCCATGCGTCATGTTCGTGAACGGGCGCTGTCAGTTGGGACTGGTCATCTCTAAGCTGCCACGGTTGACTTACTATGTTTTTAAATTGTTGATATAGTCTTTTACTCTGGACGCTTTTAACGTGCACGTATTTCTACATCGTTCTCACATATATGTATAATCTCAACATGAATGATAGAATTCCTGGTAAAATATTTCATCTACCAAATTCCTGTAAAAACCAAAATATTTAATCTCTGAGTTAATCCCAAACCAAAATGACGTTGCATGAAAAATCAAATTAGCAGTCTGTACGAAGTCTGTCAATATAGCCATTTTCTTTTTTAGCGCGCGCCGAAATTAGAGCGGGCTCTTGAACATTCTCCAATATACCAATTTTTATCAGTATAAAAGCTTGTGAAAATTCAATTATGGATCCAATAAAGTTGTCAAATATCAACACGAGGGGCGCGGTACGTCACGATTAGGGCCTCCATCCGCTCTTCGTTTCTCGGATTTGTCCTGGGACGCGGAGGACGAATAATTTTTAGTTCGGACAGTGGGTTTCTTGGAGATGACGGTTCTGATTGGGTGGTTCTGGCTGGGGCGTATAAAATTGAGTTGGATGCAATGGACATAGGACGTAAATTAGACGAGATAAATAAAATGGAATGAAAGTCTTGCCACAAGTAATACACTTTCTGCTTGTTTTGATTCTATATTTTTTTAAGCTCCCAACTTTGTTGAACGTCATCTAATAGACAAAATGCTGTGATTTCATAATCTTACCATAAAAAAATAATTACTTTTTAACCTTACTTGTCTCAAATATTAATTACACCCACCAACATCTTACTCATAGGCGTGCGGGCATTTTTAAAAGAAACATTTTTTTCACCAACTTCGGCAAACTTCGGAACTTTTCGTATTTTATCCACTGATTGCGTCGTTACTTGCCAATCATTTTGGTTTGAAACATTTTGATAAGTTGATGTATCACCATTGAGGTCTTAACTTTGAAACTCGGCTGATGGGTATTGGTGAGCTCGCTAAGTTATTTTGTGGAAAAAAAATATGGAAATTTTGGGAGAAAGCTTTTTTTTATTCGAAGAAATTTCGATTTATTTTTATAAGAATAATACAAAAATTGTGTTAGATGTTTTTTTCCGTCATAGATTGCGACAGAAGCACAAAATGTGATACCGTCACAAAGCGACATTTATGGAAAACTCAAAAATTTATTGAATTGGCTATCGAAAAGTATAATTAATTATGTTGATTGCTGTCTGTTTTTGTAAATCAAAATATTTATTTCATAACACTATTTTAAACATTAATAAATTACAAAAACCTAAAGTAACTAACTCAACAATAAACATTACCGGTTGACAGTTGAGGAGAAGTTTTTCGACGCCATTTTTTAATTTATTGTAGAAACAGGAACCAGTTTGAAAGATTGCGACTTGTGTAGCCTCACTGGTTTGGTTAAAACCAGAATATTATATTATTTATGTACCCAGACAAAACTCCATCAACCTTCTATACTAAAAGGCATTTTCGCCACTATGGCATTTTCGCCACTATGGCATTTTTGTCACTATGGCATTTTCGCCACTATGGCATTTTTGTCACTATGGCATTTTCGCCACTATGGTATTTTGTTATCAATCGATCTCCGCTGGGGGCTGGTAGCAACTGGATGAGAGGCCTATGCCCAGCAATGGACTGCTGTAGGCTGATGATGATGATAATGATTTTGTTATCAGAGAAATGACGCTAAAATGATCTCCAAAACACAAAAATATTTCAAAACTACATGTACACTATGTACAACAACCCAAATCGAAACGATACATATTCCGATACCCGATGAACGTCCCGTCCGCCTTCATAAGCAAATTCGTCGGCGATTTCGTATATATGAAGCCTCCTAAGCAACACCTGATTCAATAAACCAAGACAGGTAGGACCCTTGGATAACAAGATTCCTGACATCCCCGGCCCTTTCCTCATAATAAAATTGGAAATCCCACTCAATAAGGCCCCGGAATTGAACGAAAGGACTCAAAACTTGGTCCAATTAGACAAACAGAGAATAGAAAAAAAAAATTGTTTCAAACGTTAATTCTCTTTTGATGTATAAAGGATTTTTATTCGCCTTTGAATTTTTTATTAGCTCTCGAGTATTCTTTGTTTTTTTATTTCAAATTGAAAAGGTCCGTATTAAAATTAATAATGCTATGGATCGAGTGGGTCCACTTTGATTCGATGTCAGTCAACGTTGAGTGAGACATGGATGACTTTATAAAAGTAGTCTTTGATATGGTGAAATTGTGAATTCTAGTAGTTGTTGATTTAATGTAGAAATATGGCGTAGCAATTAGTACTTGTGAGAAATACACGAACTTTTTTTTGGATGGTAAATCATCAAATGACTTCTCCCGCTCTGGGCAGAGCGGAAGGGAGTGTCAGACTTGTACTGACTAAAACCCATCCATGTCCTTCATTGCCCTTTGTATTCCAGGGCCGCGGTATCTCTTTCAGCTGAAATATATGACCTTAGTTACAAAGAAAAGTGGCACTTGTAAGAAGGACTGAAAAGTCAACCGAAAAACTCAAGATAATCCCAAAGATGCCTTCTTTGTTCTTCCTTCTTTTTAACAAATTTTATTATTCCAGCCAATCTCAGCCAAAAACCATGTATTCAAGCATCTAAATTCAAATAACCGCACTTGATTTAAAACTGCGGACGATGTGAAATACTGCAAAAGTTTCAGGGGTGTATGAGAAATCTCTATGAAACGTTACTGAAGAGAAGTGGGTAACTTCGCGCATTGGCTAGCAGATGTTTTGGAGAATTTTTGATCTAACTTGCAATCTTCATGTTCTGTGAGTTTGTGACAATATTTTGTTTGAAGACGATAGTGGGGTAAGAATTTTTCGGTTAGGTTTGTAGGAAAAAGAATAGATATATTTTTGCTGTTTCAATATCAGAGAAATGTTGCTTTATGTGCCAGGTTTCTATTATGTAAATTTTTTGACTCTGCATTGACGTCCACTTAGTACAAATTTTACTTGTGAAAATAAACTTAATCAACACATATTATCCGCATTTAATAGCTACCAATGTTAATATTTAACCTCTTGAACACGTTTAACATGCTCTGATCACGTTCTTTATTGGTGAAATTCATGCTTAGTAACAATTTATTTGAATTAAATAACTACATAATCAAAAAAATAATAAGCTAGCAAATAATAAGTAGACAATTTATAGCAATAAGTAATCATAATTACGATCGCGGTAAAATGCCCGTAATGAGCGAGCGGAGCTTGGTGCGTAATCATAGCAATAAATATTAGTAATTAACTTATTTCCAACTCGCATGTAAGTATGAATCAGAAAGTGTATTACTTCTGGGTTATTAAGAATTACTGTTTCACCAGTTACCGAATTGCAATTTTTCCCATAGATTTTATTTAGTTTTTCTTTACATACGTGCGCTGACTAGAGCTGCCATTCAATTGTTTATTTATTTTATTTATTTATTTATCACATATTTGCTTTGCCATTACAGATAATAAATCTAATGCGACAAAGTAACTTAAAAATATACTTAATTACACCTTACATGCTACGCAGTACGTGGTCCTTGTAAACTCACTCAGTATACAGGTGATGTCAATAGTATCCGCCACCGTGTTGAGAGTGCGCAGCGATTTATGTATGATTCTTCCCTTAAAATCATCTAAGACATCATCATTCATCATTTTATCATTTGACTGGGTCGTTTATATGAGGGCAGTACCTCAAGCGTGGGTGGCGGGTGGAGTGGACGAACTTCCAAATATTCATGTGGGAATATTGAAGTCAGCACTGACACGACAGCGCCGTAGTGACCCCAAATTGATTTATACTAGGCCCGTACCGGGTCAGCACTGACTTGTCTCGAATTTGGAGTCAGTTACTTACCCTGTGTAAATTTGGCTTTACCCCGCTTCCCCAACCACCTATCTGATATCCCGCTCGCACTGTCAAAACGATACACGGTGTTATCCACACAAGGAAATATTTATTTCTGAACTTTTAATAAACTAGCAGCGCCCCGCGGTTTTACCCGCGTAGTTTCCGTCCCCGTGAGAATATGGGAATAAATATAGCTTATGCTATTTGCTTATAATATAGCTTTCCATTGGTGAAATCAATCAATGGGGGCTATCGCGCATAAATTCGCCGCTAGAGGCTTTCGTGTAGAGTAAAGTCTTCCGAAATGTCAGATGTCATAGAGTTTTCGCGTATTGCGTGCTTTTTTATCACGTATTTTAACTAATATTCATGATGCTGGTCTAGATTGAGCCATTCCTGATTAATTATAACTTGAAGATTTGAGTAGCGGACGGTAGGACCTTATTTGTTAGTACTTGAAGGAAGAATGATTTTAAAATGTTTCATGCTTGTTAATGTTAGGGAAAATATTTTTGAATATTTATCTCAAGTTTACACTATGATGATATACGAAATGAAACAAACTTTTTATGAAGTTATTTGTACTTTAAAATATAAATAGAATTAATGACGGGACCTTACTAAACAGTGGCGCCATCTGGTGAGCTTTAAAACGATAGCCCCCATTTAGGTCCAATAGTTTTTACCTTAAATCGTAACAAATAAACAAACAAAAAAATAACAAATCTTTCCTCTTTATATTATTAGTTAAGATGGTATAACTATGTAAGTAAACAAGCATTTTGGTGACATCTGAAGTATCTATCTTACCACATAATTAAACTAACCAAACTACTGAACACTGTTACCATGGAAACGCTACACTAAACTTGGTTGATAACATAGCGAACTCAAAGCTAATACGACAGATACTTAATTATTCTCAATCAATAATGTTACCTATGTGAAATTAATTACTTGTATTACAACTAATCCTTGAGTGAGCCAATTTGCGTGCATTTCACTATTAGAGGCTTATTGGCTCTTCAGGATTGATCATTAATCTTGGTATTATATTTGGGTTTTGGAATAGAAGAAAGATTTGAGGTCAGTAAGTACCAATTAGGATTCATTTCGAGGAACGAACGAGGGCGAAGCTAAATTAATGTATTGGCTTATGTTAATCCATCCAATTTCATAGGAATAGGGCATAAGTTTTAATGTTTGTATAGTCACACAATTCACAAAAGCTGAAGCGCAAATACAATTATTGTTTTTGGAAATTGTGATTTTTATAACAATTTCACCCAGCAGAAATGACTTCTAGTTTATGCAATTGTTGAAGTGAAAACTTCTTTAGCGGTGTTGTGCACTTTTTGGGATGGGCAAAAACTGTTTAACTCGCGTCAGATCGAATCGGCGGCGCAGGGTGCTTGCGCGAGTGTGCGTGTAGTTTAAGCTAGATGGCGTTGTTTCAAGTTTTTTTTCTACGGCAGCGACATCTTTCGTTATTGCAGAAAGCTATTGAAATTTCTGATATTTAAGGTAGATGGCGTTGTTTCAAGTTTTCACTTCTGCCGGCACTCCCGGAGTGCAAACCGTCTTTTTTTTAAGTTACCTACTATGTCCCATCGTGGGCAAAGCCCTCCCCATATCCTTCCAGGTAATCTTCTCCTGCGCCACCTCAAACCAGCAATCGTGATCAGATCATCTCGCCACCTCTTACAAGTTTATGTGTGGATTATTTAACTGTCTGAAACCGATTCTTTTACTATTTTAAAATTCAGGATCCTAAGTTTTGTCAGTTAATGGATATGATGTCCAAATGATATTCAAAGACTATAGTTATATGATAATTGTACCCTGTTACACCCAAAATACATTCGCGCACTCAAAGCAAATCACGAGCGCAATATGTTCGTAATAAAATCATTTGTAGATGGACTTCACGGTAAATCAGACGTCAATTTTACAATTTTTTGCGAAAAAGTGTAGAGGAAGTCTTACGTAAACAAGAAAATTTTGCTATAACTAGCGAGGTACACTCGTGTATACTTGTACAGTCACACACAAGACTCGTTTTCGTATAAAAATCGAGAAACGCTACATAGAACTTTTCTGCAACGGTGGGTACAGTCGTGAGGTGCAGTTCTAATGAAATGAAACAATTTTTCATGATTGAATTGGTACAATAAATGAACAGACCTATCACATGTGAGTAAGAACGTCTAATAAAATAGAAATTAGTTGTTTTTAGAAACAACTAATTTCACGCTTCTGCTTTAATCAATACGAATTCCAAAAGTACATAGATACATAAAATACACCATGATTGTATTCAATTTGTAGTTTGTACATTGGTGAAACATTGGATACTCTTGCTGCATTTTAAATACCAATCTGTATCTTGTCTTTCCGTGCCCACGGAAGGTTTGGGTGGCAACACTGACAGGTACTCCAGAAAAATATCTGTCAGGGTATGGTGTTCACAGCCACGTCCAAAGTAATTGTCCGTATCGATTTAACTGAACTTGTATTTTGGTAAAAAATCCTAATGCAGTACCTATACAACTTAACATCACGCCTGTAATCCCCGAACGATTAGAGGCAGAGGTGTAATTAATAGTACACCCACATTTTTCCAGCTATGTTTAATGAAGCGAGCCTATTGCCATCAACCGGGCACAAATCCAGTCTTCGTGGTTGCCTTCCTGATCGAAATGGGAAAGCCCAATATCACTGTTCCTAATCCGGACCTCATTCCAAGGAGTCGCGCGTGCGATCACTCAACCAATCAGTTAGTAACAACAACTGGACCTTAAAAAGAACACCGAAAACAAAAACACATCAAACTGTTCACGACGATACCATGAATAAAGAAACCCATCCAATAGAAACTATTATAACAACCTATGAGTTCCTCGTGTACAGTCGCGCACACGAGTGCAGTCGTCGCGATAAAAGCGCCGCGGAAGCATGGAGTGCGCGGTAAACGACAGCCGGTGTCCGCTTCCGGTACATTGCGCGAGGTGACGCTGTGTGCGACTGTACTTTTGTTAGACTCGGTAGTTAGTTGTGGTGTACGCGATTGTACGGCGTGGTGAATGTTTATGGTCGTCTTTTTGTGTGAAGTTTTAGGTGTTTTTGCCCTCATCGTAAACTAAAATAGTCATTTTTCACAGGGTCACAAGATTTTAGCAATTCTGGTAGTTTAATAGTCACTCTTAAAAAACAATATATTTTCATTGACCCTGATATCTGGAACGTTCCAACAATTAAACGTGTACTTTATTATGAAACAAAAAAAGCGCTTCAAAAAGCGGAATACTTATCCCAACATCTCATATTCAATTCTCAACAAAACAACGTTTATTAGCGATACTAAGCGCTTCAACACGTTGACCGTATTTCGGGCGCGTCGGTATCAAGACTTTAGATTTCCCCGAAGACGAGTTGCGAACTTGTCTCGCTTACCCAACTACCACCAACTACATATATGTATGTCTGTTTATGTGTGGAAAAGTGTAAAGTGCTTTAAACTTTAGCTGGACGGGGATAGATGGGGTGGCGCTGTTGCACCGGGGGTTTCGATGAATTTTAAATGGTTAATCGGGTTTTGAGTCGTCAGGCCTTTGGGTAAAGTTTAAGTTGGATTGAGTAATGAATTAGAAAGTGATGCGAGAATGACTGGCAATATTATTTAGCTAATATCGATGATGTAATGCGTCTTGTTGTCAGCTCGTGGTTAGAAGTATCTAATCTCATTAAGAAATACAGAATAGCATTGACAGCCCGTAATTAACACTGCCCACACTCCTCTATGAGAGGTAATGGGTCATAATCCAGTGGTTAGAAATTGAGAATGGTGCGACGAAAATACAGCCATTTAAACTATCTAAACTAAAGATGAATATCCTGGATGAGGCTGGCAGAAGAACGTGGAGCTTGGAACAAACAAGGAGAGGCTTATACCCAGCAGTGGGTGAAGTTGGACTGTGGACGCTGATAATGAAGCTGAAGACATTAGTATTAACCTAAAGTAGCATACAAATAGTGACAGTTGTTGCCATACAACGTGGCAACGCCGCCAGTCTCTTGGGCACATTACCAGCTGATAGCGTTGAAGAGGAGTTTTTCGATGCCCTTTTATAGTTTGTTGTTAGTTTATTTATTTTAGTTTAATAGTTTTTAATTATTAATGTTTATAGTTTGTTTATCCTATTGAATTAAAAAACAGTGACAGATAGAATACTTTTTATTAAGTACACAATATAAATTTACGATGAGCGGTCTTATGGCTAAATGCGATAAAGTGACAGACACAGACTCTTCACCACAAACATCCCCATTATACCTCCCTCTCATTCACTCCACCATAAAAAATGTAAGCACCTCCTTACGCTAACACAGTCCCACTAATCATGTTGAATCAAGCCACCGTTTGATCCAGAAATCCGCCTCACAACAGCCAGTAATCATCCGTAATCATTCGTAATCCACAGCAATTATATCACAAAGCCGTGGTCTTTAATAGACAATCAAAGGGAATAATTTTGGACGGCGATTATTTCAAGTGAAGGCACGAGAGCGGCTGCCCTTAAGGACGGAACGTCAAGTACCACAGTTTAATTAATGAAACCCTGTGATGGTACGCCGGCGGATTTAATTGAAGTTAAGTTGGTTGAAACATGCGCAGGGCGTTGCCGGTGCTGCAAAAAGAGGGTATGGCCGTCTTAATCTTCATTTAAAGACGTTTTTCTGGTGGGTTTTAAAATGGTTCCTGATTGCTGAAAGTACCCGCATTTATTTATTTAAATCGCATGTACAAGAGTGGTACATAGGCGGACTTAATGCCACAAGGCATTCTGTACCAGTCAACCTTTGGGTCAACAGGACAGCATTGTGGTAGAGTACAAAAACAGTAAATAAGGAAATTACCATTTCAGATTTTTCTAAGCATTTGGGATCCAACGGAAATAGTTTTTGGGATTCAACGAAAATACAACGTAATTTTCTTGCGTTTTTTAAATTTGGGATCCAACTTAAATACATGATAATATTTGTGGGATCGAACGCCAAAAATATTAAAATGGCATTCAAAACTGGGAACTGGGACTAAATCGAAAAGGACAGGTTTTTAAAACGAGTGGGATAAAGTCATCATTTGTGCATAGCCGTAAAACTACTTCTTAAACTGAGGTCCATTTATAACTAATTAAAATGTCTGTTATATTTGTGTTTGTTTCGCGAGTCTGTCCTCAGAAAAGTCAGGTAGAATGTACCAACCTCATCTAGTTAACTACACATAAAAGTATAATTTTTAACAAATATTTACCAAATAAATACAAATCATCGTTTAATGCACAGCAATAGTTGTTGACAACATTATTTACTGAACGAGATATACATTTTACAAGGAAATTAAATTGCCATTTCAGATCGAGAGCGAGCGTGCAAAATATAAAATAAACTAAAATGATACATTGGTGTTTATTTCGCCAACCAACTTTGGTATCTAGTGCTAGCCTCATAAATCGTTACCAGCTTAACACCGAGTCGTGTTAGCACGATTTAATATAATATATTATTTTGTTATGTTTAAAGACTTTTAAAAATGTGATTATAAATTATATTTGTTGGTATAATGTTTGTGGTTTATTTTTAATCTTTGCTGAACTTGCTTCTATTTTCACATTAAATAAAAATGTTGGCCTGCATAAAAGCTGCTTACTTAATTTATTTATACATCGCGTTCATGTGTCCAATGACAGTGAGATTTTACAAAAATAAACAGTCTCTAGACTTTAAAGTCCTATGTTTAATGAATGTGAAAAGTGCTGCTTAAAGTGCAGTAAAGTGTGAGTTAGTATTTTTCTAAAAGACAACTACAAACGTAACATACATAACTTCACGCCTGTAATCCCCGAAGGGTTGGGCAGAGGTGTACCTAATAGTACACCCACATTTCACCAGTTACGTTTTAAGTCACATGTAATAGGGGGCGAGCCTATTGCTATCAACCGGGCACAAATCCAGACACCGTGGCTGCTACTGAGAAATTCATGATGGAAAAACCCAATAACACTTTGCATGACCTGGGAATCGAACCCAGGACCTCAGGCTCAGCAGTCGCGCTCACGACCCTAGACCAACGAGGCAGTCAATGATAATGTTTTCATGAAATTGATATTATGCGTCTTAGTAGATGTCACAAATGTCTTCGAACTTTTGTTTAACGGACATGCTGGTTCCGTTACGACGTTTTGTTTTACCGCTTTGAGAGAATGTTATGATTGTATTGTATTGTATAACGGGCTGGTGCCCGCAAGTCGTCGTGCAATGCGCGTATTTTGCGTGCGGTTATGATAATTAAGGTCTTATCCTAATAACAAAGGAAGTGGCGGAGCATGAGAGGGAGAGAACCGCACGTCCCAGCCGCCGCGGGAGAAGCCCCGGGCGTCGGGGGTCACGTGGTGGCTTCCGGCCATCGTAGACGCGGACCTGTGGACGGTGAGTAATGGACTAGCTCACCGTCCGTCCGTCTTATGACGACAGGCCATGTTGACGGCGCGTTCGAGTTCCAAGCGCCTCAAAGAGATGTCAGCTAACAGGGAGGGGCCCGCAAGGGCCGATGCCTACCAGGGCTGCGGGATTGTTCGAAAGAGATACCGCGGCCCTGGAACACAAAAGGCAAGGAAGGAACATGGATGGGTTTTAGTCAGTAGTCTTACACTCCCTTCCGCTGCCCAGAGCGGGAGAAGTCATTTGATAATTTCCCATCCGAAAAAAAAGGTCTAATCCTAAGGTGGCCGCTGACTGCAAGCCGCAGCAGCAAAGACACTCAATCGTAACTGTCGACTGATCGAAGCGACACGACTGGCTCCATGTTTATGCTTCAGTAGATGGTGAAAATGCTGCCTGCAATCATCTTTGTAATTGTGCCTCTAGGTAAAAAGTTAACCTAAATTATTTCAATTTAATTAAGATTTGTATACTTAATCTGTTCTCAAATAACCTTATCTTATAAGTCGAGTCATATTTCGTATTCATGAAAAATTTTGTTTAGCCGTTATTTTTCAAGCTCTGCCGATGACACAAAACATAATATTTTTACACCGGAGCTAAAATAACAGAGGAATATAAGAAAATCCTGTTTTTATGCGGTTTAAGTTACGAGCGTGCGCGTTATAAAGTTATGTCGATACAAGTGGTATCGTAAATAATACGTTTATTTTTAATGTGCTCTTAAAATTTTACAAAACATTTTATATGTGTAGAGCTCATGAGAATTATGATATGGGATATAAGGATTAAAAGAGTTGTTGCTATAATCTGGGGCTGATTTTGTGATTGCGAAAATACAAAGCATAATATTTAGCAGTATATTTTCTCCTACAACTTATTGCAAGACTTGCACTTGGCGCGTCAACAGAAACAAGCTCTAATTGCTACGGCGTAGCTACGCTAGCTACGCTCGTAGCTATCTCGTAGCCAATAATATTATTCAACAAATTCTTCACTACATCTTCTTTATATATATAATTCTACTGTGCGTGTGTATGTCACTGAACTCCTCCTAAACGGCTGGACCGATTTGAATGAATTTTTTTGTATGCGTTTGGGTGGCACCCTGGATGGTTTAGATTCACAAATTAGCCCGACAGATGGCGCTGCAGTCGTTAGATAACGACTGCAGCGCCATCTGTCGGGTTTGACGCAGACGAAGTTGCGAGGGACACCTAGTAAATTACCTCTGCCGTGTCTGTCTGTTTGTTCGCGATAAACTCAAAAACTACTGCACCGATTTTTATGCTGTTTTTACCAATGGATAGAGTGGTTCTTAAGGAAGGTTTTAGTATATAATTTGTAATTTCTTGTTGCGGGAACGGAATCAAAATTTCATGATTACTGTTGGTCGCGATAACCGACATCCACGCGGGCGAGGCCGCGTTAAAGCTAGTGTTAAATATTTTTTCTCTAATATCAAACCTTATTTTTAACTATAAAATCAACAAAAACAGCCTTAACATTTGAATTAAAACTTCTTTTCATTGTAAACCGCTCCCTCTGATCCCTCGCACCCGCAGGTCAGCCATGGACCTCAGACGTGGATTCAGCGCATTATGGCGTTGACACGGGTCTCGCAGCTTACTCGACGTTATATAAATGTTGCCTCTTACTTCTCATTATTGTCACTTTTTGCAAGCAAGCCGAATATTTTTATGACGGCTGACAGTTTATAAGTTGGCTGTTGATGAAGATTTTTCGTGAATATATTAGTTTGTGTTACGTCGTGTATGTATGTATTTAGGCTTTTACGTAATCAGTTTTTGAAGTTATACTTCTTTTGGTGCGTTAGAGAAAAATGATCAGAGTAAATTTTTACGATGCGCGCGCACACCGTCACGAAAAACGGACACCCTACAGTTAGCCAGTCATCATTTTAGTTTTATACGCCAAAGAAGTATAACTTCTTACGTGCGTATAAGCACACACACTTTTTTAAATCTCTATCAGGGCAGGACATGACTTCGAAGGTTTGCCTCATGCCTATTTCCTCACGGCAAACTTTTGCTTATGATTATCAAGAAACACAATCATAATCTGCCTAGTCTTTTTCCAAGTATGTTAAGGTCGGCTTCCAGTCTAACCGGATTCAGCTGAATACCAGTATTTTACATGGAGCGACTGCCTATCTGACCTCCATAACCCAGTTAGTACTGGGTAATACGATACCGAATGGTAAGGCTGGGTGTCAGACTTTTGTGCCACTCCCACTAAACATAATAACATATTCCGTACTATTCTCTACTAGTTAATAGTGTTAGCACCGACCAAACTTAGTTTTTTAGGGTTCCGTACCCAAAATGTAAAACGGGACCCTATTACTAAGACTCCACTGACCGTCTGTCACCAGGCTATATCTCATGAACCGTGATAGCTAGACAGTTGAAATTTTCACAGATGATGTATTTCTGTCGCCACTATAACAACAAATAATAAAAATATAAATTATTTAATAATTAAAGGGGGCTCCCATACGAGAAACGTGTTTTTTTTCGGTTTATAGTACGGAACTCTTCGTACGCGAGTCCGACTCGCACTTGGTCAGTTTTTTTAAACTCACCTCACCATGAATACAAAATCGGTAATCTCAATCTCATACACCACTAAATATGAGTATGTATCCATCCCTTCAAAGTCATCATCATCTGCCTTTTCCCAACTATGTTGTGGTCGGCTTCCAGTGTAACCGGATGCAGCTGAATACCAGTATTTTACATGGAGCGACTGCCTGTCTGACTGTTGTCAGACTTTCTGGGCCACTGACTCTGTAACGACTGTCAAAGCTCTACAAATGACAGCCGAGACCAACGGCTTAACGTGCTTTCCGAGGCACGGAGGAAACTCGGTATGTAAGGGTGGTCACCCATCCATAGACCAACCTAGGTAAGCACGGCTGAACCTAAAGATCGACCCGAGCGGCTGTTATTACTTAGCCACGAGCTCCTCCATTCAAAGTAACAATGTCATAATGTTCTTCTAGAAAAAAAAAATAACTTTAAGAGCGTGTAAAAATATTTTCGCCATTCTGACTTGAAACTAACTTGACATGCAGCTGTTATTTTATAGATATGTCTCTTTTACTTTAGTTTTACTGCTACTCCTGAGCGTTTTATCTTCTTCACTTTTTATGATGTTTTTACTACTTTAAATGTAAACTATTCACTTGGGACATGCGATATAGGTGTGTTATATGCTGCTAAAACTTATGTCGTTTAGTTAGAAGTTGTAAGCGCTACTAGAGCAAGAGGTCCGTCAAAAAGATTCCCAGGTCTGTCACTGTTATTGGGTTTTTTGATCGGGAAGTATCTCAGTAGTAGCCTGGAATTTTTATTTGTTTCTGGTTAATGGCAATAGGCTTGCCCCCATTTACATGAAAATGAAATACAACTAGCAAAGTGTGGATGTAGGTCATCATCACTATTCTCCTGCAAATGAATTGGGGTAAGCCCAATACATTTGGGGTCTGCGCAGCATGTCTTTTTCTTCCATACTTCTCTATTACTCGTCATCTCTGCAGTCACCATAAATAAATTTGGTGTGCCATAAATAAAAGTGTGGACAGCTATAATAAATTCTATTTCTTTGTCAATGTTCTCATTCAAAAGTGCCTTTTGGTGAACAAATTAAAACAAATGGTTTTTATTTTGGTCTTTGATTTAGATCATCTCTGCCTAACTCTTCAATAAAATATGAAAATATGTTTGATATTATGTAACATGATGTTAGATAAAATCTATGCTGCAATAGGTTATGTTTTGGGGTCAGCTTCCAAACTAACAAAATGTTATCGAATATCATATTTTAAACGGAGCAGCTGCACTCCAGCGCCGGCAATCCAATTATCATCAATTTTTTATCCCGAAGGCTATGCTGACGTTTACGTGGATACATTTTTAGCGATATTTTTCAAGTTAAAAATACGTGGTCACTCGATCCGACAAATAGACACTTACTTTTTGGTGTAGGTATTTTATTTATGCTCATAATTAGTATTATGTTAGAAAATAGAGCATTTCATCAGCATCATCTTAATGTCCCTGCCCTGACGTCGACCCCGAGTAACATGGGCTTGTCTCATGTTGGGACAAGCCTATGTTACTCGGGGTCGACGTCACATGTTTTTGTCTGCTATTTTCTCATATCAGTCGTCACGTTATCATTTATGATACGTTTAATTGAAAATATCAGCCTCTGAAATGAAGCTAATAACCAAATGCAAAGCGTAGATCCTTATGCTTTTGTGGAGCTCGTGGTTAAATAATAACAGCCACTTGGGTCGATTCTCAGGTTAATGGTAGGTAAGTGGTAGATGGGTGATCATCCGTTACATATCAAGTTTTCTCGGTGCCTCGGAAAGCAGGTAAACCGTGGGTCCGTCAATTGTGGATCTTTGACAGTCGTTAAGTAGTCAGTGGCCCGAAAGTCTGACAACCAGTTTTACTAACTGAGTTGTGGAGTTGGGTACGGCAGTCGCTCCATGTAAAATACTGGTATTCAGCTACACTCGTCTAAACTCCTTTCAAGTAAAACATAACATCACGCCTGTAATCCCCGAAGGGTTAGGTAGAGGTGTACCTTATAGTACACCCGCATTTCGCAAGTTATGTTTAAGTCCCATTTAATAGGGGGCGAGCCTGTTGCCATCAACCGGGCACAAATCAAGACTCTTGTGCTGCTACTGAGAAATTGCTGATGGAAAAATCAAATAACACGGCCTACCTGGGAATCGAACCCAGGACCTCATGCTCAGCAGTCGCGCTTACGACCACTAGACCAACGAGGCAGTCTTTTCAAGTAAAATAATTTCAGGGCTTCTGACTACCACAGCAACAACTAAACTCATCCAAAGTCGAATCACACAACAGTATCTGATTGATAGGTCCCTACCAAATATTAAACCCACTCGCTGAAGCACTCAAATCAATCCTCTATTCAGCCAAAACCTTTTAGAATGAAACAAACCAAGTGAAAAATAAAACAATAAAAAATGCTTCTATGAAAAATAACCATTTGTCTATAGAAACAATGCCTGACAGTTGATGAATCACAGTTTCCTAAAGCTATTAGATTTAGCATAAATCTGGCTAGACTGATTTGTTATAGTTGTCTGGAAAACAATATACTTTATAAAAATAACCATAATATAAAAACGCCCTTTGAGTTCGTCATTCGATCTAGCTAGAAAAATGTCTCAACATTATAAATTGATGGATTTATTTTCAATATAAACTAAATTATTTTGAGATAACGAATACAGAATTTTAGGAACAGATAATTAATTATAAGAAAACAGTTGGCTTGTTACAATGGTGGTTTTATCAAATATAGGTGCAAACTCTAAAAATCATCGGCAAAACCCTACCTTCGGATAAATTGTGGATGCGGCTCTAAATATGGACACCTCATAGACTCGGTCATATACAGGGCGTAAACAGACTCTTCACGAAGCCATCAACAAAGCATTATGTACATCAAACTAAGTAACTTTACGCAAAAATTAATGCTGGGAAACGACTTTTTTTTTCGGGCTGAAAAATCACGTTTTGCGGTAGGACTCAATATAACACACTCAATACATTGTGCTGATGGATGGATTGAGGAGTAATGGGGTCCTGGAGGTGTTTAAAGTAAAAATATTACATTAAAAACATGTATTTAAAAACAAACTTGTGAAAAAGTTGGAACTTTCACCCCCAATATCTCCATAAGTAGAAGGTTCCCAGGTATGGTCTAGAAAACAAAAATGATCGCAATGACGGGGAGAATAAGTGCCTTTCGGCTTCGCTAAGAGTCTGTTTACACCCTTTATTATATCACCATCATCGCACGCATCTGTATTACCGACGATAACCGATGATTACCGAAGCGCATACTTTTCCTGGGAGATCTATATCCCGGATTGAGTAAGTTATACCTTAGTATATGGGGTGAGCTTCCGCTCTTCGTCAACTTTTCATATTATCTCTTCTGCCGGGACTCGAACAAAATGCCCCATACTCAACAGTCGTGCTTGCGACCACCAGACCAACGGGTAGTCGACGCAAAATACTATTAAACAAACAGGAATAATTGGAAACGCAGCAAGTAGTGCTGCGTTTCCAATTATTCCTCCACCTACACCAATCCTCCCATCTAATATTGGTAAAAGGGACTGTTCTAATAAGATTTCAATGACGGTTTTACCCCTGATCTTTGAACGTTAATTAATCGTTTAAGGTGCTGTCAAACCTACCGGACTGGACTCCGGACTACGGACTTAGACAAATAATGTATCTACTGAAATAATTTATCAATGTTATTTGCACATCACGGGAGCTGGACGCTTCTAAAAGTGCCAAAATCGTCGCCGAATTTTGGGTTAACTTAATTTAAATTATCGTCGACACGCTAAGAAGGATACAACATCACGCCTATAATCCACATAGGTTAGGCAAACGTGTACCTATTGGTACACCCACATTCCGCCAGTTATGTTTAAGTCCTATGTAATAGGGGGCGAGCCTATTCGACTGGGCACAATTCCAGATTTCGTGGGTGCGGCTGAGAAATTCCTGATTGAAAAATCCAATAACACTTTGCCCGACCTGGGCAATCGAAACCAGGAGGTCATGCTCAGTGTCGCGCTTGCAACCATAGACCAACGAGGCAGTCAACTAAGAAGAATATCTATCAAAATTCAGACAGCCAGTCCGACAGTCCGCAGACAGTTCAGATTCCGGCCGGTTTTGCGCACCTTAAAATTGCCAATAACTATATAGTCTCACAACTTCTTTGCCTCAAACAATTGTTTTTTTTTCACTTCTACTGCCAAATACAACTACAAAAAGGGAAAAAACCAGCCAGTACCCACCAGTAAAACCCAAACACGCCAATAATGAGAGGAACACAAGTAACACATAAAAAAATCAACGCGCGTCCGAATCCTAACGAGTTTGACGTAGGTCGGCCATGACAGCGCGTGACGTCACAAAAACCTTTAAGAACCAGGATTTGAGCCGACTTTTGGAAGTGGAGTGACGGGTTGCATGCTGCTAGTTGGAGAGTTAATGGCATGTAATGGAATATTCTTGTTTTTGTGGATCGTTTTCGTGCGGTAAGATTAACAACTGTTGTTGGAGAAAAAGGCAACATCTTAAGGAACCTCTTTTTTGTAGGTCCTCCTGAGCATATATGCTATTGTAACACTGGGGCATATCATATTTTAGTGAAAAGTATCTGTTCACTTCTGCTGAAGACACTTTGATTTGTTATTACTGATCAGATTGTAGTAAATATTCGGCTCAAAGTCTTTATAAGAAAGAACGTGTTTTGCGATTCTTTAGTTAAGATAGCGGAAAGCGTAATCATTGTCATCATCATATCAACCCGGGATCCGGGACCCTATGCTGGATATAAATAAATAAATTTCATTTATTTCAGGCCAGAGACCCATATACAACAACGACAGATACATATCATCATCATCTGCCTAGCCTTTTCCCAACTATGTTGGGGTCGGCTTCCAGTCTAACCGGATGCAGCTGAATACCAGTATTTTGCATGGAGCGACTGCCTAACTGACCTCCACAACCCAGTTGGTACTGGGAAATACGATACCCCTTGGTAAGACTGGTTG
Source organism: Lycophotia porphyrea (assembly GCA_950005105.1). Taxonomy (NCBI): domain Eukaryota; kingdom Metazoa; phylum Arthropoda; class Insecta; order Lepidoptera; family Noctuidae; genus Lycophotia; species Lycophotia porphyrea. The sequence goes on along the minus strand of OX465390.1, from coordinate 18,531,808 downwards.
TCAGACTTTTTTTGGGCCACTGACTACTTAACGGCTGTCAAAGATCTACAAATGACAGCCGCGACCAACGGCTTAACGTGCTTTCCGAGGCACGGAGGAAACTCGGTATGTAATGGGTGGTCACCCATCCACAGACCGACCTAGGCAAGCACGGCTTAACCTTAAGATCGACCCGAGCCGCTGTTATTATTTAGCCACGAGCTCCTCCGACAGATACACATACAAACACATAAATTATAAAACCTAAATGCTAAGCTAGTGACAGTCTTTATAAAAAATAATAATAATCTAAATCTAAATTCAAATCAAAATTCAAATTCAAATTAAAATTACAATTACAATTAAAATCAGATTAAAATAAAATCAAAACTAAAACAGTATCATAACATTAGTCAGCACATGAACCATGCAGCAGTGGTTCACGTACTGACAGTCGAAACGTTCAGTAAACCATTCTTCTGCCTGCCACACTTCCCATTTCTGTGCGGCATTTATCCAGGTGTTTAAAGTATCATGATTTAACCAAAACCCTGTACCTACCTAATTATCTTAACACTCAGAGACTCTTGGAAAGGCTCGGAAACTGTGGATGGATATTTCAAAAACCGACTAACAAACACTTCAAAATTAACTGCCGTGCCTTAATTTTTTCTCCTACACCACAAACGTTTCTAATTCCCAAACTTTCACACCTTTAAATTTTAACGTTTCCCAAAATAATCGAAAGAACGGCCATTAAAGAAACAAACTAAACCATTACTGGAGTTAGGGGCAGTACGTTTTCATTACCACCGTCGAGAACGAAGGGAGAATTCGATTCTGCCTGTTATTGCCTCTTAATGGGTAATGAAGCTTCTTTTAATATATGTGCAGGTTGTGTTAGGTTGGAGAAATTTGTGAAGCTGTAAAGTAGGTTTATTTACATCATAACAACAAGCCTGTAATTCCCGGAGGGTAAGGCAGAGGTGTACCTAATAGTACACCCATACTTCGCCAGTTATATTTTTAAGTCCAATGTAATAGGGGGCGAGCCTATGGCAATCAATCGGCCATAAATGCAGACTCCGTGGCTGCCCCAAAAACCCAATTACACGTTGTCTGACCTGAGAATCAAACCTGGGACCTCGTGCTCAGCCGTCCAGCGCTTGCGACCACTGGACGAACGAGGCAGATACGTTTATTTTGTTGTCAAATAATTATATATAAGGGATTTTGGTTTAATGATCAGATTTTTCCTTTGGATATCTTATTACTTATGCATTTTCAGTTCCTTACCGTCAGTAAGTTTGAGTTTCACAAAGAAAAATAAACTTCTTAGCCTCAGTAGTTCAAAAATGTAGCCTAAGACAAGCGAATGTGATATATAATCTGTCAGTGATAAACTACAGTAAAAATTTAAAGAGTTCTTTGCGGTAGAAACACAGGTTTAGCCTCATAGACAGAAAAATAATAAAATCGGAAAAATTATATGTTGATTAATTTTAGACCGTATCTTACTGTTTTAACCAAGATAAAGCAAATGAATGAGGCAAATGAGAAAGCTGTCCAGTTTGCTACGTTGGTCGAACCAAATATGTCGGATAAAATATTTTTTCAACAAGTGGCACAGTTTTACTTACAATTATCTATTCATAACAATCACATTCCACTTCACAAAATAACACAATAATTGCAGCTTACAAATATGCTAGATTGCCTTCAATTAGGGCGGCAATCAAAACACACGTTATTTAACAACAAACTCCTAATAACCAGCGGCATTTGTTTACGAAATTAGACCATAATATCGTGTGAAATATCATTGTTTGCGCACCTGGCCGTTATTTGGAGCAAATTGAGCGTGAAGCGTTGGGGATTAGCATTGCAACTTACTGAGCTTGTTTTGGATAGTTCGGCCGATATTACCTGCCTTCCAGCTAATAATAATTTGAAATTTAGGACAAAATATGCCTACCAAATACTCGGCAGGGTTGACTATTACTCTCTCTAGCCACTATAGGTTGGCGCGGAAAACCCTCATGACAACATTTCTTTCTGCCTAAAATTTGTAGCAAGATTATTGAGAAGTTTGCATTTGAGGCGATTAAAAACTTATGCTATGGTAAAAATACGCTTTTGGAACCGTAGTACTGTTTATTTTTAGGTTATCTGATACCGTATTCTTGGCACGAGAAATTCTGTATTTACGTAAGCTAGAAAAATATCAGTTTCTTTAGAGTAGGATCAGCAGTTTCACTGGCCTTCACGGATGTACAAATCACTTGTGCTGGCAAAAAAATCAAAATTCACCATATCATACGCCTAGCGCCTCTTCCTCACAAATTCTCTCGAACATTTCCATCATGAAACACCCAACATTAACCAAGTATTGACGTATCATACGTCGGCCGACCCACGCAAATAAAATTATCCACGTACACCGTAATATTCGGTGATAATGTGTAATTTTCAATAATACGAAAATCAATACGAGCTACGTAGGCTATTACGTCACTAATTGAGTCCCGCTCGCCCATTGGCTGGTTGCCAACAGTTCAGCTTTTCACTTCAACGGGATTATGCGGTTCTCTATATTGAATTCGATTGGTGTTTTGTTTCCCAGTTTTCGAGTTAGAAGTGAATTTTGTTGGCTCTTGTCGACTTTGGATCCGGAATAGGCGTTTTAGGAGTTTTGTCATTATGCAGGTTTTTAATGGAGACTGTGTCAAGTTGATTGTGATTGAGTTGGTTTTTTTGGTTGTTTGGTTGAAGATTATGAGTTAGAATAATCAGATCAATATTTCAGTTCTTATGCAATTGGCGTTGTCCCATGTTACTTAGAGTCAGCGCCAGACGTTTTTTTTCTTCAGTTCTCCCCTGTGAATCGTTACGCCAGCATTTATTTCTCGTTCTTTAATAGTATTCCTCACATATTTCATCTTTTATTTTATTCTAAAAAGAAAAACTATATTCCATATTTCCAAGCAGAAATAATCCTAGGATATCTCTTACGATAGAATCAATGTGTTTCGATCGTGATCAAAAACGAATCAAATCTTGAATGTAGTTCAAAAAAATCATCCAATTTTACTATCATCTTTGACGTTACCGGATAAAAAATATGCAAGGCCAAATCCGTCAACGACATTTCCCAAGAATTCAGCGCCAGCCGTCCAGAGCGGCAAGTCAGCGTTTATAAATTCACAGGCCTACCTCGGATTAAGCTCCAGACGAGATATCTTCATTGTGTTTTATTGTAGCCTTCGCTGAGGTTTTGACGGTATATAATTTAAATTATTCCATTATGAAGACGACCATTCCTCTTTGGATGAGCTTCGGGTAATATCGTCGTTTGCTTTATCTTTTCTGGTTGGCTTCTGAGCTTGAGTTCGGGTAGTAAATTTACTAGAAAAATGCCTACGTGGACTTCAGAATTTAAATTAGGTAGGGTTTATAGTAACCTAAATTCACGAAAATATATTAAAATTCATTTCATTTTAATAGTTCAGTGTTCCGCTACTGTTTATCAAATTTGAAACTTTCATAATCGTCGCCATTATCTACAGTCCGACTTCACACACTGCTACCCGGTTTTTTTTTTAATAATTAGGCAGTTTAAATCTGTTTCCATTCTCCGTTATTTAGAACATCTTATACCGAGTTTTGAAAGCCAGGATTTATAATATCAAAACTACTGTTTCCATAACCACTTTGCCCATAAAGCATTTTTCCAGCTCTACTGAAAGTAACTAACCAAACAAAGATTTTGATGGCAATTATTTTCTCACGTTTAATTTTATTAAACCGACGGAATTTTCTCCTCCATAAATTGGGTTTTAAAAATTAAACCTAGACTTTGCTCACATCGTGGCTGACTTTTTGGCATAAAAAAATAAATCTGGAGCTTTGTTGGAGGAAAATAAGTGGTGTTCCGCAGGGTACTATTTTAGGTCCGCTATTATTTATGTCATATGAGATCATCATGCTTATTAAGATAATATGTATCGAAGCTGTTTGATGTGATAATATTAATTAAATAAGATTAATAAGTACCTAAACACTGTTTGAAGGAGGAGTAGAAGAAACAGAGGCTTGAAAAGAAACCTAATAAGACATCGTATTCGACTATCAACTTTTAAATAAAAATCATAGTTTCATTGCAGCTATAAAAGAAAAGTTATTCATGTATTTGCGAGTTCCCAATGCAGCAATTTGTCCCAATCCTATTACGTTGCCAAATCAAGTCAAGTGTCAGCTTCAATTTTGAAACTGTGTTTATTATTCTGAGTTTTAACAATAACTTGTTTTGATTGGAGGGGTGTTGCGATATCTCCGTTAATTGCCGTCAGCTGGCATCATGCCAGCCCCGCATTGTAGCAACGTACAACGTACATACAGACAAAAATTTCATTGTTTTCGGTTTTTAAATGCTGTTTTACTGATATGGGTGGGGTTTTGACTGTATTTATGTGTATCTTCGCCATTCTTTTGTTTTGCATCGTTTGACCTTTGATTTTGACTGTTTGTGGATTAATGTGACGCAGTGTGTAGACTTGTTTCTATGAAATTTTATGAAAACGCTTTAGCATAATGCTGCCGTTTTCATAGAGTTAATTAGAAATTAGGTTGCCGGTGTGGTTTGTGGTTGCGGCCGCTTTAGGAAATACCCTAGGTAAACGCTTCTGGTCATCATCATCATTTCAGCGGAAACACGTCCACTGCTGGACATAGGCCTACCTCAAGTGTCGCCACATTGACCAGTCCTGTGCGACTCGCATCCAGCGGATCCCCGCAACCTTCACCAGGTCATTCATCTAGTGGGAGGCCTTCCAACGCAACGTCTTCCGGTTCGCGGTTGCCACTCCAGAATTTTTCGGCCGCATCGGCCATCCGGTCTGCGAGAAAAAAAAATGGCTCTGTTTTTAAACAAATTCACTATCGATGGATTAAAGTAAAATCCACCACCTCCCGTGGCCCCACTGCCATTATGTCAAAATATCAAAGACTGGGGACGTATACCGTCTACATCGACGCACTTTCACCGCTTCTGGACTCCCTATACAAGTTCTCCCGTCCTGTCATTTGTTGCTTTCTTCCCCTTTCTAGACCGTCCCACATCTAGTGTGCAAACGGGACAGCATGCCTTCGCTCATTAGAGATATATTAATAGGTGTGTGATACCTAGACACTACGTAGAGTGCATTGTTCCCGAAGGGAAGCCGGCAGGAATCGGCTTATTAGGTGCCTTCGGGCCTGGTGTGTGTCGAAAAGAGAACAATAATCTACTCGAAAATGGTAATCAGTTATTCCAATGATAATAAAAACAAAATGAGGCGGATATGTTACTAGTGCGCATTGTGAGGACTCAAAAACGTCCCAATTGGCACATCTTGTTTTTATTCCGAGTCAAAAAAATCATAATATATGCCTCGACAAAACATTTCAAGCGCAATCGTTCAAATGATAGCTATCTCTTTTACTTACGTGTTTATTCTATACTTTGTACATGTACATGCACATTAGTGGAAATTTTCTACATGATTGTGTGCACTGTAGGTATGTATATACCACCACGACCAGATTTTAAACGTCGGTAATTACGAAAGTAACATATCTCATGTACAATATCCTCGAGATAATCTCGGTAGTCCTACTACTTACCGCCTACACATCCTATTTACAATTGGAAACAACAAACTCCTGAACACCATTAATGTTAATATACCTTAATGTATGTTGGTCGCAATGATATTCTCTAAGGGTGGAACAGAACTCGAACCCATTGATTATACTGTGTGAGTTAAGTGAAGCTTGCTAATTGAATCTGTTATAGTCGTTACTTAAACTTTTGCCATGAAAGCGTTAATACGGGAGAAGGCTAATACAGTAAAATGAGATTTGTAGATAAAATGTTACGGTGATCAGTTGGCACAAATCCCGACTTCGTAGCTGCTACTGTGAAAATACTTACACCTTTGCATGATCTGAGAATTGAATCCAGGATCTCATGTTCGGCAGTCAACGCGCTTGGAACCGTCCAAACGCAACTTGACTAACTAAAGAATACTGTGTTGTGAAGGTCAGATAGAAGGCGCTCCGTGTAAAATACTAGCCTTCAGCTGTATCTAGATTAACTGGAAACTGAATCCAATGTAGTTGGGAAACGGGTAGGCAGGTTTGTAATAACGGAGATTGGTGTTCTTTATCTTTTCCTGATCTACAAGTTCTACTTTAAATATTAACAAGGGGTTGCATTGACGATTTTTCTTTTTTTCGTTGGAAGATAGACACAAAGAAAATGACTCGCAATAAAAAGAAAGAAAGAAAAAAAACAATATTTTAATGTCGCAGAGACATGTCGGGCATCCAAAAAAAACAACGGGTCGCACTCCGGGAGCGCCGGCAGAAGTAAAAACTTGAAACAACGCCATCTAGTTTAAATATCAGAAATTTCAATAGCTTTCTGCAAGAACGAAAGATGTCACGGCCGTAGAAAAAAAACTTGAAACCATCTAGCTTAAACTACTCGCACACTCACGCAAGCGCCCTGCATCGCCGATTCAATCTGACGATCTAACGCGAGTTTAACAGTTTTTCTCCATCCCAAAAAGTGCACAACGTTGCTAAAGAAGTTTTCACTTCAAAAACAAAAAAAAACCTATAAAAAGTCTCACAGTCGTCATGTTGTTGGTTTTTTCGTGTCACCTATTAAAGAACACTAACTTGGTTTACCAAAACAAATCTAATGATATGTTAATTACATAAATCCGTTCCGCGGTTTAGCAAGATATGAGGTAGGTAATAAAGAATATGGAACTTTGGTTTTAGTTGAGACTGACACAATATCGCTATAGCAACAAAATCACGAGTTTATCACTACGAATATCTCCCGCTGAAAACACTACCAAGCTCACCTTCCTGCACCAAACGTCAGAAAATTACCCCCAATTCCCAGCCACGCATGCTTTACCCCAAAAACGTTCCTCACTTTAACTCACCTTATCCCTACTACGACTTTTATAGCTTCTCCTTGCTAACTTTTGATAGCGGTTATAAACGTTACGATAACGTTATATATAACGTTATACGCGGCACACTCAGCGAAACGATGCTGGATGCGCGCACCTTTTTATTTGGCAGTTTGTCTTAAAAACGTATTATTTTAGTATAGAGGTGTAATCATTTCTAGTATTTAATGGTGATGGTCCGTGGTACAGGTTTATGGCGGTAACTTCGTCGATAATGTTTGGGTTTTTTGTTTGGATCGTTAGTACTTCTATGTTTTGGTTGTCTAGTGTTTTATTTTGTTTTTTCGATGACAATTGTTTGTAGTGTCGTTGGAAATATCATGTAGGCTTTTGAATAAAATTATTAAATTGGTGTGGTGGTATAAATAAATGGTGTTCTGTTGGCTTATAAAAAATAAATATACAATATAAGATATTTTCTACAAAATAATTTTTTTTTTATTTTTTTTTTATTTATCATTACTTACAACTATTTTTACAGGCACAACCCAATGCAATAGTGAAGCAACTAACAACTTATCATCTATAACTGATTACATATAATGTTATCCTTGTGAATTCACTCAGTGTACAATTAAATATGTCTATCTCCTCTGCTATAAGGTTAAGAGTGCGAAGCGCCCGCGTCAGAATAAAAAATAATATAAAACAACATATAAAATAATATTACAAAAATAGAAAACCTTTAAATAATATTACGAAAACAACAACAACGTTCTTATGATAAAAAAATGGCGCCATGTGTCTTTCGAATCATGATTGAATTAGATTAGAAAATTTAGTGGTGTGTTAAGAGTCTGATTGTCAAATTTTTAATTAACACGAGCCAAGCCGCGGGCAAAACCTAGTTTACTCATCATCTTCCTGCCCCATTCTACTTGGGGCCGGCGCAACACGTTTTCTTCTTCCATTCTCCCCTGTCAGACGTCACGGCATCATTTACTCCTTTCTCTTTCATATCAGTCTTCACACAATCCATCCATCTTTTCGGGTAAAACCTAGTTTACTATAAAGAAATAAAAAATTAGCAGCAGGTAAAGAAAATTGTCAATACGAAAAGATCGCTAAAAGATTTGCCATCCGACGTATATCTGTCGTCTAAATTCCAATTGCCTAATGCAAAATCACTTTGATTTAATTTCCAATTAACAACTAGAACACAGAACATGCTAAAATCGGTTGAAAACAAACTTCTGATTCAAAACTCGTTGAAACCGCCAGGTCTGCTCACCTTGCTTTCATTTCAAACAAAAGACCGGAATTTTAACACCAACGGATATACTGAACTCCAGAAATTAATTTAAAAGTCATTTCAATGGCTTAATTATTTTCAGAGAACTTTCTCGAAATTATTTTGTTGGTTACCTGCTGCCCTCTGGTGGCAAAGTTGCGAAATAAGTCTGTGATTTTATAACGTAAAAACCGGCCAAGTGCGAGTTGGACTCTGGCATGAAGGTTCCATACCAACGTAGAAGGGGAGACCCCTTAGATTTTTAAATATCAACTATCTGCCAATTATGGATCATGAGATACATAATAGGCAGACAGCTGAAGTCGAAGTTGCCCGCTGGCCGATAGGCGGACGGATCGACGGACGGACGGACGGACAGCTGAGTCTTAGAAATTTCCGTTGGTTACATTTCGTTGTCTTAACAAGTTTGATATATAATATCTAGACGCTAGACGACTCCGATCAAATCTTTCTCTATTATAGATGCCTTCTAGCAACAATAGTACAGTAATCTTCTCAAAGTCTCCCGTAACATGACCTAGATCGTACAAAAACATCGTAGCGAGCCAAAATCACAACAACATCCAATCACTAACTACGGCTAATATCGCCAATCGATATGAGAACCGGATATAAAAGCACTTTCGGATAAATAAACAACGGATATTGGGTTTTATCAACTTTGCCCGGGTGGAGTGGGCGAAGATAAACACGGTACGGATAAATTTGAATCTCCAAATGTTTTGTGTTAACCTGTTTTTGAAGAAATGTTGGTTTACGTTCGTGGGCCGGGTGAGTAAGGATAGTAGGTCCTTTCAGGAGTGTATCATCCCACAATGTTTGGTAATGGCGACCTTCATTGTTAGATGTTACACAAAGTTCAAAACGACAGTTTGTTTTCGATACCCTTCTCTCTGTCTCTCTCTCTTCTTCAATCTTTGGCCTTTTTTTGACGTGAAAACGTCTAATAAATCGATGAACGCCGGCTGCATGCACGAAAAAGTGTCCCGGTACGCTCATTGTGCATGCGCCGCATCTATCTCTCTTCCACTCGATTTTATGACGTTTTCACGTTAAACTATCGTCTGTAAACCAACTTTACAGACAAGCAATTTTTGGCGGTTTTGTGTCAAGGCAATTCAGTTTCTTCCAACCGCTTTAATGAAATCGTCTGTCCACCTAGTTGGTTGTTTTCCACATTCCTCCGTACACTTAGTATTAAATAATAGCAAAATAACAATGTGTCACAAAGGCTAAAATCCCTTGCAGCGTCGTTGCCTTGACACAACTAATAATGTAATGAGATTAACTTGATCGATGACAGGACCTGCCACGAGCAGTAATTATGTTAATACATCGCAAAAACGAATTTAATGTACCAAAAATACAAACTGACACAATTGACAACGATTCCAGTTCTAAAAAATGTCATTTGAACTTCTGAAACACAAAAATACCTTTTATATAAAAAACCTTTTCCCAGAAACACACTAAACAAAATGCACGTGTGTATCACCAGCACACAAGTGTCACAAAACATCAAACATGACATTTAACTTCACCTCTCAACTTTAAACACGTGTCACAAACAGAATACATTGCAAACAAACAAGTTGCGAACATGCAGCGAACATAAATAAAAACACAATATTACGCGCGGAAATCCTCCATGATTACTGAGCACATGTTTGCATTCAACAATTGTAACACAATTTTAACAAACAAAGCTTGATCCCCATTTAAACTGTGTTTTGCGTGCAAATATCGAAAGTTCGAGATTTCATTTCCTCTTGGAACGATGGGCGCTTTTCATAACTCATTATATCGTCCGGTATTGTCCGTGCGTGTTCGGGAAACATCGGGGAAGTTCGGTGTTTTGCGTGGGATTGGAAACTTGATTAGAAAAATGTTGTTTTTTATTATTTTTCACTAAAAATAATGATGGGTATCTGCCTAGCCTTTTCCCAACTATGTTGGGGTTGGCTTCCAATCTAACCGGATGCAGATGAATACCAGTATTTTACATGGAGCGACTGCCTATCTGACCTCCACAACCCAGTTAATACTGGGTAATACGATACCACTTGGTATGACTGGTTGTCAGACTTTTTGAGCCACTGACTACCTAACGACTGTCAAAGATTTTCAAATGGCAGCCGGGACCAACGGATTAACGTGATTTCCGAGGCATGGAAGAAACTCGGTATGTAATGGGTCGTCACCCATCCACAGACCAACCTAGGCAAGCACAGCTTAACCTAAAGATCGACCCGAGCGGCTGATATTATTTTGCCTCGAGCTTCTGGAAATAATGATGGGTGTTGTTACCTAAACTTACTCAATAGATAAAAAAGTGTTCTCCTGCGTTAAAATTTTCGTTTGCCGAATCTGATAAACATATTACTTTTGCAGTATGAATGTGGAGGGGTATAAGAGTAGAGGGAGACCAAAGAAACGATGGATGGATTGTGTGAAGGAAGATATGGCAAGAAAGGAGGTGTCTGATGAGATGACGAGTAATAGAGAAGTACTGAAGAAGAAGACGTGCTGTGCCGACCCCAAATAAATTGGGATAAGGGCAAGAGAAAGATGATGACAAGTTTTCTATAACAAACAAACCTTGAAGTGTAGTCCACCTGACACTCCCTTCCGCTCTGCCCAGAGCGGGAGAAGTCATTTGATGATTTCCCGAACGACAAAAAAAAAAAGTGTAGTCCATATATAATCCTCAATTACAATTCAGAACAAAAAACTCTAATATAATAAAATACTTTCCGTTTACATTCCGATCAACATTAATTGTTATAAAAAAGTGATAAAAAACTAATTAAATATTTTAATGAAACGATTCCATCGCTAAGTAAACGTTTTCTCTCTTATTACAATTGTTCGGTAAATTCCCGATTATACCGCCCGCCCTGCCAAACCGGAAACTGCCGAAGGGCGGGCGGGAAGTTATCATCTACAGAGTAACACCTCGACAGATGTATAATGTAAATTATTAATTCAGTTTTTTCGTAGCTTTTCATAATTTCGAGAGTCCATTTTCTTTATTCGTTGAGATAAATTGAATGGTATTTTTTTCGAAAAAGCTCTTTTGAATGTTAATTGATTTACTTTTAAGCTTCTTATATTGAAAAATACGCCATGACTTAGCAGCTTGTAAGAAAAACAATAATAAGTATATTGTTTTTGTTTGGATGGGTTGAAATTACATTAGCATGCACTAAATCAACGTGTCTTTAGGAATTTCTTATTCGTGAGGATTGTAACGTTCCAATATCTTTAGAAAACTTAAGTACTTGAAATAGACAAACAACACAACAACCACACAACTTTCAACTGATATTTTTTTTTTTTTGTTTTATTTATTAGTATTTTAGTAAATATTTTTTAATTTGTCTTCTGTGTATTGTCTCTGCCTCACCCTAAGGTAGACTGGTAGAAAATGCCCAAGGCCGCCTTAAGTCTGCCTTTGTACAGTTTTTACATGTGCATAAAGTTTTAATACATCATATAAATAAAACTGACCAAGTGCGAGTCCACAAACCGAAAAAAAAACACGTTTCTTGTATCGGAGCCCCATTTAAATATTAAATAATATATACTTTTATTATTTGTTGTTATAGCGGCAACAGAAATACATCATCTGTGAAAATTTCAACTATCTAGCTATCACGGTTCATGAGATACAGCCTGGTGACAGACGGACAGACAGACAGTGGAGTCTTAGTAATAGGGTCCCGTTTTACCCTTTGGGTACGGAACCCTAAAAATAGAGTGAGCAAAACTGATCGATAAATGGTAAGAGAAGAAACTTTCATGAAATACATATTTTTTAGAGGTTGTATAGTTTCCTTTACAAAATGAACCTCCTTTTTTGAAACAAATAGATTCTCTAAACTAATCAAAAGTTTTTGATTCAAAATTCAATGACATTTTGTGTTTTACTTCATTAAGAAAAGCTTAGTTTAAGTTTTCATTAAATCATTAGTTTTTCAAGCAAATGAACACATATACCACAAAAATACTTATTTACATTTACTTAACTACTTACACAGATACGATTAAGCAATACTACCCCACGTCATTACCATAACACAGAATCACACGCAAAAATATCCTTTAGCACTTCTTTTTAAAGACCATTTTCTTGTACATATAACCTCTTGGAAGTTTCTCGGAACCCAAGAACAGCCTTAGGCGAATAATCTGAGCTGTTGGTTTACCCCCTTTTACGTCAAAAATAAGTTCCCGTCAAAGATAGGAAGCTGACTTGGGCCGTTATTTGTCAGATGCAAGGTACTAATTTCCTATTGTTGTGACGACCTTATTTCCGTAAGCTGTTGGTGTCGGACATATAATAGATAATTTGTCGTAATTAGGTCATCCTGTGTTTCGTTAACCATGTTTCTTGAGGTATTGTGTGCCTTGTATTCAATGTTAAAGGGTATTGTATCGTAAATCATTGTGTTTCATATAACGTTTTCCCGGAAAAGTCGGAAGCTGGAAATGTCAGGGAAACTGCGGGATTTTTTTTATAATTAGCTAACTGGGGTTCATAACAGGACTATTCTGACATTTGCTTACTTACCTACGTGAAGTAACAACCCAGCAACAATTCAGCCTATAATGTTCCCACTGCTGGGAAACACGGCCTCCTCTCTATTAATAGGAATGGTAATCCACCACGTAGGCCCAGTGCGGGTTGGTAGATGTCACATGTCTTCGAATTGTTGGTTCTAGGACTCCTCACGATGTGTTCCTTCACCGTTTTGAGAGCAGTAGTGATGAAATAAATTACACAAAGTAATGCGCCTGCCTGGGTTCAAACCCACAACCTACTGCTCGTAAGTCGGGGTTGCCACCACTGGGCCACCGCTTCTCTCTACGTGAAGTAACAACCTAGTGCTAGTAATAATTCATCATCCGTATTTGAACAAAGGAGTTTCAGTAATTTTCTTTAAATTATTCCTTGAGTTCTGGAGCCAACTTTCCTTTAACATAAATCTTTTTCACTAAAAATATTAACACCCAAAAGAAAAACGTCACCACTATCTCAAACGGTGTTTCTACGTCAGTGGCTGTAACGACACGTATACGGAACGTGTACGACTCGTAATGTATTTTGGCGTACCGCCAGGATTCCTGCAATGCCTATACGATCGGCTTTCCATCCGATTTGCGGGCCGATTCAACCCGCCAGGTCTATTCCGAAAGCTCCACGATTGGTTTCACTCTGTGTTAGACGTGACCTACATCTATTTTGAGTTTAATTATAAAATGTCTCTTCCTGCATCGGAGGGGTTCTTAGAATTCATTTCTTAAAGGTTTTGTACAGCACTTTTATATTTTACACGGTCAATCTTTTAAGCTGATATTATGTGGCCCTTAGTTTTGCTGTATTGAGATGTGTGTGTCCGAGGTTTTCATAGTATTTTAACTGCTTTGGGACGTATTTTCAACGTCGTATATTGACTTAAATTAATTTTAATAAAACAAATTTAATCATCATTTTTTTTTTATTTAATCACGTTTTTAAAATCGACTCGCTCGAGCAACTTACAAAAAACACTTAGCTTTAATCATGTCTTGCAACTTACAAAAGAAGTTATGATCCACTGAAGCAAAAACTTAAAGAGATGCACAAGCAAATAAATGTTGCCAAGAAATGCATTTAAAACTTATTCTGCAATGTTTCGCTAATGACCATTTTCCAACTATGTTGTCCAGATAGTTGAAAAACTTGGTTTTATAAAATGTCACACAAGAAGTTGCAGTAAAGTTGTAGTGGAGTCGTTTCGAAGCAATATGCGCCAAGGGAAATCATAAGGATCGACCTTCTGATATAAGGATCCATTTATAAGACGACATGCTTGCTTGCTTACATAAACAGCTACTTGGCGATATCCACAAGCTGTATCAAGGACTAAGTTTGTATTCAGTAAAATGTTCTATTGTTCGTGACACTAAACAATTCTGTTATGATGAAGTGGTCACAATATGGAGATTATGTACGGATTTTGCGTAACTAAGAGATCCTATTTAGGACAAGATGGTCTTATTATGATGAAGCGTATTGTTGAATGTTATATTAGTGAGTCTGGCTGGAAAATTAATTTTGTTCGGATTCAGAGTCTTTGATTGAAAAATATTACTGGCAAATTCAATACAAATGGAATCCAATTTGGATGTGGCTAAATAGAACAATAGAAAATAAATGTTGCTTTGTCGTTTGTGTGTAAATAAGTTGGCAGACCTAAAAAACAGCTATGAAATGGACCCAACTGTAATAAGTCCTTGCAAGTCGTAAGCACCCGAAATATGGGAGGCATACAAAGTGATTTTTATGTTAAAAGGGAAGCCTCATAGTTTTATGGTAAGTACCATGCATAGTCATCCAAATTGAGGGAGTTACGCAAGTGTTGGCAATCTTCTAAATAAACCCAGTACCCGAATACTGTATACCATAAGCTACAATATTAGGCGACATACTTTAATAGGAGGGTTGCCAAAGAAAATTCAATGTAGGGTTAGGGCAAACAGAAACCTATTCAAACATATTTTTTTCAAGTTGTTTGATTTGCAACAGGTCTTGGGTCTATTTTGAAATATAAGTTTGCCTGTGACGATTAGGATTTGCAAGGGATATATTTACGAAGATAAACTGGTTTTGAAAACAACAAACAAGGCGAAAAGCATAATAAAACAAAACAAAAAGAAAATTTCGATCAAGGATTAGGAGAGTACACATCTAGCGATTTGTGAAATCGCTCAAGAAAATAATAATAAGCTGAATATAAGCCAGATTAAAATGGACTTAAAAAAAAATCTGTAATGCCTGTCTGTAGTGACTTATAATAAAATGTTGGTTTTATAAGTTTCAATAACATAATTTTAAAAGATAATCTGTTTAGTTTTTCCCCTAAAGGAAAATACTTATCAGTGTATCTGACACAATACTCCGTGACAGTAGCAAAATATATAGCCGCTTTCCGGGTCTATTTCTTGTACAATTTATAACTACTAACATAAAAGCTAACGACGGTAGTTAAAATAATAAAGAAACGATATTACTGAGATAAGCAAAGTAATGATAGAATCGGCTTTAGTACGAAGTTTATGGTCCTCTTAATTGAGCTCAAGAACCATTCCCGACCCGAACTCAAATTCTTAATACATTATAATGGAAGTTTGAATGTTAATGGCGAAGAAAAAAAGTTGCCGCGCCGATCAAAAATGGTAATTGTCGTAAAAACTGCCGGCAAAGCTGAGTGAATCATTCACCACTCAACGGCAATTTAACAAAAAGCCGAAACAGATATGTAAGTGGATGATAAAAATTGGATGCGATTCACTTTCCGTAATCGTCGGCGTGCTCCGGGGAAATCACCAAGTATAGCTTCGATGTATATTGCGCAGCGTAAACTTTCAACTGATGTAAATGGGTAAGGGTTTCGAAGGCCTTGGTAAAATCCTATTGAGTAGCTCCAATTGTATTAATAAATACAAGCTCGTCTCATCGAGTGCTATTGTCATCATGGCGAAAATCTTTTTCGTTTAAGTCTGTAAGAAATTACTACCTATGATATATTTATTTCGTTTTTCCTCTTAGATGGACTCAGTAAACGGTGTATTAATATTTTGTGATATAACACTTATCCTGTACTCGTTTTCCTTATTTGGCTGGGATATTCTTGTCTTATTTATTGATCTTGACAAGTACGTATCGGAAGCTTAAGTGTTCGAATTAAATTTCCAAATTGATATTGCAGTTGTGTTTGTGGCCAGTTCCCCGTAAGTTTCCGTCATCAAACTCTTCTAGCTAAGCCTAGGTTCACCTGCAAGATCTTTAAACATTGATAGTAAAACCATTCATTTGATGACACATTTCATTTTCATCACATCCATTTCATGAAATTCACTTTACCCATCGACAAATCAACTAGCATTCGTTGACGGTTAAACCTTTTTTATGTAGCCTGACACTTTCCGCGCGTATGCCAACTCTGGTTATTGTTACCACTTTCATTTGACTGGTCGCAGCTAGTTTTTAGCTGAGCTGTCGTTGCTGTCTATTGATTGAATTGGGAATTTTACGTCCAGTCTCTGACGTGTAAGTTTTGAATAGTATGTTTTTAACTTTAACTTCACCTGTGTAAAAAAATCATAGAAGATAATTTTGACCCAATTTCCGGTTTCCGATTGAGCTGAAATGTTGCATACATGTTTAATTTGGATGATAATGAATGGATAGCTAAGTGACATCATTATAAATTTAGTATGGCGAACTCCCAAAGCTGGCGGACTAGTTATTTTTTAAGCATTCCCATGATATGATCCAATGAAAGGATTTGGTGACATTTGTAACTTTTACATTATAGTTATTACATATAATTATAATGTCACTTCTAGATGAAGCTCTCTATGGGATTTCATCTATATTCTTGACTCAGAAATGATAAAAGCGATAAAATCACGCCTGTATGTAATACCTGAGAGGCAAGGCAGATGTACACCTAGATTTCGCCAGTTTTGTTTAAGTCCCCTGTAACAGGGGGCGGTCCTATTGCCATCAACCGGGCACAAATTCAGACTCCGTGGCTGCTACTGAGAAATTCTTGTAAAACCCAATATCACTTCCGATAGAAAACGGATAAAAACATCCTAATAAATTATTATTTGAAAAGCCTATTTAAGGAAATTTCGAAACGCCTAGTTGACGCTTCCCGTGACCCAAGGGCTGGCTTTTACTTTGGCCAGAGGCTAAGCGTTGCCATACAACGTGGTAACGCCGCCAGTCTCTTGGGCACATTACCAGCTGACAGCGTTGAGGAGGAGTTTTTCAATGCCCTTTTATAGTTTGTTGTTAGTTTGAAAAGAATGTATAGGTGTAACAAACACCTCAAACAATTAGTTTCTTACGTAACTTGCATTTAACTATCTCGCAAAACATCTTCGCAGATAATACAACATTGTTACAGGAACCGTTTATGTTGTAATAATAATTAAGTATCACTGCAGACTGCAGAGCACAAAAGAGACGAGAAGACTTTAACTGTGTACAAAGCTAAAGTTTAATTTGAACCCCGACGGCCAATGTATTGGTTAGCACCAGCAAATGGAGTTTGGAACAGGTAGTACTGTGCTAGGGATGTCAATCGTTGGATCTTCATAATTTTCCTGCGGCATTTTAAGTGCAAATAAAGTTTAGTTCAAGAACAAAATATCTGGACCAATGTTTTTTCAATTATCGATTTTACCTAGTGCTTTTAAGGATCAAGAAATGTGGACGCATGAGATTATGTGAAATTACTACTAATAATTGATAATTATTCGACTCTACTCGTAATCAGCTGGCTGGCCTTTTTTTGTGGCGAAAGAATCTGCATTGCCATCCAACACGGCAATGCTGCTAGCCTTTCTGGGCATTTGTACTGTTGACAGCGGTGTGGACGAATTTTTTAACGCCCTATAATTCTTTTCCCTTTTTGATACTTGTACAATTTTTATTCTATTTAGAGTTTGTGAATAATATACACACAAAAAAAAAATGGTTGTCTGTAAAGTCGGTTTACGGACGATAATTTTACGTGATAACGTCATAAGAAAACATTCATGAAAAATTGCATACTTTTATGAATTGAATTGAATTATTATCACTGAAATATCATTATTTTGTATAATACATAGATGCGTCAGAAGCCGAACGCTTAGGCCGATCGTGCCTCTCTATCGTTTGTTCCGCGCTCTCGCTTGCACGCTCGGTTCAGGAGGAACGTTACACTTTTTGGTGCGTGCAGCCGGCGTTCATCGATTTATAAGACGTTATCACGTCAAAAAATATTGAAATAAGTTAAATGTCTAGAGTACCTATCAACACTTTGTCAAAATCACCTATTCCTTCTTTCTCCTCACACCTATCATCATTTCCTCAGTATCCCCAACATCACCACTAACTACAACACCTCACCCATTCCGTTCGTTAGCGTGTATAGTAGAGTGTATAGTGCCCCTCATTGGGAGCTACCGTCTTTGTTACGGCACCAATTTGACCGGATATCCGGAAAGTGATCGCAGTCTCCCTTTGATGCTGGCGTGACCTAGAGTTGACCTTTAGCCGCTGGATGTAATAATGATGAAGTTTGATTAAAGGGATATAAATAGACGCTTTGTAGGCTACGGTGAACAGCGGGTGTGGGCCAGGCTATAGAAGTGGCCAGTATATATGGAAGGAAAGAAGGGTTTACAGATCGTTTTACGTTCTTTTCTCACTAGTTAGGGTTCCGTAGCCGAAGGGTAACAAACGGGACCCTATTACTAAGCCTCCGCTGTCCGTCCGTTCGTCCGTCTGTCTGTCAGCGGACTATATCTCATTATCCGTAATATGCTTATTACACATCTTCAGATACAGCCAATTAAAATTTTTACAGAACGTGTATTTCTGTTGCCGCTATAACAAAAAAATAAAAATGGATTATAGATTTCTATGGATGAAGACTATTTTCAAAGTGAGGCATTTTACCACAGGTTTAACAAGAGGTTTATTTGTTACTTTGTGTAGGACTCAATTTAAGACCAGGCAATGTTATTGGTATAATTTTTTTCCAGTGCAGATTTTTAAAAAGGCCCGCCACATTTTTTTTTTAAATTACATTATTTTCCCCTTAATTATCACAGAAACCCTTAACACCAAAATACAGCGCCCGAAAATATCCCCGCTTACTTCTAACCCCGCTATCTCTTCTGACACCGCTACTCTTCGCAAAATATTTATCCTTATAGAGTGTTAGCCAATCTCCCCTGATTATTTTATCCCCCCAAGGCGAGTAGATAAATTGTGGCGCCCTTAGCACCCCTACGATTATACTCCTGTAACCTCTTAATATTGATGAGCTAAAATAACCATTACTCGGCTGGAATAACTGGGTTAATTTATTATTACGCTCGTTTCCAATTTGGATTATTTAAGATGTTTAATGCTGGTTACAGAAAAAGTAATGTAATGAAGCGTTTTGGTGTGAATTGATTGTTATGTTTCTTCTCTGAACAAAATTATCCGAAGGTTAAGTGGTAGAAAATGTCTAAGGCATTAAGTCCCCCTCTGTAAATTTGTAAGCTTGGAGTATTTAAAATTATGTTGGGTTTGGTTCCTCTGCGGATTAACTCTTAGCAGCGAAACCATCTGTTCTCTGAACTACTGTCATGTAAGTATAATTACTGAAAACATCATCATCAGCCTATAATGTTGCCACTGCTGGGACACATGCCTCCACTCTATGAGAAGGAAAACATACCGCTCGACAATCTTGGTTTCGTACAAATCAGGTTAAGAAAACGGCTCATATTTGAACTATCTGATTAGAAACCTTAAGATCTAACTTTAAATTTAGAACCCCAGTAAGTTACGACAGTTAAACAGACTATCGTAAGCTAGAATACCCCATAATGACATAATAACTACCCCAGAGTTTACCACTCCATCACTTTCAGGTCATCATAACTTTAACTCCACTTGACTATCTCAAAAGTGAATCTTTTGACCAGCATCGGCCAGCATCTGTAAACAATGGCCCACTATCTCTCCACGGAGCTGACAAAGTTGGGTTTAACGCTACAAATGATTTTCAGGCAAATAACTCAAGTCTGCGGTCACAAAACGGATAAGAGCTTGATAAACCGAACGGGACGAAGTTTAGTGGAACTTCAGATGCAGTGGCACGTTTTAATAGACTAATGATCATTTGGTGAGATGCGGAATATAGTTTGACGATAATGTTTTCAATTAAAAAAACTTAAAAAAGCTGGCCCAGTTCTGGTCGGACTCGCGCACGAAGGGTTCTGAACCATAAACCGATAAACACGTTTTTTGTATAGGCCCCTTTAATTATTAAATAATTTATATTTTTATTATTTGTTGTTATAGCGGCAACAGAAATACATCATCTGTGAAAATTTCAACTGTCTAGCTATCACGGTTCATGAGATACAGCCTGATGACAGACGGACAGACCTGAACAGCTCTGTCGTACGCAGCTTTTAAGCTTTGGAGGGTGCAGTAAGTGTTGTGTTGCATAAATACTGTTAAGTATGTGTATATATATTTTAGTGGTTAAACCTAATGCAAAGAAAAGACACCTATCAAGGATTTTTAGCACAAAAACCTGGAAAGAAAAAAGTTTTCGTATAAAAAACAAAAATGTTTAAACAAAACGTTGCTAAGCCGAAAACAGCTGATAAAAAATCTAGACGCACGTGAACGTACAGATACTTTAATATTTGAACCGGCCCCTCACGTCGCTCAACTAAATTCACGTTGAATAACACAGATCGTAAACTTCACAATACTTTTTGGACTAAAATCAGATCCAACCGACTCCAATATCTACTTAGCGTAGCCTACTCCGTAACTTTAAACATGTCTGTTACGTTTAGCTATTGAATAATAAACGTAGTGCCAGGCAGCCTACGTGATGTACCCGACACGGAACGTGAGGAGCCTTCGGAGACCACCCTACCCAAACATAACCCTCACACGTCACAAACGACCCCAAACGAAAATGCACTTTATCATCCAAAGAATTGAGCCCATTCTCATCCAAAACTAATTCGGACTTCCATCCTTTTGTTAGCGCTAAAAAAGTTTTTTCAAAGCCGTGGTTTTCCCAATTTTCTGGGTAATTTTCTGTACGCTACGTCCATTGTCATTTTGAAATGTGTGGTGGAAATAGTCAAATGAGAGTCGTAATGTTAATTTATTACAATTTTAAGGGGAAATACTTAAAGTTAGGTGTGGTAGGAAGTTCTGGAAAAATGGGACGGATTTCCTAGCTGTTGAGTTTTTTTGTATATTTCAACGTTCTGTTTAGATTTACGATGTACTTAGGTAAGCAAGTGAGACAGCGGACCTTTATCACCGGACATTAAGTAACGCTTCGGAGTCATAATTATTCTACAACAACATGATAATGTAGACGAACCACGAAAGAAATAGATTCCCAGATGCTTGTTAGTTTTTTATCTTTTATTACATTTTTTGTGTAATACGCAGCGACTTATTGTCAGGCCTACGCTGTTCCTCCATACTTAAGTACTAATGCTGTAATATGATAATATTGTAATACCAAATGTTTTGAAAAGCGTAACCATGGAGTTTCTTGCCGGTTCTTCTCCATAGGAAACGACCAACCCAAACCATGCACCTTTTTGTCGACGTTTTATAAGTGCCCATCTGGGCCTATGTGAAATAAAATATTTTGATTTTTGGAAATGAAATAAGTTCACTACATTTACAGAAGAAAAGAAGAATTCAATTCGTTTTCATGTGACGATACTAATAGATAATCAAAGGTCTGTAGCTAACTTGATAAAGCACGAATTTAGTATACCATAATCAGCTTATAATAGTCTCACTGTTAGTGCTCAATCCTTCTCCAAGTGAGAGGAAATGGGCCGTAATGAACCACGCGGGCCCAGTGCGTGTTGGTAGATAAGCAATAAACCTGACTAAGCACTAACTGTTACCCGCAACCCTCGTGAAATTATTATTAAAAAAATGTGTGACTAGGTATACAGGGTATAAAAAACTCTTCACGAAGCCGTCAATCAAGCATTTTGTACATCAAACTAAGTAACTTTACGCAAAAATTATTGTTGGGAAACGACTTTTTTTTTGGGTGAAAAATCACGTTTTAGAGTAGAATTCAATGTAACGCATTCAGCACATTGTGCTGATGGATAGGTTGAATAGTACAGGGGTCGTGAAGGTGCATTAAGTAAAAAAAAAAAATTAAACCATGTATTTGAAATTAAAAAAAAATAAAAGACGTGTGGCACTCGGAGACTGCCGCGGTAAAGCTATTGCATAGCATTTTTTATAAACTTATGTAATTATAATTATTTATTCACTGTCGTAGTGTCAGATATTGACAAGCCTAGGTTATTATTTTTTAATCTACCGCTGGAGCTAGGAGGTTAGGTTGTATAGGTAAACCTATGCTTTATACAGTAATGCGTAAGAGATGCGCATCCCTGGTACGCAGGGTACGGGGCAGCACCAACCGCATCCTAAACATGATCGCGGGCCGGCTGGATTGTGCGATCGTTAACCGATGCTGCAAAATTTCTGCTGGACCTGCAGGTTAATATCGCTGTCTTGTATATTGTATGTTACTTTCCTTTCTTTATCTTGTCTTTATCTATGTTTTAATTTAGTTTACTAGCATAGGAATAAGTCAGATTGTTACTAACACATGAGTTTTGTTACTTGAATAAATAATTGAATTATTATTATTATATACCTAAGCTTGTCAATATCTGACACTACGTGTTAGGCACAAGGTGTTAGGTTATTTTTGTTACGTTACGAAAGTTACGTTACGGTTATTTTCGTTACGGAATTTCTGGATTCGGTCTCCACGCTCAAGGCCCGCGATAGAAGCTATGCAATAGCTTAAAAACTTGTAAAAATGTTGGAACTTTGACCCCCAATATCTCCGTAAGAAGGTTCCCAGGTATGGTCTAGAATAAAAAAATAATCGCAATGACGGGGAGTACAAGTGCCTTTCGGCTTCGTTAAGAGTCTTTTTTATACTCTTTATTTGAATCTCTCTTTATTTGGATTTTATTAATATTCATTGGTTTTAAATTTTTGCTGGGAATCCTAATCCTTTTTCTAAAGCCTAACATTTCTTATAACATCAGCTATCTGCCAGTGAAAATCCCATCAAAATCGGTCCTGCCGTTTCGGATATTAGCCGGAACAAACAGGCAGACAAAAAATAAGTTTGTTACAACGCATATACTTTTATATGCATTCAGTTAAAACCCGTTATTTTAATCACAAACAGACACTTCAATTTTATTTATTTTGTTTAAATAAAGTTCTCGCTAAAAAAATCAGGTTTACCTAACGGTAATCATAAAAAAATTTAGGCTCATTTTACCTGTCTATAGAGAAACCCGTCTACTTGTTCAGAACTGGATATAGGCTCTACAATAGACCGATATAATGAGGTGAGGTTCAACGATTTCACGTGACCTTTTCTTTTTGTACACACGGCGGCACATCAAGCTTTACATTTCCAGTATAACGTGGACTCACTTTGTGCATATTTTCTGTACCATAAGAGATCCGCATAAACTGGTTTTGTATAGCTTGATCAGCCGTCGTGCTTACTGAACTTTGGAAATAACGACCTTTTCTTAGATTCGAATAGGTGGGCATAGAGAAAAGAAGGTTCAAGTATATTGAATACTGGTTTATAAGTGATGACCTTTCGGATTCCTCTTACGTCTCCTTCAAACTTGTGTACTGACCCGTTTGTCTATTAGTCGCAAGCGCGACTGTTGTGGATGACGCTCGGGATTCGATTCTCAGATTGGACTGTGTTGTTGAGTTTTTCATTAGGAATTTCTTAGCCACCAGCCTGGAGTCTGCATTTACAAAAATATTTAAAAAAAAGAAGATTATTTTCAGACAACTACATAGTCCATAATAGCAGAGGTTAGTAACATAAATATTTTATACTAGGTTTGTTATTTCTTTCCTTTCCTTTCTTTTCCTTTCTTTTCCTTTTTTTTTCTTTCCTTTTTTCTTTACTTTCTTTCCCTTTATTTGTTTTTGGTAATGCGTGTGCGATCACATGCAGTTTAGCCTGCATCGGACCGCACACGCATGACCGGCGAGAGATCCATTCTGTCCTCTACCATTTTCAAGATGCCTTTAAGGCCTTTTCATTTATGCCTGGTTGCTGTCAATAGGCTCGCCTCCTGTTACATACTAGCTTTTGTTTGCGGTTTCGCTCCCACTATGTATAGAAATAAACCCACGGGAACGTTTTAAATGTAGCTTATAACACTTCGGAATAATGTAGCTACGAAGATTACTCCCTACATATAAATTTACAAACAATACGCCTCTGCCAAACGTTTTAGGTGAAAATGCCTTATATTTTTTTTTTCGGATTGGAAATCGTCAAATGTCTTCTCCCACTCTGGGCAGAGCGGAGGGAGTGTCAGACTTGTACTGACTAAAACCCATCCATGTTCCTTCCTTGCCCTTTGTGTTCCAGGGCCGCGGTATCTCTTTCAAACAGTCCCGCAGCCCTGGAGGTGAACATGCCTGATGTTACGTCTCCAAACCACAATTTTACCCTCTAAGATATTAATTAATATAGCTGCCGAAACTTGTTTAATTTCGCAACTCGTATCGAAAACAATACCTGTCAATGTGAGTTTATAAATTAATTTATTGAACTAAATACGGGCAATATGTAAGTTTCTGGTTAAGTTAGATGCTCAAGTTATCATGAATACTGAAAGGGGCTTTACTGAATATGTTTTTGGTACAGGATTATCAGGAATATGGATAGAAGTTTCCGTTTGTGATATTATATACATTAACCGACACATGTTAAAATCAATCACTCGTGCATCAAATTGCTGAGATATTCATTATGAGAGGGGGCGAACATTCCCAGGGCTGCGGGACTGTTCAAAAGAGATACCGCGGCCCTGGAATACAAAGCGCAAGGAAGGGACATGGATGGGTTTTAGTCAGTACAAGTCTGACACTCCCTTCCGCTCTGACTAGAGCGGGAGAAGTCATTTGATAAAACCCATCCGAAAAAAAAGGGGGCGAACATTTGCGCTATTATATAGAGATATGTATATATAGATGCCAGCACAACAAGCTACTACAATCTGTCAAGTTTCTTTAGTAGATTTTCAACTTTATCGCTAAAGCATTAGGTTTAAGGTTGATTTGAAAATTTAGTAGTTTCGGGTACCTTAATGTGCTGGCTTCTGTACTAAAAGATATAGGACCTGGATGACCGAGCTTTGCTAGTTTTTTTTTCTTTTTTGACGTTTTCTAAAAATAAAACCTTTTTAGATCAATTTTTCGCCACCGAAACCCCCTGCATACTAAATTTCATGAAAAACGTTGGAGCCGTTTCCGAGATTCAGAAAATATATATATATACAAGAATTGCTCGTTTAAAGGTATAAAAATTTATTTTGTAAAAACATGAGTAGGTGATACAGGGTGTAAGAAGACTCTTTAACGAAACCGTCAATCAAGCATTCTGTACATTAAAATATCACCGGTATTCATGAACGTTACTATGAGGTCCCACAATGTGCGCGGACGCACAGTGTCCCAAAAACCCATTCATTTACAAGACTTGAGGGACGAACGACACTATGCGCTCATTATAATGAACGCACAGATAAAGTAGCTCACTTGCTACTTTACGCAACGCATAGTGCGACAAATCAACTAAAATGTCAATCTGGTATCGGGTATTATAGGTTATGTTGTAGTGATTACAGCAGCAAAGATGATTTTGATGATTATATCCTTATATTATATCATTATCTTATTATATTATTATAGGCAAGCAACTATTATTCATAATGAAAAGTTTATTTGAAATAATGTTAAACCTGTGCGTCAGGGTAGCCCGCGAAATTCAAATTTTCTTACGTTTTTTGCAATTTGCAGGTCAATGTCAGGTGGTACGTTGATGAAAAATGAGTCGCGCCAGTAACGCGTATGTAGTTACAGAATTATAATCGTGAAAATCATCAATACAACCCTCTATGAATTTCGCGGGCTACCCTGACGCAACCATCTTAAAACAGTCTTTGTTTTAAAATATTCTTGGTTGACGTTTATTCTGTCAATCAGTCGCTTCACAACGTTAACCAATCACAGCGCCCCATTCGATGCTATGTGTCCGCACAGCACAGAGTCCATTAAGTATTGTCTACGAAATGAATGGCCTGCCATGACGAACGCAGGGAGAAATGCCTTACTTAGCATAGTGTTGCTGCCATACTTATGAATGAAGCGTTCTTGAATATCAGCGTAATTAACTTTACGCAAAAATTATTGCTGGGATATGAATTTTTTTTTTTTGGTGTGAAAAATCACGTTTTACGGTAGGACTCAATGTAACAAAACACTGTGCTGATGAAAGGATTGAATAGTACGGGGGTCGTGGAGGTGCTTAAAGTAAAAATCTTACATTAAAAAATGTATTAAAAAAATATGTGAAAAAGTTGGAATTTTGCCCCCTATTATCTCCGTAACTAGAAGGTTCCCAGGTAAAGGTCTATAACAAAAAAAATATCACAATCAAGGTGAGAACAGGTGCATTTCGGCCTCGTTAAGAGTCTGTTTACACCCTTAACGAGGCCGAAATGCCTGTTATATAAACAAAAGTAGCTACAAATTTTGCCATTTACGAATGACGTACAAAAAAAATAGGCTTAAACCATAGGGTGAACTTAATTATTATAAGGTTTAAAAAAAGTAAAGGACCTAGAAATGTTAATTAATGTACTGAGGTCGCTGTTCGTTGCGGGAGTGGTTAGGTTAGGTTACACGTGTTAGGAGAAGTTTGTTTTCCTTCCTAACTTTCATTATGGATTTTGATGCTTTTTTTTTTCGGATGGTAAATCATTAAATGACTTCTCCCGCTCTGGGCGGAGCGGAAGAGAGTGTCAGACTTGTACTGACTAAAACCCATCCATGTTCCTTCCTTGCTCTTTGTGTTCCAGGGCCGCGGTATCTCCTTCGAACAGTCTCGCAGCCCAGGATGGGGGCCCCCCTTAAATATTCATTTTATTTCAAGTTGAAAAAACCGTGATGTTATGGCCCTGCCGATAGTTAATAATAAAATAATTCCACCCATTATTTGAGACCTTTCTCATGTATTGGATAAAAGTAATCCACTTAAAACTTGACTTTCGTCTCGTAAATTCATTCAGAAAAGGGATGTGCGTTGATCTAGATACCCCTCTAGAAATAACAATGACAGTTCAATAGGTACTCATACACTTAATGTAAACAGCTCGCATGTAGAACTCCTGATTTCCCTACGGATTGCACAGGTTAGACCGCTAGGAGCACTCGGTATAAAAAACTGATCTCATCGGTGTAATGGATAAAGGAACCTTTGCAGGATATGCCCTGGGACTATTGAGCGTAGATATGTATGAGCATTGAAAAGGAAAAAAAGGCTGATCATTTGTAATTTTAGATAGGTAGACAGGTAAAGAAGTGGAAGTTTAGCGGAGAAACCAGTAATACATAAATAAAATACTATATGAATTATAGAGATATAAATGTAATAGCTTATGCCCACGGCTTCGCCCGCGCCGAGTTCGGTAATCATCCGACGGGATCCTACTACCGGGATAAAATGAATCCAAATGTTAACCTAGGTAATAAAGTATCTGTATGCCAAATTTCATCCAAATCCGTACAACCATTTTTGCGTGAAAGGGGAACAAACATCCATCTATTCATCCTCATACAATTTCGCATTTATAAAATTAGTAGGGTTAGGCTCTGCGCAAACGGGCTACCGGTGGCCGCCACCGGTGGCTGGCGACAAGCTGTTTACATGATTTTTAAACCGTTTTGTATGGAATCGCTATACACGCGTAGCGAGTGGCGACCACTCGCGACTCAGTGGCCGCGACGCGCTACCACCGGTGGCGGTCACTCGCGATTCAGTGTCCACGAAACGCCACCGATGGCGAATTATAAATAAATACCGACCACTCATGGCAGCTACTGACCACCTTTGTTTGTGCGGTAACAAAGGACGTGGTGCGCGACAGCCACCAGTGGCCCGTTTGCGCGGAGCCTTGGACTCAGCCGTAAAAGTAAGGTAAGCGGTAGGACATCCTGCCAGGGCTGCGGGCTGTTCGAAAGAGATACCGCGGCCCTGGAACACAAAGGGCAAGGAAGAAACATGGATGGGTTTTAGTCAGTACAAGTCTGTCACTCCCTTCCGCTCTGCCCAGAGCGGCAGAAGTCATTTGATGATATCCCATCCGTAAAAAAAAAAGCGGTAGGACATATTTTTGAATTCCACTCGCTGCCTAGGTTGTACCAAGGTATCCGTCATGTATGACGGATGGTATTTTTCATAGCCTGTATGGGCTTCCACTGGTGGGCAAAGCCCCTCCAAAACCTCTCTGTTTTGTGCAATTTCTGGCCATGCTTGCCCCTCGAACATGATCAAATCGGTAATGCTAAGCTAAAGTTGTCTTTGAGATAAATCATGATCAACATTCTCTTGCCCTTACCCCAATTCAATTGGGGTCAGCAGAGCACGTCTTCCTCTTCCATTTTTTCGATTACAATAAAATAATAATTTCCGAAGACCGAACACTATTTGTTATATTTTATAGTATTACCAAAATTAGATGTTTTCGAGTAGGTCGAAAGTTTTTTTGACGATATAGTTTAATTGGAGTACCCAGACTTACCAGAGACAGCTATAATGATAAAAAATAACCTTACTTGTTAACCCAGCTCCGGACATCATAATCAGTTTGTTTTTCACAGTATAAAAATAAATGGGTATATAAAAAATGTTAGTCATATCGTAATATAGTTAAATGAGGCTGTAAAACTTGTTTACGCAGTCGACGAGGTTTCATGGCCATTGACTATTTTACTATCTAATCACTAGGTTTTTTCCCGTCAGAATGTGGTTTTACGAGTCTATGAACGAAGTATTGTTGGCGAGTTAGTGAGGTATTTAAGACATCTATCTTGTTTTGTGGCTATTCTATCTTTTTCGTGGCTATTCTGGAAGGTTAGTATGTGGTTACATTTTATGTAGGTACTAGTTAAGATCTACCCTGGAACTGGGACTGGGCTGGGCCTGGGTTCGATTCCCAGGTCGGCCAAATTGTTATTGGGTTTTTCTATTAGTAATTTCTTTCATCAGGGATTTGTGCCCAGTTGATGGCAATAGGCGCGCCCTCTATTATATGTGACTTAATTGGCG
This sequence comes from Lycophotia porphyrea, assembly GCA_950005105.1. NCBI lineage: Eukaryota > Metazoa > Arthropoda > Insecta > Lepidoptera > Noctuidae > Lycophotia > Lycophotia porphyrea. The sequence continues at coordinate 18,502,754 of OX465390.1, read as the reverse complement.
AAATGAAAGTGTACTAGTGGGTACACCTTTGCCTAATCTTTTGGGGATTATAGGCGTGATGTTACGTTGTTGTTGTAGTTAAGATCTGCACAAAGATCTAATATTTTTGCATTAATTCGTCCTTGAAGATATAATAGTACAGTCATGAACACTTAACAACTTTTTAATGTGATTGTCCCTTATTGTATTGATTGTTATTTCGTGTTTGATTTGTAAGGGTGTTACCACACCAATCGATCGATTGTCGACCGATGCCGTCAATCGATGGTAAAATGGATTAGTCGACGTCGATCGATATTTGCTCTCTTTCGACAAATCCATTCTACCATCGATCGACAGCAGCAACAGATTTATGATTTAGACTGTAAATAATTACGCCACTGAAAAGTAACATGACATTTAGAACTCAAAACCCACAACTTTGTAAGAATCGAGTCTGTAAATCTAGATGCCATTCTCATATCTCTTTCCCAAGATCAAACAAAGAAAGATAAAAACACGACTCCTATTTACTGAACAATCAAAAATCACCTTTAAACAGTCTAAGAGACACACAACAAAGAACGCGATTTCAAAGCAAACGAAGAAACAACGTTATAATAACGCGTTAAAACACAAACAATCCGGGGAACATGATGGGCTTTCAGTTCAACAAATATTTGGCCAAGTAATGGCTGCTACCCAAAGGAAAATAAAATATAAATAAAACACGAGCATGTTTTCAAATATCTGTATACGATAGACAAACATTGGGACGGAATGACGGGGATGAAATAATTTTGTCTTTGTTTTAAATTGATATAGTATTGTTTTGGGGTATTGGTTATCGGGATTCGAAGTTTAGCTGAAAAGCTAACATGATATAACATATCCCAAAGGGTTTGGTAGGAATTGCAAAACATGCCTACAATCGCCAGTTATATCACCGTAACAATATTATTAAACCTTGCTTTTTGTGATTGGAAATCATCAAATGACCCCTCCCGCTCTGGATGGAGCATCCATGTTCCTTCCTTGCCCTTTGTGTTCCAGGGCCGCGGTATCTCTTTCGAAGAGTCCCGCAGCTGCTTTCTAATGCCTTACTTGACGAAAACATGATCTGTCATAATCATCTTTATCCTGCCTTTATTTCAATTTATTGAAGTCGGCGGAAGATATCTTCTTCTTTCATTCTTCTCTATTACTCGTCATTTCAGTAGTCTCGTCATTTCTAGCCATATCATCCTTCACACAGTCCATCCATCGTTTCTTTGGTTTTCCTTTACTCTTAAAGCCATTTACATTTATTGTCGACGTTTTCTTCACTACATTTTCCACATGATTTGTCTGAGGCAATCATCATCACCTGCCTGCCTTTTCCCAACTATGTTGGGGTCGGCTTCCAGTCTAATCGGATGCAGCTGAATACCAGTATTTTACATGGAGCGACCGCCAGTTAGTACTGAGTAATACGATACCCCTTGGTAAGACTGGTTGTCAGACTTTTTTGGGCCATTGACTACCTAACGACTGCTAAAGATCTACAAATGACAGCCGGGAACAACGGCTTAACGTGCTTTCCGAGGCAATAATATACATAAAAGAATTATTGTTTAATAAAAGTTACAACAGTTGATGGAATAAAATTTAATTACTTAACAGCTTATGGTGGCTTCTTTTGTATTCTAACTTGTAGCTATAGCATATAATTTCCTCAATTCTGAATCAAGGTCTCCTCTCTATGAAAGGCACGTCAAAGTCCAAATCAAAAAAAGTAAAAAAAAAAAAAAACAAAATCAAAAAAAAAAAAAAACAAAATCAGTCGGCACGTGGGTCCAAAGGTTTAAGTGGTGAAATCTTAATAGTCACGTGATTTATTAATATATCTCTTACGGAAGAAGAAATAGTACCTAGTATTCTATAAACCTTCATTGACTGTTACATTTTGTATGTTTAAATTAATTAAGAGACTCGTACATACGCACTTCATACCTGATTTTAAATTAAACCTGCCGTGTTCCCAGTTACTTTACATTTTATTTTACGATCCAGAACAAAGGACTGGCAATTAAATACAATACTGTAAACCTGATATTTTATTCTGGGTTTTAAAGGAGGTAAAAATGGCAGCCGTTATTGATTTAAACGGACGCAAAAAAGCAACCTTGGTCAATCTTGGGGCTGATTTTTGTTCATCATCTGCCATTATCTACCGAGCCTTTTCTAAAACTATGTTGAGATTAGCTTCCAGTCTAATCACATGCAGCTGAATATCAGTTTTCTAGATGGAGCGACTGCCTATCTGACCTCCACAACTCAGTAACTGGAAATATGACACCTCTTGGACTGGTTGCCAAACTTTCGCAAGGAAACTGTCCTAAAACCGAAAATTTGAAGGTATGGCATTCCACTATCAGTTCATTTGACTTCAAAGCAACTATTCGTTCAAAATCAATACCTTAGTCGCATTGCTATAGAGAAGAGATGGCAAGAAACTTCAATTGATAAATCTATGCCATAAAATAGTAGGGGAAAAAACCCTGTCATTTCAATGTCTCTATGTGTCAATTGGCAAGCTGTTTCAAAATTCCTACAGCTTGAACCACTTTGGAGATTACGGCCCAGACCGAAACGCTTGATAAATAGTGGGGTGAAGACGTTAGGGTAGCCAGAGCTTTAGCCTAATGGGTACGCGTTAGGGCTCCCTGGGATGGTCTAACAGGGTGTCGTTTGTTTTGACGCAGTTGTTCTACTTGAGAGGTCATAGGGTTACACGCGTATACAATACAGGTTCACCTTCATCTAAATGTAATGTAATTTATCTTTTAAGCTGTGTGTCAAGTCGTTTTGAGTATTGGCACGGTCTCAATTAATACATATATCACAAAAAAATAATTGCACACATGGATTTAATGCTTAGGGAATCTTTTACTAGTATTATGCAGAGAAAAAACATAGAAAAATGTACGTCGTCTTCAGCATACCTTTGAGATCATCATCTTATCTGCCTAGCCTTTTGCCAACTATGTTGGGGTCGGCTTCCAGTCTAACTGGATGCAGCTGAAAACTAGCATTTTACATGAAGCGACTGCCTATCTGATCTCCACAACCCAGTTAGTACTGGGTAATATGATACCCCTTGGTAAGACTGGTTGTCCGACTTTTTGGGCCACTGACTACCTGTAACGACTGTCAACGATCTACAAATGACAGCCGGGACCAACGGCTTAACGTGCTTTCCGAGGCACGGAGGAAAATCGGTATGTAAGGGTGGTCACCCATCCACAGTCCAACCTAGGTAAGCACGGCTTAACCTAAAGATTGACCCGAGTGGCTGTTATTATTTAACCACGAGCTCCTCCAGCATACCTTTGACAAGGTGTGAAAAATAAACTTTTGACATGAAATTCAATTAAATATTTCGGGTTGAAATTCTCGGAAAACTTATTAAAGAGAGGACTTCTATAATATTTGTAATAAGCTTCTCGTGCTGGTGACCCTGCTCCTTCTTCGCCTTGAGATCTTCGGCAAAATTTGCGTGAAGAATCTTAACACTATTCGACATTTTTAACTTCAACAATGTCAACAAATATTGAATAAACAATTCAAGCCGGTCTCAAAACGTGTTGTAGAAAAGTAAAGTTAAACTAACAGTAACTCTGGAAGGCTTACATTATTGTAAGCTTCTTACAGCGAGCCGAGTGTGGTCATGCAAGTGATTCTCGTGCATTATCCAATGCGTTTGCAGTATCTCAATTTCATACTTTGTTGTTTTTGTGGTTATTTTAAAATGTTTTAAAGTATTAAGTTTATCGTCAGCGTCAGTGCAGGACCCTGTGATTGCACAACACCCATTTTTACAGGAGAAATTAAAAATTGTTTTATAATTATAACTAGCTCATGCCAACGGCATCGCCCGCGTGGATGTCGGTTAACGCAACCAAAAGTAATCAGGAAATTTTGATGCCGTTCCTGCAATTTTTTTTCCGACACTTTCAACAATATTTTAACCAATGTACACAAGAACTTGATAAATTATATATTAAAACCTTCCTCGAGAACCACTCTATCCATTGGTGAAAACAGCATGAAAATCGGTGCAGTAGTTTTTGAGTTTATCGCGAACAGACAAACAGACGCAACGGAGGACTTTGTTTTATAATATGTAGTTGATAGTGATATCAACCATTAAGTATGTCGAATTTAAGGACCTGGATTCATTTGTTTTACCAATCGTGCGTGTTGATTAGCCCGCACAGAACAAAATTTTATAAAAAATGTATAGTATAATAAAAAAAAAAACAAATGAAATTCGTCCTGTACGAGTATTTCAATGTGTTACCGCTATATGGCAGACTTCTTAATTTATCAAATAAAATGTATTTTGTCAAAAAATGTTCGCGCTTTTTTTCTGGCGGAAATTTTGCGCAAAACCACACTTTTGCGGCAGACCTGCGCATTCCCACACAAAGGACTGAATAGCATGCAGTAGGAATGTGGGATTGCAAACCCTAGGACTACTCTTTGTGGATTACAGGTGTGCAAGACTAAACCTTTTTATTAATAAATTTACTTTTTTGATACCTCTTTGTCTATGTTTTTGCTACTTATTGTTTATGATTTTTGATTGACATAAAAATATATATATAAATATACTTATTTATTGGGTTTTTTCATCAGGAATTTCTCAGTTGCAGCCACGGAGTCTGGATTTGTGCCCGGTTGATGGCAATAGGCTCGCCCCCTATTACATGGAACTTAAAAACATAACTGGCGAAATGTGGGTGTACTATTAGGTACACCTGTGCCTAACCCTACGGGGATTACAGGCGTGATGTTATGTTATTTTATGTAAAAATATATACTTTTGTTTCACCACCGAGAACCAGTATATTTAATTTTGGTAGTTAATAACAGGCGTGACATTATATATGTGTAATTTTATTTTTTAGGTTACACAACTAAATGAAAGTATGGCCTGAAACTGAATTCCTTGCTTCTAGTAAAATACTTCTTGAGACATCATTCCATCTTTAGATATAAATGGCTTGAATAAATTACTTGAATATAGTCCTAGTTATTTTGCTCAAAGTTACTCGTCTTTAGCTGGTGTTTTGAGTGCTTGTAAAATATTTAAACCATTTCGACTACAAGCGTTTTGATCCAATTTAAACGGCAATATCTTCTGACATTGTTCGTTTCAGATATTTATAGTACGGTCCGAATTGTATAGTGGACATTTTGTCAACTGTTATGATAATCACTATTGTCTATATTATATAAAGAAGTTAGAGTTTTCGGCAAAGAATAAGCTACATCTGATCCATTTTTGGGGTCAAGGCATTCTAAACGCAATAATTGTCAAACTTTCGAGCCACTGACTACCTGTAACGACTGTCAAATATTTACAAATGACAGCCGGGACTGGGCCTAGCATGCTTTCCGCGGAGCGGAGGAAACATGGTACATAATGGGCGGTCACCCATTTACGAACCAACCTAGGCCAGCGCGGCTTAACCTAAAGATCGACCCGAGTGAGTTTTTAAATTCTAGATAAGTCGATATAAATACTCCATAATAGATATTTTTTCAGTATCTTGGCTGCGTTACCAAAAGAAAGTCTAGGTTGACAAAAATTTTTGCAAGACTGTTTCTAGCAATAATAAAACTAATTTTAAACATCGGATTGTAGGTAAACTAAAACTAGATGAAAATACTCGTATCCTACGTTTGCGAGTCTATTACGTCTGATACAGATGCTAAAGTTTACCTTCGAAAAGTTTCCTAAACCGGTATAGTGAAAAGTTTAGAACTTTCCAGAATCTTCCGAATGTACAGAAAGTTGTTCTGTATCGAGTGGGCAGAGGATATATTAGCTTGCTTGCTTTTTAATTGATTCTTAACTCGCTGCGTTCCCTGGGAAATCAGAAACATAGAAATTTTGTTGAAAGAAATTACTTTACTTTAAGAACGAACTTTGATAGATGACGGGTATAATACACTGTGCTCATAGCGAATGAAAATTCAGCACTTCTATATTACTCGACTCGTCACTATTTAATCGAGTCGTGTACTACACCCCCTTCAATTGTGCCCTTGTCTCAACCTAAAATAACTTGTAAATAACGATTTCACAGATTCATCAGAGCACATTCTCAGATTTCATTTCTTTTTGTTACATTGAGATTTGTATTAAAGGACCAAAATGAACATTAAATAAACTCTAACTTAATGCATTTATTTCAATTAGACCAATACAGGCAGTTATGAATGTCAAAAAACCAAACAAAAAAAGTGTGTGTATACTAATATGTAAACGCGTTAGAAGTTATACCTACTTCTTTGGCGTAACAAGATAAAAATCTTTATAAATTTTTTATCTTTCGCCTTATCCTACGTTTGTAGAAAGAAGGTCTAATATCGATTACCTATACAACATAACCTTCTAGCTCCAGCAGTAGATTAAAAATAATAGCCTAGGCTTGTCAATATCTGACACTAAGCTACGTTCAGGGTGCATGTTAACTTGCTAACTTCAGGGTGTCGGTTTTTCGTGACGGTGTGCGCGCGCATCGTAAAAATTTACTTTCATCATTTCTCCCTAACGCACCAAAAGCAGTATAACTTCAAAAACGCAACGATACTGTCACAAGGCATAACTTGTGAAAGTAATGAAGTTGCCTATCCCAAAGCGTAGATCTCTATGGAGAAGGATGGACAAGAAACTCTATAGACACTCTTTTTCATATTGCGTTCCCGAGCACCTACATGACATCTTCAAGACAATAACAAGCATTACATTAACTCTCAAACTCTTACGCCTAATCTAAGATCAAAAGGCCAAAACTCACATAACCGCCTAAATACAATCCAGCATTAAAACTTAACAAGTCAGTTTAACAACGTTTCGCTAGCTCAACGATGTTTTTAACAGCCATTCAAGATATTACGTCGTAAAGCGCGATGGAAGCATTATGGCGGCAAATTGAAATTTCGTGACAAGTGCAGATACATCGCATGTTTCGGTGCTCGTAACATACATAGTTGTTACATAGTAGTGGTTGCCGGAGTGACGGCGTTATTCTTGGTGATGTGTTGTAGGTGTTGTTAGGGACTTTCTAGATGGGCTGCGGGACTGTTCGAAAGAGATAACGCGGCCCTGGAACACAAAGGGCAAGGAAGGAACATGGATGGGTTTTAGTCAGTACAAATCTGACACTCCCTTCCGATCTGCCCAGAGCGGGAGAAGTCATTTGATGATTTCCCATCCGAAAGAAAAAAACATTTTTTTTTCTTGTAAGTATCGAATGCGTTTTTCTTATTTTTTTATTTTCCATTGTTCTTATTTTGAATACGAATGACTTCTAAAAGTTTGTCCATCTATTTTAATGGGACCTTATATATCTACATCGTACGTTTGCAAGACTACTACGAAGAATTAAGAACTTCTTTTGGAAATAAAAAATTTACCCCTTTCGAACCTAACCCGTGTCAGGACGCCCTAAATTCGAGGCACAGAAGTTTTTTGTGATAGGGTTCATCAGGGAAAGAGTGATTTGGGTTAGGTTTACTTCGGGAGGGAGTTATTCTGCAGTACAGTGATTTGGGTTTTTTTTTCATTTGTCCGCGTGAAATTATCATAAAAATATTACTTCCATAATTGAATTTGTTAACAATTTTAGGGGTTTTATTTTTTCGCACGGAATCCTATTCCTTTTTCTAAAATGAAAGTAGCCTAAGTTACTTCTTATAACATCAGCTATCTGCCAGTAAAATCACTACAGCCATTTCGGAGATAAACCAGAACAGACAGAGTGATAAAAAAAATGGCTTTTCTTTATATGTACCGTATATGCTTTTATATGCATTCAGTAAAAAGCTATTATCTTGAAATTACAAAGGGACACTTTATTTTTATTTATTTGTATAGGTAAACGCCTGTTGACTCAACTCTTGGCCAAACCATACACTATAAAACTGCGAAATATAAGTTTAATCACACAATATACTCGTAACAACACGTTCCGGGTGTTGATGGGGCGCCGCGTTTTTGCAGCGCGTCCGGCATGTTTGCTGACGCGGACGCGGCCAGCCCCAACACCATTCTTAGAACGTTGGCTGACAGGTGGGACTCTCCGATCCTGGGGCGGTGGATACGACTGCATGCAGTCAAGTAAACATTCCCCAGGATCGGCGTGCCTCACGCAGCTTACGCTTAGAATAAATGTTACTAACACTAGTTTATAAGTTTTCATTGTTACTAACAAATATGGAAGTTTTGTTTTTCGAAATAAATGTTTATGATTTCCTTTATTAATCATCATCATTATTTTATTTAATACCAAATAAAAACAATATTCTTTCTTTCTTTCTTCTGTATTCTTATTTAATAAAAAAAAGAGAGGAAGCATCTGAAGTCAAACGTTTTAAACTCGTGCCACCGACAAATACATGGTACATCCAGAGGGCAGTAAAACACTTTGTTGTAAAGTACGAGTCGTCGCTTTAGGGTTAAGAGGCGATACGACTACACGTAAGTGCTTCTGTTGGGTTTATGTCCAAATTTTAGTGTTGCGGAACTAAAAACTATACTATAGTAATATTTATGGTAAAGTTCTATCGAAGCAATGAGTAGTCGGACTTGGATTTCGAAATTGGAACCGTGTGGAAATAATTGACTGTCAAAGTTCAGTATGACAGTCAGAATTGGAGTGATAAAAGAAACGAAAACGATATTTTTATATCCAGCCAGTTAAAGCCAGCATAATCATCATCCGCTGGATGCGAATCGCACGGGACCGGTCAATGTGGCGACACTTGGGGAGGCCTATGTCCAGCAGTGGACGTCTTTTGGCTGAAATGATGATGATGAAAGCCATCATCTTCTTCTCTTCTTCTTCATTACTGAGGATCGTGGTCACTGGACCTCTTTAAATGGACAATCTGCCTCCATCGGCTCCGGTCCAAAGTTGCCATCACCACCTGCTGAAATTTACTTGTGGACATAGCCTCTTTTACTTGGTCGGGGCAGCGTGTTGGCGACCGGCCTCGTACTCTCTTGCCTTCGGAGTTGCTAACAATGACCAGCTTTTCAAGGCTGCTATCCCCATCATACGTACTAAAAAATAAAGCCATCATACGGACAAGCATTTATGCAGCAATCATGCTGAAATGATTTGTACTTTTAGTTTATACAGATACATTATTATCATTCTCCTGCCCGTATCCCAATTTATTTGCGGTCGGCGCAGCATGTCTTTTTCTTCCATATGATCTATATTACTCGTCCTCTCAAAACTTTTAGGTAACCTTTTCATTCGTTTGATAGTCAACCAATGATTGACTGGTAGGAAATGCCTGTGGCATTAAGTCCACCTCACACAGTCCACAAAGTACAGGGGTACTTTGTGGTTGAATTGTTAAATAAATAAATAAATAGTTCAGTATAATATTTTTTCCAATAGGTAAAAATATATTCTTTAAGTCTTGCATAAATATTTGAGGATACATTTAGATGGGCTGCGGGACTGTTCGAAAGAGATACCGCGGCCATGGAACACAAAGGGCAAGGAAGGAACATGGATGGGTTTTAGTCAGTACAAGTCTGACACTCCCTTCCGCTCTGCCCAGAACGGGAGAAGTCATTTGATGATTTCCCAAACGAAAACAAAAAAGGGATACATTTAGATTTAGCAATCGGCATCACATATACATAACACACTTTCTATCTTTATCCGAAGGATTTTGAAGGCAATTTTCCTAATCTCTCTGTGCTTCTGCCTCGTTGGTGTGGTTGCAATTGCATCAAGAATTTCCCAATAGCAGCTACATATTCTGAATTTGTGCCCGGTTGATAGCAATAGGCTCGTACTCTATTACATGGGACTTAAACATATCTGGCGAAATGTGCGTGTACTTGTTAGCTACACCGCTGCTTAACCCTTCGGGGATTACAAGTGTGATAGGTTGTTATGTTTTTCTATTCTATTGATTGATTTAGGTAGTGGAAAATTCGTTTGTCTCGATAACATAACATAACATAACATAACATCACGCCTGTAATCCCCGAAGGTTTAGGCAGAAGTGTACCTAATAGTACACTCACATTTCGCCAGTTATGTTTTTAAGTCCCATGTAATAGGGGACGATCCTATTGCCATCAACCGGGCACAAATCCAGACTCCGTAGCTGCTGTTAAGAAATTCCTGATGGAAAAATCCAACAGCACTTTGCCCGACCCGGGAATCGAACCCAGGACCTTAATAACATTGTCAAAATTAAATAAATTGCCACAATATTAGACAGCTGAAAATAAACAGAACAGTATAGAACAATTAATTTAATCGTCGCAATAAAACAATACTTAATTAATCCACCACTGAACCCATTATAAAGGTAAGTCTAGTTACAACGGCTTCAACTGGGTTCACACAACTGTGGCTTGAACGTGACTGCAATGCGGGACCGATCTCACGTTCGCATCGCAGGATATGTCTCATGATCTTTCGCTCGTTTAACTAACGAGATGATTTCAAGGGAATGGTATTGGATACATTGTCATGAATCATAATATATGGAATGATACAAGTTATTGGGCGTTTTATTGGTGGTTAGGTACGTGAGTTCAAACCGCATGAAGCTTGGTGTATGCGGTTGTATTTGACTCCTGTTTGTGTTGCTTGTGAGCAATCGATGATTGTGTAGGGATGCTGGTAATCTTAGCGAAATGAAATTTTAAGAGCTAATTAGTTAAACTTGCTGCTTCACACTCGTAGAGTTCGGTAATTGTCCCACGGTGATCCTAAAACAAAAATTAAGGCTCCTCAGGGTTGCGGGACTGTTCGAAAGAGATACCGCGGCCTGGAACACAAAGGGCAAGGAAGGAACATGGATGGGTTTTAGTCAGTACAAGTCTGACACTCCTTTCCGCACCGCCCAGAGCGGGAGGAGTCATTTGATGACTCCCATCCGAAAAAAAAAAGAATGGCGCACATAATCATGCCTCAAAAAGATTGAGCGTTATTCTTTTTATAACTAATATGAAAGTTTTTTGAAAATAAATAGATTGAAATTTAAGAAATTTAATTTAATTTTACCGGGAAAAAATAATATCCTATGTGTTAATCCAGATAATAAATATGATTTTAGTTTTTTGACAACGCTAGGATGAGGTTTCTGCTGATGTTTGATGACTCTTTAAGTAATTTGTGGTGATGAACCCGATCCCTGGTTAGAATATCTTTTCTCTTCTCCTCTTTCTTCTTCGTTTCTTCTTCTTTTTTCTTTTCTTTCATTTATCTTGAAAATACCCTACCCTACTTAACTACCTTTGGAATATAGTACACTGCTATGCAATTCACTGCCGGCTTCTCTATTTCCCGGTCATCATAATCCAGATCTCCTTGAAGTTCGAATGAATTGATTTTCTTCTAGGCAAGCGTTTTCCTCCCTTAGCCGCATCATCGGTTCACATCAGGCGAGTTGGGGGCAAACGGTAACCTATTTTGTGTAAAAAAAATCACGCCACATCGCTATTTATCATGACAATTTATCTTACAATATATTGTAACCTACAGCATCATTATCTGCCTAGCCTTTTTCCAACTATGTTGGGGTCGGCTTCCAGTCTATCCGGATGCAGCTGAATACTAGTATTTTACATGGAGCGACTGCTTATCTGATCTCCACAACCCAATCAATACTGGTTTTATTAAGGCTGGTTGTCAGACTTTTTGGGCCATTGACTACCTATTACGACTGTTAAAGATGTACAAATTACAGCCAGGACCAACGGCTTAGCGTGCTTTCTGAAACACGGAAGAAACTCGGTATGTAATGGGTGGTCACCCATCCACAGACCAACCTACGCAAGCACGGCTTAATCTAAAGATCGATCCGAGCCGCTGTTATTATTTTGCCACGAGCTCCACTGTAACCTATAGCATCGCCCCAAAAATCGTGAAATGAAATTATGCCCCCCTCAAAAAATCGAACGACCCTTAGTAGACCCAATAAAATACCTCTAAAAGTCCAATTATAAGGCACATAAACTCTTGGGTACATTAACAATACATTCAGAGGTATAACAGTAAGTTTATGAACTTACAAGAGGCCCGCATAACTGCGGTGGTACGTGCGCCAACTACTAATGGTGGGTCGAGTGTACCGATCTGTGTGGCGTTCTATGGGTTACTTTAATTGTTGCTTATGAGGTCGGGATTTTTTTTTTTAAAGGAGCCTTTTTTTACTATAATTTACGATAATTTATACAAATAAATAAAATTGAAGTGTTTGTTTGTAATTTCAAAATAACAACTTTTTAGTGAATGCATATGAAAGTTAAAATGGTACTTAAATATTTTTTTTTAATTTTTATCTGTCATTCCAACTAATCTTTGAAACGGCTGGACCAATTTTACCGGGATGTTTTAGTGAACGTTATTGCTGAAATTTGTACGAAAGGTAAAAATTACGGAACACATCATCTGTATAACCTTTTTCCAACTATGATGGGGTCTGCTTTCAGTCTAACCGCATCCGGTTAGAATACCAGTTTTTAGGAGCGACTGCCTATCTTACCTCCACAACCCAGTACTGGGTAATACTGGTTTTCAGACTCTCGGGCCAGTGACTACTTAACTGCTGTCAATGAGCTACAATTGACAACCGGGCCCAAGGTTTCACTTGCTTTCCGAGGCACGGAGGAAACTTGGTATGTGATGGGTCATCCAACCATAGGCCAACCTAGGCAAGCGCAGCTTAACCCGAAGATCGACCGGATTGGAGAAATAATATATCGTTTTTCATGGCAAAGCGTTTTAAACGCTGTTTTAAATTGCCATTTTCATAAGTAAGGGAATTAAGGTAACCTTCACAAGAGTGTCTAATGCAGGAAAAAAACCTTTATATTTTTACAATTTTATTCCCACAATACGAAAATTTGCTTTTTGCCCATTAAACAATTTCCCCAAACACGTAAACACTCAAAAAAAATAATATCAACAAAATCATTAATATCAGACAGAGAGTGGTAATAAGGAAGAAAAAGTCGCAAAAAATTGAAGATAAAATTTCCCATCTTGGAACGTCTACAAGCCTATCTTGAACTTTTTCAAGCCCGGAGCGGTCCAGCGGAGGCAATTTGGGCGAGATTAAATCCCGAATCCTCCCGAGCGTGGCCGAATGAGCCGAGACCACCCGAGCTCACCCGACCGTTTTGCTTCTGTCTTTAAATTCCACCACTTACCTTTATTCATAACGTGATATTGGTTCGGCACGGAATTCGGTATCTGTTCAGGAATAATTTGAATTTGGAATCAGAATTTTTTGAAATTGGAATCTGGGGAGGTTTTCGGTTGGGATTTTATGGCGTGTTTCGATTTTCTGGTTGTAAGCAGGACTTGTTTGAATGGAAAAGTGCATCCAGATAAGTTTGTACCTAACTCAATTTACGATTCGATCTGAAATTGGATACCAGTGCATGCGCATGTGTACATGGGTACAGAAGATGATAAGATAAGATAGTTTGTAGTAGAGGCTGGTTTCTTATTAAAATTACTAAAAAAACTAGAAAATATTTGAATATTGACTATGTTCATCCATATTATCCATACTAATATGATAATTTGAAAAACTCTGTCTATCTGTCAGCTTTCACGCCTTGAACTTTGATTGGATTTAAATGAGCATAAGAGTTAACCTGGTTTAGGGCAACCACACTCCACACGGGCGATGCCGGGGGCAAAAGTTAGTCTAAACACACTAGACAATTACAATTACTCTATATTAAGTGGCGCCCAGTCCACTCCAGTGACCCCTCAATTTTCACCCTTATACTTAATCTTAGGCAAAACTTCCCTTTCCAAATTGACCCATCAGAAACTTCTTAAACCCCCAAAATGGACCCTTTTCTCAACATTCAAATGACCACCGACTACGTAACACCCAAGTTTGAAACTCTATCATCCCTTACTATATCCTAGGACATTTATAATCCGCCGCAGTTTGGGCAGGGCTTTATTAAGGCCCTCGTGGTATGTAGAGCGTGTACAAAGGAACCTTTGAGTGGCAACTCTACAATGTAGAGGTAGGCTCTACATGTAGAGCGAAGGTTTTGTAAGAATTTGTGTTGGTATGCGGTTTTATAGTTGAAATGCGATTTTTGAATACGATTTTTTTTGTGATGTTTTAATCCGTTGCATGAAATGTTCTTGAATATGGTTTTGTTATTCGTTAGGATCTATTAATTTTTTTTCAAAGCCTGCACTTTCTAGACGTTGAATATTTAAAAAAATAGCTTAGAAGGAAATTTGATGAATAAACGAAGCCAACCAGGTCCTTTTAATTTTTCCATAAGTTTGGCCATTTGGCCAGAGGCTTTACGTTGCCATACAACGTGGCAACACCGCCAGTCTCTTGGGGACATTACCAATTGACAGCGTGGAGGAGTTTTTGATGTCTTTTCTTAGTTTATTTTTAAGTTAGTTATTATGGTTATTTTAATTTATAATTGTATATAATATTTCATCAATAAATTAAATTATATAATAACTGTAAACTGGCGAAATGTGGGTATATTATTAGGTGCACCTTTGTCCAAGCCTTTGGATTAGAGGCGTAATGTTCTGTCGTAGTTATAAAAATAAAGTATTTGCTACAAAACCATGAGTTCAGAATAAAACATCAGTTTACCAAGTACATTAACAAAAACTCCGAAAAGGCACAAAACACCACCGGTACAAAAATAACCGTTTACGAAGCCCGTTACTCAAGTCGCGATGTTATCAGCGTCCACAATAAATACCTTTTTGTATAAAATTATAATTTCATTTAAACGCAGGTTTGTAATTGGCGAGCTCCGTAAACGCTCCCCTTTTTATTATCTGTGCCACTGAATATTATCTGTCCACGTAAACATTTGACAGGATGCTACCGTCATAACGGTTTATTTTATTATTTAGTATTTTCACAGTTATACTTCTTTCACAGTTTTTTAGCTCTGATGTAAACCTTATGACTGCGATAATAAAGGTCACAATTCCAAATTAAAGGTAAAATATCAATGACAGGACAGTATTTTATTTCTGACAGTGATGTTTAGAGGTAAGGACACCCACATGTTGCCAATTATGTTTAAGTACCATGTTATAGGGCGCAAGCCTATTGCCATCAGCTGG
The DNA here is from genome assembly GCA_950005105.1 of Lycophotia porphyrea. Taxonomy (NCBI): domain Eukaryota; kingdom Metazoa; phylum Arthropoda; class Insecta; order Lepidoptera; family Noctuidae; genus Lycophotia; species Lycophotia porphyrea. The sequence continues at coordinate 18,487,599 of OX465390.1, read as the reverse complement.
ACACAAATATAGTCTTTGTAGCTGCTACTGAGAAATTCCTGATGGAAAAACCGAATAACACTTTGCTTGACCCGGGAATCGAACCCAGGACCTCATGCTCAGCAGTTGCGCTTGCAACCACTAGGCCAATGAAGCACTCAACCTACAAAATGTAGTAATTTTAATAGGGCAAAACAATTAGCAACACTTTGACATTTCCCCTAACAGCACCTTCTTAAAACAATATTCAACAATCAAACAACGTTTCTTATACAAACAAGTCTTTAAACTCGATTAAAATCTATTGTTTCTTCGTTTCAGGTAAGAACGGGCATTGACCCCGACACCCGTCACCCCCTATCGACTTAGAATCCAATATCCTAGAATTTACCTTATCAAGTTAAGAAGGTGAGAAGAAATGGGGAAGAATCCCAGCGTTTTGGTTTTAGAATTCCTACGCTTTACCGTTGCCAAGTATTTGGGCAAAGCGTTTGGATTCTAAAACTAAATAGCTGTACAGTCGTCTGAAGATGCTACGGGCTACGGTGCTACGTGCTACGGTGCTACGCGCTACGCAGTGCTACGAAGTACGGATGTTAGTGAGTTCTTTAGGTTTATAAGGTTATGCAATTTATAATGACAACCGGTTTCTTAGGTTTGGAGCTTTGATCACTAAACTATGTTAGTTACTAAATGTCTCCTTAAGTATTTTGACGAACTGTTCCACTATGATAATAATTCGTCAAAATAGTTAGCACGACATTTAATTATTTAACAGAGTTTAGTGAAATTAAGTCTAATCAATACAAAAAATATAGCGAGAACATTCATTCTCGGGTTCCAATGAATCGGCAAAGCCGAATATACTTTCGGAAGAGCTCGGGTTAGTTCGTATAGTGCCGAGCCTACCCGATCATGATTGTCTTTCAAAAACCAGTTGTCAGTGTGCTGAAATATTAAACACGAGCGTCCAGACAGTTTGGGGCATGTGCTTTGAACTGCTTTGAATGGGAAGCCATGTGGCACGTGACATAATAAAACAACGCCTACCTATGAGGCGCGTGCCTCACACTCTCTGGATGCTCCTAATGTGTAATGTACTCGTAATTGGTGCTTATTTAACAGCTGTAATGGCGTTTTGCTATTAGAAGAAAGTTAAAATATAAGTATGTAGATAACTATGTAGATAGAATATGAGATGAAGATGAATAGAATATGTATGTAGATTTTTTTTTTTTTTTTTCAAATGGTGCTTATGACATTTTTTACTGAAACGGTGCTTAGGAAACCACAAACATCATCATCATCATCTGCCTAGCCTTTTCCCAAATATGTTGGGGTCGGCTTCCAGTCTAACCGGATGCAGCTGAATACCAGTATTTTACATGGAGCGACTGCCTATCTGACCTCCACAACCCAGTTAGTACTGGGTAATACGATACCTCTTGGTAAGACTGGTTGTCAGACTTTTTTGGCCACTGACTACCTGTAACGACTGTCAAAGATGTGCAAATGACAGCCGGGACCAACGGCTTAACGTGCTTTCCGAGGCACGGAGGAAACTCGGTATGTAATGGGAGGTCACCCATCCACCCAATCTAGGCAAGCACGGCTTAACCTAAAGATCGACCCGAGCGGCAGTTATTATTTTGCCACGAGCTCCTCCACCACAAACATATTTTAAAATTTACTATCACACGAATATTCACTGTGTTTTTTTATCATTGACATGGTCAGATATTGCAAGTAATACATTTTTTCAAATACACCGTGACTTTTTTAGTCGTCCTACAACGGCAGCTTACTTCATGTACCATTGACTACTAAATATTCCTAAAAAAAAGATAGGTATATATGAGATTTCAATAATTTAGAAATTAAAATATTATTAATTATTATGACGCATGACGTAGTTAGGAACACCCAGTTGCGAGCGCGGTCGCGTATTTATTTTTCTTTGTGCCTATTTTCAACTAAAGTAAAGTACGAAGGTGTTCAACTTTACAACAGTCTACCGGCAGATATCAGGAACACATCTTCTTTCAACCTATTGAAAGCCAAACACAGGCAGTACGTCATTAACAACACAAAACTATTAAGTTACTCACAATAAAATGTCGACATCGTACCTACCTGTATTAAGCTAACAAAACTATTAAATACTGGACTACAATTTACCTTAGTTATGTATTGATTCTGTAAGTGAACAATGTATGTTCTTTTAGAATAATTAAAGAATCTTTAAACCGAACTCTGTAATTGGTACCTACAGAACCCTAACCTGTATACCTTTGCTAGCTTTGTCCCGCGGCTTCACTTGCGTTAATTTAGAATTTGACAATCAATTTGAATTGTACTCTATTTGTATTAATATAGTTTAATAATGATTCCAAAGACATGTGGCGCCATCTATTATCATAAGGACGTTATTGTTGTTTTCCTCGGGAACAGTAGTTTTTTTCGAGATGAAAGGTCTATAGGTATATCCGTTTCTGTACAACTGACAATGACTATGTAAAATTTCAGGATGATCGGTTCAATGGTTTAGCGTGAAAAGGTAACTAACAAACAAATTTACTTTCACATTTATAATATTAATAGTTAGGATTCTTTAAATAAATAATTTATCTTAATTAATGGTAAAAAAAATATCGTGCCTAGAGAGTATTTTATGTCAGATACATTGAGCGGACCACCTTTCTAAGATGACAAAAAAATCACGGTGTATAACGGATTAAAATATATTTCATTCGGAATAAATCCTGCACTGGAAACCCAAAGCAAAAACGTATAGTAAAATCCTTTCTACTCTACTCAACAAAAAGGAATTTCCATACAGAACCGAATCACCAAACAAACAGTAAATCTTTAGAACGCAGCTCATAAAACGACGTATCGGTCTAACGACACTTAAACTTGCTTGCAGTGGCGAAGACGACGGAATTGTGAGATTTACCGCAGAATAAGCCAATGTGCGGATTTTGTGGTAGAATTTTAGAAATAAGTTGGATTAATGCAGTTTTCAAGAAATCGCTAAAGATTCGGTCAAACCAACATCATTCTTCTGCCCAATATATTTCGGATTCTTTTTTTTCCATACTTCTCTAATACTCGTCATCCTAGCATACACCTCAGAAACGGTCAAACCGTTACGAACAAATTACGGACGCGCCTTCGGACACGGACACGGACACCGACACTTACATACAAATACTTGCCTTCAGAAACCTTCAGGCAATGTGAAGCGGCAATTTTCACATGGAAACTGGTGACAGCTGGATCAGAGATGCTGAGAATCGAGTTTTAGGCTATAGGCTAATAATAATGATGTGTTTATGTGAGATGATAAGAATTCATTCAAGATTTGCTCCATCCTGCTGGACCTCTCGATCGACTGCTGCGTTGCGTGTCGCGAGTTTGATTCAGACTTCAAATAGTTGTTCCGGGTCTGGCTGTTAGTATGTTTGTAAACGCACCCACGATATCATATAGGCCTTGTGAGGGGCAACGTTTAAAAAAAAACTGCCCTTACCATTCCTGGCAAAACTCCTCTCGTAAGCAACCCTCGGTCAGTGCCCTTCTCCGCAATAGTTAGAAGTTAGACTCCCTCCGTACCTCCTCCCCAAAAAGCGATAAACCAGTGAGAGTTCCCACGAATAATCGGCTAGGTTTCAACTTAATGCATTTAAATTTCTCTCAGAGACCTCGCTTCAACATTTTCGATAAAAACTCTTTGGTTATAAAACGAGGCTGTTTATTTCTCTATAGTGTTTTCGAGTGTTTTAAATGAGTTTCTATTCTGTTGTTGTTATTGCTTCTCTGGTAATGGGCACATGGGTTTTTATGGCCATTTGAATAGGCTGTGGTTTTGTGTGTGACCTTTGTTGTACATACTTAGGTATATAGGTAGGTACCTATGTTCTTAATGTTTCGGAATGGTATTGAGAGTGCAGATCTCTGAGATTCGTTGGGAATAGGTTTTTATAATGGTGTATATACGCACTTAAAGAAAGGGGTTTCTTGCTGAAATGATATCAAATTTCCAAGTTTTTTTTTGTGTTGCTATGTAATAGACACTTCTTCAGGAAGGATTGTTTGAAAACTGGATAGTGACTTGTTTATTTTATAAGGCGCATTGAATGTTCTAACTTGGTTGAAAATTCTAGTTCATGAATATAAGAAAAGCGAGCAAGAATCAAAAACGGTGAAGGGAAACATCGTGAGGAAACCGGCATGTCCTAGAACCAAAAATTCGAAGACATGTGACATCTACCAATCTGCACTGGGCCCGCGTGGTGGTCCATCCCCTCTCATAGAGAGGAGGCCTGTGTCCCAGCAGTGGGAACATTATAGGCTGCATCATGATGAGCAAGAATTGAAACCATTATAATCTCTCTTAGATTATAATGGCTCCGATTCTTATTTTGTTTGAAACCGTGATAAACTGACGATGTCTGTTAGAAAAATTGATGTTTTTTTTTTACTTCTCCATTTGACAATCAGCCTGGCATAATAATAGTGAGTCTCACTTTCAAATACACTACAGAGTATATTACACGAATTATTAACTTCAAACATCAGGTAAAAAATGAACAACAGAAACTAGCAACTCATTTACAATCGTCGCAATGCACTTAATTCATGAATACAAAAGAAATGTCGAAAATTTCCAGAAGGTTCCAGAGAGTACTCATTAACGTCACGAAATGGTCCTTCAACAGTATAATAATTCATTTAATTCCAGCTTGAAACACTGCCTCTTATCTCAAATGAAAGGATAGGATTTTGAGCGTCGTGTGGTCGCTTTAAAATTATATGGTTTTAGTTGAAGTTGTGCTTTTGAATTTTGATGGATCGCTGCTTATCAAAATTCATGAGGTTTTCTGTTTGTAAGGAGAAGATAGTATTGTTTGTGTTTTGTCTTTTCGAGAAAATGGGAAGGGTGGATTTTACTGTGATATAGTGCAGTTTTAGATTAGAGGAGCTCGTGGCAAAATAATAACAGCCACTCAGGTCAATCTTCTGGTTAAGCCGTGCTTGCCTAGGTTGGTCTGTGGATGGGTGACCACCCATTACGTACCGAGTTTCTTCCATGCCTCGGAAAGCACGTTAAGCCATTGGTCCCGGCTGTCATTTGTACATCTTTGAAAGTCGTTACAGGTAGTCAGTGGCCCAAAAAGTCTGACAACCAGTTTTACAAAGAGGTATCGTATTACTCAGTATTAACTAGGTTGTGGAGGTCAGATAAGCAGTCGCTCCATGTAAAATACTGGTATTTCAGCTGCATCCGGTTAGACTGGAAGCCGACCCCAACATTATAGTTGGGAAAAGGCTAGGCAGATGATGATGATGATAGTTCAGTTTGAGATTATCAGATCGGTTGTTTTATGAGTGATTTTATCAGTGCAGGATTAAGCAAAATGTAATTGATTTCGTCAGAGCCACAGTTTTGAAACACACAAATAAATAGCTGCCTTATTAACGGAGATCAAATACCAAATAAAACGGAATTTACTAGTAATACCTTTTCCCCGCGGCTGTGTCCGCGTCTACGTCGGAAATTATTCCACGGAATCATATTACCGGGATCAAAAGTATCCTATGGCTTCCTTAGGTCCTAAGCTACCTATCTTGCTCATTTCATTACCATCATTTCAGTGCTTTAGAAATAAAAATGTAACAGACAGAAGGCCAAGCAGACAGAGTCTTGCATTAATTTATAGTATTAGTATCCTTCAATAGTTGTGGAAGTGTCGAAGTTTTCAACCAATAATTATAAAGTCGTGCCAGCGCGGCCATCTATTACAAGGCGTAAACGGAATCCTTCACGAACCCGTCAACCAAGCATTCTGTGCATCAAACTAAGTAACGCGACGCAATTATTGCTGGGAAACGGGTAACAACTTTCTTTTTAGGTTGAAAAATCACGTTTTATGGTAGTACTCAATGTAACGCACTTTAAATATTGTTGTGATGGATGCATTGCAGTACGAGGATCAAGAATGTATTTAAAGTAAAGTTATAAAAAAAAAGTGAACTTGTGAAAAAGTTGGAAATTTGTCCCCCAATATCTCCGTGAACCGGAAGACGTTGCGTTGGAAGGCCTCCTACTAGGTGAACCGATGACCTGGTGAAGGTTGTGGGGATCCGCAGGATGCGAGTCGCATGGGACCGGTCAATGTGGCGACACTTGGGGGAGGTCTATGTCCAGCAGTGCACGTCTTTTGGCTGAAATGATGATGAATGAATATTTCCATAACTAGAAAAATTCCAGGTATGGCCTAGAACAAAACAAAATGTGATCGCAGTGGTGAGGGGAACAAGTGCCCTTCGGTTTACCTTTACCTTACCTTCCATTTTAATAAATCACAAGCTACCAATCTCTCTAATTCTTTCAATAAATTATATTATCATACAGAAACTTGAACATCAAAACAATATTGTCTATTCATAGAACTGAACAAAACAATCGCACTACGATGTTCAAGCCACGGTCGGGATGGTTATAATCCCTCCTGATTGAAGGATCACGGGGCTTATACGGATCAAATCGGATGATAGCAGATAACGAATATCATTTTGAAAATGTTACTCTAGTGTTGTTTATTTTTATTGGTGTGGTTGGGAATTGTATTTGTGAGGATTTTTTGAAGTTATACTTCTTTTGACGCGTTTGGAAATATGAAGAGAGTAAATTTTATGATGCGCGCGCACTCCGTCACGAAAAACCGACACCCTGAAGTTAGCTAGTTTTACTTTCTTTTCTCCCAATGTTTGTTTACTTTCGTAGTGTCAGATATTGACAAGCCTAGGTTATTATTTTTAATCTACTGCTGGAGCTAGGAGGTTCTTTATAGGTAATTGATATTAGACCTTGTTATAAACTACTTTACTTTCGTTTATGTTCCGGCAAAGTATAACTTTTAACGTGTGTACATAAGTAGTACACACACACACTTCTTTTTTTAATTCTTGTCAATAGAGAGAAAAGTCTTTTTTGTTGAAATATAAAAATGATATACATGTTTCTACCCGTCCACGGCGAAGCCAAAAGGAAGAGTTATGATTTTAGCAGCCTATGCATGTATGTTTCTAAATTTTTAAGTAATAAAATTACAGCCACTCGAGTCGATCTTTAAGTTAAGCCGTGCTTACCAAGGTTGGTCCGTGGATAGGTGACTACCCATTACATACTAAGTTTCCTCCGTGCCTCGGTAAGGACGTTAAACCGGTGGGCCCGGCTGTCATTTGTAGATCATTGCCAGTCGTTATAGGTCGTCAGTGACAAAACCAGTCTTACCAAGGGTTATCGTATTACCCAGTACTAACTGGGTGTGAACGTCAGATAGGCCCTCGCTCCATGTTAAATACTGGAATTCAACTCCATCGGGTTAGACTGGAAGCTGTCCCCAACACAATTTGGAAAAGGTTAGGCAGATCATGAAGTATTTGGCACATAGGCGATCTCGTCAATTGCCTTGAGGACATTTTTGGCTTGCAAAGATTTGTGTACTACGTCAATATGTGGTTGATTGTTTGGCTAGGCTATCCCACGTCTCCAAGTATTTTTCAAAGTCTTTAGACTTTTAAAAAATACCTTGAAAAGATTTGTTTAAGCATGTTTATTGACGCAGTGATGCTGATACATGGAGTTTTCTGTTTATAACTGTGCGTAGCAGCTCAGTTCGATTCTCGCACAAAAAATGCTGAAGTAAGCATGTTTGATCCTAGATATATATTCCCTAATAATAGAAAAAAAATACTTTGGAAATCATCATCATCATCAGCCTATAATGTCCCCACTGCTGGGATAAAGCCCCCTCTCTATGAAAGGGGTTGGGCTATAATACACCACGCGGGCCCAGTGCGGATTGGTAGATGTCACATATCTTCGAATTTTTGGTTCTAGGACATGCCGGTTTCCTCAAGATGTTTACCTTCACCGTTTTTGAGAGCAATGGTGACGAATTAATTACACAAAGTAATGCGCCTGCCTGGGTTCGAACCCATGACTTACTGTTCGTGAGTCGAGGTCGCTACCACTGGGCCACCGCTGCTCTTTGGAAATAAATTCTTTTAAATAACCGCTGTCTATAAAACCGCAAAAACATCATACATCAAATGCGACCCCTAACGGCCATCATCAGAGAAATTGCATTTCTAATCTTAATCATTTATCAATTTATTACACTGAAATGATGTTATTGCTAATAAAATGGCAAATAGCATTTCGTCTATCTCTCGATCGTAAAGTTTAAAAGAGATATTAAATGAGTAAGGGGAGTCAGTTAAGTTTATTTGATGTTATTTGGAGATGCTGGGGATCTCAGGAATATTTTTTACGTTTGACTATCATCAATATTTATGGAGTTGCAAGTATTTATCATGAAACAGCTGGTCGTCAAGTTGTAATGGCATGGCTAATGAGTTATAGAAACATCATTTGCTGCCTTTTCCCAACTATGTAGTGGTCGGCTTCCAGTCTAACCAAATGCAGCTGAATACCAGTATTTTACATGGAGTGACTGCCTATCTGACCTCCACAACCCAGTTAGTACTTTGAATACGATATATTATAAATGCGGAAGTAAGTTTGTTTGTTACCTTTTCACGCCTAAACTACTCGACCGATCATCCTGAAATTTTGCATATACGTTTTCAGGTGTACAGAAACAGACACAGGGTACCTTTCATCCTGCCAGGGCTGCGGGACTGTTCGAAAGAGATACCACGGCCCTGGAACGCAAAGGGCAAGGAAGGAAAATGGATGGGTTTTAGTCAGTACAAGTCTGACACTCCCTTCCGCTCTGCCCGGAGCGGGAGAAGTCATTTGATGATTTTCCATCCGAAAAAAAAGGGTACCTTTCATCCCGAAAAACAGTAGTTTCCGAGGAAAACAACAATAACGTTCTTATGATAAAAGATGGCGCCACGTGTGTGTCGAATCATGATTGAATTATACTACCATAAAAACATTAGTAGTGTGTTTAGAGTTCAATTGTCAAATTCTAAATTTATGCGAGCAAAGTCGTGGGCTAAAGCTCGTTTAAAATTATTGCTAAAGTCAGCATTGAAATTGACTGGGTCAAACCCTTTACTTTTATAGGTAGTTTACTTCGTATCCATAAATCCACCAACTTAACCTAAGTTATGATACATTAGTTAAACGGTATAAAAACATTAACCGCCCCGCCCTCCGAAGGGTTAGAGAGGGCTTAGGCACTCCTTCCCTCACTGTCAGATTCATTGTTATGCTCTTAGTGAGAATTTAGACACGAGTGGTACGTTTTAGTGACGTAGAGTACCATTACGGCGTTGTTTAGGGGGTAGGTAGGGCCTTGATTGGGTGTCAATTGGTGAGAATTTTGGGGTAAGTAGGATAGTAGATGGGACTCGGTTTTGTGAGCTGAGAAGATTAATTAATTAAATATTTTAACAGCAAAGAAGAAAGATCCGCTAAAAGTTTTAGAATGACTGACTTTTTTGACCTATTTTTCAAATCTATAAGCACCTATATTTAGAATTAAATTCTTGTGTCTATTTTGATACCCACGGGGTTTTCAGTAACATTTAGGGAATTAATTCCGAAAAGTTTGTTTCATTTATATTAGATAGACTCAAAATAAAAACTGTGCAATTCAGGGTAGGTCGTTACTTATTGAATAATGTATGGGTTTGATTTTGAAGTTATTAAGAAAAACCCTATCAAATTATAATGTAGTGATATAATATCTAATAGCATAAAAGCAATTAACAAAGCTAGAAACACAAAAGACTATAAAATTATACCCCCACCGAAGTTAAGACGGTACAAAATAATTGAAAGTTAAGAACAGTGTACACGAGCGATTTAAGGCTATAAACACAAAAAGTAACAAAGCTAGTTGGCACAGTCGTTTCGTTGCAGGCGTTTGGCGCATATTAACTGGTGTTTACGACCGTGTTATACGCTATTTTAATGTTTTTACGAGTTTCGACTCCGCTGGTGTGTACCGCCTTAATGACTTTTGGAGGTTTGTCCTCTAGTTTTGTTGAATTTTGATTTTTATTGCATTTGGCAATAGAATGAAAAGTGAAATGGGGTGCAGTTATTGAAATAGTTTTATTTTATTGGATTTTGAATGCACATTGAAGCAATTTTTAACTTACACACAAATGTCCTAGAATCTATAATTCGAAAACATGTGTGACATCCACCACAACCCGCTCCGACTGCCAAGTCATAGCTCTCGATTTCAACCCCAAGACACGCACCTCTGATTTTTCGGATTAATATGAGTATTTTATAATTATCACTTGCTTCGGTGAAAGAATACATCGCAAAGAAACCAAACCATTATCCCTGCGAGATATTTCTTTCTTTCTTTCTTTCTTTCTTAATGTAAAGCTAAGACAGAGGCCCATGGGCGGCATAAAAATTCTAGCACCAGGTTAGGCACTAACCACACGATAAAGAGAGAAAAAACCACAACTCACACTAGAGCCTCATGGTGGATTATTCTTATAGCGAGGAGGCTTGCGTCACAGTCATGAAAAGCTAATAGGCTGATTATGTCAACGGAACAAATTCTCTACTGCATTCACTGTCTTTTTTACTCTAGTTTTTTTTTCCTTTGCCATTTAGGCATAGTAAAACAAACAACTCTCGACATTCTAGCATTTTTTTCCACAAACCACAGCAAGTCCTAAAACCCTGAAACGACTAGGCTCGTAATAACTGTGCCTCACAATAAAACTTTTTTTTTCGAGGCACAGATATGCATACATGCTGCCATCAATCTTTGTTGGCTTCGAGCCAAAATTCTTCGTTGATATGTTAATGATCCTCATGTTAGATATGGATCACCATGTATTTTTTTAAGTTATTTTTCTAAGAACACATTTGCATGGGAATATGGTAATTTTTTATTACAAATAATATGTGGAAATGAATAATTTATGAGTGTTTTTTTAAGAATATGTGCGTAAAATGAGTCGTTTTTGCTATTGCTTTTTGAATTAATTTTGATATAAGAAGAGAATGTAATCTATAGGTATGTAAAGACCTAAAGGGCCTGTGTTTGGTCTTCAGGGAAGCGGCAACAATACCCAGATCCATGTTTGTTAAAAACCTACTTTCCGTTGTTTATTTTATTCAAAACTTGCTGATACTCGCGGCTTCGCCCGCATGAATTTTGATTTGCAATAAAAACTCGACAAATTATATACTAAAACCTTCCTCAAGAACCACTCTATCCATTGGTGAAAACAGCATAAAAATCGGTGCCGTAGTTAGTTATAGCGAACAGACAGACAGACGTGCGGAGGACTCTGTTTTATAATATGTAGTGATGATACCGGCTTCGCCACGGTCTTCCTTGATGGTGATTTCCTCCGTCAGGCATCTAGTGAGCCTCTCCGGGTGCATTAGCGCTAGCTTGACGTGTGACGATCTGATCTTGTTTGCGGGGTGAACATGACCAGATATCGTACAAGATATACAGGTTTGGATGGAGAAAGGGGAGGCCTTTGCCCAGTATTAGGACATTCGAGAGGCTTTCAAAAAAAATACCAGCTATTTCTATCTTTAATTATACAGAAAGGGTATAAAGCGTTGCGAATTGATCCCTACCGTTGCTCAAGGGTGATATAGTGATGATATAAGATTTTTTTTTTTTTTATAAAAAAAACGTTGCCCCACACTAGGATGTTCTCCTGTATCGCGGGTGCGTTCACAAACATTTAAACTCACGTACACAAACAGCCAGACCCGGAACAACTATCTGTAGGCCATACAAATATTTGTTCCGTGCGAGGATCGAACCCGCGAAACGCATTTGTAATATTCCCATGACACCATTCTGAAACAAATATCACGTAACCCTTACCGCTCCAAATAAATCCATTCCAAATGAATAAAAATGGCCGACAAAAAATCTTATGACAGGAGATTTTATTCTCAGTTTCCGAACACATTTTTAACACAGTTTACAGAACCTAGTCAGCTGATTGGTGGGCTCTGGCAGTCTGCCAATCCTCTTTGTCGTAGTGGATTGAAAGTTTTCACTAACCACCCAGCTACCGATGGTATCAACTTGCTCTTTTTAGACTTAGGAGGTGTGAATGCTTGAAATATTATTGCTTTTATTCATTTGGAACTTAGAGATGAAATGACGCATTTTTCTTTGTACTTTTTGTCCCAAGGAGCTTAAGATTTTTTAGAGGTTTCGGATCAAAGTGGTGGAGAGGGATGCAGGTTATGAATTAATGAGAATTGTATTGTTTCGGTCGCTTCCATATGAAGCGAAATATTTCATCAAATACAGAGAAGAATATTAGTTACATTCTTCTCTATATTTTTTGCTTGTGTACTATAATTTGGATTAGGATTCCTTGAAACGTTTTCCTTTACCGTAAATCTAATGTTTTTTCAAATCTCATTTCGACGATTCAATTACTTTACTTAATATTTCATATTCCTAAATATGACATATTGTAATCTACAATCAAAACGGATCTTTGTCTACTCAGGGTCGCACAGTGGAACGAATGTATGGGAGCGGTTGGACGTAGACATGTCCGAAAAATAAGAGTAAAATTATGACAAACTAATGATGCCATCTTATTCGATTACTTAATGCCTTCATAAATTGTGGTGATGAATTTCTTCATAACTCCCATATTTCGGGAGTAATTTGAGAAAATGTGAAATTTTACTATGAAAATGAGTGTATCGAGCTCTCTCCCTCCTGATTCCGGGCTTGTTTCAAGTACCGGTCTCTAATATCGTAATGCTATTACTAAGAGCTATATTTAATACTAAGACACATAGTGCGCCAAATGTGCACTTTCTGGGATAAAAGGAAATGAAAATTTAAAAAAAAAAACGTTTTTTCCCCATTTGTATTTACTTTAAACCGCAGACAGACTTATTAAGAGGTCTATAAATATATTATATATATACAGAAATATAATATATTAACAAAAATATTCACAAGAACTGATGAGAGTATGACTTTTAAGTAAGTTGATAATAAATTACCTAGTTTCATTAAAAGTACAATAAATAATTAAGATGTAAGCTCTAATTTACTAAGTTACACATTTTAAAACAATAACATCATTTAATTATCTTCGTCATCATCATCATCATCAATTAATTCAAATTCAGAATCGATGTCCGCTAAATCATTTATGTTAACAAATTCGATATCACTTTTCTCAGAATCCGTAAGCTCATAAAATTCCTTAAAAGAAGATTTTTTTACAAACTTATTTCCTTTTGGACGGATACTTGTAACAAGTGGATCAGAAGACAGTAAAAGATTGTGCATAATATCTTCATTGCATGAGATACTGCTATGCTTTCGAGAATGCCCCTCTCTATATTTTCTAAAATCTTTATTTCTAGCCTCAGATGCCTCTTCGGATAGAAAACCAATGGGCACAATTGACATGTTCTGAACTATGTCTGGCCCATGCATTAAAATTTTATGAAGTGAAGAAGGCATATAATACCATGGGTATAACTCCACGTAAAGCTTAGCAGTATCAAAGCAGAACTCTCGGAATTTAGTTACGTTGATCTTCTCTCCTGATGAAATACACTGCAAGATCACACAGATTTTTCTTAAAAGCATAGCATCTATTCCGGTCAGTTCAGCAGATTTAGTGTAGTTTTCAAAAAATCTCCTTGCCGAGTTGCCATTGTTGGTGGATCCACTGCCTTGTTTCACAACATCGAGAAGTAAGCCCGTTTCTCTTCTTACAGCCTCTTGAACTCCTTTTTGCTATATCACCCCTTACTTGCCATGATTTTATGTCTAATTTGTAGGAAATGTGTAATAAGCATTCCATTGAGCGAATCCAAGCGTGAAGGGTGCTTAAGCTATATTTATACATGTCCTCGTTTGCGTGTTTATCTTTGATTAACTCTAAATTATTCATTTCTTTAGGACAAGCCTTGCATATGTCACACACTGAAGCTGCTGTATCGGATATAATGGAATGAATTTTACCATCAATCATTGTCAACAGCAGTTGGTGTTTGACACTAATTCCATCAGTGATGGTGGATGGAGTTAAGGCTTCAATCTCTGCTTCGATTTCAGCCATCTCTCTCTGCACATTTTCTTTGGTTTCCTTTATAAACTTAAACAATATTGGCCGGCAAAATGAAGTGGAAGATGGTCGCTCGTTTTCCCAAATTGTTACACCTTTTGAGACGAGCCGCAGTGGTACAAGACTAATCATAAAATTACTAGCAAGATCGATTTGCTCATCTTCACTCGTCCTTTGATGATAAATGCTTTGGCTAGATGATCCGTCAAAACCCCATTTGCTGGTCAATACGAGCTGTTGATTGGGATCAACAGGGGTTTCTAACGACCTAATAAGTCTTCTTGAGGTTAAATCCATCAAGGCTTGTAATTTGATTTTTGCAGAGCTCTCTGTAACTGTGAGATCTTCTTTGGCCGGATAGCACTTAATTTTTTCTTTAACCAACATGTAGTAACTCGGGTATTCAAGAGCTCCTTCTTGAGTGTTGAAATCCCGAAGAGTGTTATAGCGCCATTTCGATAAGTTCATCGATACATAAAGAGCCAATGCCTTCAAAGGGGATATTTCCCGTACCTGAATTGATTTACCTTCAATGAAGGCTTTGATTTTTGAGGCCTCTTCTGGATTCTCCGTCAAGTATTTCATAACATAAGCTGTATCGCTTTGTCCTGCCTTTTGAAGCGCCCTTTCGGCCGAAAACATAATTTCAGCGCTGCTACTGCTGCATGAAAGACTATCTTCAGTGCGTCTTCTTTTTTGCCGGTTACTAAGGTCCTCAAAAGATTTACGAGGACTAGGATGTGTACAAGTTGAAGCATCAGATTTAGCAGGAGAAATTATGGGCTCGATGACGTCACTTATATTTTCTGTAGAAGGTTCCATATTTTCATTCTGTAATTCCGGCCATTGAATTGCAGCCTGTAGCCAAATCTCATGTTTCTTCCGAAACTTATCTGTGCTTCTTCCAGACTGTGTCCATTTTGCATAAATGCGGTAGCAAAATCGACGACACCAGTCTTTTAAACTTGTTTCAGCACTTTCACATAACTGAACACAACTGTTATCTTTTAAAACACTGAACAAATAGTTAAAGTCGCGTAAATCTTTATGTGCGCGTGCGCATAAAGCAACGTGAATATCAAGATTTGTATTAAAATTTGGAAAATACATTGCGAGATTAGCTTG
This sequence comes from Lycophotia porphyrea, assembly GCA_950005105.1. Taxonomy (NCBI): domain Eukaryota; kingdom Metazoa; phylum Arthropoda; class Insecta; order Lepidoptera; family Noctuidae; genus Lycophotia; species Lycophotia porphyrea. Next base: position 18,472,395 of record OX465390.1, on the reverse strand, counting down.
GATACAACGAGGTGTAAATCAACACTGATTTTAAAGTTACTAATAGTGACCTATTTATATAAAATCCAGGTATCCCAGGTATCCTTTGTTAAATATTGCAAGGTAATTAGTTATTGTGATAATTAGTAAATGATGCATGCTAAATTAGTGTATTAAGAGCCATTTAGTAATTAAATAATAGCAATGTTCTTATCAGTAATCATTAGTGCATCAGTTTTATATGTAAACCTTAAGTCCCTAATTATATATCCTAATTAGCTTATATCTTCTCTAATTGGCTGCTCAGAAATGTTATTGTAATAAGGTAAACCTTTAGAAAAACGGTTTTAATCAACAAAATAAACAAAAAATAAAAAAATTGTGTTATAAAATAAACATCACTCTTTATCCCAGAAAGTGCACATTTGGCGCACTATGTGTCTTAGTATTAAATATAGCTCTTAGTATTAGCATTATGATATTAGAGACCGCTACTTGAAACAAGCCCGGAATCAGGAGGGAGAGAGCTCGATACACTCATTTTCATAGTAAAATTTCACATTTTCTCAAATTACTCCCGAAATATGGGAGTTATGAAGAAATTCATCACCACAAGTTATGAAGGCATTAAGTAATCGAATAAGATGGCATCATTAGTTTGTCATAATTTTACTCTTATTTTTCGGACATGTCTACGTCCAACCGCTCCCATACATTCGTTCCACTGTGGGTCGTCGCAAAATTATTCTATTTAAAAGACTTTGCATTTGACTTGTAATGTTATTGAATTGTTAATTGTATTGAATTCTTAATATGTAATGTTATTTTTTTTATAATTTGTTGTACTTTGACTGTGTTAATTTTATAATTTTAATAAACGTGATTTTGTTATTTATTTATAGATGTATGATTTTAAACACAATGTTAATTGTTCATTAAAAATGAAAAATTGAATTGAATTTGTAAGTGATAATTACTGGGTCAAAAATACAACATACCAAAATCATAGTTAGTAGACCGAAAAATCTACCTTTCATAATATAAGAATAAAATGAAAAAGCACCTCAAAAGTGGATCTCTAGTTACATTGCCCATTAAAACCTAAAAAGGGTATTGAAATATTCTATATTTTTAAGGCTTCAAACATTTGATCATTATGGATCGTATTGCAAAGCCATAGTAAATGTTTTTCTCTAACAAGCTCGTGCTTCTGTGTAGTTAATTTGTTTTAGTTATTAACGCTTGTTAACGTTATGGGGCTAATAGGATTGTTACGTTTAGCATAAATAAGTGTGTGTATATTTTGTTTCTAAATTGTTAGTAGTTTTTATTTTTCTTATAATCTTAGTTAGTATGTATTCACGGGTGAAGGGCTCCTCCAGTTTCTCCCACGTTCTTTTTTTAAACGTTGCCCCACACTAGGATTTTCTCCTGTATGGTGGGTGCGTTTACAAACATATAAACTCACATACGCAAACAGTTAGACCTGGAAAAATTACTTGCAGTTCATAAAAATATTTGTTTTTTCCGTATCATTTGCAATATTCTGCCAATCGTTTCCTGCTGTATCTGTTAGGTCGTCAGGCCACCTTCTCTTTGGTCTCCCCTACTCTTCTTTTTCCATCTGGCTCTATCCACTCTGTAGTTTTAGCTGACCATCTACAGTCTAGTCCGACTAAGGCTATAACTAGGATCAATTCTCTTTAGCAATATTTTGAGAATGCATTATGTCTTGTTGAAATCGTAAATTCTTTCCCTGACAACAAGTTCTCCTCATCTCTCTTAATCGTAAGAGTAAAAATAATGTTTTCAGCGTAAAAGTAAACTGGTGGCCAGCACTTAGTCCTTCTCTTGACATAACGGGACTTCCTTAATACCAGTAAGTAACTTCGGGGACTAAATTACGGCAAAAGCCGCATCAAAAACCGTTGTTTTGGAGAATAAAGTGGATTCACACACGGACACGAAAAGCTGCTTAATCTTACACCATGTGTAAATATCATTCACGCTGTGAGCGTAACTAGACCAAACATTATGATAATGATACTTTTAACTTTAAACAAAATCAATACCTGCGAGAATCATATACAGGGTGTTTGGCGCATGGACCGACACAATTTTTCCAGGGATTTAGAAGGTCATTAGCTAGGTTCCCTTACACCCTTTGTCCCAAATGTCACGGTTGGTTATCATTTTTTTACATACATATCATTTTTTTTTAATGAAAAAAATACCCAAAATGTTTCCTTTAATTCGAAAATGGCTTTTAATTTTTCTTATAATGAATTTAGAAATTGTAAAAAGTCATAAAAATTTAAACTTTGGAAGCTTGTAGGGAATTTTCTTGAAACCAGTTTTATCAAACAAAGATGTAGATTAAAAAGACTTTGGAGAATACAATAAAATTTATTTTGTGCCGCTACACCCACAAACAAAAAGTTATTTCGAATTAAAGGAATGAATGAAAAAAAACATCATTATGTAACAAACCGTGACATTTGGGACAAAGGGTGTAAAGATAGAACCTAGCTAATGACCTTCCAAATCCCTGGAAAAATTGTGTCGGTCCATGCGCCAAACACCCTGTATATTAAACATATATGCAAAACCGATGAACATACATAGGAAATTCCGAATACAATATAAAATATAACCTTCAAACAACCAACTAGCTTAGCAACAGAATCTTGTTGTAACTATACAGGATGTAAACAGACTCTTCACAAAGCCGTCAACCAAGCATTATGTACATCAAACTAAGTAACTTAACGCAAAAATGAGTGCTGGGAAACGATTTTTTTTTTGGGCTGAAAACGTTTTACAGTAGGACTCAATGTAACACACACAAAACATTGTGCTGATGGATACATTGAATAGTAAGGGGGTCCTGGAGGTGTTTAAAGTAAAAATCTTACATTAAAAACATGGATTTAAAAAAAAAACTTGTGAAAGAGTTGGAACTTTGACCCCCAATATCTCCGTAACTAGAAGGTTCCCAGATATAGTCTAGAACAAAAAAATGATCGCAATGACGGGGAGAACAAGTGCCTTTCGGCTTCGTTAAGAGTCTGTTTACACCCTTTATGTATTACATAATATACTTCCTATAACATCACACACTCCATCGTTGTTAAGCCTATAGTCTCTACCCCACAGTAAATTGGGCGAAGTAACTCAATTTCGATGCGTCTTTGAAATTATTTGAGGCGGTATCGCTGGGGGAGGTATAAGTACCTCCTGTACGTCTGAGGTATCAATCAGGATATTTGGGTCGATCGTGGATGTATAATTTCTGTATAGTTGACCCTTTTAATGTGATACCGTTTAGAGTTAAGTAGGCGTGACCTTGTTTGATATTCAAGATCCATTTTTCGGTGCTTAGAAAACTGCTTTGGTTCGAAATTGCCGTATTTCTATAACATCAAAACATTTGTGGAAAATTGTTCAATCTATAGACAATTTAATTTGAACCAAATGAATGGGTTTGTCGAATAATAAAAGACTTCATGTGTAAAGACAATAAATGAATTCTTCGAAAGCCCACGGAACGATAACAGCTTCAGATAATTACAACAAAAAAAAACAATCAACATTTTTCAACGTTAATCGAGTGAGTTACTGTTTCGTTTGTACTATGACGTAACAACCGATGACGTCATCTATTTAATGCCTCTCTATCTCTCATTTGCGAACACATTAACTGTATAAAAAATATATCGTACACGCAGGAGAAAATGGGCTCATTGCAAGTACAGATACAGTCTATTTTTCTTTGTATACGAAATAAACAAGGGATGGTAAGGAAAAATCTATGAACCCCTTTTTGTATGGAACATGTATGTAGGTTCATCCATTAGGTACCCATGGGAAAGTAATGGGGAACTGATTCGGTATGTTATGATCCTTCTTTGCATGTTTAAATTATTTTCGAGACGGGATCTAAAAAATGAAGGCTTTTATTTGACTTACTTTATGCATATTGGTTATTTAATTTGCATGTATTTGTGTTCGGATCGGATCCTTTATACGTTGGAGATTATTTATTTCGCAATCAAGTTGTTTCTTTTTCTGGGTATACTTACTTTAATAGTTCTTAAAAATTGATTGAGTATCTAATTCTAATTTTCTCTATATTATAATCTAATATTATAAAGCTGAAGAGTTTGTTTGGTTAAACGCGCTAATCTCAGGAACTACTACTTTGAAAAGAAAAATTATTTTAGTGTTGGATAGCCCACTTACCGAGGAAGGCTATAGGCTATATAACATCACGCTACAATCAAAATGGAGCGGAGAATCAATGAAAATGGTTGCGAAAACGGGGAAAATAGTCTTTTTATGATAACTTTACGCAAACTTAGGTCGCGGGTAACAGTTCATCATAGGTACAAACAATATGTTGTATTTATTCAATTCTCTGAAACAATTTTCTTATCAAGCAACATAATAATTATGAGAATATTTCTACTTTGACCTATTTCTTATTGCAAATGAACTGAAAACACAAAAATAACATATCGTCACGCCATGTAAACCCCAAAGAGTTGGCAGAGGTGTACCTAATAAGTTCATCCATATTTCGCCAGTTATTTTTAAGTCCCATATTAAAGGCAGGAGCCTATTGCCATCAACCGGGCACGAGTCAAAACTGAAAAATGTTTGATGGAAAAACCCAATAACACTTTGCGTGATCCAGGAATCGAACCCAAGAACTCATGCTCAGCAGCCGCGCTTGAGACCACTAGACCAACGACGAAGTCTAAAAACCTGAAAAAAACAAAAATCAAACAACTAACCCACTGGCCCTTTAATAGTTTTTGTATTTAAAAATATTTTAGTATTTAAAACATATTTCCCTCGTTTACCCCCAGGCTTCAAAACCCGTTATACAATGCCAACATTTTTCAATTATGCCGGACGAAAAGACCAAAAAATATTTGGCCATTATAACGCACAGTCTCCTCGCCTAATGAGTCTCGTTAACATTTACCACTAATCCCGAGTTGTTCTAAAAAGTCTTTACTACATAATACATAATACTACATAATACGTAATTAGGAATTTAAGACTTCTTCACTACATGATAAGATTGAAATTGCTGCTTTGTTGTAAATTCGCGCCATGATTTGCAATTTGCATTGTTGAAAAATGTGACCTCTAGTGAATTTGTGATGAACTAATTAAGGGAACAAAGGAGGTTTTTTGTTTCGCATGTGTGCTGGGGAAATTCTTACTTCTATGAATATTATATTTTTACTTTCTGAAAAGGGTGTTCTTGATTTTTCTGCATCCCACAGTGTACTGAGTCACCAAAACAGAGTGATGAGTTAACTAAATCCTCCTTGTTTTAGATTTTCCACGTTTGCTTAGATATTTAACATTTAAACAGGTAGAGAAGTTTAACTTCTCAATATTCACAAAAAGTCGTCAACATTCAAACAACCAAACAAACAATTAAATTATTATTACCGTCCTTCTAGTAACCTTTCACTAACTTCAACCTATTCTCACTTCATCATCATCATCATCATCAGCCTATAATGTTCCCACAGCTGGGACACACGCCTCTCTCCGCTCTCCAAAACGGTGAAGGAAAACATCGTGAAGAAACCGGCATGTCTTAGAACCAAAAATTCGAAGACATGTGATATCTATTGATCCGCACTGGGCCCACGTGGTGGATTATAGCCCATAGCCTATTCTCACTTGCCCAAGCTTTATTAAAAAGAATCATCATCACCATCATTTCAGCCCGTTGATGTCCACTGCTGAACATAGGCCTCCACAATCGATTTCCAACGTGTCCGGTCCAATGCCACCTGCATCCAGCGACTCCCTGCTACTTGCCTGCTAGATGGACCGATAACCTTGTTAAAACTTAACAAGGTCGTCGGTCCATCCAGCAGGTGAATAAATAACAAATTAAAAAGAATAACTAACAATAATTATGAACCTAATAACCTCCAAACAGTACCAACCAAACTCAAGTTAAAAACACAACATTCCAAAAACAAAAGTGTATGTGTAATTATTACGCACGTAAGAAGTTATACTTCTTTGGCGTATACAACTAAAATTTTGACTAGCTAACTTCAGGGTGTATGTTGACTAGCTAACTGCAGGGTGTCGGTTTTTCGTGACGGTGTGCATGCGCATCGTTACTCTCATCATTTTTCCCTAACGCGCCAAAAGAAGTATAACTTCAAAAACCTTTGAATAAACATATCCTATAACAATCAGGCAAAAAATTTCAAATTACAAGCCCCAGCCATTCACAGCCCGGTCAGCCACATAAAAGCACCAACTATTTCAGGCTGCTCACCAGCGTTTTCAGTTCTTGAGGCTGCAAGCACGTTGTGGGTAGGTCTACAAAAGCCCACTCCAAACGAAACGGGGCCTGGCAGAGAGCCAGCAACGCTTTTCTTGTATCAATTTGAAATTTTCCCATGCATAGTTGTTTGTTTTGAGAAACAGCGCTGACTGTGTCCGATATGTGTAGCGTTGAAGTGTGAATTCCAGGTTCCGAGTTTTGTGAAGTACTTCTATGAGATATTGGGTGTCGCGATGTGATACAGAGATTTATTTATTTGCTTTTGAAGTTTGCAAGTTGTACGATCTAGGCAAGTGAGACACTATAGTAATCAGATTTGCGGAGCCACTACTGAACATATGAAAATCCTCCTCAGACACACGTCTATCATTATTATTCAACTCTGCCCTGGATTGTAAATATTTTGTTGTTCTGCAAACGATAGGGCAATTAGTATCATGTCTCGTGTTTGTACATTACATGAACTGATGATCACTACTGAAAGCACCAAACTGGTAGCCTAGTTTTGGGTCAACTCAATTTAGATATCCATCTACACGTCAAGAAGAGAATGTGATAATTGAATAGATACACTCGGACAAAGGGGCATCTTAGCACACTTTATTCTTAAATCATTTGAAATACTGCTTTAATAAATAAATAAAATAATTTGTCATTTATTTCAAGCAAGCATAACCCATATATAAAAAAAAAATAACATTGGCAATGATCATAAAATTAAAATTAAAATAAAATACCATAAAATAAAAAATAAAATAAATAAATAAATAATAATAAAATTACAATAATCAGATTACAATAATAATAAAATAAAAAATACAATCATAAAATAACAATTTTCGCTCCGGCACGTTATTGCCACAGTCTGCTGGAACAATGCTGGATGATAATAATAAACTGACTCCTCAAAGTTCTCTCATATGAGCGAAAAATCTTAGATTTTGCACTGAAAAGTTTTCTGATTCAGGATACATTGTATCAAGTATCACTGTAACGTTTTGCTCTATCGAGTGTTGAATGTAGAATTCTGAGTTCCGAGTTGTTAAGTGATTTAGTGAGAGATTGAGGTGTCGGACCGCGATATAGTAATTTATACAGAGCGGAGCTTGAGTTTTCTTTAAATTATGCAAGCTGTACAATTGACAAGCGGAGGAATTTCTCTTTAGATATTCAAATGGGAAAATAACCATGCTAAACGTAGTGTGGAGATTACCTACAGAAAATTTAGTACAATACTTATGTATTTTTGTTTTACATAAAATTTATTACAGCGTTCAGACAGACAACCCCTTTTTGAAAACAGTAACACACGCATAGTCTAAACACAATAATCTCGTTGCTAAAGTTTCTAAATTAATCAGAAAAACTTATTAGACAAAAAACACTACACAAACTACTTCGTGTCTAGTTTACACAGTTTTAAAACAGGAACTGACAGTATTTACTTCTCCTAGCCTCACCGCATTTAAAAACAAAACCACATCACGGACAGCCTTAAATTCGGTGAAGCATATAAACAAAATTAACGGTGACATTTAAGGCAACTTGTTTACACCGAACACAATAAATTTCACACAAGCATTGGCTCAATAAAGTGTGTCACAAGTGTTGTGTTCATTTCCCGGGATGTCCCGGAATTTCGGAGTAAACTGTTTTGTGGGACAAAGCCATGAACGAACGTCCTTACATTTTTTAAGATGTCAGTTTTCATCATAATCTGCGTAGCCTTTTCCCAAATATGTTATGTTGGGGTCGGCTTCCGATCTAACCGAATGCAGCTGAATACCAGTAATTTTCAGGAGCGACTGCCTATCTGAGCTCCACAACCCAGTTAGTACTGGGTAATACGATACCCCTTGGTAAGACTGGTTGTCAGACTTTTGGGCCAGTGATTAGCTGTAACGACTGTTAATAAGTTAATTTTAAGAAACAAAGTTTCAGTAAAAATCATTTAGATATAATCGAACATAAACTCACGCCATTTTTCCATCCATCATTTTCCATTTCCATCTCGTACTCCGTGACTTTTTAAATCCCGGTATTTTCCGATACCTGTTAACATCACTAAACTCCCCAAGTATACGTTTCACACAACTTATTTAGGATTCTTGTGGGAGGAAACCCCTGGAATACTCCAAGGCGTTATTCTTCAAGCGATCGATGGCACGGTACAAATTGTTTGTGATAAATCGTATCCTTTCCTTTTAAGTGAAAAGCGTTTTAGCCTTTGCCGTAATCAGTTGCTTGATGTTGTTTTTCGTACGAAGTGGTCGGCTCCGTGTGGAATAAATTACTGGCTGGTTTTATTGTACTTTTTAAAGGATGAGTTTTAAGCTAATGAACAGCTGTTGAACCATACTTTTAGCTTTTTAAAACTGAACCTTTGCGAAGTATGTATATATGATCCCCCTTTAATTTTTAGTTTATTTTTATTACATGGCAATCAGCGAAATCTGTAAAATTCCATAAACTCCTCTTAAAATAATTCGCCTATAATTATGTTGTAATATTTGTATTATCTGTGGTAAATGTGATAATCTTAGTTTATAATATGGCAACATCACTACTCTCTTCAAGCCAACTAAATTGTCTGTCATGGCGTCGTTGCTTTTACTCTTTACCACGCTATCATTATGTAAAACTAAGTTAAAGTTATTTGGACGTAATAAACATACTGATTATGTACAATGGTCTAATTAATTAATAGCCACCACTCCAACATATCCAACAAATTAAACATTTGAAAATTATTGTAATATTGATTGATATATATGATATATATGGTCAGACAAGGTGTTGCTGGGAATTTAAAAATTCTTTCGGGTGGGAAATCATTAATTGACTCCTCCCGCTCTGGGCGGAGCGAAAGGGAGTGTCAGACTTGTACTGACTAAAACCCATCCATGTTCCTTCCTTGCCCTTTATGTTCCAGGGCCGCGGTATCTCTTACAAACAGTCTCGCAGCCAATTCTTTCCTGCACGATTGTTGTTTTATACGAAAATTGACATTACAGAAGAAACCTGGGTACACCTTAAAAAGAAAAACAGACTTGATGTTATGTAATAACATTAAAGATACAAGACATACACATACAGCATTTCTTTAAGTGCAGCTGCAAAGGTCAGAACAAATTCTCTCAGCATCAGATATTTATCTAGCATTTGTAGAAATGCAGAGCTGTTAGAAATTGTATCGTCGCTAGGCCGAACTGGCTTGCTTCCAGTGCGTATTTAAGATTTTAGCTTTGGCATAAATCGGTGTAAAGTACCTGAATCTTGTTTTAAGCTGTTTGTTGAGATGTTGCCGTTTTAGCTGTAACTTTGGAGATGGACAGACTTCTAAGAATTTTGGATCAAGTACTAGCTATGTGTATATAAACTCCTCCTTTGATTAATTAAAAGGTTTTACTTTTGAGTAATCCAAAGAGGGATTATATACCACGTATTTTGAACCAAGTAAAAACAATCGTTTACATTCTAGTATCACTTCTCTATGCATAAATAATTTATAGATTAGAAATAAATGTGGTTTTTTTTTATTGATAGCTTGTGGGTTGAGTTTTCGCTACCGTGACTGCTGAGGTCTTGGGTTCAATTCCCGGGTTGGGCAAAGTGTTATTGGGTTTTGCATCAGGAATGTTCTCAGTAGCAGCCAAGGAGTCTGGATTTGTGTCCGGTTGTTGGAAATACGCTCACCCTCTATTACATTGGACTTAAACGTAACTGGCGAAATGTGAGTGTACTATAATTGGGGACACCTGTGTCTAACCCGCTGGGGATTACAGGCGTGATGTTTCGACTTATTTATTTTTTCGAAAGTGTTTTATGACCCAGGCTTAATTAATAATTATATAGACCATAAATACACAATTTCAGACCATTAAGATCGTCTTAACTACAAAATAATATCTCATGTGCCGTAATGAAGAAACCGATGGGACGTAGCGCCAGTATAACCGGACCTTTCGAACACTGTACAAGGGCTCCTTAGCCTCACATATATCTTGGGGTAAAGAGGGATGAGGGAGGTCTAAGTCCCTGGTCTCAAACACAATACATTCAGTATAAAAGTATGATATGATATATCCAGAGCAGTTGGCCAGCCTACCCATTTTTCCTCTTTTTTCCCTCGGAGAAATGTCCCCTATTAATACGAATGAGATATGATCCGACAAAATGGGATTTTTTTTACCTCTCTAGGTAGTTTATTTTTAGTAGTTTTTACCTTAGCGGCGTATGGGAATAATGGGGGGAAACGCATTACAGTTTTTTATTGCACTGCATTTTTTAACCTACCACCAAATTTAGTAAAATGTAACGGCAAAAAAATCACTTTTGATTGCCAAAATTAATAAATGATCACGAAAATTAGATCCCCATTCTGGTGAGAACCTTCTAACTTAATCTATCCGTGTCGGGGTGCCCCAAGTCGGCCTAGGCAAAACTAGTTTGTCATCAACTACCTCATTAAAATTTGGTACCTACTCGTTTACTAAATTTGGTGATCAATTGATATTTTAGGTGATGTTAGTGGACACAAAGTTTTTATTCTGTTCTGAATCGCCATTTTCAAACCGCCGTGAACATTCCTTCATTTTTAGCCATAGGGTTATGGCTACACTTACATTTACCCGGATTATCATACGTTTATTGTCAGACTCATCTTAAGCCGTAACGTATACGCTACGTACTATCGAGGACACTTCCGCCTGATCACCACTAAGCTCATTTTTGCTTGCACTTACAACATGAAGCGTTCTCTTGCTGGGCGGGGCGCCTCTGCATGATGCAAGCGATTTTTTTTTTAAATGATCAGGCGGAAAAGTCCGCGACTGTACATATACATACGATAGAATAGATAGATAGAAGCCAAGTCAAAGGTCTCGAGTTCGAACCCAAGACACCATGTACCCACCTCTGATTTTTTGAATTCATGCGCGTATTGTATAATTATCTCTTGGGGTACACATCGTGGGGTAACCAGCATGCTTGACAGATATTTCTTGACGGCATGTAAAGCTAAGTCAGAGGCCCATGGAAGGCATTAAATATCTGACACCAGGTTAGACACTAACCACACGATAAAGGATGACGACACAACATAAAATTAAAATCAGTACAGTTAGTAGGAGAAAATGACTTCGAAAACTGCTCGCGACAGTACAAATGTATAAATGCAAATATAAAAATCGCCGACACCAGATACTTTCAAATAAGCAAAACATTAACCAAACAAAATGCCAATTTTATTGGCACAGTAAAGCACATATGCACGAGATTATATCGAATTAATACCCTCTACATGTAATCAATGCATATCGAGATCATGGTAATCGAGAATTAAGTTAATTAGCTAAAGCAAACCTGCTCATTCTGCACGATGGTGTTATTTTCATGGTACCCTCGTCAGGGGTGACATGGGTAGGTACGTAATGGTTTTATTCCCCACTGAGCAAGATGTTATCTAGTTGTTAAATTTTATACGGTGGGTAATGTGTCAAAACCGGTTGTGTGTTGGTTGTTCCAGTAACCATCGGGAAGGAAGTTCTGTTACTTATTTCTCGTTAAAATGTTCAGAAAAATAATTGTTTTAATTACTGCCAATGCTTCCAGCTGTCTCTTCGCTAAATAATTTCGTAGATGGGTGACCTCCCATTACTTACCGGCTTTCTTCCGTGCCTCGGAAAGCCGTTGATCCCGGCTGTCAATTGTAGATCTTTGACAGTCGTTACAGGTCAGCCAGTCTTAGTAAGAGGTATCGTATTACCGCGTACTAACTGGGCTGTGGAGGTCAGATAGGTAGTTGCTCCATGTAAAGTATTGGTATTCAGCTGCATCCGGTTAGACTGGAAGCCGACCCCAACATAGTTGTGAAAAGGCTAGGCAGATGATGCTTGCGACTGTCTTTTGTAGATCTTTGGCAGACGAGATGGTTAGAAGCCAGAAAACCAACCTTACCATGGGGTGTTACCCAGTAACGGGGTTGGGGTAGTCAGATAATCATCCCCTTACAGTCTAAGTCATGTTACAGTGACGCTTTAAAGTAGTATTGTTTTAATGTTATTCCAGTGTGAGAAAGAAACAGAACTATACAGGATGGCTAGCGCCATCTTTTTTGCCACACTGAGAGAGACTAAGATTAAAATATCACTGCTTTAAGAACTTATGGTAGGCTACCTGATCTCAACATATTTAGGAAAAGCCTAAGCCGATGATGTTGTTCTGACACGACGTAACTGTACTCAATATACGATAATAAACGTGTCAAGTGTAAACAATATCGAAATCGAGAAGAAAAAGCTATAAAAACGACACCACACGAATATCAACCCGTTAAACCTCAATACATGACATTTAAGTATCGATATTTCCAACCCTACAAAAGTCATACAGCCACGTGACGTCACAAGAACACGGATTTTATTATTTATTCTCCTATGTGAAGTCGCGCGTCGTCTATTCGATTTGTTGATCTCGATTCACCCTATTCGATTCTTGAATCGATATGTTATTCAATATCGGGAACTCGACTGTTTTATTCGTCGCACCGTGAATACGATAATTGAATACAAAATAATTGGTTCGGGTTTGTATTGTAGTTTTTGCTTATGGTTGATGTTGAGGTTATGTTGTTTTTTGTGTCGCAGAGATAACTATGAGTGGTTATTCACGATTTTGAATAAGTGGGTTCGCCAGTTAGGTATGCCATTAATTGTTCTATAACATCTTAATGACAAGTAAAGAATAAACTATTGTGTAACCTTTAAAAAACATAAAAAGGGTATATCATTTTGTTAAATACTTTAGAAATTAGTTCTACTATTTGAATTTCAGAAAGCAAAACAATCTTTTGACTTTTATTTGTTCAGTCTCATAATTATAGAACCTAGATTTAAATGCAAGTTATTAGGCTTCAGACTCCTGAAGGGCTATCGTTTTATTTATCTTTCATATCATTCCTCACACAAGTAGTAGAAGTGGTTTTTAATAAAATAAAATAAAATAAATATTTTTATTTCAGATATTGGTCCATAGTGTGTTAGTAAAAACGACTTTAAAAATCTTTACGTATTAATACATTTAAAAATAAATTTAAAGTTACAATTATATATTAAAATAGCAATACAAAATTTAAAATTACAAAAAAAATACATTAAAAAATAAAACAGTGTCCATATAAAAATTCAGTGGCCAGAGTCCCAATGCAACTAAGATGAAGCTAGAGAGACAAACAGAGAGGGACAATACCCGCCGGTTCTAAATGAAATCTGGCCGAGATTCTGTCCATTGTTTGAGCTTCAGGACGAGGCGACTTTATTATGCCTGTAATGAGACGCCTGGCAGAATTGCGAGCTGTTTTCTACTGTATCATTGCAGTTGTAGCTGGATTAGAGTGGGTAGGGATTTCGGTCCTTACTTGTGAAAATGCAAAATTGTGAATTTTGTGCAGTGACTGGTGAGAATTTTGAGTCATCTGCTTAGCCTTTTCCCAACTATGTTGGGGTCGGCTTCCAGTCCAACCGGATTCAGCTGAATACCAGTATTTTACATGGAGCAACTGCCTATCTGACCTCCACAACCCAGTTAGTACTGGGTAATACGATACCCCTTGGTTAAACTGGGTGTCAGACTTTTTTGGGCCACTGACTACCTAACGACTGTCAAAGATAAATAAATGAATGAATGAATGAATGAAGATCTTCAAATGACAGCCGGGACCAACGGCTTAAAGTGCTTTCCGAGGCGCAGAGGAAACTCGGTATGTAATGGGTGGTCACCCATCCACAGCCCAACCTAGGCAAGCGCGGCTTAACCTAAAGATCGACCCGATCGGCTGTTATTATTTAGCCACGAGCACCTCTCTGGTGAGAATTTTGAGTGAAATATAAAAAAAGTTCTGTATAATGCAGTAGCTTTACATCCACTGGGCTAATAAGGGATCAAACCGTCAAATCCTTTCAGATGAGAGTATAATTACCCTTGATCAATTTGGTACACCTCGTTGGTCTAGTGGTCGTAAACGCGACTGCTGAGCATGAGGTCCTGGGTTCGATTCCCGGGTCGAGCAGATTGCTATTGGGTTTTTTTCATCAGAACTTTCTCAGTAGCAGCCACGGGATCTTGATTTGTGCCTGGTTAAAGGCAATAGGCTCGCCTTCTATGACATGGGACTTAAACATGGATGGCTAAATGTGGGTGTATTAGATACACCTCTGCCTAACCCTTCGGGGATTACATCGTCTCAGCGCCAGACCCTGAGATTTCAAGGAATAATTACCACACGTAGCAATAAATGATTCTATCTCAAGTTTTAAACTGCTTAAAGAATTTCATTCCCTTCTGCTTAAAACTGATGTAACAAATATTTCTCACAAGTCCCACTCGCCTGACGGAGTACCTAACATGTAAATCGTCTAAATAGTTTTAACTAAGCTGAGATAGTTTAGTCCTTTATTATTAACCTTCAAGCATGACCTCGAGACAGTCTCGCATCTAGTCTAGATCGTCCAGTTGGCACAGCAACGCTAACTAACACTGGACATGATAAATGACCCCATATGTCTTCATTTCAAGAGGTGGGACGTCAACACTGGCTTAGCATATCTTGGTATGGAAATTGGTCTGCATATATTTAAAGTTTATTATGTGTGAGTTGGTTTACGTGTTAAGTAAAGTACTTGGGAATAAATTCTCCGGGAACAGCACACCTTCTGAATACCTAGTACTAACTGGGTTGTGGAGGTCAGATAGGGAGCCGCTCCATGTAAAATACTGGTATTTAGCTGCATCCGGTTACACGACCTCAACATAGTTGGTAATAGGCTAGGCAGATGATACGAACTGTACACAGCAGGACAGCAAGCCTATGAATTGATTTTTCAAAAAAAGGTGATTCTTAATTGTACAAGTATACAAACTTTTTTACAGTATTACAAGCACAGCTTGCGTACTCAATTTAAAATCAAGTTTAAAGAGAGAAAATTCCATCCTCACATTATATTAATTACTAGCTGTTGCCCGCGACGTTCGTTTGCGTGAAATTATTATTATTAAAAAATCCCCATATCCCCATATTATAAGCAATTCCCTATTTGAATTTTGTTACTAATTTCAAGGGTTTTTTTTTTGCACGGAACCCTAATTATTTATCTAAAATAAAACGTAAGTTACTCCTTGTTACATCAGCTATCTGCCAGTGAAAGTCCCGTCAAAATCGGTCCAGCCATTTCAGAGATTAGCCGGAACAAACAGACAGACAGACAAAAATTGTAAAACATGTTGTTTTGGTATACGTACCGTTTAAACATCTATATGCACTTAGAAAAATTATTTGTTATTTTGTTATTACAAACAGACACTCAATTTTATTTATTTGTATGTAGTATGTATAGATTAAAAATATCAGTCTTAATAGAGCTACTAAAAACGTTCAGTCTGAAGTCAAAACCAAAATTTAAGTACCCAACTATAACTTATAAAGTTATAAGCTAAGTTCATCCTTAATAAAAGCTGATATGCAGCAAAAACTTCAAAACCACTGAAGTCTGCAACGAACTATTCCAAACTATATCCCCTTTATTAATTTACCGCCAGCAACGGACTATGCTACTACTTCCAAACAATTTCTTAAAGACTGCAGTATTGTCTACCAACTCATAATTTTTAAAACCTTTATAAGTGCAGAAAATCCCGGGAAAGCGAAACTGTGACCATATGCCGAGAATCGCGGGATAAACACTTTTAAGAAAATAACATCCCCAAGTTTCGCTGTGTACATTTTTATATCGTTGAGGTACGGCGATGCGGACTGGCGGGCGAAGGGTTCGGTATATATTTTGTTGGTAGTTTTAGATGTATTACTTTTCTTGTGTTGGTTTTGTTGTGAAGATACAGTTTTAAAATGGATTTGGAAATGTTGAGTCTTTATGTTTTTGTGATTTTATTGCATTTGAGTCGATGGCAATGAATAGTAAGATATTACTGTTTCTATTCTATGAGTAGTATGATAAATATAGTTAGGTATTATTTTTTGAAGGTCGTGGTTTGTTTTTAATAGAATCTTGAGACAGCAAACGTAGAAATGAATTTCGCACCAATGCTTGCTGTGAGCGTTTCCTCCGTGCCTCGGAAAGCACGTTAAGCCGTTGGTCCCGGCTGTCATTTGAAGATCTTTGACAGTCGTTAAAGTAGTCAGTTGCCCAAAAAGTCTGACAACCAGTCTTACCAAGGGGTATCGTATTTCCCAGTAGGAACTGGGTTGTGGAGGTCAGATAGGCAGTCGCTCCATGTAAAATACTGGTATTCAGCTGCATACGGTTAGACTGGAAGCCGACCCCAACATAGTTGGGAAAAGGCTAGGCAGATGATGATGCTTGCTGTGAGCGTAATTTCAAAACAAATGACTGCGTGTCAAAACTTTTCTTACTCGTACATTACTAAATTGGCAAAGAAAGAGCTACATAATTTTACATAAAAAGAATTATTACCAACCATAAATTCAATGAATTTGCAACATACGGCGTTTAATGGTAAAAGTTCTTTTATTTTAGCCATTTTTCTTTGAGGAAAATACTATTTGATTTATTGTGCGCCAAAATTAATGTTACAGTACGTGATTCTAACGATTTTGACAAACCCAGTGTTGGTTTTAGGGAACTCTTGGTTTTAAAGGAATAATTTATTTGAAGTTTTGATTTATAATTAAATCTGCAATCCATGTAAAAAGGTAGTTGCTTATAAATTTTATCTTTCGAGAGTTTTTATATAGTTTTGAAGAAACTGATAGATTTTTCAAAACATTTATTTATGTCTTTTAACTATAGTAATTTTCTCTCTTTTGTAATTTGAGCCCCATCCTTTAGGGCTGCGGGACTGTTCGAAAGAGATACCGCGGCCCTGGAACACAAAGGACAAGGAAGGAACATGGATGGGTTTTAGTCAGTACAAGTCTGACACTCCCTTCCGCTCAGCCCAGAGCGGGAGAAGTCATTTGATTATTCGCCACCCGAAAAAAAAAGCCTCATCCTTTAGTTAATATAATAAATTAACTGTTATTTGATAGAAATTAACAGAAAACATACAATATAATATTTACTACCCATTCTTCGTATACCCTAACCTAACCGTATCATACCGCAACTTGCGAATCTTATAATGACAGAAAACAATCGGAACATTCTGGGGCATATCGGAACTGTCTTCACTTCACTAGCCCCTCATAACACCTCCTTATAGTCACTACATAAAGTTCAATTTCGTCCATTTTCTTGTAATCGAAGCTAGTGGTTTGTTTATTATGTCTTATCCTCATAAATATGTAGTCCTAGTCTGGTTACTGTTTAGTTTACGATTTCGTTCGTGTAATGGCTCAGAAACTTCGGCTGCATATTTATATTATAGCCAGTGTTTGCTAGGGGCTATCTTGAGGTTACTTAGGCTTCAATGTTGGTTTTGGGAAGAATATAATTTTGTTTGTAGCAGTTTCTGGGAACTGTAGCAGCTTTTGAGTGGGATTGGCGGCGTTTTGGTTTTGTGATGGGTGCTCAGAGTTAATTAGCTTTGTAAAAGCTATTTGATATAGTTATTGCATAGATGTTTTATTTTCCAAAACATGCTGAGCGTGAGATCCTAGGTTCGTTTCCCGGGTCGGGCAAAGTGTTATTGGTTTTTTTTCATCAGGAATTTCTTAATAGCAGCCATGGTCAAGTCTGGAATGGTGCCCGGTTGATGGTAAAGGCTCGTCCCCTATTACATGGGACTTAATCATAACTGGCGAAATGTGCCTAATCCTCCGGAAACTAAAGGCGTGATGTTATGTTAAGTTATTTGTTTCTTTGAGTCCTATCATAAAGGGTTCTCCGAGTCAAATAATTTTTAACAAGCACTTACAGAAATATTTTTAATTATAGGCGTTCTGAAATCTACTAGAAAAATTGGAAAATTGCAAGAAAAAGTGCTAACCATAAATTAACAATGAATATTTGCTTGTTTTTTATTAAGATAGCTTTTAAGTGTTTCAACATCCGCACAAACCTAGTGAGGTTTTTGTGATGTTTCTGTTTATTTTTTGTTTTATTCCGTGATTAATAAAAATAAATTGTTGATAATTATCGTGATATTACAAAATCAGGCAAAAATGTTGTTCAATTCTCTTTTTAAATACAGTCGTGGAAACTGGAAACTAAATACTGTATTATTATACATATCGGGAATGTCAGGAATTATTCCGTTAGGCTCGAGCATTATGTGGGCAGACTATGGGTTTCGTGCTATAAAACCACACTTGGTACGAAACACTGTTTCTAGCAAGATCAACGAATTACTTGAGATTAAAACTTAACACAATAACTCGGGACACTATGAATAGGGTACAGTTCCAAGAGGTCTCAAGTCGGCCGCGATCAGACATTGACTGTCGTCCCAGAGTCAAGCCGAAGACATTAGGGCTCTGTAGAAACGCCCTCTGGTGTAGGTGGACTTGTAACTAGGTCGCGTGATGCCCCACCAAAGGCGCGCTTGAGATTCATTTTTAAGTCCATACCATTGACCGGATCCGACATACATGTATGTCAATACATTTTGTTGTGTGTATCTATTTGAATGGAATCTATCTGAATAGCGTCCGCCACGCTTTCAAATGGACCAACCCGAACATTTATATCGCAGTATTATGTGCATATTAAATATTATCGTAATAATAGGTTTCCAGTTTAGAAATATTTCTGAATTGTGGCTGTATTATAGAATTTTAGATAGAATTATAGTAACTATGTAATATTGTCGAAAGAAATGTATTCCTTTGTTAGCGACTGTTACTAGGCTGTAATTATTTAAATAGTATTCATTATTCATTCATTGTTGAGTTGAGTGACGTGCCATTGACGTGGCGTCTTTGTGCGATGAGTACAATTATTTGTTCTGTATCTGGGTGTATAATTTATCTATAATATGTATGTATTTAGAAATATATAAGTATGTTTATCAGTTGTCTGGTACAGGCTCTGCCTAGTTTGGGATCAGATGGCGGTGTGTTGGTTGTCCCAAGATATTATTATTATTATTATTGAGGAGGCCTATGTCCAGCAGTGGACTGCTATAGGCTGATGATGATTTATTTATCAGATCTCAATAAGTTCATTTTTAAATGCTGAACGGATTTGGATGAAATTTGGCACGTGTATAGTTTATAACCTGGATTAATGTATAGAATAATTTTTATCCCGGTAGTGTGAACCCGTGGTACAGTTACCAACCTTCACGCGGGCGAAACCGCGGGCACAAGCTAGTGATAAAAAAAAATTACTGACCAATACTTTGATTCCAGGATCTTATAAAAGTGTAGCGGCACTACAAAACGTACTAAGCAACATAGAACAAAAAGTACTACAGCGCCATCTATGACGAAGCGGACGAACTAAACAACAACATCCTAGATCTCGCAAGTAAAGTTATCCGCGACTTAAGAGTATATAGAAGAACCCGACTACAACTGTCGAGCAGTAGCCCACCAGACATTACACCCGTCTGGTCGGAAGATCCTCCCTTGTCTATGGGGGATGAAGAACCTTACACCCTGTTCTACATACCCCCAAAAAAGTACAAAATTTAAAATGCCTTTTCGACATTATTCCAAAAGAATTATAGAAATAAAACTCCGTATGAACCCAAATTCTTTCCTTTAAATTGTCCCCCGAAAACGCCCGATTTTCACCGAACTTCCCCGAAGCCGTCAACTGCACTTGAGCGACAAAAGTTTTTCCCAAACGCTTTGCCTACGCTAGGAATGTTACAAATGTGATTTGAATTTGTCATACTCCAAACGATATTTTTTATTGCTAGCACGCGTCTGATTTGAAAGCGTGTGTCGAATAGCTGCCTTTTTTCTGATCGAGGAGTTTTATATTTTTTCGATGTCTTTGGTGTTCTTTTTGTGACGATATTATTGCGATTTAAAGATCCCTTTACGTAGTCTTTTTATAGCTTTTATTTAAACCATAAGTAATGCATCACTTTGTCTTGCGTCAAACTTCTCAATACGGTATTTTATAACCTGACTAGCTGATGCCCACGGTTTCACCCGCGTAGATGTCGGTTAGCAAAAGTAATCATTTTCGTTGACGGCTTATTTTTTTCCGACACCTTCAACAAATATATCATTATATTTTAGCCAATGTATACAAAAACTTAAAAAATCATATACTAAAACCTTCCTCGAGAACCACTCCATCCATTGGTGAAAACAGCATGAAAATCGGTGCAGGAGTTTTTGAGTTTATCGTGAACAGACAGACAGACGCGGCGGAGGACTTTGTTTTATAATATGTAGTGATTACTACATAAGGATTTCAGACCCTACCTATCGGACTTCTGGGCAATTATTTAACTCTCTAAGGCTTTGCGATAGTTTAATTCATTTGGGGCCGGCGCATTATGTCTTCTTCTTCCATACATCTCTATTACTAGTCATCTCATCAGTCAGCTCCTTTCTAGCCATATCATCTTTACACAGTCCATCAATCGTTTCTTTGGTCTTCCTCTACTCAAATGGTGTCTAATGAAAATAATTCACAACAACGAAGTATCTATCACAGAGCCACTCACCAGAAGAAAAAATTCTTCGAGTGCCATTAAATCTACCATATGATAAAAAAATAAAAAGCCGACACATAAATAACACCCAACCTGCCCTCGTGTCAAACTTTTAACATAAAAATTGATTCAACATAATTAGGTTACGTTTCCACATTAAAAAAAGGTACACTGACATTTAAAGCCCGGTTAAAACGCCTGGAAATTCGTCCGGGCGTAACCAGTCACAACCGGTAATCCTGGCGAAGCGGTCGAATTAAAAAGTTGGAGAAATAACCGGGTATTACAAGCGACCCGTTCTGCAGCAGACTTAATGAGAGAATCGGGGTTTTTGGACATATTATTATGTAAAGTGATGGGCTTTTATGCTGCAGTCAGGTAATACGGATCATATGGCTGCAATTAAGATCAATACTGGTTTTACCATGTTTCATTTCCACTGTACTTATTATAATGAATGAGTTTTATGGTCAAACGATTAAATGCACAATGATTTTGGCTTAATATTGTATGTAGTCTACAAAAGTCAGACAACCAGTCTTACCAAGGGTTATCGTATTACCCAGTACTAACTGGATTGTCCAGGTCAGATAGGCGGTCGCTCTATGTAAAATACTGGTTTTCAGCTGCGTCCGGTTAGACTGGAAGCCGACCACAACATATTATGTAGTTGGGAAAAGGCTAAGCAGATGATGAAATGATTGTATGTAGTCTACCCTAAGTCAGGTTCACGTAAATAAAAGCCCAAGAGAGAGTATTTCAAGCGTTAATTATTCTCAATACTAGAATTCATTAGATTTCTGCGTACACAAGGCCAAAGCTATGACATAAGCTCATTCTGGGGATCAATTTCGATACTGATTAGACGAAGCGTAATTTCAGAGAGCCCTATTTCCAACAGTGAACATTGATAGGCTGAGTTGATTGATTATATAACATAAGAAAATCGTACATAAGATCTAATATTAATCAGCAGTGCTTTTGACCATTAAACCAACGAAACAACAGGTTTCTATGAACCTCTAATATTGATTTTCACGAGTAATCAAAACTTTAACTCTAAACATTCCCCCAAATCGAAAAAAAAAAAACAAAAAAAAATACGAAAAATTAAATCTATACAAATAAATTAAAATTAAAGTGCCTGTTTGTGAAATGAACAGTCTTTTACTGAATGCATATGAAAGTATTTACGGTATTATAACAAAAAAAAAATATTTTTTACTTTTTTGTTTTCTCACTTTGTTCCGTCTAATCTCCGAAACAACCGGATTTTGACTGAAAAAGAAAACTCTCGAAATAACAATATCCGATTCAAAGGGAAGTAATATTTTTATAATAATTTCGTCGCAGGGCACAGCTAGTAAATAATAAAAGACGTACAAAAACCTATAAAATCACGTTTTAAAGTACCTTGTCTCTCCAGCCCACTTCTAATGGAAACCTCAAATCTTAAAAGGTGAAACAACCACCATAATTACGAAACTCAGCCAAAACAACACCGTTTTTCATAATTAACTCTAAAAAAATGCGCTGCATGGAGTTTTACGTTCCCTAATCCCATTGAGGCCATTAAATCGTCATCAGGTGGATCTGAGTCCATTTTTCTTAATTACCTGAACTGGTTTTGGTAAAGTAACATTTTGAGTACCCTGACTGGTACTTATCTAATGCAAAAAAGATTAATGAACGAGTAGGGACTCTTGATCATTAATTAATTTCTTAAATTTTACTTAAAAGTAATCAGTTTCAGAGTAGGATCCCGGAGGACTTAAACATAGCTGGCGAAATGTGGGTGTACTTGTGCCCTTCGGAGATTACATTACAAGCGTGATGTTATTTATGAAAAACGAATGGTAAGCCCCTGATACTATAACAACTGACTGGGTAGGTAGTATACTACCCAGGCTAGATGACATCGTGAGGAAACCGGCATGTCCTAGAACCAAAAATTCGAAGACATGTGCCATCTACCAATCCGCACTGGGCCCGCGTGGTGGATTATGGCCCGATCCCTCTCATAGAGAGGAGGCCTGTTTCCCAGCAGTGGGAACATTATAGTCTGATGATGATGAAATGACATTGGAGGAAGAAAACAATCCAAATTAAAACACCATTAGAAATGGTCGTGGTTCGAAGGGTAACCAACGTCTATTTCTAAGACTCCACTGTCCGTCCGTCCGTCTCTCTGTACCTCATGATTTGAAATAGATAGGCAGTTCGAATGTGTATTTCTGTTGCCGCTATAACATAAATATAATATAAATAAATTTAATATTAAAGGGGGCTCTCCTACTGCGATGGTACGGAAACCTACATGCGCGAGTCTAACTCGCACTTGGTCGGTTTTTTATTATTTATTTCTTTACATAAAAAAGTTCGCATAAACGCGTTTGCACATTTTAGTTCTAGATTTAGTTTGCACAAACAATACGGGTAACAAATGTTACCAATATACAAACAAGGGAGGGTTGGAAACTTCTGATATCACGTTAAACCAGTTGAAAAAGAAAACTGATAATTCTTGTCTTGCGCACGAGTAGTTTCAATTGAAAACAAGTATAGAGAACTTAAATCAGAGAGTGTTTTCATAAAAATGCCAACAATAACAAAACGATGAAAATGGCGCAATAAAACACACCCAGGGGAATGATTGCGTGAACAATACCATTCGTTCTTCCATTCATTTTATTCGTTCAACTTGTGTGCTACCCGCGTTTTATTTTTTTGTTAAGATGCTGGTAAGGCCCTTACTGTGGCAGGATTTGATCGTTGTGTTGTGTTTATCTGATTTTCTTTTTAATTTATGAGGTTCTTTTAATTTGAAATCTTTTCGAGGGTAAATATTTTTTTGTTACATCTGTTTCTTGTTTAATATTATTTGTTGTGCTTAGTCCTCGTTAAGACTGGACAGTCTATCTTTATTTTTTGTGGACCTACTGTAAGGTTATTTATAATTTTTGTTTTTTAATTCTTACAGTTATTTAAAAACATTTTAACCCTAAGCCGTTGGTCCTGGCTGTCATTTGCACAGCTTTGACATTCGTTACAGGTAGTTAGTGGCCCAAGAAGTCTGACAACCAGTCTTACCAAGAGTCTCCACTACCCAGTATTAACTAATTAGGTCAGACAGGCAGTCGTTTCATGTAAAATACTGGTATTCAGCTGCATCCGGTTAGACTGGAAGCCGACCCCAACAAAGTTGGGAAAAGGCTAGGCAGATGATGATGACAGTTATTTTAACATCACGCCTGTATCCACTGCAATATAAAGCAGGGTTGTCAAAACATGTACATTTCACAATTTACTCAATTATCAAGTAAGGTTTTAGTTTTTAAGGTCCTTCTGCTCTCGTATGGAATGTTATAGTAGACTGTCACGTGGTCGGGGTGCGAATGCTGAGCATGAAGTCCTGGGTTCGATTTCCGGGTCGGACTAAGTGTTATTTAGTTTTTCCATCAGAAGTTCCACGGAGTCTCGATTCGTGTCTGTTTGATGGTAATAGGCTCGCCCTCTATTAAACGAGGCTTAAAACATAACTGGCGAAATGTGGGTGAATTATTAAGTACACCTCTGCCTCATTTATCAGGGATTATAGGCGTGATGACTGTCATGTTTATGATATTGTCAGAAAGGCGATGTTGGTAAACATTTGTAAAATTTTCTGTGGAAATCGTACATACATATTTTAAAAATCAATATGGCGGCGTTAGGTCCAAAAACATGTGTAAGTAGTTTAAAACTAACAATAAGAAGTATAAAAGTGAACTTTTGTTAATTTCTCTGTTTTAATGTTTATCAAGTTATTAATACTACACAAATTCTACTGCCAATTTTTTTTTGTTTTTTTTTTTTAACGTTGCCCCACACTCGGAATTTCTCCTGTATCGTGGGTGCATTTACAAACATATAAACTCACATACACAAACTGCCAGACCCGGAACAACTATCTGTAGGCCATACAAATATTTGTTCCGTACGGGGATCTAACCCGCGACACGCAGCGCAGCAGTCAATCGCTCAGCCACTGCGCAAACCGTGCCGTCAAATTTGTATCGTGTATTTATATCGTCGTATTTGTATCGTAAATACGTGTCGTGTTGTCCTCTTGTTAGCACGCATCGTTATAGGTTATGTCACGGCAGATCGCGTGTCGCAGCGTTTGATTAGCGTAACGTGATTGTGTCTGACACTCGAGCACTGTTTGTTTTTGTTGTTTTGGGTAAAGTAGCTGTGGATATTGATGAGGAGAGAGGCACCAAGATTTTGATGATTAGATCTTTCTTTGACTCATCATTTTTAGCCTAGCCTGTTCCCAGCTATGTTGGGGTCTGCTTCCAGTCTAACAGGGTGTGGCTGAATACCAGAAAATTTCATGGAGAGACTGCCTCTCTAATCTCCACAACCTAGTTAGTACTGGGTAATACGATATCCCTTGATGTCAGCCGGGACCAACGGTTTAACGTGCTTTCCGTGGCATGGAGGAAACCTCGGTATGTTATGGGTGGTCACCCATTCACTGACCAACCCAGGCAAGCGCGGCTAAACATAAAGATCGACCCGAGCGGCTGTTATTATTTAGCCACGAGCTCGCTTTAAACGTTTCTAGCACTATATAAATTTGTACACAGAATTTGTACAGATTACACACAGATAGAGATTACAGATGGACCCGCTGTCTTTTTCAAACTTAAACACAGTAAGTAGGTAACTCTGATCGGCATTAGCAAGAAAAATGGTTTTTACTTTCTCTCTAGACTTCTAACGCTTTATTAAAGATATTAAATTCCAGATAATTACAGCTAATACTTAAGGCAGAATAAAATTCTTTCACGTAGCGACATTCATCACATCATTTGCCAGCCTACACCTATTTCACGATGACCCAATAACCACTACTTACTGAATAAATAAAAAAATGGGAACAGAATTTGTATTTAATTATCTGCTAAGTACCGAACACGTTGGAAATCGATTGGGGATATGGCCTATGTTCAGCAGTGGACAGCAACGGGCTGAAATGATACTGATGATCTGCCAACTAAGTTAACGGGAATCTAATCGCAGATAGTGAAACAGGCCCTTACTAAAATAAAAACTATTTTAGGAAAAGTAATAACATGAAAATCATTAGTTAATTAAAGCTAACAAAAAATCCAGACGTCTCCAATAAAGTACTGATATAACTGCCTGGATTCAGCCATTCTGTCACCTTCAGACAGTTCAGTTCAGTCTCTCGATAGTAATTCCACTAATTGAGCTAACTAATTAGGAGTTTCAATCGAATTAATGTAAGAAAAACTGTTCCTCCCTGCCTCATTACACGATGTCATCTTGGAGCTGATTATGTCTCGTGTAATTGTAATCTATGAGATTAGCCTGGATATAGTTGGTAATTATTTATTTTGTACGAGTTTGCCTTTTGTTTTGTTAAATGAAATTCTTTTTTTTCGATTGGTAAAATGGTATTGAACAGTTTATGAAATCTTAAATATTTTTGGGGCTTCTAAGGAGGACAATAATTATAAATGATTATGACTCGCTGGATAAAAATTTGCCTTTTGTTTATTGAACTTGGCTTATATATTACTAGCGATCCGCCCCGGTTTCGCACGGGTGCAATATAAATATAAACCTTCCTCTTGAATCACTCTATCTATTGCTGAAAACTGCATCAAAATCCGTTGCATAGTTAAAAGATCTAAGCATACATAGGGACAGACAGGGGAAGCGACTTTGTTTTATATTATGTAGTGATTTTGATTACGAGTACGTTGTGTCCTATAAAATGCCAAAAGCCTATCTACCATAGTATTCTAACTCTTGAAAAATTTTACTCAAATTAATATTGAAAATTTTTTTTTTTTTTTTTTATTTATTTATTTAATATCTAATTTTAATGACAAGTCACTCAAAGAAGGTCCTTCCAAACTGTCAAGTCTCCGCGGCCAACCCCACTTTTACATCAACTTACTTATTAAACTATAATTCAATTTATAATTATTACCAACTAATAATTGCTGAAACCACATCACAGGACCCGTTACACGCTGAAGTCACAAGTTTTAATGAAACATCGCGTTTTGCCCCGGGTGCGTTTACCCGAACAAAATCTAATTTGGAAATTGCTTACGACCGGCCAAATCATCCTCTATACATACGATATTAAACCTGCAATCAAAAGTATACTTTATGTGGGACAGGGTACGATTCAGTTCGGTTTAGCTCGATGGAGTGGTTGCTACCTGATTTAGGGGCCCTATTCTGAGAGCTATAACGTTGATAATAGTCATAATTTCAAGATGCGAGCGTTCGATAGTAGAAGAATTTTGGTTTTTCGTGAAGGAAAACGGTGTAATTTGTGTGAAGGCGAGGTCGTAGACATAATTAGTAAGGAGTACTCATTAGTTGCGGTAATTTTCGCATTTTAAGTGGTTAATTACAAGATGTTTAATTTGGTCCTAAGGCCCTTTGGTAGGGAAACGCTATCTGTTCCATTTTCTCTGTTAAAGATAGCTATTATTTACAATGAAGACGAGGACTTATGTACACTGTTAATATCGCAGAGCAAGTTCCAAGAATATTTTAATTGCCAATAAGTCCACTTAGTCGATGCAGAGAGTCCATAAAAATATTACACAAAAAGACTGACTCAAGTAGTCAGGTCATGATTTCTACCTTTCCTAAAGACATAGACAAAAGAATGAATAACCATCAAAGAATTATACTAAAAATTAATCTTCTGACTTGGCTGACGTGTTCGATATTCAGAATACAACCGTAAAGGTCAGCGAATCCAAAATGGCGTCGAATGTGACCTCCAGCGGTAGTACAGAGATGGATGAAGATACAATGTGCCGATATTAGAGTTAAGGAGGTTTACTTCGTTATTATATTGTCTGCTAGATTACAAAATGATTATTATGGTTGGAAAGGAAAAACTGAAATAAAAAGTACGAGTTAAGAAGACACATATATGTGTTGGAACAGGTCCTTAGTACGAACATGGAATGAATCGCAAGCGCGCTGGTGGTAGCATCATGCGACTGACTTACAAGTCTACTAACACCACAGCGTGCTTGTACAGAGCCGTGTGATGTTTTCAGCTTGGGGAGAATGACATTCGGTGTCTGATCGCAGCGGACTTGAGACGTCCTGGAACTGTACCCAATTAATTGTGCCCTGTGTTATTGTGTAATTTCAAGTAATTTGTTAGTTTATTAAAGACAGTGTATCGCACCCAGTGTATTTTCATTGCAAGAAACTCGTCTGCCCACATGATGTACGAGCCTAATGGTCTAAATCCTGACAACCCGACATTATGTATATTACAGATATCTAAGGGTTGGAGAATAATTATGCTCCCACAGTTTTCAAAGAAATTTATTTATTTTATGCATGGCTTTATATCTTGTTTTTTCAAAATGTCACAACCAAATGTTCACGCAACTCTAAACGACATTCAAGCGCCAACCGATGTCTGTATGACTGATATTTCAACTTATTACACTTTAGAATACACAACGCGCAATGCCAAGGTACAGGTACATATCTTCTTCTATATATATAAAATGCTTTGTCCTGAATGACTGACGGATCAACGCACAGCCTAAACCGCTGATCGTAGAGACCTGAAACTTGGAGGGTGTGTTCTTTGTATGACGTAACTATCTGATAAGAAGGGATTTTTCGAAATTCTACCCCTAAGGGGGTGAAAAACGGGGCCAAAGTTAGTATGGGACAACGTGATTCCTAGGTTCAATCTACATGAAATTTTGCATAAACATTCTTTAACGGTTTAATCCCAGAAAATCAATTGTAAATACAATGAAAAAGATAAAAAAAATCGAAATTGACCCATAAAATAACTACATCCAAAATATATCGAAATGTCACCAATGTTGACTAGGCACCGGGCCGAACTACAAAAAGAGGCACGTGACCGGGTCGTCTCTCAGCTCCGGCTCAGAGCCGCTGGGAGGTGCCCCAACCGTGAGCTTCGTCTCTCCGGTCGCTGCAGTTGCGTCGAGCTCGAGTGACGAGTCCATCTTTTCATTGGCCTTCCTCAACCTCTCCATCCATCAACATTCATGTCCATCATTCTGTTAGTCCTATGCGTTTCATCCCTTCTCATTACATGTCCATACCAAGACAAACGACTTCCTTATATATCCCCATTCCCATGCGTTTATCGTTTAAGCGTCTCCACACATAACATTACATAACATCACGCCAGTAATCCCCGAAGGGATAGTATGTTTATGTCCCATGTAATAGAGGGCGAGCATATCGCCATCAACCGGGCACAAATCCAGACACCGTGGCTGCTACTGAGGAATTCCTGAAAGTGTTATTGGGGTTTTCCCCCCAATAACACTTTGCTCGATCTGAGAATCGAACTCAGGACCACTTGCGCGCTTGCGACCACTAGACCAACGAGGCAGTCCTTAAGCGACTCCAGTTTCCCGTAAAAACATATTTTGCCTTGACTATTAACAAGTCCCAGTGACAAACATTCTCTTTGGTTGCCAAGGGCTGTATTTTCCACCCACGCGGACGAAGTCGCGAGCGAAGTGCTAATTTAAAACTAAAATAATATAATAATAAAAAGAAACAAACACACGAATATAAAACCTTCTGCTTTTTTGGAAGTCGGCTAAAAAGTAACGGCCATTCTAACATCACTCATTACCATTACAAATTAAAATTATATCATTAAATAAAGGTAAAACTAAGTTTTATAAAACCGTCTCCAAATTCTCCCCCAAAATGGATTTCCGAAAACGACCTCGATAGATAACTTTCGAACCTCAAAAGTTTGATTAATTGTTATGTAAGCTTACCGACTAATTAGGGTCCACCACGACTTCTGCTTACACCTTAACTTTTTAACAACCACCGCTCAGAGTTTTTACAGTCTATTGACTAGTTGGGAAGTTTTCCTGGTTAAGGGTTTTGGATGTGCGATACTCCCTGTATAGAAATCTTCAAATGTGTATGTCAAACTTGTAGTGTTTGGCTTTATGAATTTCTGTGAATCAAAGTTTATGATGGTATATGTTACATCATTTGTGAGACTGTTCAGCAGAATCTGATGGTTATTTCCCATCTTTTGAAAACCATGAAAGACGTTTATGGAAAAGAAAGGCTACCAGGACACGATGCACCGCTTAATTGTAAACCAAACACTTTTAAAATTCCTATGACGCCATTTTCTGCAATAAACCTCACCTTTGTTATAAGATTTGCTGCTGAGCATAGTTAGCCATAGCCATTAACCAATGCGTCAGATCAAGATAAGCTTTATCACAATGCCAACCTCATCTCCAATAACCCGTTAAACAGATTCAAACTCAAAGGTCTAAAGGATCAACTCAGGTCCTAATTATCCGTCAGTTCGCCCACCTAACAATTATATAAAGTTCTGAGGTCTGAAAGTTAATCTGGGTACCGTTTGTTAAATCCGTTTATAGAATGAGAAGTTTCATAAAGGGCGGTTTTGTAACTCGGCTCTAGATCTAGCTACGTTTAGTTTTGCGGCAAGTTGAGCATTTGAGCAATGATGTTTGAAGGTTGATTGTTTTAATCATGGGTATTGAGAGAGCATTATGTTAGAAATATTGATATCGTAGATTATTATCTCATAATATCACGCCTGTACTCCCCAAAGGGTTAGGCAGAGATGTACCTAATAAATAGTACACCCACATTTCGCCACTAATGTTTAAGTTCCATGTAATAGGAGGCAAGCCTATTCCCATTAACTGGGCACAAATCCATACTCTGTGGCTGCTACTTAAAAAATCCTGATTGAAAAAACCAGTTACACTTTGCCCGACCTGGGAATCGAACTCAGGACCTCATGCCCAGCAGCCGCGCTTGCGACCAGTAGACCAATGAGGCAGTCGATTATCTCATCATCATTATTATCATTATTTCAGTGAAAACACTTCCATTCTTGGACTAAGGTATCCCTCATGCGTTCCACATCGACTGATCAAAGCTTTTCGCCATCAGCAGATTTCCGTAATATTCACAAGATCTGTAGAGGTATTGCAGATCACAGTCAAAGAAATAAAAAAAAAGAAAGAAAGAAATCACAGCTTCATTGCATAGTAAACATTCCAAAAGTGACCCGCGAAATTTATTTGAACTGGCTTTCCGTCAAACAGAAAAAGAATCAGACGAGGTGGTTTTATTTAGAAGTGGGGTTTGTTATCGGATACCTCTCAATCTCTCTACTTAAAGTACTTCCAAAAGTGAACTAAAACAACTTCCATATTCAATAACCCTGCCGCTGCTCACCAAAATTCGGTACCTAACAAATCCCAGTCCAGGCCTTCAATCCCAAAACCGTTCCCCAAAAACGAAGCAAAAACCAACCGATTTATCGTTTCGAACAAAAAATCCGTGGAAATATTGACACATCTCGTACGATAACGGAGAAAAATCGATCGCAGTACCGGTATTCTATCACAGTGATATCCAATACGTCTTTTGTCATTTCATATCCGTCCCTCCCGCCCCCCTGTGACATAATTACGGACTTTGGGTTCCCTAAGGAATAACCGAATATCGGATTTGAGGTATTTTTAGTAACTTGGGTACACAGTTTATTATAATAGCCCGCATTGGGTATCACTTGATAGATTGATTCATTGGGCAATGTTCGTTAAGATTGTTTAGGGATTGTTGAAAGAGGGTAGTTCAGAAAATGTATTTTGCGGAGTGATGAAGTGCTTGCAATTTAAATACGGCGAAGGAAAATGTTTCCAGAGTAGCGGAATTTATTTTTGTTATAAAATCGAAGGAACGGTGGCGCCATCTGTTCTGTTGGGTGTGTGTGTGAACTAGTTGAGTGGACTCGTCGAGCGCACTTCACTTGAGTGATGGGCGAGCGTCAAGCATTACAATATGTAGTCAATTAAGCAATTTCAGTATCGGTTGCACACTCGTGTACATTACCCTTCTTTTTTTTTTCCCGGATAGGTAATCATCAAATGACTTCTCCCGCTCTGGGCAGAGCGGAAGGGAGTGTCAGACTTGTACTGACTAAAACCCATCCATGTTCCTTCCTTGCCCTTTGTGTTCCAGGGCGGTATCTCTTTCGAGCAATCTCGCAGCCCGTGTGCTTTACCCTAGTAATCGTTTTAACTTTGTTGCTAAATCCTTCCTTACCAATATTACGAACGCGAAAATTGTTATGTATGAATGTTTGCTACTCTTTCACGCAAAAACTACTAAACGGATTTGGAT
This sequence comes from Lycophotia porphyrea, assembly GCA_950005105.1. Lineage (NCBI taxonomy): Eukaryota > Metazoa > Arthropoda > Insecta > Lepidoptera > Noctuidae > Lycophotia > Lycophotia porphyrea. The sequence goes on along the minus strand of OX465390.1, from coordinate 18,440,240 downwards.
GAAATTTGGAACACAGGTAGTTTATAACCTAGATTAACACATAGAAATAAAAGTAAGAAAGAACGAAAATTGTTTTTATTTGGCATTACAAAATAAATAAACAAACAATACTAATAATGCCAAAAGGGCCTCAGCTCAGCCTAATGCCAGATGGCAACACAAGTGTACCACCTGACGCTGATTATCAGCTGCAGCCCACGAGTGTCATAGAATGCTTTTTATCCCGATAGTATGTTCCGTGGGACAATTACCGAACTTCACGCGGGTGACGCCGCGGGCGTAAGCTAGTACGTAATAAAAATTCCATATCCACTTTTATTCAGTTTATAAAACCTAAAAACCAGATTCATACGCTCGAAATATAAAACTCGCTGCCATTTTTATTTGCACCCACTTTTAGTTCCCGTTTCATATTACCAAACTTTTCACAAGTAAAATAAGAGTGGTTATAAAACATTTGTATTTCAAGTCGCACATGACGCGGACTGTGACGGAATCCAAACTCGTTTTTGTAATTATACAGCGGGTTTCGTGGACGTGACACGATTTTGAGCTAAATGAGTAGCGTTGGGGGGTTGTGACGTAAGAGGGGTGTTGAGGAAGGGTGAAGGGGGTGTACCGTCCAGTGATTTGTTACCTGATCCGCGTCGAGGCGTTGTGAATTGAGCGGATTTCGCGGGAAATGTATTGTTCGGTCTTTTTGACACCTAAGCGGCTGCGATAGGGTTAGGTTTTATCGGTTAGGTTTAAGGGATTGGATCGGGGGTTCTCGGATAAATTGAATGGCTTAGTAGCTTTCACACTTAGTGTTAATTGTTGTACTGTTGTTTGGAATATATGGCTGTATTGAGTGGACACGGGTAGAATAGCTGAATACATTAAGTGTTGGGGGCTTACCTAATTGAGTTTGGCCTTAAGTGTGTTAGTTCCAAAATTAAATACATGATTGTCCTCAACGGAGTGTTATGATTGATAAATAAAATCGTTCACATTCTTCAAGTTTTTGAACTTTTTAAATCAAAAGACAGTTTTTTAAACACATTAATGATTGTCTAAATAAATGCTCAGAGTTGGATTTTCAACGAAAATGATAACTTTTGGTCGCGATAACCGACATCCACGCGGGCGAAACCGCGGGCATAACCTAGTATTAACATACAGAAAAGAGCACAAAGGTACTGCTCATTTCAAAAGAAATTTCTTCCAGCAGACCTGCGAGAGAAAAGTTGGATTAGAAATGTAGACACAAGGTGTTGAAAAGACAAAACAAGAAAATTAGAAGAAATTTTGCATTCTTTGAGGTGTAAGGTACACCTCAATGAAATTCAATGTTAGTGAAGACGGACACTCGTAAATATAATTTTACACCCGACTCTATTTGCCCGTACTTAATTATTTTATAGGCAACGTAATCTTAAGCATACTTTAAATCTGATCTGAATAAAATTAATTACATTAAGTTACAATTTCGTTGGGACACGTTAAAATAATTAAAAGCAGTCGTGACGTACGCTATACAAGGCGTAACCACCAGGGATGTACCATTTCCGGTAGCTAGGCGTTTTAAGGATGTAACATTACCGGCAACTAAGCGTTTAGGGATGTACCGTTACCAGTAACTACATACATAGAATCAATTCGATTTCCTTTATTTTAAAATTTGACGTTCAAAAGTGCCTGCTCATGTTCAAATTGAAATAAATGGTTTGTTCTTGACTTTGAACTAGATGCATAGGCACTTACGTACGTTACCGGTAACTAATAGCTGTGTACGTGTGGGACGTTTAAACGGTACGATTATTCATTTGTATTTAACTATGGGACTTAACTTCTAAACTACTCAAACGCATATGCATGAATCCTTAATAAACAGAAATTGCGTTCTCTTTTTAAAGTTTGAAAAAAAAACACCGTTGTTTGTTTTGAAATCGCGTTCTCTTTTTAAAGTCTAAAAAAAAACACCGTTGTTTGATTCAACACTAGCTATCTGTTGCAATTATGAAAAAGATTTCTGCCAGTAGGCTGAACGCAACTGCCAGGCTGCGTTACGTAGTAAATGCTAAACAACGTCACTCACGCTTACATAACGTTACAGGTAGGCAGCACAGACGTTAGTATCTTACCTTTAACTATTGCAAGGGCTTCTCTAAAGCTTCTCCCGCCTCTGATCCCGCTTAACCAGTCGGTTCGTCGGTTCAGACTGTCCTAGGTTGCCACACTTATCCATGTGGAATCCACGTGGTTACTCCCCTAACCACTTTTTTGAGGTTACAGCCTTAGCTGGGCGCCATCCCACGCTACATCTCCCAGTTTATTGTAAATAACAATAACAAAATGTCCTCCATTGAAACCGTACCCCACTGTCCGCCATTTCGATGACGTCAGTTGTCACTTGACGGCACTCCGTTCAGAAATCGAGTTACGATGTCCAATATTGATACAATTGTGCCAACAAAACGAACTCGACATAACTACAGGATGGGCTATAATTCGATTTGTTATGAATGCTCCTTGTTGCGGGGACAGGACATTCCGATTTTAGAAAATTGTTTTTAGTGTTTAGAAGAATTTGCATAATTTTTAGGGTTCCGTAGCCAAAGGGTAAAACAGGACCCTGTTACTAAGACTTCGCTGTCCGTCTGTCTGTCTGTCACCAGACTGCATCTCATGAACCATGATAGCTAGACAGTTGCAATTTTCACAGATGATGTATTTCTGTTGCCGCTATAACAACAAATACTAAAAATAGAATAAAATAAATGTTTAAGGGGGGCTCCCATGGTTCTCTATTGTGTCACCTAACTTTTTTATCCATAATTTAAAGTGCCATAACTTTTTTTGTCCTAATCATCATTTGTCCGAATGATAACTTACCCGAACTTAATATCACATAGTATCACATGCCATAAAATTGAAATCCCTAAATATAATATGTCCTAAAGCATTTGTCAAAAATATTACAATCAATAATATACAAAATACATAAAACCGTATTCAATACAAGTTATAAGTCCTAAATTCAAATTACATAATGTTTATTTATAATAATATTCTTAGAACAAATTTGTATGACAAAGCTTTTGTTATAATTAAAAAAATATCTGATTTGGCATTATAATTTTTTATTATTCATTAAAAAAAAAAAAATGGGGGACTCCCATACCACAAACGTGATTTTTTGCCGTTTTTGTCTAATGTTGTATAGACAATGGTACGGAACCCTCCGTGCGAGAGTCCGACTCGCACTTGGCCAATTTTTTAAACTTACACCTTTTATCACCAATGTTGAATATATTTAATATATTTTAGTTATAGTTTATTTATCTGTTCTAATTATACCATTGTATATTAATAATACTACTGCGCCTAAATGTACACTTTTTGCTGTAATACTTTCTTTAAATAAATTATTCTTAAATCAACTTAAATGTCACTTTTAACAGCATTCTAATTTTATTGCCAGCATATCAAGTTACCACAAACTGTCAAATTTCTCCAATTGATAAAACCATTAAAAAAACCAAACCATTAAATAAAATAAATTAATTAATTAAATGTTGATGCTCAAGTTCATAATTTAATGAGAAAATTTTACAGTTTGTATTTTGGCTGTACCATTTTTTTTTACAAACTATATCAATTCGTGAAAGGCTTGACTAATGAACTCGTCTTTTAATTACAATAGCAATGAATGCATATAAAACATTTCTTTGTTATTTATGTTAACACTGAGTAACAGGCGAGATTTAAGATATCAAGAGCCAGGTAATCTTCTTCAAAGAATAAATACGAGGTACTCACAAAAAAAATACCACGAACCATCAAATTACTTTCGCAATAAGTGGCGACATTTCTCAAAACATTCTGTACACAATATTTCATCAAGAAATGAAGAACGACGGCATTATTCGAAATATCATTCTACCCTCAAAATCACGCTAAGATTTTCATTTTTATCCACAACGTGGCTCCCGCCAACAATTCTTTTAGAATAATCTCCGTTTGGAGGGCGCGTCAAAATATATAAGATATTGCTTGAAACGCGGGAACCCGGAAAAGATCTGTTGCTCCCATCACCCGGATTGTTCCTAGTGTATTGTATTTTGTGCATTTAAATTCTTTATGTCTTGCTGATTTGAGTTTGAATGAAGAGCGGAGGGTATCAGGTGTTTTGTGAGTGATACTGAATCTACAAAGAAATCTAACTCCAAATACTATTGTTTTTCTGAACAAATTAGCCTGTCAAAATTATTGTCGACAGGTATAAGTTCGATGTTCAAAGCTAGACCATTAATGGTCAAGCGAGAGTCGATCAGAAAAATATATCAAAGGCCTGTGAGTCTTTGAATGTTTTTTGAAGTGCACTCTACGCATGATGGTGAAGTAAATTGTGATGAAAAAGTTATGTTTACGCATTTGCTGTTTATTTTAGAATTCGAATAGTTCCCGCTATGTTGATGAAAAGAAAATAATTGTTATTTAGTTAAGTCGATGACACTAAAACAATTGTTTTTGTGTCTCCCATTTCAAACAGCTCGTTCAAATTTAAATAACCAAATTACCATAGCATTTAAAACACAATGACATCGAAAATTATTCATAACAACAATACTTAAATTCGTAATCAACAGTCTCATTGTAAAATAACAATGTTTCCACTTAATTATTGGACAAACTGCAACAGATTAGCATTTCATGTACTAAAATTTTGAATATTCAGCACACGTAGACGTGCAACGGGCATCATGACACCGAATTATGTACGTATTAGATTAGTAATTGCGGCGTAAACGCAAAACCTCATCTGTATTCACAGTTGACGGCTCAAAATGTAGGATTTTGCAGTTACAGTCATTTCACGGTAATTTTACCTCAGACAGCAAGCCAACAGCAACCTTACAGCAACGACATAAATATCACTTTTTTGCAAAACTAATTGTAAAATACCCGTGACAGGACTGTACACCTCGCATTTTATATTCTAGCTACGCTGAGCTTAATGCAATTTTAGTTTGATATGGACATTTGTTAATTAGGGAAATTAATGAGTAACTATGTTCAGAGTGGTATAAAGGAGATTGGTTACAGATGTTAAATGAGTATGAGGAGTTATCTCTCAGGTATAATGAAGAATATATTTTGATGTGTTGCTAAAATATGGAGTACAATAGTTAAAAAAAGACCCTATTACTTACATGCCCTTATCAGGAATCAAATGTAATATTATATCGCTATAATTCGATACTGATGTTTTCAAAGGTCAGTATTGATACTGTAAACAACATACACATAAGTCAGTAACCAATCGAATTAACCCATTCAAACCGTTAATCCCACATTCTAAATTACCGTTTTACAATCAAACTCGACCCTCCTCCATTGAACCAAAATGAACAAATTAAACTCACGAACAGTATTGAGCTGTACAAACACAGGTTTTCCAAATCCTTTGAAGTGCAATTTATCAGGTCACAATCTACCCCCATTTTAGATTTATTAACTCGACGGTAGCATAACAAATTATAGGGTGAACTAACAAATAACGGTCTACTGCGTCTCCATTTGTTACTCAATTTATGTTCAAACGTTCATTCCGCGCTACAATTAACTTCTTGGAACGCAATTAATTTTAATCAGAAACACTTGGGGGGAAGAAAAAGAGAAAAAACAAACCCAGAAGGAAATGGGTACGTGTACCAAACTGTGGTTGAAAACTGTGTACAGGAAATTAGTTTTTGAGAGAAATTTTTGAGGGTAGTTGTTATTTTTGGACAGGTACCTTTTGTGTTGAATGTAGGGTAGTTATAAATAGATGTAAAGTGAGGTTCTTATATTGATTGAAGGCTAGCGATAAGAAAAGTCTTCGGTTAATTTATAACGCTTTGTTTGTTGTTTAGCTCTCTCTCTTTATAAATATTATTTAAGTGGTCCCACGCGGGCGCCAACAAACAAAAATTTCATTTAATTTTCACAGATGTTGTTTTATTGGCTCTAATAAGCAATTATAAAAAGTTTAATAAATATAACATCGCACCAATCACATCACCAACAATGCAACGAGCCATAGATAAGGCCCCGCGTTGGGCGCCAACACCACCTACCGCTCTAAATCACTTCCGGTGTCCTGCAATAATGGCCGCCACACTTCCGGCGTGACCCGCTGTCTGGCCTGGGTATTATACGTCTATTAATTGACTTTCAACCACCTATTGGCTATATTATTTTGACATTAATAACGAAGGCAGCGGCTGTAGGTCCTTAAGGATGTGTTAAAAGTGATGATAGTTTTATAGAACCCATATTTTTACGATCGCCAATCAGTTTTCTAGGCCAGTGGTTTCGCATCCATGTTTTAAATGTTCGCCAGTTTTTGGATCCTTTTTTGTGGTACACAATTCGGGCACTCCCTTTTAGTTACGTATTCGTTTGTAGATATCCAAAAACAACAAAAAAAGCGATAGTCCATCAGGCTCGTTCAACTTTTCTCTTTGGAGTTGTGTCAAAAATATGGATTTGTAAAAATATTCCACGTGAAATTTTGGCAAAATAAAAATGCCTTTGCCGTCCTTTTTTATATTTAAATTGCCAGTGGTTGAAACTATATTTCTGTCTGTGTAGTCTCAATCAGCACCAGAATATCGTAATACACCTTAAATCGCAAACTGAAAGATTTTGAAAACCACATCCATTGCTTCATAATTTAATATCATGTCTGAAAAATTCGTCTGCTCGATTATTTAAAAACGCAGTGAAAATTGTTACATTGTCAACATGATAGCGTGTTACCCTACAGTTTTAAAATCACGGTAATTACTTTAGAAGAAGACAATCAATCAAAAACTACATCCTAATTTCCTCAAACATTTAACTCCTCACTACAACATTTCCGCGCGCAAGGATCCTCTATTAAACTCCAAACGCGAGGTATTCGTACCTAGTGCAGTTCATAAGTTAGTCCGCCATGCTTGTTGACGCATAAGCTGTTGTCAAGTTAAAGTTTCAGAAATATATCCCAACAATACGTAACGAGATGTCGTTAGGAGTTCAAAAGTGCAACTAAGATTATATTTTTATTGATATCATGCTTGTTTGCTGTTTTGTGCGTAGTGAAATGTGAGGAGTAGTTATTTGTTTTTGTCTTTGTGCTCTGGTGTTGGTTTGTTTTGCTAGTTTTTCTGTAAATTTTATTGGGAAGAAAAGGTTTAAATGTTTGAATTTCAATTCCATCGATATTTATTTAAATATCTTTTTTTAAAAGAAACGTTACCCTCTGTAGGAATTTCTCCTGTGTCGTGTGTGCATTTAAACTCACAAATACAAACATCCAGACACGGATCACATATTCATAGGACAAACAAATATTTGTACTCGCGACACGCAGCGCAGCAGTGAATCGCTCAGTCACTGCAACAACCGTGCCGTTGAAATCTGTTTAAGTAGTCATCTCAAGATTTTGTATGGTCACACATCATGTGTGCAGTGGTAGCTCAGTGATGTCAGCTCCGACTTTCAGAGTTGTAGGGCGTGAGTTCGTTTCACAGGCAGGCACATTGTTTAATTTATATCATCGATACTGCTCTATAGACAAGGAAGAAAATCAACGTGAGGAAACCGGTATGTCCTAGAACCTTATTAATCACGCATTCGGCTCGTCCTGGTGGATTTTGGCATGCTTTCTTTGACAGAGAGATATGTATTTTATTAGTGTAAACGTCATTGGCCTATTATCAATCATCATGACATTTGTACTCGTATGTAGTCAGCAAAATTATATCTCACAAGAGCCACATTATTTTGAAGAATGGCTCATTTCCTGTCTTGAAATTGAATAAACGTCTTAAGACGAAGCGACACAACTCTCTAAAGCAACATAATATAAAATAATCCTATTTGAACATTAAACAAAAGCCTAAACATTCAAACTTAATGCTCTTTACTTCGCAAACGATACAAAATTAGAAAAATGTTTTCATAACACAATTTCAAATTCCGAACGTAATCTACTTACTTGGGCCGCAATATTTGTGGAACAGACTCGCCTGCCTTACTCCCTTATAGTATCGTAAAAGCTAATGGGAGCGTTCCCTGTATCATTGTTTAAGTCCCTTTATATTGCTAGGGACCGTTATGTATGATAGCTCACTTATTTTGATGCTGTTTTTCTCTTAAATGGTCGTGAGGAATTTGGGTCTGGGTGTGTGGATGCAGCAGCTGTTGTTAAGTTGGCGGAAATGGTTGCTGTTTGTTACATTGGGAGTTTTGTAAAAGTTAAATGAAAAGCTGTTTTTTTACTTAATTTTCGTTTTTTCTGGCGAAAACGTTTTTCTCTTTATGCCTTCCACTTTGAGTGACTAAGATATTGTGTGAACTTGACATAATTTAATATAAAATCATAACATCACGCCTGTAATCAAACCGAAGGGTTAGGTTACCCACATTTTGCCAGTTATGTTTTTAAGTCCCATGTAACATAATTTACTTATGAAAATTCTTGAATTCACGTACTAGCAGACTAACTAAACTGTTGTGTCTAAAAGCTTATAAATTTTGCAGAAAAGTTCCTTGCTTACCCAAAGTGAGCACTAATGAATACTTTTAAAAATTCATCTCAGATAGGGGTCATGCAAGAGATTATTTATATATCACATCAGCCAGTGTTTTGTAGCTTTATTTCCAAAGTTCCCTCCAGATGTTACATAATCATCTTCGTACCAATCTATTAATAGCTTTTCAACAAGAACTAAACAGTCTTAAGTTCTCATTAACAATCGAGCAGACACCATTGTTTTCAAAATCAATATCTTCTACGCCTTTCAATTTGTTTACCATAAACAAGGGACCAGTTTACACTGTTTCGTAACACAAACTGTAGGATAACCGATACAAATTGAACTCCACCACCACTAATCGTCCCACGCAGTACTCTTCTCTGATTAGGGTTACCAGACTACATAATTTTCATTGGCATTTTAAAACGACGCCACTGAGAAATATCTTTTGTTTGTGATTATTGATTTGCTTTACAAAATAAGTAAATACAATTCCAATTAGAACGATATAGCGAAAAGTTTATCATAGTCAATAGTTTTTTTTAGATACTTGTGATGATTTTTGGAAAAACATATTATGATGTTTTAGCACTCGAATGGCGTTAACAGGGACATTGTTCATTGTTAGTACGTATTTACTTACGGTAACAATATATTGAAAACCAAAATGGCGTCTTACTTACGGTAACTTGAAAAAACAAGATGGCATCTTAAGTTCGATTTAAGCCAAGCAATAAAAGACCCTTTTACCACTACAATTAAACATTAATTAATTTAATTGATTTCTCCATAAGATTACAGTTTAATATCAGTGTTTGTTTCTATTAAATTCTATTTAGTCCAGCAGTTACTGTTTGCAGTTCAGTTTCCAATTTCAGAACCGGCAACCCTAAACATCATGTATATTTTTTCCCAGCGTACCTTTTGTTTGAACTTCAGCCGCGAAAAACGAGTTAATTACAATAACAATGGATGTATCCGCGATGAATGGGCGAAAAAACCACCCCTTGAAACAGGCCCATTGTATAATTTATATTTTTGTGGCGATGTCACTACCGGTAATTATTTATTTTTGTGTTTGCGTATTTTTTGCTGCTGCTTCGTTTGATTTATAATGTTCGTTTCAGTTCTGATCTGTTAAGGGAGCGGTGACAGATGTTTTTAAGGCTGTGTTTTGATGAGCATGACTTGGAAGTGTGGGTGCTGTTGCTATTTTAAGCCTCCGCTGTCCGTCCGTTCGTCTGTCTATTCGCGGGCTGTATCTCATGATCCCTAATAGGTAGACAGTTGAAATTTTCACAGAATGTGTATTTCTGTTGCCGCTAACAAAAAATATAACCCAAAACAGGCTCCCCTAATACGATGGTACGGAACCTTTTATGTTCGACTCACACTTGGTCGGTTTTTGTTTTCTATTAATATTTTCATTCTGTCTGAACAAGTTTTACCTAAATGCAATGTCTTTAGCTTTACTCAGTGTTCTTCTTCTTAGCGTGTCGATGGCAAATTTTTACTAAATATGTTTGGCCCAAAATTCAGCTACGCGAACTCCGCTCGCTGATGCAGTCAAGAGATCGTCAAGTGCGCAAGTGTCAGGGCATGCAGTGCAAGAAGCAAGATGGGCCATTGTCTGTGGAGACACACCGCATACACATTTCAGATTTGAGCCGTCTATGAACCCCCATCTGAAGAGATTGTCTTTGCTACAGCTGACTTAGGTTTGGAGACTCAGCGTTGAGAGTTCAAAATCGATCAGTTAATTAATTAATGTATTCATTAAAGTGTAACTAAGAACTAGGCATCAAAAAACTCTTATTTCCTTTTACATCAGGTGCAACAGAAATACGTAGATCGATGAATCCTTAGTTTTTCCAATACACTTATAAAATTATTCTCACAAAAAGTTAAACAGCGACATCTTATTCTCTTAAAATCCTTCTTTTATATAAAACCCGAACAATCTACACACGCCATCACTTCAAAACCCATGATCCATAAATAATCACAACTTACACCAGCTATGATTTAACTTCAATAACGTCAATTTTATTCGGAATTGGGTAATCGCTTAGAGGTAGATTATTTCGCGTCGAGCGCAAATTTGACAAACTCTGTAACAAGGGCAGATAGCGTCAAAACTTGTAAAATTATTACTTGGAGTGTCACGCTAACACGCTGCCGGCGGGAGTGAAACACGCTCGTCGGCATTATAGATTTTTAATGTGAATATTCGCTAGTTTAGATAAGTAGTATGTCTTGTACAATTTGTGTCGTTATAGTTCACTTGGATTGTCACGCTGTCTTGTAAACACGCTGCCACTGTTAAGTTACAGGTCTATTTTTGTAAATTTGTGAGGTTGATATTTCTGTTACTATGTAAAGCATATTATTGCTGTATCTGTTTAAATGAAATGTGATTTTATAAATTGTGTCTTGGAGTATCACGCTAAGACGCTGCCGGTTGGAGTGAAGTGGCTCCTCGGCATTATAGATTTTTAATGAAAATATTCGCCAGTTTAGATAAGTAGTATGTATTGTATAATTTGTGTAACGTTTTGGTGAAGTGTTAGATTCAATTCGAGTGTCACGCTGTGTCGCAAACACGCTCTAAAATTACATGTAAATTTTCGCAAGTTTGCGTAGCTGATATTTCTGTATCTATTTGAAGTGTGGTGGTTTATAATAATATAATAATTCATTTATTTCGGACAGAATCCATATGTGTTAGTCCAATGGTTTAAATGAAATATGATTATTATAAAATATGTTACGTCACCAGGATGCTAATGCGTGTTTGTTGTATTTAAATCAATTGTGTGTCTTCTTCAAAAAATCTACAATCTCTTTAATGCTAAATTTATTTACTGTTCTACGTATTTTATCTCAACTTTTGTATGTCCCCTGCCCCCGTGTCTCTTTTTTCGAAGAAACGAAAAAGCGACAGTAAAAAGAGACAGACACATACATTCATAAGATTTAACGTGGGAGAAAATGAGATAGGAAGCATTATACAGTGTTTATCTTGAAGCCAAAATTCATTTCTACCACGTGTGAATGGCATACATATTTTTTTTTGTCTATTTCATTACTATTCTCCTCTCCAAGTATGCACCAATTCATTTAAACAGGTGTATTGTATCCGTGTGTTTGTATTTAATCAATAATTTCTGCTGTGACAACCATCCATCATGTCATGGCGTTACGCCGACCCCAAATAACATGGGACAAGCAGGATGATGTTGATCACAACATCCATCATCATTTTACTATGAATCCAGCTGTTTACTGACTGCCTCGTTGGTCAAGTGGTCGCAAGCGCGACTGCTGAGCAAGAGGTCCTGGGTTCGATTCCCGAGTCGGGCAAAGTGTTATTGGGTTCCATCGGGAATTTCTCAGTAGCACCCACAGAGTTTGGATTTGCGCCCGGTAGATGGCCACAGACTCGCTTATTACATGGGGCTTAAACATAACTGGCGAGATATGGGTTTAGTATTAGGTACGCCTCTGCCTAACCCTTCGGGGATTGCAGGCGTGATGTTATGCTATGTCCAGCTGTTTAAATGATTTTGTATTTAACTGAAAGTCGTTTCTTTGGTTGCAGAAGCCGATTACACACTTGACGATTCATTTTGGAATGAAGAAAGCCCAGTTGGTGAGTCTTATTTATAAATATTTTAATTTTGAATAGATTTTTTATGATTTTTTTATAATTTTAATGAAAAACGCCTTTGCCCAGGAGTGGGACAGCTCAAGCTGACAAAAAAACTTAAAAAAATATGTATGATATTTTAAGCTTCATCCAATAACAAGAGATTAACGTCGGTCAATGAAAGGATTAACTGGGGCTAATATAGCAACTTCAGAGGTTTATTTTAGTGTTCCGTATATTTTATTTTATTTATTAAAATTCTTACTTTTTTTTCAACCGACTTCAAAAAAGAATGAGGTACTATGTTCCACTATATATTTTTTTTTATTATGTATGTTCACCGATTACTCGAAGACGCCTGAACCGACTTGGAATATTATTATTTTTTGTTTGAAAGAGTATACTCCCAAGGTGGACCCATAAAAATATTGTCTTGGTGTGATCATAGACTTCGGAGATATCGAACGGATCTCTTCAATAATATACAGCAAATCTGTCGTGATTGCTGCAATCGCTTGGATGTTTATTGTTTACACAACACCATAACATAACATCACGCCTGTATGCTCTGACGGGGGACGCAGATGTGTACAATACACCCACATTTCAACAGTTAGGTATGTTATAGTTCCATTTAATTGGGGATAGCCGTAATAGGCTTATCCCCAATTAAATGGAACTATGAAATGTATTGATTATAATGTAAAATAAACCATCATCACCTTTGTACTATTTTCTGTTCCTTTCTTCTTTTATTTTTGTAGTGTGTAAATAAATTGTATTTAACAATTTATTTAAAATAAATAAATCATAGCACATATTTGTATAGGATACTACAGCTAAAAATGGAAATATAAAAAACTTTTTGAAGTCGGTTTTATTTTTATATATACAAATTGTATTCGATCTCTTTAAATATTTGACCTGTATTTGGCATCATAATTCATATTTTTTTAGCTAGATCGACATTAACTTTGCCATCCAACGATGCCATGTTGGCGTTGGTTTCTGGTTTTTTTTCCGTTAACGGCGGCGATGCGGACTACATTTTTTAATGCCCTTTATGCATACGTATACCTAATACTAAATGTTTCCAAAACATCCGCGTAACTTCTTACTGAACATAACCTCAAAAAACTAAACTCCATCAACATCAGTAGAACCCAACTTTTGTTACCATGTTTGTCACTAGCAGCGAGATGTAAAAACGCTCGTCAGCCGGATATCCGGTGGCGGGCGTACATCACAGCCTCGCCCGACCGGGCCATAACCATTCCAGTTTTCGACTGTACAATGTTTTTGACGATTTTTATGGCCATTTTTTGCGAATACTGTACCGGTTAAGTGATTTCTGTTTGTCGTTCATTAATTTTGTGACTGGAGATATATTTCAATTTAGTTAAGTGTTCTGTATGTGTTTTTCTTTTTGGTGCAAGCGTATTTTTTCTTGTTTTCAATTGTACGTATTTTTTTGCTTTATTAATAAAACTTCGCCGTCTGTCCGTCCGTCTGTCTGTCGCTAGGCTGTATCTCATGAACCGTGATAGCTAGACAGTTGAAATTTTCACAGATGATGTATTTCTGTTGCCGATATAACAACAAATAATAAAAATATAAATTATTAAATATATTTAAAGGGGGCCATACAAGAAACGTATTTTTTTCGGTTGGTACGGAATCCTTCGTGCGCGTATCCGACTCGCGCTTGGCCAGTTTTTTTATGGTCATGTGAATGCACACTTATCTAGTCAAAGGTTTCTTCTTTTTAGCATCTTTGAAGAAAATCGAATTGTATCTTTACAAAAATCTTCATAATCAGAAAAAAAAACATGGAAATCTTGTTTTTCAAAACATTTCCCAAATAACAACTTTCACGAATGCTTAACAATAGCGCATCTCTGATTTGTGCGCCAAAATATCCTTGCAGCATTGTAAAACAAAGTTATATTAAAGTTCAACACAGATTTTCTCATCTCGAAAAGATATCTTTACACTCCTTCACTGAGTTTGCCAGTTTCCATTGAGTTGCACACTCGTAATACAATATTTACATGACTCTTTGACATTTAGATTTGAAATAGCGAAACAATTTTGTGTGTTTACCAAATTCGCCGTCGCCAAGTCGGGGTCTGACTGGACCCACAAATACATTAGTGAGCTTTTGTTTGTAAAATGTTGTGTTTGAACATTCTATTATTCATCTCTTATGTAGCCGACAAAGGCACACCCAACATAGTTAAATAACTCATTCACTACAAACTAAAATTTCTGTCACCACATCAAAGAGTATCGAAGCATTCGCAAAACTAGTTTCAACTGGTTTGAAGCGGTAACGATTCCGGTTTTCGCCGGCTTCTACCGGTTATAAATATGTGGTTATATGTTCTGGGAGATTTTATTTTGTTTAGAAATTGTTTGTTTTGAGTTTCTCCTCGCGTTATGTAAAAGCTGTGGCTTCAGGGAGTAGTCTGGTTTCAAATACGCTGTTGTTAATAGTGGAATGTTCTCGACGTTTTGTACGGCTGTTGAAGGAAATCTTAGAATGTCAGTTGCCAAGAGAATTGATCTGCGTATCAGTTTATGTTCAGTGCCTTCAAGAAAGTCCAAAGGTATGAAAGTTATGATAAAGTTGGAAAACCGATAAATTTTCTGTTGTGTTCTACTGAACTTGTAACTTAACTTGTTAACTTCAATATATTGTTGAGAAATCTATTGAATTTATCATACACTTCATCAATGCCATATTATCTACCAAGCCTAATAAAAACCTCAAGGATTTTTGAAAATTCATAATGAGTTATATATTGTTTATAGAAGTTTAAAGTTGGTTATCGCATTTTTACTGATGCCAAAACCTTTAGGGCACGGCTTGTAAAATAAATACAGGGTGGAAGAGACACGGACGCGAAAACGGTTACCATATATTCAGTACATCATTCTGAGGCCCCCCACATAGAATTTTTTCGTCAGTTATTAAAAAAAAAAACAACTGTTCCATACATTTTGGCCGTGTAGTATTTGGGCCACTGGGTCACTGACGACTTAAAAGATAACGTAGACATAGACAGGGAGCGCAGGTCGCTGGCTGTCCGTTGCAACATGTTGGCCCGCAGGTTTGCACGCTGTACCGACACGGTTAAAATAACGCTTTTTAAGGCCTTCTGCCAGTCGTTTTACACGTGCAGTCTGTGGACCAAGTATACCCAGCGGGCATACAGCGACCTGCGCGTACAGTACAATAACGCATTCAGGGTGCTATTGGGGTTGTCGTGGCGATGTAGCGCGTCAGGAATGTTCGCGGAAGCGTGTGTCGACGGGTTCGCCGCGATCATAAGGAAACGATGCGCTTCCATGATGGCGCGCTTGCACACCTCCTCCAATGGCATCCTTAAGGTGTTTGCAGACCGGTGGGACTCACCCCTCTTACGAAGGTGGATAAGAGTCCAGACCCACTAAGTAATTTAATTTAATACTAACACTAGGCTAAGTTATTCTATTATACTAACATTATATGGATTCTAATCTGAAATAAAATATTTGAATTTGAATTGCACTTTTGTAGGAAACAGCTGGTTTTTTTTAAACCGTTTTCGCGACGGTTTGCATTCCACTCCGTATAATAGATCATCATTATTACAACATACTGGGATCATAAGTCTCTTTACAATTCTTAGTAACTCACAAATTCTATTATTGTGACATGAACCAGTAGTACGAAGAAAACCAAAAAAATATTCATAAAACATCGAGAGAAGCAGAACACAATAGTATTCCAGTTATATTGAACCAGGACATAGAAACAACCATAACAAGACAGCGTCATTAACATTGAGCCAAAAGTTAGTAAGCTAATTTATTTATAAATTCTCTTAGTGTGCTGTACGTATTTACTCCGCCTCGTGCAAAAAGTAGCAGAAAAGTTCTGCGTTTCGCTCATTGATTTCTCCGTAGCTTATTCCTCTATGCTCAGGTAACGTCATCGCGCAGTCGCATGGTGTATGAAGCAAGTAATTTTTTTTTCTTAATATTATTATATACACTAATAAAGTATAATAACCTAAAGCAAGTTATTGACTTTAACAATAAACTAAAAAAATCCGTCAAAAGCTCCTCAACTGGTAATGCCCCAAGAGATTGGCGGCGTTGCCACGTTGTTAAATGAAGTATTTACATAATGAGAAACCATAGAATATGATTTGTCATATTCTCACAGCTCCCAGAACAGTAAAAGAAAGAAACAAGACTTCATCAAGTTCCATAACAGATAAATTGCATAGGTGGATTGCGTTATCAAATAATGAAGAGCTGGATCTACCTTTGTACTGGTATACCACACTGCTTTAACCCGGTTGCCTCAAAAATGGGAATATGTGAAGTCACTGATTTCTTGTTAAAGGATTAGATGCAAGCTTGCATGAGACCTGCATGTTATGGTAAAATGAAGAGTGATGTTGAATACAAAGGACAATGGCGAAATCTTAGCTGAATTTAATTTGACCGTCTAAAGGTGACTTATATACAAAGGCAATTCCATTATTTTTCTACGTTTTTTCAAAGTATCACAGTAACTAGTTAGGGCCGGATAAAAAAAAATATTTTAAATGAAAAGTTATTTGACTTTTTCATTGACGTTTAGTGCTGCCATTTTATATTTATTCTGCTTAGTGACAGTTCGTACAGCACTATTGTATTATAACCAGTTTTAATTTATTATTGTTAAATGAAACTGAGAGCAGCGGTGGCCCAGTGGTAGCGAACCCGACTTACGAACATTAAGTCGTGGGTTCGAACCCAGGCAGGTGCATTACTTTGTGTAATTTATTTCATCACCACTGCTCTCAAAAACGGTGAAGGAAAACATCGTGAGGAAACCGGCATGTCCTAGAACTAAAAATTCGAAGACATGTGACATCTACCAATCCGCACTGGGCCCGCGTGGTGGATTATAGCCCATTCCCTCTCATAGAGAGGAGGCCTGTGTCCCAGCAGTGGGAACATTATAGGCTGATGATGTGATGTAATGTGAAATTAAACTAAATAAATGAATTAACAATACTGTTTATTTCTAAGTGGAAGTGTCCCTTGCAGGGAGGTAAAAATGTTGTACTGTAAAAATAAATGAATAACTTTCAATAAATGACAAAAAGACTAATATCCCAAATCTAAAAAAGATCTCATCACTGACATATTTACAAGACATTGCATGCTTAAATAATTGAGTAAGGAAAATACTAATGCAATGTTGCCCTTTTACTTCCTCGAATTGGAATTACCATAGACATAACCTACAAAAGTTCATCATTGAATTTCTTTTATTCTCGGCCTTCTCGAACAAAAATTTTTGCACAAACTGATTCAGAATTTGATGCCGAGTTAAACAAGATATTTTTCATTTAAAGACGCAAGATTTTAATCTCAGCTAAAGTAATGTATGGGTGGTTGCCATTATCTTTTTGCATCTACAACAAGTCATATTTATATCGCGTTGTTTTCTAAACTGTTGTGACTATCGTGTATGGAATTTATTCTGAAAGGTTTATAGTATTATAAAATATTAAGCTCGGAAGAAGAATTCAGATTCAAAAGGCCGCCCCCCATTCCTTTCACTTTTCCCGATGTTGAGCCTAGATGTTTTATCAAGTTATAAAACATGTCGAAGCAGGTACGGGTCGCTAGTGTTAAAATAAATAAAATATCAGAAACCAACAGCCAAAATAACAAGTTCATAACGTATCCATCAAAATAAACCCCTGCGCTAGACACCAACGGCCCACGCCGCGCCATTCGGAAAAAGTGAGCGTTTGATGGACAGGCAGACAGATACCCAGATTTTCAGACAAGTGATACTTTTGGGCGTCGAGCAAAGTCCCTCGTTTATTTCACACTACATGCTAGCTAAATATTCATTAAGATTTTCTGAAACTGTATATACTACCGAAAACCTAAGCATCATCATCATCATCATCAGCCTATAATGTTCCCACTGCTGGGACACAGGCCTCCTCTCTAAGAGAGGGAATGGGGATAAGTCATGCACCCAATGGAATTTTCCATGAAAAATAATTAAAAGAAACTCCACTATTTCACCCTCATCATCATCATTTCAGCCGAAAGACGTCCACTGCTGGACATAGGCCTCCTCCAAGGGTCGCCACATTGACCGGTCCCTTGCGACTCGCTTAGTCGAAAGTAGACGGGCGGCCGGGTACTAGAGGCCATCTCTGTGTTGCGCTCATCATTAGGGGGATTTTGCCATAATTTCCACGCTTGGTAGGCGGGTTGGCGATCGCAATACGGTTGTTACAAAGGCACAGAGAACGCTGCTGCCCATTCTCTGGTAAGTCCCTTAGTTGTCTCTTATGACATCCACGAGAAGATAATTATGGGATAGTGCTATTCTTTACGTCCGACACCATACGGTGAGTACGGTGAAATATCACCATACGAAAGCACTAATTTTTACCTTCGTTATGTAAGGATCTTTGGTGAAAACTGTGTGGTACCCAGGCCCAGCAGTTGCGAGCCTCCCATTTCTCCTTTCAATCGTCTTTATCTTTTGTAGTTTCTAGCCATGTTTGTCAGACAAGACTAGGAAGTAAATCATTAACACAAACACATAACATAACATCACGCCTGTAATCCCCGTAGGGTTAGGCAGAGGTGTACCTAGTAGTACACCCACATTTCGTCAGTTATGTTGAAGTCCCATGTAATAGGGGGCAAGCCTAATTACCATCAACTGGGCACAAATCCAGACTCCATGGCTGCTACTGAGAAATTTTTGATGGAAAAATCCAACAGCACTTTGCTCGACCCGGGCATCGAACCCAGGACCTCATGCTCAGTAGTCGCACTTGTGACCACTCCAACGAGGCACCTTTGAGTAAGTTCAACGACAGAGCGGCTATCTCAGCTCTAATCTTCCTGACAAGCCTATCATTCACAACATGAGAAAAGTAAAAAAAAACACTCACATTTTTCTCATATTTGTACTTAACAACCACACGAAACCCCAACCTCATGTAAATTATTAAATAGATAGATTATGTTAAAACAAAACTAAATTTCGTACAACTTCATGTCTCAAATGAGATGTTTGTCGAGATTCGATTGGGTGGCTGTGAGAGCCGCGCGAGCCATACAAACCGGTCGAGTTGGTGAGAGGTGAATCAAGTCGTTTGCATGCGCGCGACAGTTTCTCGATGGGACATTCCAATACACGGCGCAACGCAAACACGGGCCGGGCGTGGTGCAAGTTACAGGCGATGAAGGAGTTTAGTTTGTAGGTTAATATATTTACGTATATAAGGTCTCATCAATCATGGGTTGGTTGCGTCAGTGTTAAGATTTTGAGTCATATTTTGGGGTAACTATAGTGAGATGGAGGAAATTTTTAAGGCCCAGAAATGGTGTATTAGATCGATGTCAATATTAATTATGATTCTTTTAATTAATTGCAAATTTGACCATGAAAGACTTATATATGTACTTGACTTGACTTGAAATATTATTAATTGACTTCCCTGTATTTTTGTTTTGATGACATTTTTTTTTTGTATTAATATTTTAATTTATGTAATAATTTGCACGCCGTAAGGTAGACTGTAGCCGATCTCATTAATTTATTTATAACATCTTATAACTGTACCTATATTCATAGCAAATAAAGTTCTGATTCTGATTTTTAAAATAGATGGACAAATTTTAACACAGCGTTCAGAACGTCTAACCAAAGATACCTAAGCAAAAAAAAAACACTGATTAAAGTGATTTTATTTTGACCTAAAATAATAAATTTTTAGTGTATTTTCGTTAGCTGATTTTTTTCATGTAAGTTTCTGATGCGTTTTCTTAATATTTTTTTTTTATCATTGTCCTTATTTTGGTGGTCTGAAAGATTTCTAATAGTTTGTCCATCTATTTTAATGGAACTTTATATATAACAGTATTGTAGGGTCAATTTTTATAAGAGGTAAGCCGGAGTACATATATTTAATGTGATTTAAATATTTGTCTATTGAATACTGACTCTGCCATTTTTCAAAGGGGAGCCAGTAGGAATCGAGTTGTATGAAATCTTCGCCACTGATATATAATATTTTCTATTATTAACAGCGAAAAGCAAGAGATTATGTCCGATATAGAGTTCAAATGATTATATTTTTTTTACCCAAAATAGGCAAGCGTTTGCCGCAACGCTTCTGATGTAAAGCGATGAAATAGCTTAGAAGAAACTACTTTATTAAGTTAGCTAGTACGTGAACATAATAAAGTAGTTTCTGAAGCCTGCGGCTTCGCCCGCGTGGATGTCGGTTATCGCGACCAAAAGTAATCATGAAATTTTGATCCCGATCCCGCAACAAAAACTTGACAAATCATATACTAAAACCTTCCTCAAGAACCTCTCTATCCATTGGTGGAAACAGCATAAAAATCGGTGCAGGAGTTTTTGATTTTAACGTGAACAGACAGACAGACGCGGTGGAGGACTTTGTTTTATAATATGTAGTGATAGTGTTAAGTAGTGATTGATTTTATTATGTTTGGCCTTTTTGGTGTTAATTCAAGTTTTATCCTGATGAAGAAATCATAAACTACATCTTAAAGTTATCAATTACATACATACACAAATGTTATAATAATAACTCCTTTAATTCTATCAAATGTGAAATGCAAAATGAAAAGAAATTACAGTTTCATTTATGTATCTCTAAATATTGATAAATATTGGTTCTAATATATTCACCGTGTAATTACAAGCCATGAATTACAAAAGCCTTCCAAAATACATATTATTTTAAGCATTTGCGTTAAATACAAATTACCTTTCATTTAATTCAATTAGTATTCGAGCACGTAGCTTTGCAGCTGCTATGAAATGCATGCGTGCTACGCCGTAGCGCGTAGGTGAGTATTGCTACGCCGTAGAGGCAGCGTAGCACACGTTGTGCAATATGCATTCATTTGCTGCTTGGCTTACAAAAATGTGGCTCTTATACCATTTATATTTTTGTAAATAATAATTGAATGGGTACTTCATCATTATCATCATGAGAATAATTCGTTCTATATTTTACCCCTTCAGTGATGAATAATTTTCAAAAATATCTGTCCCTAGTGCTTATTTTTATTACTTGTAGGTTTCTAGTGCCCATGATTCTAGACCCCGCATTTAAGGCTATGCGTTGTCAGTGAATCAGTGGTCCTGGGTTCGATTCCCGGTTCAGGCAAAGTGTTATTTGGTTTTTCCATCAGGAATTACGCAGTAGCAGCCACGGAACTTGGATTTGTGCCCAGTTGATGGCAATAGGCTCACCCCCTATTACATGGGACTTTTCTTTTTATTACAAGATGGGCTAGCTCTTGACCTCGATCCCGCCTGATGGAAAGCGATGGATGAGGTCAAACATAACTGGCGAAATGTGGGTGAACTATTAAGTACACCTCGGCCTAACCTTTCGGGGTTTACAGGCGTGATGTTATGTTAATAAAAAAAAACAACGGATTGCACTCCGGGAGTGCCGACAGAAGTGAAAACTTGAAAGGACGCATTAATAGCTTTCTGCAAGAACAAAAGATGTCGCTGCCGTAGAAAAAAACTTGAAACAACAGCATCTAGCTTAAACTACACGCACACTCGCACAAGCGCCCTGCGCCGCCTATTCGATCTGACGATCTGACGCGAGTTTAACAGTTTTTACCCATCCAAAAAAGTGCACAACGCCGCCAAAATAGTTTTCACTTCAAAAATATCTTAATCTTCTAAATCGCTTCTTTCCTTGACTTAAGCCAGCAAACAGTACATATTATGAAAACTGAAAACAGCACGAGTTTATCGTAGCTATTACGTATCGCATTACCTACGAGATTGTCTCGGAATTGGATCTCCACACACACAAACACACACACATATAAATACATATAGAATGAAATTGTATATTGTTTAGAAATCTTGTTTAATTTCCGACTGGGTTTTCGAATAATTGTTAAGTACAAATATGAGGGAAATGTGTGTTTTTTTTACTTTTCTCATGTTGTGAATGATTTTGGGATAGCCGCTTTGTCGTTGAACTTACTCAAAGGTGAGCATGAGGTTCTGGGTTCGATTCCCGGGTCGGGCAAAGTGTCATTGGGTTTTTTCATCAGGAATCCCAAGAATCAGCCACGAAGTCTAGATTTGTGTCCGGTTGATGGGAATAGGCTCGCCCTCTATTACATGGGGCTTAAAACATAGCTGGAGAAATGTGGGTGCACTATTAGTTTCACCTCTGCCTAACCCTTCGGGGATTACAGGCATGATGTTGTGTTACTTAAAGGTTCGGTCAAGCCAGTAAGAATAAACTGACCTGGCTCCGGACCCTGGGTTCTGAACTGATGGCAGTGAAGCATCTATCATGCTTCGTTCTATGCATTCAGTCCATACCGCTCGATCCTTTGCTGCTCGAGGAGATCCTGGTTAACCGATAACAGCCGCACAGGGTGATAAGTCAATAAGTCTGAAGGTCTGACAGCCCATCTTACCAAGGGGTAAGACTGGCTGTCAGACTGTCTCTCTGTCTGTCTTATTTCAAATAGACCATTACAGGCACTTTTGAATGTCAGAAAAACAAAGAAGGCTAAGCTACAGTCACAGACACAAGGCATTCAATCATTCATTCCAAAGCGTAGATCTCTATGGAGACGAATTGGCAAGAAATTCCATGGACACTCTTTTCAATCAAATATTGTTACAAAATATTGGTTACATCATTCACGTTGAGATTATACATATATGTGAGAATGATGTAGAAATACGTGCACGTTAAGAGCGTCCAGAGTAAAAGATAATATCAAAAATTAAAAAAAAACAAAGTAGTTAAAATAATCCGTGGCAGCCTAGAGATGACCAGTCCCAACTGACAGAGTACCCAGTACTAACTGGGCTGTGGAGGTCAGACAGGCAGTCGCTCCATGTAAATTACTGGTATTCTGCTGCATTAAGTTAGACTAGAAGCTGACCATGTAAAACAGGTGATGAGCACTTTGCTGCTCAAGACGTTGTATAGGTGGTGCTGATGGTACACATTTTGGGAAATGGTTTTGTAAAATGTATCAAAAAACTGACCAAGTGCGAGTTGGACTCGCGCACGACGGGTTCCGTACCATAAACCGAAAAAAACACGTTTCTTGTATGGTAGCCCCCTTTAATAAATAATTTATATTTTTATTATTTATTGTTATAGCGGCAACAGAAATACATCATCTGTGAAAATTTCAATTGTCTAGCTATTACGGTTCATAAGATACAGCCGGATGGCAGAAAGACAGACGGACAGTAGAGTCTTAGTAATAGGGTCCCGTTTGAGTACGGAACCCTAAAAACAAGACCACGTACAAAACGTCCTTGTACCGCTACGAATATAAGTATTTCCGCTCGTGGAAGTGTCGTCAACCCACTCCTGTAACAACTATACGGCCCACCCACATTGCTATTTACTTTTCCTTATTCTTGACTAGCTGATGCTCGCGATTTCACCCGCGTGGATGTCGGTTATCGCAAAAGTAATTATGAAATTTTGATCCCGTTTCCGTAACCTATGGTAAACACTATTATATTTTAGCCAGTGAATACAAAAAATTGACAAATTATATATTTAAACCTTCCTCGAGAACCATTCTATGCATTGGTGAAAACAGCATGAAAATCGGTGCAGCATTTTTTGAGTTTATCGCGAACAGACAGACAGAGGCGGCGGAGGACTTTGTTTTATATGTAGCGATTTTACAAAACAAATACATTAAGATAATTGATCAAATACGATATTGTTATATTTATAAGGCAGGTTTTATTTTACAAATTGAGTTTTCTAACAGTAATTTCAGGCTCAAATTTTTTTTATCTGAATATTTCTTTTATTTCATTTCTAAGACTCAAGTGATGAAATATATTTTGCTTAGAGGATAGAAAACAGTAGTTAGATGAAATAACTTATGTTCAGTTCAAAATTACGTCATTCTCATAGCATTAGCTCAGTCTACCAAACATAAAACCCACCCTATTCTATTTTTAAAAAATCCTTACAGAAAAACCCCAATTGATCTAGTACGGAAAGGGTCGAGCCTTTTTCAGTAGATCAATGAAGCAACTCGTAACACAATTACAAAAAAATCGCTTACACATAATACGTCCTTATTCCGTTCTATCCGATTCGAAATCGATTAGGGATCGGGTCACGTCCATCGGCGCGTGGCAGCGTGTATGAATGTTTGAATTTCCATGCGGAACGCATTGACATGTAAATTTTCGTTCAAGATGGCGAACGATGTCGCTAGGTGATGTCGTGCGTTCTGTTATAGAATACCGATGTTTTTTTAAAAATGGAAGAGTCTGAGATACAGTTTCTATTTTTTTTTTCTTTTATGGAATTCGAAAATTAAAAGTTGGAGGGTGCTGGGTGAATTAAGTAAAAGGCTGATTCTGTACTACCGAATTATCTGACGATCTGTCACTTTCACCGTTATGCCTTTAGTAATAAGGTTGAAAAGTGGTCCAACGTCAGTGAACTCGTTAGTATCTAATGAAGTAATATTTGTTGAAGAAGATCTGCCGACAGCTATGGCCCACACTCATAGGAAAAAAGTAACATTATGTATGTAATTATATAACATCACGCCTGTAATCCCCGAAGGGTTAGGCAGAGGTGTACCTAATAGTTCACCCACATTTCGCAAGTTATGTTTAAGTCCCATGTAATAAGGGGCGAGCCTTTTGCCATAAACCGGGCACAAATCGAGACTCCGCGGCTGCTACTGAGAAATTCCTGATGAAAAAACCCAATAACACTTTGCCCGACCAGGAAATCGAGCCCAGGACATCATGCTTAGCAGTCGCGCTTACGACCACAAAGTCGATCTGACACTTCCGAATATAATTATTGCTATTACTTTTAGTTTTTTTAGCCTGTAATAAACTAACTTCACCAACCCCAAAATCTCTGATGAAGTTTTAAAATAAACGTAAACATAACATTCAAATAAAAATTTCGAAATAACAAATGAGTGTTTTCCTTATTTTTTTACTTAACGTAAGATTTATATTAAAAAAGTCACACATTGTGATTTCTCACTATTTGAAGTCACAAGTAATTACTTATGCAATTTTTTTTTTTTTTAACTTTGTAGCCAAACAATTGACAGCCCTATTTACTTCGTTAACCACACAATATCATTATCAAATCCGATCCGTGAATTACCTTAAACTGTCAACAGACCTATTTGAAGACTTAATTCGTCCTTTTTGCTAACGTAACCTGAAAATTACCGGAGCCGTAGAAACGTGGAGTTGTGGAAAATCGCGTAAAGCGACGGCCACGCTCGGCTGGGTTTCACGCATTTTGGTTCAGCTCTGTCTTTACGCCACCCTGTATACATCTGTGTATATAGGATGTTCGTTAAACGGGTGTATATGCAAATATGTTATGTGTGAGCAGTGAGCGGTGCCTGTTAACGTTTTCGGTATTTCTGTTTGTGAAGATGTTGGCTTGTTTATAATTTGAGGTTGTGTTTAGTTTGTGGGAAGATTATTATTTTTTCTTGTGTTTATTTAGAGTCATCTTAATTATGATCATTATAATCTGGAGCTGTTGACAGATCAAGTGAATCGGTTTCTTCTAGGCAAGCGTGCTCCACCTTAAGCTACATCATCACTTCACTACAAGCGAGTTATGGCCAAAAACAGATGTATTTAGTATTAAAAAAAAATGTAATTATACCTACTTATACACTTAAAACAAGGAGTATAAAGCTTAAGCACATGTCTCATAAAATTTAAATGTTGAAGATTATTTTAAACTTACTTAGTAATATAAGTATCCCTGTTACTTTCTCTAACTGAGCTTTCTGTAAAAAAAAAAAATTTTACGACCTACAACACATAAAAAAATGGCTTATTAGGAATAAAGAAAAATATAACTGTTTTTGGCTACCTAGGTATCTATTCCGCGTCGCAAAAGCAAGCCTAGATCCTTATCGACACTAACCAGCAATAATTTTCCCACAATCTCGCCAACTGGCCATCACGTGTCCAATCCTTGCAACCTTTCAAAGTAAAACAAACGCTATTCAACCCAAAACATGGCACGAAATCCTTCAGCATGTCAATTTATCTAAAATTTATGCTGTAAGATATCAGTACAAACACATAATACATTACAGACCACAGACTATCAGCTAGTGATGCACGACCCGATCCTTCACAGTATCGATACAATACGATGAGATACTCAGAAATTTTGGGATCGATACAATGTTTGAAGTACCGGTAAAGTAATCGATCGTTACAAATGTTCATAAATTACATAGCCAAAAACTTCAAAGAATACAAAAGGACTTCAAAGGAAGTGGCTTTACTCTTAGACAGATTTAAAAGAATGATATAAAACTTGCATTTGTAATTTTGAATCGATCTTAAGTATCGATGTAATTGCAAGTATTGTGCGTCCCAAAGCACAATACGATATGACTCATATTTGGAAAATCAGATCGAGTCATTCGATACGATCCAAGAATCGTATTGTAGCTGTTGCGCTTATAACAGCGTCGAAATATCGGGAGCTCAAAATAATTAAAAATCATGGAAGATATCCCGTAAGTGATAATATAAGTTTAGTCAGAAATCGTGAAAGCTTAAAACAGTGAATTGGATCGAAGCCATTCGATACGATCCTAGAATCGTGTCGTATATTACGATCCGTATCGATCCAAAGTATCGATACAATAACATCGATTAATATCGTACATCCCTGGATGAGGCCACACTATGGCTATACGACCACAAGGCTATACGGCTATGCCAATTTCTGGCTATCTATTTCCGAAAATGTAGATCCGATGTGCGGAGGTTTTAGGTGGCATTGGTAGCGATAAATGGGTTCTGTCCGCGGTTTAGTGGGTAGTGTGGGGTACCTATCTTATCGGGTCGTAAGAATTATGGTAGTTTTAGGTAGATGAGAAGACATTTCGGCTTTTTGTTGCTGATAAAATGGGATGGTGGGTGATTTGGTAATGGTAAATAAACCTGAACGAGGTATAACCTGGGCTTTAGATATTAGACTAATTTATAAATGGGTTTGTGCTAAGTCGTGGATTGTCTGTTTTATTTTACATAGTTATTTCGTATTGCAAAAAACACTATCAAGACTACCAAAACTTAGTGAGGTTGAAAGCTGTTTTTTTCAGATGGGAACTCATCACATGCCGAGCGAAAGGGAGTGTCAGACTTGTACTGACTAAAACCCATCCATGTTCCTTCCTTGGCCTTTGGGTTCCAGGGCCGCGGTATCTCTTTCGAACAGTCCCGCAACCCTGGCAGGCATGGGCCCTTGCGGGCCCCTCCCTGTTTACTGACATCTCTTTGAGGCGCGCGTGGAACACGAACGCGCCGTCTACACGGCCTATCGTCAAAAGACGGACGGACGGCGAGCTAGCCCATTACTCGCCGTGCACAGGTCCACGTCTAAGGTGGCCGGAGGCCACCACGTGACCCCCGACGCCCGGGGCGTCTCCCGCGATGGCTGGGACGAGAGGTTCTCTCCCTCTCACGCTCCACCACCTCCTTCCGATTACCCAAATCATCAAATGACTCCTCCCGCTTTGGGTGGAGCGGAAGGGAGTGTCACACTTGTACTGACTAAAACCCATCCATGTTCCTTCCTTGCCCTTTGTGTTCCAGGGCCGTGGTATCTCTTTCGAACAGTCCCGCAGCCCTGGCAGGCATCGGCCCTTGCGGGCCCCTCCCTGTGTGCTGACATATATTTGAGGCGCGAATGGAACACGAATCGGCTTGGTGCAATGATTTAACTTAAAAAGAAAAACGCCGCCTAAAAGACGCTTAGTTTAGCATCATATAGGTACTTACGTATGGTTTTCAGGTTGATCACACAATTGTCGACCTTATATATATATCTTATTGTGTTCATAATCTCAAATAACTTACATTTCCTCGCCATGTCCTGTATGTTATAGAGTTTTTTATTCCAAAACATGTTTTTGTCCCAGATTTCAAATTCAAACAGAACCTAAGTCCGCTTACAGTCCCACCACAAACTATTCACCGTTGAAATCACGAAGCGTTTGAATTTATTGATTTCGTGCGCCCCGCTATTGAGATGCTAATATCCCCGTCATGTACACACTCACGATTAACGACCTTAGCTTCATTACAACAGGGTTCGAATTGATTTACACACTACTCTGGATGGTTAGCGAAAATCCTTGTTGTTTGTTGAACATGACAGGGTCTTATTACGGTGGTTTTTAATCGTCATCGCTGGTCGGGTGATTGGCATTTGGAGATGTAGTTTAAAGTTAATAAGCTGTGAGGTCGTTGAAAGGAAATATTTCTAGCTAGTTAAAATGTTCATAAATGGTTTACGGCAAAATGCTTGTGATAATAGTTACATCTAACTATTTAATTCATCATTATCTGCCTAGCCTTTTCCCTAACTGTGTTGGGGTCGGCTTTCAGTCTAACCGGATGCAGCTGAATGCCAGTATTTCATCAGGAGCGACTGCCTATCTGACCTCCACAACCCTGTTAGTACTGGGTTATACTATACCCCGCGGTAAGACTGGATGTCAGACTTTCGGGCTACTGACTACCCGTAACGACTGTCAAAGATCTACTGGTGACAGCTGGGACCAACGGTTTATCGTGCTTTCCGGGGCACGGAGGAAACCTTGCTGTTTAATCCTTTTATCACGAAGGAAGGCGGAATTCATGTCCAAATCGATATTTAATTGTTATCATTCAAAAATACCCATAACCTAAAGAAAGCTTTAGAACACAATTCAGAAGAAAAACGTATTGCAAAGCTTATTGTATTGGGTCCACAACATAGTATCCACAATCGCACATCACCCAGAATTATTACACTAACCACAAGGAGCTTAGTCGTTAAAATTTATTCGTAACATAACCGATTCCGACGTCGTAATTCGCAGCACATCGTCTCATCCCCGCATATAAATCGACGCTTAACGTAAACGCGCGCGTTACGTGGAACGCGACGCTTTACGTTACGTAAACGTTTTCTTTGTTAAGCTCTAATTGGTATATTTCCATTGTTTTCGTATGTGCATGTGTAAGGGAATTATTTTTGCTGACGTGTGATGTATTGTTGACCTCCTTTTTTGTTTTTAAGCAAAATTTTATCTTTATTCTGTACTGGAGACGCTTGTAGCTGAATAATAGCAGCCGCTCGGATCCATCTTCAGGTTAAGCCGGGCTTGCCTAGGTTGGTCCGTGGATGCAACCACCCACTACATACCAAGCTTCGTCCGTGCCTCAGAAAACACATTAAGCCGTTGGTCCCGGCTGCCATTTGTAGATCTTTGACAGACTTTACAGGTAGTCAGCGGCCCGAAAGTCTGACATCCAGTTTCTCCAAAGGATATTACCCAGTACTAACTTGTGCTGAGTTGTGGAGGTCAGATAGGCAGTCGCTCCATATAAAATACTGGCATTCAGCTGCATGCGGTTAGACTAAAAGCCGACCCCAATAAAGTTGGAAAAACGCTAGGCCAAAAATGACTGTCTCCAAAATTCGTCTACATAATGAGTAAAATGTTATTTATTACGTAAGTCTTAAACCAAATATCACACACTAATAAAATTTAACACGATTAGAATATCTTAATCGCGTTCAACTGCTGTCTCCAACTGATCTATCATCATTTTTATGGAATATTTATACTGACAGCTCTCGAACGCGATTTAAAGGTTGTGTTGATCACATTCACTTGCATTTCTAAAGTATATTACCGACAATTTTGATAAGCACACAGAAATAGCCATTAAATTAAATCTTTATTGTAAAAGAAAAATGTAAATGAAAAAAATAACTTGTAAAGAATCCATCCCCTTAATATTGAGTGGTTTATTTATAGAAGAGCCCAAAAAATGCCCTATAAACCTTTTTATAAACCTTTTCACCATACACAAGATTCAAAAGCAAAGTTCTTCTTTCATAATTATCTCTCGGTTTGGTGAAGAAAAACGTGAGGGAATCAAACCAGCATGTCTGAGAGATATTTCTCGACGGCATATAAAGCCAAGTCACCAAACTCCAACCCACACAAAAAATATAGAAAGAAATGTTCTTCTAAAGTATTGGGAGAAAATTTTATGGTATTACAACTATAATTATTATTATTCTCGAAATCATACTTCTATGAAACATATTTTTCTTACATAGCGCATCAATAAGACAAGACCTATTTTTCTCCAAGTTGCGATGTTTTATAAGAAAACCGTTTTTGAACTTTTTGTAAGTAGGTGTAAGGTATTTATGCTCATGACTGTACATATTAGAAAACCACTCAATTTGCCCCACATAACTTGGCAATACAAGTGAGTGGCTCACAAAGGGTTGCAGAGAAAGCAAGCCTCTTGACCGATCACTTTGTTACTGCCCTGAAAGCGACTGAAACTCCTGAAGAGATCCTGGGTTGGATGGTACTTTTATGAAGGGTTTTTGATGTATTGTTCTTAATTATAATGGAAAATGAATACTCTGTTATCTTACGCACACACACACACACATCAAGGTTTACAATACCAGTATGTGTGTGTAACGTGACCTCGCTTTGTATATATTTTCTGTACAATGAGATATCCGCATAAACTGGATTTGTATAGCTTGATCAGCCGTCGTGCGTACATATACACGTATTTTTTATGTTTTGATGCCCAGTTTTAGTTTCATCTATGTTTATTACATCTGTTTTGCTAATTTTTGCTAGTTTCTTTCCCGGATTTAATCCTCTCTTTGTATTTGGTTTCTATACCGGATTACTACAGGACTATATGATGTGTTAGAGTTTGAAATGCAGGAGTGCGATAGCCAATTTTACATTGCCTACCACATCCTAAAGTACGAAATACCACCACTGAAAACCAGCGCTATGCTGTGGGTCGCCCATAGCCAGCATCATGCTGAGTGGTAACCTGTTTGTCGCACTTACGACGTGAAATCTGTCAAGTTTTTGTTTTTTTTTTTTGTTTCTTATGCGATGTGACAAATAATAAATATTGTTTCTTTCTTTCTAAATATAGCAATGCAAATTTCTCAGAAATCGACCAACACATCGACGTCCAAAACCAAAATTGGACGAAATATTATAGGTAGAATGCTGTGTATAGTTTACCAAATAATTCCGTATTACATGGATTAACGGAGTACCGGCGTACATTACGCATATATTTCTGTTTATTTCGCTCAAAATATGAACTGAACACACAAAGTAGTACTTCATCAGAGATTATATGTTTCGAGGGAGGAGGTCAAGTTTGACTTTCGGAGCATATCGTCGAACTTTTAATCGTTGTTTCGGGATCAACACAATTTTTGGTAAACAAAACTTTCATGGTCGTTGTCTAGTTAGTTAAGAGTTTTTTATTTTGTTATTTACGATCATACCCATTACTCCCTTTTCTTACTTCTTCTCAAATTTCATACATTTTATATATTGCTTTTTTGTACCGTTATCGTTATTACTAGAAACAGACAAAGATTTTTAAAGAAAAATATCAATGACTGTACAGTAGCCGTCGTACGAGTATTTTACTAGAATAGCATTGATTAAGTCATTTTGGTCAGGTCGGCTTGCGTGTATGACCATAAACAAAAAAAAAAAAGGTTTATTTAGCACATGCCATTAGTGCACACAACATTAAATAAAATAACTTAAACAAAAAAAAATTTGCACTCCGGGAGTGCCGGCAGAAGTGAAAACTTGAAACAACGCCATCTAGCTTAAATATCAGAAATCTCAATAGCTTTCTGCAAGAACGAAAGATGTTGCTGCCGTAGAAAAAAAACTTGAATCAACGCCATCTAGCTTAAACTACACGCACACTCGTGCAAGCGCTCTGCGCCGCTGAATCGATCTGACGATCTGACGCGAGTTTAACAGTTTTAACCCATCCCAAAAAGTGCGTAACGCCGCTAAAGAAGTTTTCACTTCAAAAATTGTGTGTCTCACGGCAGCACCAAAGTAAGCGCTGTGCTAGGATCATAAATGAAGGCGTTTTGTAGTTTCTCCATAACCCACGAAAAATAGGCTAATATTTATGTTCGTATGTATTTATTACCAGGTATTTGGGTACCATCGCACCCTATGTAGTTATACTAGCAGCTGCCCTTACGAGTTGTGTACTCATCTGTAAGTAAAATACTCTCAACAACCCCGTGTTTAGAAGACCCACTGACAATTTCCAGAGAAACGTTCCCTTAAGCTTCCTCAAATTCTCAACAATCAGAACAGGAATTTAACATAACATTCTACATACAAACATAATATTAACTTAACCTTTGCACCGGCCGCGTCAATGCCACGCAACAATTTCAACTGTAAACAGAGGAGAAGCAAGTTCGAGAACCATTCAATGCCTTGTACGAAGTTACACGAAGTCACACGAACTTCAACGAAGAAGAACTTGGTTTTTAATCTTTACGTTAGGAACAGACGTTCGCTTAGCATGTTTTATAAGCAAATGTAAAACATTTGAAGTTTTTTTTGCGGTAATTAAGGGGTTATAGGTTTGATTGTATTTCAAGAGATAAATATTTGTTTTTATTTATCTTCAAGGGTTTTTTATTTCGAAGATAGATTAGTATTATTGGTAGGTCCTAATATTCATTAAAATACTTCAATGTTAATTACGAAATATTCAGTAATGTGCCCCACAATATCAGCCGCCTAACTATGTTGGGAGGGCTTCTAATCAAACTGGATGCAAACGAATACCAGTATTTAATCGATTAAATTTACATATGACGAAATGTAGCAGCCACGGTGTCTAAATTCGTACCTGGTTGATGGCAATAGGCTCGCTCCCTAATACATGGGACTTGAACTTTAATGGCGTAATGTGGGTGTGTTATTTAGGTACACATCTTCCTAACCCTTCGGGGATTACAGGCATGTTCTTGTGTTACATATTATGCAACTTAACTTTCCTAACCAATTCTGCTCTTAACGTTAAAAAAACCGAGCTTACCCCGTAACCCTATACAGCTCACACCGTCGCTAACACAAAACTCCTCACGCCTCTCAATGCTTCGAACGCAGCACGCTCCATGAATAACAATATACGTACATACATACATATGTAGGTAGGACCACAGGCCCTATCGCTAAATGCAGCCTGATGCATAATGCACGCGTCATCTGCGCCGTGCTTCGGGCGTTGCAGGGTTGAGTGCGCGTTCAAGCGAGGATGGGGAGCGGGGTGAAGGTAGAGGGGACAGTACTGGGACGTGGGAATGTAATCTAGTAAGTACTGGAGTGATCGCCGTCATCGTTGATCTATCTCGTCAACTATCAATGCCTGCAAGATATCACTTTTGTGTCACCGAAAGCATCACTATCATCACTAACATATTATTATAAAACAAAATCCTCCGCCGCGTCTGTCTGTCTGTTCGCGATAAACTCAAAAAGTACTGCACCGATTTTTATGCTGTTTTCACCAATGGATAGAGTGGTTGTCGAGGAAGGTTTTAGTGTATAATTTGTCAAGTTTTTGTTGCGGGAACGGGATCAAAATTTCATGGTTACTTTTGATCGCGATAACCGACATCCATGCCAGCAAAGCCGCGCGCATCGCAATTTATCCGATATTCGATATTTTTTATCCGAGCGGCTGTTAATGTTAATTAACAGCCGCTCGGATCAAACTTCAGATTAAGCCACACTTGCCTAGGTTGATCTATGGATGGCTGACCCATTACGTACCGAGTTTCCTCCGTGCCTCGGAAAGCACGTTAAGCCGTTGGTTTGACAGTCGATACAAGTAGTCAGTGTCTCGACAGTTTGATAACTAGTCTTACCAAGGGGTATCGTATTACATAGTACTTACTGGGTTGTGGAGGTCAGATAGGCAGTCGCTGCATGTAAAGTACTGGTATTCAGCTACATCCGGTTAGATTGGAAGTCGACCCCAATATAGTTGGTAATATGCAGGCATGTGATGATAAGACTCACGGAGGCGAGAGTATCGCTATTGACCTGGCTTAAATCTAGTTGATAGTAGTACTTGTAGCTCATCTCAGCCTAACGCTGGCGCTGTTAACTTTAGTTTATCCCGCGATCATGGTGGTCAACAGCGCCGAAATATCGGGAACTCTTAACAAATACATGTAAACATGGTAAATATTCTGATTTTAGTGTCAATGATAGTGTTGGAGACTATGTCCCATGTTTATATGTGTAATCTCGACATGCATGATGTAACCAAGATTTTGTAACAATTCAAAAGAGTGTCCATGGAGTTTGTTGCCCATTTTGCTCTATAGAGATCTACGCTTTGGAATGGGCAACTACAGTACTTTCACAAGTTATTATACCTGAAGCTTCTTTTTCTTTGTTTTTCTGATAATCAAAAGTGTCTGTAGTGGTCTAATTGAAATAAATTCTTTAAGTTTGAGTTTGTCAGTTAAAAAACTTAAATAATGGGGTTCTATTCTGCCGTGCTAAGATAAAAAGCGGTATCTAAAAAAAAAAAAATGTATCGGATAGCTTAAATAAATACGCTCCTAATGAACTAAGTCAAATAGCAGTATCTATGTATTTTAAAATATAAAATATCCTAATAAGCAAAAAAACAATCCGTAATGTGTATAGTTGTATACAAAACTATATTTACAAAACTTCAATTTTTTCGAAAACGGCTTTCCTTGAGATACCGCTTTTGCGTTTAGCACGGCAGTATTATCCAAACTCATGATAGCTGAAATGGCTACAGCTTGCATTCCCACTACTTCCACCATTCACAAATGCAATAAGAACCCATTGCGTCTTAACCCATTCCCCATTTATTGTCTCTTTCAGTTACCAAATTCCCAGTACTTAAAGGAATCCCACAAAACCTGACATTCCCAGTTGAAACATAAAATGTAACTGGCTAGGAATGCATTTGTTTTATAGTACTCAATAGCATTCGACTATCGCCCATAAAAATAGATGCATAACGTTTATGTCGCTGTAACTCAGGCCAGACCCCGACGATTCATGCGCTCAGCTTTTGTGTAAAACGTTTGGTTCAATCTTGTGGTTTTACGGCTGCCTTACTGGTTTAATACTACAGTAGATGTCGTCAAACTGTCCTGTAACTTTTAGAGATTAGGTTTACGTGAAATCGTGAATCTGTTGCGATTTGTTCCTGAAGTGAGAACTTGAATTTGTTCGTTCAACAATGCCAATTAAAATGTGTTTGGACATCGTTTTCTTTTGATTGCTGAGTACCTTGACGGTATGACAATCGCTTTTAAAACGTTTCGTCTGCCAAGAAGATTGTTATATTTTAGTAGCTTGTATTAGTTCCATACATTTATGACTTTTCTATCATCAATACCGTTAAAATATCACTATATCTAAACTTTTATGCCAAGGAAACAATAGAGCATCTCGTCCAATCGGTCGAAATGATGCTGTACGGACGATGTCGTATAGAAATCGTAAAAATACCGTCAAGTAGCGATGGAAACTAACGTTTCTAGGTCACTACAATTGGGTCGGTTTTATGCGATGATACCTTTTAAATAATAACATAGTACTGGGACAGGTTATACAGAATGTTTGATGCATGGACCGACACAATTTTTCCAGGGATTTGGAAGGTCATTAGCTAGGTTAAAAAAGAAACAAAAAACAAAGAAGACAAAAAAAAAAGCAAACAAAATAGTTATTTCGAATTAAAGGAAACATTTTGGGCATTTCTTTCATTTAAAAAAAAATCATATATAATTTTTTTTTTTAAATCATACGGGACAAAGGGTGTATGGGTAGAACCTAGATAATGACCTCCAAAATCCCTGGAAAAATTGTGTCGGTCCATGCGCCAAACACCCTGTATAAATACCAATAACTTCAACTTTCGACCAAATTTTCTTTCTTATTTTTGTTTCTAAACTTTCACACCTCTTTGTTTTCTCCCACTTTAGTATGATAAACATGATATGATAACATATAATGTGTACATTTAAAATCATTACCCCATTTTGGCCCGCCATAGTCAACGTAAAATTCTTTGCCGTTGTCAAAAGCTGCAGAAGCGAGAGATGATAATGGAAAACCATGAAAGTATGTCAGAAGTATGGTAATGTGTTCGGTTTGAAGCTGTCGTGCTATATAATGTTGCTGTTGCTATATATTGCAGTTTATAAGGGTTAAGAGTTCAGAGTTGAATACTTTGGGTAGAATCAGAAATGGATGTTTTACAAAAGTTCATTTTGATGAATCTCCGCTGCTAACTATGGAGGTAGGATGCTGCATCTTTGTCTATGGGGGTAGGCAGAAATGATAGAACGCAACCAGAACCAATTTTACCTTCTTTTGTTTTTTTTTAAGTGAAAACTTCTTTAGTGGCGTTTAGCACTTTTTGGGATGGCAAAAACTGTTAAACTTGCGTCAGTTCGTCAGATTGAATCGGCGGCGTAGGACGCTTACGCAAGATTGCGTGTAGTTTAAGCTAGATGGCATTGTTTCAAGTTATTTCTACGGCAGCGACATATTTCGTTCTAGCAGAAAGCTATTAAAATTTATGATATTTAAGCTAGATGGCGTTGTTTCAAGTTTTCACACACAGTGCAACCCGCTTTTTTTTATTTTCTCCTTAATAAAGCTTATGTTTGGTCCTAAATTCAGCTATGCGAAATTGGCTGCGAGACTGTTCGAAAGAAATACCGCGGCCTGAACACAAAGGGCAAGGAAGGAACATGGATGGGTTTTAGTCAGTACAAGTCTGATACTCCCTTCCGCTCTGCCCAGAGCGAGAGAAGTCATTCGATGATTTCCCATCCGTAAAAAAAAAATCTATGCGAAATCGGCACAGGTCAAGTGAACAAAGAGTGACAAGAAAATTGATCTCAATCTTTATTGAAATTGACTTATATTTTCCCGTTTTCCGACTAGAGTGTTGGACTATTTATAACCTCATACACCTCCACCATTACCAACCGAAAATTACAAGCCACACAAAAAAGGCTCTGACTCAACAATTTCCCACAAACCAGGTCACAAGCGACTCATTATAATTAATTAAAATTACAGCAGCTAAGCACTTCAGTACAAAACAGTCG
Source organism: Lycophotia porphyrea (assembly GCA_950005105.1). Taxonomy (NCBI): domain Eukaryota; kingdom Metazoa; phylum Arthropoda; class Insecta; order Lepidoptera; family Noctuidae; genus Lycophotia; species Lycophotia porphyrea. The sequence continues at coordinate 18,402,921 of OX465390.1, read as the reverse complement.
TTACATTGTGCGGTGATTATGTGACGTCATACAGGCAGAGTGATTAAGCAGTGACGTCAGAGTATAAACTTGAGTACTATTGTTAGTGGGTGCACAGTTTTAGTTAGTAATAAGCAGGAAGGTACGTAATTAGGAGTTTAAGAACGATACGTGAGGTGATAGGAGTAACAATTGAATTATATTTTTGTACGCACGACGGCTGATCAAGCTATACAAAAACCAGTTTATGCGGATATCTTATTATACAGAAAATATGTAAAAAGCGAGGCTACGTTATACTGGAAATGTAAAGCTTGATGTGCCGCCGTGTGTACCTGAGTACAAAAATATCATTCAATTGTCAACCTCTGATATGAGAAAACCAGATCGAATTTTCGCCCCCTTATCGCAACTTTCATCAGGATTTTTAGAGCTGTTTTCGAGTACGTGATTACAAATATATACATATAATCGTATATACAAATATTGCTCATTTAATAGGATAATGTACCAGAAATATAAAAGTAGCAGTTAGGTACTCATATTCCGCAATTGCCTTCGCGCGTTCGGTTTGGACGAACTTTATAATATAATTTATTTTATTATTCATGCATTCTATAACTATTAAAGAAAAACGTATTATTATACAGTTTAATGAAAGATAATGTTTCAAGTGCCTAGTTATTTTTGGCACATTGACGTAACCTTGTAACAACGCAGGATGAGTTAAAAATATAATTATATTGTTTTCTAATTTACCAAACATAAATTTAGCGCGAAAAAATAAGTGTTTTTATTAATATTATTTGTTAATAGGGCAAAAAAACGATAGTTATAACATAATATGTTATAACCGGCAGCGCAGAGCATTGAGGGCTTTGACAACCCTGTTTTCTCTTCTTCACAAACCCACTTCTCCTTCTTATCTGACTTTCCATTTTCAATACTTATGCTCTGCGCATAGCAAGAATCTTTGTTCATCCAATAACTGTCTTTTACGATGTCCTTCTCACCGCTCTGGTTTTATAAAATCTTCTTTCTTTGTCCAGGCGGTCTTCCTTTGGAATGCGCTCCCTCAGAGTATCAGGACGGTGACCAGTCGGTTCACTTTCAAAATAAAAGCTCGAGAGCATATTCATAAGAAGTTGGCAGATTCGTCTCAGAATTAAGTTGTTTTAGTTTTTTTTTTCCCTATCTTAACTTTATACATTTTGTTATATGTATGTATATATGTATTTATTATTATTATATGTTTATAAATATTTTCTAGTCTCTTTTTCTGTTTTTGCACCTACTGTGTATTGTCTCTGCATCACCCTAAGGTAGACTGGTAGAAAATGCCCAAGGCATTAAGTCCGCCTTTGTAAAGTAATTTTACTTGTGCATAAAGTTTTAATAAATAAATAAATAAATAAATATGTTTATCGTAATTTCTTCACCACTTCAAAGTTACATCATCCTTTCGCTCACGACCTGTCAGGAATGCATTGAGACAATGCATTCCTGACAGGTCGTGAGCGGTCAAACTGTAGTAGTAAACACGTTATAAGTAGAAGTTTAATTACGATATGTGAGGCCACTTAAAATTATTAAGAAATGGATTGTGAGGTAAAAGCATTGCTGTACTATCAAGTTCAGAAATATTTTTGAAATGAGGCTTTACACAAATCCCTGGTCCAGTCCATGGTCCGGAACGAGAGGGAATGGGACGCCGTTACCTCCTTCTGCGAAGCAGTCATGCTAGCGAAGGAGGTGGCGGAGCGTGAGAGGGAGAGAAGCTCTCGTCCCAGCCGCCGCGGGAGACGTCTCGGGCGTCGGGGGTCACGTGGTGGCTTCCGGCCACCGTAGACGCGGACCTGTGGACGGTGAGTAATGGGCTAGCTCGCCATCCGTCCGTCTTTTGATGACAGGCCGTGTGGCAAGGGCCGATGCCTGCCAGGGCTGCGGGCTGTTCGAAAGAGATACCGCGGCCCTGGAACACAAAAAAAAAGGCTTTACACAAATGACAAAAAAAAAGCAAGTATAACCAAACATAATAAGAGTTAGACAGTGGCCCCATGTAATAAGGTTCATTTTTGGCATCGTTTTGAGAGCTCGAAAACATTGTGAGGAAACCGCCATGTGCTGTCAAACCGCACTGTGCTCGTGTGGTTGATTACACACAGAGGAGAGGTCTCTCTCTCAGCTGTGGTCGTCAGAGGCTGACTATGATTTGAGCCATAATATTACATAACATAACATAACATCACGCCTGTAATCCCGAAGGGTTAGTCGAAGAGCCACCCACATTTCGCCAGTTATGTTTTTAAGTCCCATGTAATAGGGCGCGAGCCGATCGCCATAAATCGTGCACAAATACAAACTCCGTGACTGCTACTGAGAAATTCCTGATGGAAAATCCAATAACACTTTGCCTAACCTGGGAATCGAACCTAGTACCTCATGCTGAGCTGTCGCGCTTGCGACCACTAGACCAATGAAGCAGTCAGTCGAGGAGCTTTTCTATATTTCCCCTTTAACAAACAAGCAACCGATTAATCATACCAATTATACTAACAATGTCATCAACATATTAACTTTTAAAATAAACTTGCACACAATGCGTGGAACACCACACAATGGCGTCAAATTTCTATTCTGTCATGTTGGCTTACTTTTCATTAGTGGATATTGTTAGCATGGCTGCTATAATTAATATGTGATACGGCTATTTGTGTGATTAATTATTGCTGTGTGTAGGGATATTTTATTTATAAGCGAGTACTAAAACTGCCACGTTGGTCTAGTGGTCACAATCGTGACTGCTGAGCATAAGGTCCTGGGTTCGATTCCCGGGTCGGGCAAAGTTTTATTGGGTTTTTCCATCAAGTCCGTATTAGTAATCCAGACTTCGAGGCTGCTACTGAGAAATTGCCCGGTTGATGGCAATAGGCTCACCCCCTATTACATAGGACTGAAAACATAACTGGATGCGGGTCGCACGGGACCGGTCAATGTGGCGACACTTGGGGGAGGCCTATGTCCAGCAGTGGACGTCTTTCGACTGAAATGATGATGATGAAAACATAACTGGCGAAATGTGAGGGTACTATAGGTACAGCTCTGCCTAACCCTTAGGGGATTGCAGGCGTGATGTTATGTGATAAACAGTTTTTCGAATCAGCGTGTTCGCAACAATGTCATTTGATATAACGATTTTCGACTTAATGAGTTTTGGAACTGGCGTACCACTCGTAAAGTTTTTCGAAATAGCGTACGTCGCAGTAACGTCATTCGAATTTTCATATCATTTCCAGTAAAAAATAAATTTAAAAAATAAAAATTCCCGACTGCGTAAAAAATAACTAGGGTATTTTTCTTTTTATTTTTTTTATTTTATACCTTTTAGTTACATGGTAATGATATACCATTTTAAAATCCTAATGACGAGCCCTTTAGTTTGATACCCATAAAGCAGAATATATATAAAAGAAATGTACTTTAAACTATAACGTCTCACAGTCGTCGTGTTGGTTTTTTTTTCATATCACCTATCTAAGAACACTTGGGTTATCAAGACGAATCTAACGATATATTAATTAAATAAATCCGTGAAGCAGTTTGGATGCTTTGAGGTAATAAAGAATATTACACGCATATATACAAGATACGCGCGAAAAACTTAAACAGATTATGTATATTCAAAAAGAAAAACATAAGGACATAAAAGAGGTTAATATTTATTTAACCGTTAAAAAATCGAAGCTTTAAAGTCATAAACCAGAAAGAAAACAGGTGAGAGCGTTTGTATGGAAAAAGCCCACCCACATTTCCTCATAATGTACAGCTATAATTGCCATGCGCTTGACGTCATTCAAGAGTATAAGCCTGCCACATCCACTTTGTGTCAGCTTTTTAAGATTTTCTTGCGATAATCTAACTTGAAGTACGCTTGCCGAACAAAAACTTATCAGCGTCAATCTATCAAATTCTCTCTGCCCAACTGACTCCCATCAGCTGAGCTCACCCCCAAACCGCATCGATACAGCGCCGGTGCCGCAATAACATTTGTTCCGCCGCTTATCTTTAATTAAGCAATACATCATACGCCAAGCAACACCCGTTTTAAGTTCCGAAACACACCAAAAAACCCACCAACTTAACTAGACCTTCTCCCCTTCCCTGACTTGTATAAAAAGTCTGCGGAAATCAGGAACGCACTGCGGTCGAAGAGGTCTGCGTCATCTGGTCGTGGTTACATGGCAAAGATTTAGGGTAAATGTACATGTTTTCAGCTCCATCTGTTTAAAGTTAATTAAGTCGCGTAAGGGGTTTTTGTTGTACGCTGACTTGTTAGTTTTTAGACACTTTTCATGTTACAAGGGTTTTGTTAAATGTGGGTGAAAATTATGTTTTCCATTAACGTGTGTTGTGTTTGAAAAAATGGGTAATTTGTTTGTTGAGGGAGTCGCATTGGAATCAGGTTTCAGCAACAGCAGCAATTTATAAATACACAGAAAAATACCTACTTATTTTTTTTACTTTATTACGAACTGGTGAAATATGGCTGTATTTACAAATCACCTCTGCCTAACTGTTCGAGGAAAAAAAACGATACTGATGTCACTACTGATATTGAATCTTAGTAGGTCTTTACTCATATAATCTCAAAATCAATATACACAAACATATCCAATCACAATTTTCATTTAAAACTAATATAGGTAAAGTTCACTCTGCCTCGCTTTCGCCTCGCCTACGCCTTTCTGATGCCTCGCGCGGGTGTACCACAGAAAAGAAAGGTATAGAAAACCAGCTCCACACAATAAGTGAAAATAAGTGCAAGTAGTCACTACAACAAAGTTTCAAATTTCTCCAAATGATTTTAAACCATAAAATGTTAACCATTAAGTTTCAAATCGAATGAGAAAATTTGACAATTTGTGGTAACTTGATGCGCTTGCGAGTGTACTTACAGGTGCAAACCCGAGATCACCATCTATATCCCGAAATACATACATATCAATAACTTGCATAAAAGTGTGCAAGTTGCTTGCATGCCACTGTGACAGTATACCATCAATCGGAAGATTTTTGCACATGACTGCAAGTTGCTGGCAGGCGTATATTCTTGAATGCAGTCAAACGAATGGCATTTTTTTTAAAAGCTTAACCCACATTAACGCATGGCTGAAATTTAAAAAAAACTCTGCCATCTTATTTTTTCTTTACATTGTCCAAATATTGATGACAACGTCATTTGAGGGCTAAAAGATCAGGGCAAGGAAGGAACATGGATGGGTTTTAGTCAGTACAAGTCTGACACTCCCTTCCGCTCTGCCCGGAGCGGGAGAAGTCATTTGATGATTTACGATCCGAAAAAAAAAAGCCTAAATGATCTTTGCAGCTGTCAATACTTGCAAACATAGTACATAGACGCGGATCTATTTTATGTGCGCGCGATTACTCTCATTGTATGGATCAAGCTTCTGTAACTTTCTACTTAGTGGCTGCACACTGTCTTCACTAATTATTTCCATACGAAGCTAATTGATTCAAATTAGCTTCAATTATGATATTACTTCTTTAGCTACGAGCGTGAAGTTCGCACAGTTTTGATGAGAATATCATTTAGTTCGGGCGCTTAATTTCATCTTTGCACTGATTACGTATGAATATGTACAATTTTGAATGGTCGGTTAGATTAAATGGTTTTAACAACCCGAACAAAGAAAAAAGACGTGTGGCACTCGGAGACTGCCGCGGTAAAGCTATTGCATAGCATATTTTATCAACTTATGTGATTATAATTATTTATTCACTTACGTAGTGTCAGATATTGACAAGCCTAGGTTATTATTATTTTTTTTTTTTTTTTTTATTGGTTTTTTTTTTTGTTTTTTTTTTTTTAGGCGGTTAGGTTGTATAGGTAAACCTATACAACCTAACCTCCTAGCTCCAAGCTCCTAGCTCCTAGCTCCAAGCTCCTAGCTCCAAGCTCCTAGCTCCAAGCTCCTAGCTCCTAGCTCCCGTGTTAGGCACTAGGTGTTAGGTTATTTTCGTTACGAAAGCTACGTTACGGTTATTTTCGTTACGGAATTTCTGGATTCGGTCTCGACGCTCAAGGCCCGCGATAGAAGCTATGCAATAGCTTAAAAAGAAAAGTAAATGTGAGACAGTATTTTGTTTTAGCAACAAACCTTAGCTTTCTGATTACATAGATATCTGGTCACAGTCGATTTTCTTTCATAATCCATATTTATAAGATCACAATTTCTAGTTCACTCAGGCTGGGCGGTCGTAACATCATGTGTCACCAACCAAGAAATTCAAATGACGTTCATATTTATCACCGTTTAAATTCCAATGTTGCCAACGTAAAAAATGTAACAATGAGTGAACGAATAAATTAAGTAAAATTAGGTAAAATTCAAATTCTTAAATCCATTTCTGTGACAGTGAACATGAGAAAATGGTAAAACTTTTTGGTTTCTTTTATCATTACCAAATAAAACCAAAAAGTTTCTTATTACCTATTTCCACATAATACCTACATAAAATCTACCATTCTTCTATTGTGCCACAAAGACGCCAACGACACGTGTTTGAAAACCCGCCGACGCGACGACGCGTTCTTATCGCAAAAGATTTAGCCGCCTGTTCGAGCATTCAAACTTTAATTGAATCCTATGATAACTTAATTGAATATCCTCCTTGACATTTAGAACTTAATATTGAACTTACACGTGGAAGCGTGTTGATTTTTGAATTAAATACCTATTACAGGGGATTAAGATTGAGTTTTAGATAGTTGTAGTTTAGCTGTGTTTACCGTTGAAGCTTCTCTCTTAGAAGGAATTTTAGGTCGAATTGTATTTGTGAAGGGCTTTTAATTCAATCGAGCTGGCTGATAGAAATTAAACAGAAGTTGACTAATAAAGTCTTACTTAGTTTTATCGAGATTTGTGCCGTAGCGTAGATCGAGCGGTAGGTTATTCGAATTTCTGACTAACTAGGTTTGGTAAATCATTTGAATAGCAATAAAATAGGAAGGTCGAATATCGGACTAACATCAAAAAGAGCAAACTATCACAGGCTGATGAGCCAGAACTAGTTTTATAAAGTGTGTAACAACAGCCTCGAAACCGAAAGGCACATGTTCTTCCCGTCATTGCGATCATTTTTCTGTACTGGACCATAACCTTCTCATTACGGAGATTGTATTGTATAACGGGCCGGTGTCCGTAACTCCACGTCCAAGCGCGTATTTTGCGTGCAGTAATTACGGAGACATTGGAGGTCAAAGTTCCAAATTGTTCACAAGTTCTTTTTAAATACTAGTTTTTAAGGTAAAAACTTTACTTTAATTACTTCCATGTCCCGTTTATAATTCAAAGCATCCATCAGTACAATGTATTGAGTTTGCTACATTGAATTAGAGTACCGTAAAACGTGATTTTTCACCCCAAAAAAGTCATTTCCCAGTATAATAATTTTTGCATAGGGCTACTTAGTTTGATGTACGAAATGTTTGGGTTACGTAATCGTGAAGGTTTCGTTTACACCCCCTTTTTTTTCGATGGGAAATCATCAAATGACTTCTCCCGCTCTGGGCAGAGCGGAAGGGAGTGTCAGACTTGTACTGACTAAAACCCATCCATGTTCCTTCCTTGCCCTTTGTGTTCCAGGGCCGCGGTATCTCTTTCGAACAGTCCCGCAGTCCGGTTCATTTACACCCTTTAAATATGTTATGACATTGGAAAATGCGTCTTGAAAGCATTCATTAATTATTTGGTAAGATCGATTACTGAAAAAACACTAGCCCAATTTTTCCGTCCTTCTCCCACCCACATCAAACCGTCCGATAACACAAACAAGTTACCAGGTACTCACTTTAACCGCAGTTTGTTCCAAATTAAGTTACGGATTACCCGACTTTACTATTAGTTCGGACTTTATGTAAAAGGGTGTTTACGAATTTCGTTTGTTTTTACACCCCTTTAATCCTGGGCCTGATTTCGTATTCGAGGTGGTCCAAATTGCGTATCAATATGCCGGTTTCGTTTTTAGGTCACATGGCTAAATTAGAAGGTAAAAGAAAAAGGAAATTGAGTGATTCCGGTGAAATCTATTTAGGATGATGAAAGATTTTTCGTTTAAAAGTGTGGCTCTCTTTTATGAAAAACACAGTGTTATTAATATCTCAGTACCTCAGCTTCCAAGTATCGCAAGTTTTAAATACTGCGTCGTTGAAAGTTAAAAAAACAATATATTTTTATTTTTCATAACAATAACATCGATTGACATTAATTTGACTGCGTCGTTGGTCTAGTGGTCGCAACTGCGACTGCTGAGCATGAGGTCCTGGGCTCGATTCCCGGGTTGGGTAAAATGTAATTGGGATTTTCCATCAGGAATCCTCAGTAGCAGCTACGGAGTCTGGCTTTGTGCCCGGTTGATGGCAATAAGCTCGCCCCTTATTACATGGGACTTAAACATAACTGGCGAAATGGCGGGTGTACTTGTTACGTACACCTCTGCCTAACCCGTCGAGGATTACAAGGTGTGATGTTATATTAATATTGATGTCCTCACAGTAGTGCCTCAAGTTATAACACATAATCATCTACGTTTTCGTGACCAGCTGAATCACATCAGTTGAAGATGTACACTATAAGATAAAGTCCCACAAACATTGCCACATTGCCCGGTCAACAGAATACGGAATTAAACTTCCAAACTGTAAATGAACCATCAAAAACGTGTCCTGCCAGGGCTGCGGGTCTGTTCGAAAGAGATACCGCGGCCCTGGAACACAAAGGGCAAGGCAGGAACATGGATGGGTTTTAGTCAGTACAAGTCTGACACTCCCTTCCGCTCTGCCCAGAGCGGGAGAAGTCATTTGATGATTTCCCATTCGACAAAAATAAATGCATCAAAAACGTGTCACCACATAACTCCACCTTCACATTCTGTAAACCAAACTATGAAACAAGCTCATCCTCTTCACAATATGATACAGAACACAGATAATCCACACAATATGTAACATACTCCGTGCCTACACGAGTGCAGCAGCCAGCGTCAATTTAATTACACATCAAAACATCAAGATGGCGTATTCTCGTAGTACGCCGCGTTTGCGTACGCCCCAATTCGCGTATGACAATGTCGGCGTATTCCAGTCACTATGAACTAGGGATACGAGAGACTCACGCCCTGATTATTGCGGGCATAACATGCTTTTTGTTTTGTTCTGTAATACTGAGGATTCGTGTTTTGAGTTCAGCTGAGCTCAGGTGGGCCGGAATTGCGTTTTTTGGTAATGAACCGTTGGGATGGTTTAGTTTATTGTTTTTTTTGGTAATGTGTTGGTATAAAAGCGTTAAGTACGTAAAGCAGTGATAGCCTAGTGGTGTGAGAGTCCGACTGCCAAGTCATAGGTCTCAAGTTCGAACCCAAGACACCTATGATTTTTCACACCAAATTTTTTTGCCTAGAGTTGCTTAGTTTGATGTACAGAATGATTAGTTGACGGCTTCGTAAAAGATCCGTTTACACCTTGTATTTTTATGACCCCTGTGCTATTCAATGCATCCATCAGCACAATGTTTTAAGTGCGCGTGCGTGTGCGGTAAAACGTGATTATTCACACCAAAAAAAAAGTTGTTTCCCAGAAATCATTTTTGCATAAAGAGTTACATAGTAAATGTACAGAATGCTTATTTGACGGCTTCGTGAAAGATCTGTTTACACCTTGTATACATGTTAAACTTTCATCACTCTCAATGATTACCTACTGCCTCGATGAGTTAATAAATATAGTTATTATTTCATCTTATAAGGAAAAGTCAGGAATATAACACCGTAGTGGGTGTTCTAATGAGATATGAGCGAGAAAATATTAATTAGTAGAACCTTGTCGCTTTTCTCTTTATCAAACGCCAATAGAAGTTGTTCTGGAAAATCCCAAACCACATTCATTCATTTCATTTTTGTTGTTGTTGTTATTGGAATTCCATTCTTTTTTCCATTCCATTGCTAGGCTATGAGTTTTTTTTTACGTAAATATTCATGACATGAACTGATATTTTGTTATCTTAATCAATTTTTATCTTTTAATTTAATAGGTATTTTTTATTTTTGTTTTTTTTTTCGGATGGGAAATCAACAAATAACTTCTCTGGGCAGAGCGGAAGGGAGTGTCAGACTTGTACTGACTAAAACCCATCCATGTTCCTTCCTTGCCCTTTGTGTTCCAGGGCCGCGGTATCTCTTTCGAACAGTCCCGCAGTCCGGTTCGTTTACACCCTTTAAATATGTTATGATATTGGAAAATGCGTCTTGAAAGCATTCATTAATTATTTGGTAAGATCGATTACTGAAAAAACACTAGCCCAATTTTTCCGTCCTTCTCCCACCCACATCAAACCGTCCGATAACACAAACAAGTTACCAGGTACTCACTTTAACCGCAGTTTGTTCCAAATTAAGTTACGGATTACCCGACTTTACTATTAGTTCGGACTTTATGTAAAAGGGTGTTTACGAATTTCGTTTGTTTTTACACCCCTTTAATCCTGGGCCTGATTTCGTATTCGAGGTGGTCCAAATTGCGTATCAATATGCCGGTTTCGTTTTTAGGTCACATGGCTAAATTAGAAGGTAAAAGAAAAAGGAAATTGAGTGATTCCGGTGAAATCTATTTAGGATGATGAAAGATTTTTCGTTTAAAAGTGTGGCTCTCTTTTATGAAAAACACAGTGTTATTAATATCTCAGTACCTCAGCTTCCAAGTATCGCAAGTTTTAAATACTGCGTCGTTGAAAGTTAAAAAAACAATATATTTTTATTTTTCATAACAATAACATCGATTGACATTAATTTGACTGCGTCGTTGGTCTAGTGGTCGCAACTGCGACTGCTGAGCATGAGATCCTGGGCTCGATTCCCGGGTTGGGTAAAATGTAATTGGGATTTTCCATCAGGAATCCTCAGTAGCAGCTACGGAGTCTGGCTTTGTGCCCGGTTGATGGCAATAAGCTCGCCCCTTATTACATGGGACTTAAACATAACTGGCGAAATGGCGGGTGTACTTGTTACGTACACCTCTGCCTAACCCGTCGAGGATTACAAGGTGTGATGTTATATTAATATTGATGTCCTCACAGTAGTGCCTCAAGTTATAACACATAATCATCTACGTTTTCGTGACCAGCTGAATCACATCAGTTGAAGATGTACACTATAAGATAAAGTCCCACAAACATTGCCACATTGCCCGGTCAACAGAATACGGAATTAAACTTCCAAACTGTAAATGAACCATCAAAAACGTGTCCTGCCAGGGCTGCGGGTCTGTTCGAAAGAGATACCGCGGCCCTGGAACACAAAGGGCAAGGCAGGAACATGGATGGGTTTTAGTCAGTACAAGTCTGACACTCCCTTCCGCTCTGCCCAGAGCGGGAGAAGTCATTTGATGATTTCCCATTCGACAAAAATAAATGCATCAAAAACGTGTCACCACATAACTCCACCTTCACATTCTGTAAACCAAACTATGAAACAAGCTCATCCTCTTCACAATATGATACAGAACACAGATAATCCACACAATATGTAACATACTCCGTGCCTACACGAGTGCAGCAGCCAGCGTCAATTTAATTACACATCAAAACATCAAGATGGCGTATTCTCGTAGTACGCCGCGTTTGCGTACGCCCCAATTCGCGTATGACAATGTCGGCGTATTCCAGTCACTATGAACTAGGGATACGAGAGACTCACGCCCTGATTATTGCGGGCATAACATGCTTTTTGTTTTGTTCTGTAATACTGAGGATTCGTGTTTTGAGTTCAGCTGAGCTCAGGTGGGCCGGAATTGCGTTTTTTGGTAATGAACCGTTGGGATGGTTTAGTTTATTGTTTTTTTTGGTAATGTGTTGGTATAAAAGCGTTTAGTACGTAAAGCAGTGATAGCCTAGTGGTGTAAGAGTCCGACTGCCAAGTCATAGATCTCAAGTTCGAACCCAAGACACCTATGATTTTTCACACCAAATTTTTTTGCCTACAGTTGCTTAGTTTTATGTACAGAATGATTAGTTGACGGCTTCGTGAAAGATCCGTTTATACCTTGTATTTTTATGACCCCTGTGCTATTCAATGCATCCATCAGCACAATGTTTTAAGTGCGCGTGCGTGTACGGTTAAACGTGATTATTCACACCAAAAAAAAAGTTGTTTCCCAGAAATCATTTTTGCATAAAGAGTTACATAGTAAATGTACAGAATGCTTAGTTGACGGCTTCGTGAAAGATCTGTTTACACCTTGTATACATGTTAAACTTTCATCACTCCCAATGATTACCTACTGCCTCGATGAGTTAATAAATATAGTTATTATTTCATCTTATAAGGAAAAGTCAGGAACATAACACCGTAGTGGGTGTTCTAATGAGATATGAGCGAGAAAATATTAATTAGTAGAACGTTGTCGCTTTTCTCTTTATCAAACGCCAATAGAAGTTGTTCTGGAAAATCCCAAACCACATTCATTCATTTCATTTTTGTTGTTGTTATTATTGGAATTCCATTCTTTTTTCCATTCCATTGCTAGGCTATGAGTTTTTTTTTACGTAAATATTCATGACATGAACTGATATTTTGTTATCTTAATCAATTTTTACCTTTTAATTTAATAGGCATTTTTTATTTTTGTTTTTTTTTCGGATGGGAAATCAACAAATAACTTCTCTGGGCAGAGCGGAAGGGAGTGTCAGACTTGTACTGACTAAAACCCATCCATGTTTCTTTCTTGCCCTTTGTGTTCCAGGGCCGCGGTATCTCTTTCGAACAGTCCAGCAGCCCTAATTTAATAGGCTTGCGTTTAGAGGTTGCACAGATTGAGTTTTTCAAAGGCGTACCAATTAATTTTTCAAACATCTCTGTTAAAATTAACTACAACAGTGAATATAATCGAACTAAAGCACTATAAACAAACCAGCAAACTACCCAACAATCGATCCTTCATTGTAAGTGCCATACTCTGATTCATAACAATCAGACCCCAACTCAAACATCACCCTATACATATGTACATGAGATGTATGTATGTATATGCCAGCTCTCAATAGAACCAAATGAAAGGCCCGTCCCAGAACTGCCAATCATATATTAATAATTAATTATGGTGGATGCCGCGACATGTTATATTAATTAAGTGAATGATAGGTTTTGTTCGACTTAGGTAACATATACATATGTACATGTACATAGAAGTAAAGATAGAGGGTAATAAACTTAAAAGACTTGAAATAGAGAAGTGTAATTAGATTGAAACGAAGACGAATAAGTTTAATAAGAAGCGAGAGATTGTAAGTGTTCTTTTGTTAGATGAGCTTTGGAAATTAGAGTGCATCAAGTTTGTTTTCAGTTCCTAGCCAGTCTATCAAATTTGGGTAAAAATCAAAAATTATATTTAACAACGTTGAGAAGAACGGCTGTCTGATTTAAAATTATGTTTAGCAACGTTGAATAAGAACATTTATTTTGTCCGATGAAAAAATATTTACCAAACTGACAACAAATTATAAAAGGGCATCAAAAACTGCTGAACGCAGTCAGCTTGTGACTTGCTCAAGCGACTAGAATAAATAGACATAGGAAGTAAATATTGTTAAGAAAACCAACCAATATACACCATAATTATGATCAACCAATATCATTCCCACTACCGGGGTACCTACTTCTACAATGGATGTAAAAAGACTCTTAACTTGTTTAGTTTTCGATTTTTACTTGTAATTTTTTGTTTAAATTCTATTTTGTCTTTTTATACAACTTTTACCATTACAAAAAATTGTCATTGAAGAGCGGGATCTCCTAGCACAAGTATATTTTTTACTTAAAAGGAGGTCCCTATGTATGATAAATTGTAAAAGTTGTACAAATTCCTGCAATAACCTTTTTATTTTCTTATTATTTATTTATTATCTTAACGAAGCTGAAAAGCACTTTTTCTCCCCGTCATTACAATCAATTCTTTGTTCTAGACCATACCCATGGACCTTATAGTTATGGAAATATGGGGGTCAAAGTTCCAACTTTGTCACACGTTTTTTTTTAATACTTGTTTTTAATGTATTTTTTTTTACTTACGACACCTCTACGACCCCCGTACTATTCAATCCATCCATTGGCACAATGTTTTGAACGCACATTGAGTCCTACCGTAAATCATGATTTTTCACCTTAAAAAAAAAAGTCGTTTCCCAGCAATCATTTTTGCGTAAAGTTTGATGTACATAAAGCATTATGTACATCAAACTAAGTAACTCAACCAAGCATGGATGACGGCTTCGTGAAGACTACAACACACCCTATATGTTAGAGGAAGTGAGCCACCACTCGGGAAAAGTGTGGGGTAGAGTTGCTTCGATTTTTGTATTTTCTAACCACGCCCTTAACTGATAACATTTTTCAAAAAATTTATCCCTTATCATTAAGTTCGCGTAGTTAGATCTCAATGCCTTTTTATGTCCTTAAAATTATCCCTCAAATAAATAAACTAAACTAAAATTGATCCCTCAAAACGTGAGACCATGACCGATGCCATTGAGCTGTTCGTCCATTATCATAAGGCACATTATCCGTACTCTGTGAACCAAAACGTCTTTACAAAAGTGCCTGGAGGACCATTCAGTGACTGTGCAAATGACAGCGAATACAAATGATGGATGGTGTCTTCTGTGGTTCGTGGTGAAGTTAAGGAAACTATGCTTTATATTATATTTAAAGGTGGCACACCGGTTATTATTGATGAAGGTGGATTTAATATGGGAGTTGATAAATTCGTTGGATATCTTTAGAAATAAACTGACAATAAGACCCGCTTGAATCTAAACCCACAAAAAGCGTTTAGCGTATTTAAAACAGTCAATCGTTTGAAGATGACAAAGATAGAATTATATTTAGTATACTTAGTTGTGGTGCAAGAGTGGGCCTTAACGTATAACTAACTGGCTATGTGACGTATAATATATTTGATATTTGTATGTAAGTATTCCAAAGCTCGATTTGGAAAGTTTATATTTATATCGTTCGCTTTCGTTTTGTCAAAAAAAGATAGACATTAAATTATCCAAATAGAGATTTCAACCCGAGCGTTTGTGAATTGATGGAGCCTTTTTTTTCGGATGGGAAATCATCAAATGACTTCTCCCGCTCTGGGCAGAGAGGAAGGTAGTGTCAGACTTGTACTGACTAAAACTTATCCATGTTCCTTCCTTGCGCTTTGTGTTCCAGGGCCGCTGTATCTCTTTCGAACAGTCCCGCAGCCAATTGACAGAGCCTTCAATATAGATAGAAGAGCACTTATCATTGCGTTTCCAGATGTAATCTTCGTCATCGTATCTATTTTCATCGTGTCTATTTTCATCTGATTGTGATTTTGCCCACCTTTTTATTACTTCCCTTTCGTTTCTGTTTTACGAGTATTCACCAATGTGTCTACTTTCATACCCGATTCACTTGGTATTTCCACCTCAAAAAACCACAACACAGAGCTCACAACAAAAAATCTCGAGCTCCATATAAAATGTCAAGTTGAACCGAGTTGGCAAGTAGCACTCATGACCTAAATGAGTTCCAATCTAGCCGGCCATTGTTGGGTTTAAGGCCATCATAAAATGTGGGCTTTGGCCTTTTATAGCCACCGATCTTTAACTTAGAATGCAGGTGGCCGTTCTTTTTATTTTTGCCCGCAAATTGAGTTTTGAGGTACGGGGTGGTTGAGTTACGTTGTGTTGTGTTAAATTCAGGTAGAAAATATATAAGGTTTGTAATGTGATGAATAGTACTAGTTTCAAGATACTACAGAAATTAAATATAATAAATATATTTATTTATTTGTAACGAAGTTCACCCAATGATATAATTATGCAGGTGATATTATTTGTCAAAGACAAGATAGAAATTGAAATATGATTTGTTCTCTTTAACAGATTGATTTTATTTGTTATTTTACACGAGTACACATTATACTCATATAAAACAGCACTAAAACAAACATTTCTGAAAATACTTCCTTCCTCTTGGCAGTCATTACCTTTATACCTATTAGATAGGACTTAAACATAACTGGCAAAAAATGTGGGTGTACTATATGTTGGGGCCGGCTTTATAAATACCAGTTCTTTAAACATGGAGCCACTGCTCTGACCTGCAGAATTCAGATACTGGGTAACACGATATACCTTGGCTGTATAGTACAATTAATGACACAACTCTCTCGTTGTCCCCAGGTGAAGTTGAGCGGCTGTTACGCGAGTATCGACAGAACCAGGAGCTGGTACGGAACATCGGCGCACACTACTACCAGATTATTTACCCAGTGCAGCTGCGTCACCACGAAAAGATGGGCATCTCTACGCGCGAGGTCAACACTCCTAAGGTAAGGATGGATACCAGAATAATTATGATACAGTTCTTTTTGTGTAATCTTTTCCGTTAACAGTTATAATTATGATCTGCTGTCAGTTGGGACTGGTCATCTCTAGGCTGCCACGGTTTATTTTAACTACTTACTTTGTTTTTAAATTGTTGATATAATCTTTTACTCAGGACGCTCTTAACGTGCACGTATTTCTACATCGTTCTCACATATGCATAATCTCAACCTTAATGATCTTACCAAGATTTTGTAACAATTATTTGATTGAAAAGAGTGTCCATGGAGTTTCATGTCCATAGAGATCTATGGACTGGGCAACTATAGTACTTTCACAAGTTTTTATGCCTTGTGACTGTGACTGTAGCTTAGCCTTCTTTGTTTTTCTGACATTCAAAAGTGCCTGTAATGGTCTAATTGAAATAAATGAGTTTGAGTTTGATCTTCGTCATATTAGCCAAAAGACGTCACTACTAGGTGTAGGCCTCCCCTAAGCGTCACCATGTCGACCTGTCCTGTGATTCTTGAATCTAGCGGATTCCTGCAGCCTTCACCAAATCATCGGTACACCATAAGGGACATCTTCCAAAGATTTTCGGTACGTCGTTGTCACTCCAGAAACTTTCAGATCGAATCCATTGGCAATCTATTTCTGATTTGATCCCGCAAATATTCACACCTTCGTGCATAATCAGCCTATAATATTCCCACTGCTGGCACACAGGCCTCCTCACTATGAGTGGGCTATAATTCACTACGAGGACCCCGTGCGGATTGGTGGATGTCACATATTTTTGTTTTTTTTTCTAGAACGTGCCGGTTTTCTCACGATGTTTTCCTTCACCGTTTTTGAAAGCAGTGGTGATGGAATTATTTCCACAAAGTAGTGCACCTGCCCGAGTTTGAACCCACAACTTATTGCTCGTAAGTCGGGGCCGCCACCACTGGGCTACCACTGCTCTCGATGCGCCTTCACGGAAGAATAAATTGTTTTTAACATTTTGATGAAGTCATTCATGTACGCTGTTCCCAATTCAGATCTGAACTTTATATAATAAAAGAAAAGTCTTAGATATCTTTCTCTTTATTAAAATTATTACAATCTTCTGGATCCAATCAAGAATTTCATGTCCAATTCCCAAGTGCTGCGTTTAAAATGTACAGATAAAAATCAAATCAGACGTTCTGTTTGTACACTTTCGTTATATTTCTTTCTTTTTCCAATATCTATTAAAAACAGTCAGATTATAACCCAATTTCATAAGCTTATTTTGTTGCACAAGTCAATCTTCTATTTTTGTTTGTCTTTTCACAAATTTAATTCCACCACCATCTACAATTATGTCAGCGCGATCTTCTCGGTCAATCAGTTTTAAATTAACTCGAAAATAGGTCTAGATTTTTTAGGGACGGCGAGAAGTCCAGACTTACCCCCCGGGTGATTTCAGCAGACTTTTAATCCACTTACGAAGTTTAGTCAGGCTGTCCCGAATTCTTGCGCAGTAAACTTTTGTATACGCAAAGTTGTGTTATGTATTTAAAGTGATTCGGGATAAGAAAGTAATTTTCGATACGAGTAGATGTGTGTGTGTGTTTTCTTGAAGATTCTGTTTTATCTTTTGAAATAACGAAAATGAAGAAGTTTTATATAAAGGGGAATTAAGGTGACATGGTATTGGAAGCGATCAAAAAGGCAATTCAAATCCTACTAATATTATAAGTTCGAAATTTGGCGAGGATGAATGCATGGATGTTTTTTTTACTCTTTCACGCAAAAACAACTGAACGGAATTGGATTAAATTTAGAATACAGATAGCTTTTAACCTGGATTCATTCATTCATACTTTGTATCCTGGTAGTATGATCCCGTGGGACAATTATCGAACTCCACGCGGGCAAAGTCGCGGGCATATGCTAATATTTTAACATAATATTTGAAAAGTGACTGTTGTTAGTTTTATCAAAGCAGTAGATATCGGAACAAGGACCTTGGTTCAAGAATTTAAAAGAAATAACCCTTAAGATTTAGAAAATGGCAACAGATAAGTACACACATGGACCCATAGTCATCGATATTACTTTTTATCATGAGCCACATTTGCGGGGTAAACCAAGACACTTTGAGCATCTTGAAGGCCTGCTATATCACAACACACTCCCATTTAACGGCATCCCTCGTTCTTCGAGCTCTAAGGCGCGAAGGCCTAAAGTATCTGGGGTTCAATTACTCGCCTTTACGACGATATAAAGATCATCCGACGAACATTCCCCCCCATACGGTTGAGCACACAAAATATCCGTTCTAGAGCCAATTTAACTTCGCTTCGAACTTGTTTGAAGTTGTGAAAGATTGTTCGATCCGTTCCTCTGCCTTTTAAAGGTCCCAAGTAATTATATAAACATTCTCCCCGACTATATTGGGATCCGAACTGGTGGATGGGTGGATTAATAAGGAAATTGGGGTGATGGGAAGTTAGTAATTATGCCTTGTTTACGACAGTTGCTGATAGAAAATTCGGAGCATGTGATTTAAAAAGTAAAAATTGGTAAAGTTTACCATGACTGGTTCTGGTTGTTTTTGTTGAACTCAAGGGATAGCAACGTTGAAGTTAGTTGGGAAATGGTTATATTAATTTTGAATCTATTTTTGACTTGCTAACGTGTGGGTAGGAACTTTAAGGTTGTTTGTTAATTGTGATTGCTTTATACAAGTTGGTTTTGGATCGTTTAACGATCTTTGGCTTATTTGGTCTGTTGTGAAAACGGCTAGACAGATTGTATTGGATCTGAAAATATCTTCTGGGCAAATTCATTACAAGTCGAATATTGTCTGGATGATTGATAGCTCTGCTTCACTATAAGAAGTGATAGGTATTAATCTCTCATAAAAAAAACTAAAATAATGGTCAAGTAAGTCGAGTGGTAAGCAAAATGGTTATAAATTAAGAATATGATTTTGACGTGACAACGTCTAATAAATCGGTGAACGCCGGCTGCATGCACGAAAAAGTGTCCCGTCCCGTTACGCTCCTTGTACGCATGCGCCACTTTCGTAGTGTCAGATATTGACAAGCCTAGGTTATTATTTTAAATCTACTGCTGGAGCTAGGAGGTTAGGTTGTATAGGTAATTTCTCTCTTCCACTCGATTTTATGACGTTGTCACGTTAAACTATCGTCCGTAAACCAACTTTACAGACAACCAATTTATTTGTTGTGTATATTAAAACGTAATATTATAAGTTCAAAATCTCAACAAACAATAATATCGAGAGCGTTCACCTACAATATCTGTAAGCTATCTCATATACGAAGTCGAATCACTATGTACTTTTCGACGAATGCTAACATTTAACCTAATAGGATGTGTTCGACAATGCAAGGAAATAAAATAGTCTAGGCAAGGAATATCTCGAGAATTCCCTCGAGTTAAAATGCAATCTAGGGAATGAACGACGCTAAAAGTGTACGAATCGCTTTCTGACGCAAGATTAGACCATTGAGTTCTAACTTATCTCAAGTTAGAACTTTGCAGAGCTTTAATTTATATAAGAAAAGTTGGATTTTGTCGCATGATTTTGAGATAGTGATGGCAGAGAAAAACTTTAAAAAGGATTTTTACAACAAAAAAATTAGGAAGGGATTAAAATATTATTGTAGGCTCCCATTGTTGCTATTGAGAGTATATAATTGAGTCAGATTTAAAGCTGTGCTTTTAAATTCTATTAAAATATTAGTAAGTACTTTTGTCACTATCGAAAGATTTATCAAGAATATTAAACTCGCATTTCACATGCTTTAGTTCAGACATGTTCCTTTCTCTGTATTGCTCTTGAAGTTTCACATTTGTCCGATGACAAAAATTACTCTTAGCCAAAGTATGTAGTAAAATAACATAGCAGCACGCCTGTAATGCCCGAAGGGACAGGCAGAGGTGTGCAATAGTTCAGGGCTGCGGGACTGTTCGAAAGAGATACCGCGGCCCTGCAACACGGTGCGGTTTTAGTCTGTACAAGTCTGACACTCCCTTCCGCTCTGAGCGGGAGAAGTCAATTGATGATTTACCATGCGAAAAAATGTGTACGTAATAGCACACTCACATTTTGCCAGTTATGTTTAAATGCCATGTAATAGGGGACGAGCCTACTGCCATAATGCAGTATGTAGTAACGTTTATATTATACGGCGTCAGTGTCACATTTAATATTTATCCAAGTCTTAGGTACATAGAAACTCAATATCTCTAAAATCCTAATAATCAAATCCAATACTTATAGCAAACATTAACTGTTAACACAGACAAATTCGAAAACTAAACAAATATAACCGACGGCGACCCGGCGAAATTTGATTATCAAAATTTTGACAACTTCCAAACTGCTGGAAGTTTTGGTTTCCAACTGAAGTATTTTGCGGATAATACTATTCTAAAACTTTAATGTATACGGCCAAAAGGCCTGGATAATGGCCAATTTAATTTGTCTTTTTGTCATATAACCCCGCGTAGAGGCCCAAAACTTTTCTGGGCATTATAAGACCTAGAAATTTATGGGCATATTGTATTAGGATTAAGAGGATTCGGTTTGGTGTTGATGCTGGTAGAATTTTGAATTTTAGCGCTTTGGGAGTGTTGGGAATGAAAGATAAATAGAAGGTAAAGAAAAAATTATAAGGTTTTTAAAAATAGATTAAAAAAAGCGTTCTCGCTCTATAAGTAACTAGTGTTTTGGTGTGTTGGGAATGTTATCCTTTTTGTGCTAGAAATGTATCTAAAGGGTGTAAAAAGACTCTTAACGAAGCCAAAAGGCACTTGGTCTCCATACTTGGGAACCTTCTAGTTATGGAGATATTGGGGAACAAAATTCCAACTTTTTCACAAGTATTTTTTAAATACATGTTTTTAATGTATTTTTTTACTTAAGACACCTTTACGACCTCCATACTATTAAATCCTACTATTATGTACTATTCTTATTATGTACTATTCAATCAGCACAATGTTTTGAATGTGTTACATTGAGTCCTACCGTAAAAGGTAATTTTTCACCCCAAAAAAAAAGTCGTTTCCGAGCAATAATTTTTACAAAAAGTTATTTATGTTGTTTTTTTTTTTGTTTAGTTTTACACGTTATATAATCTTCTAGAATTATGACATTGGTGGCTTATTGCGTGATTTTCTAAAAAAATATCATAAAACTGTAGCAAGGAAGATGGAGAAAATGGAGAAAGGATCTCTGCAAAAAGGAATGGGTCAGACCCCAAGACCCAGTGCGGGTTGGTAGACGTCACAAATCAATTTTTTAGTTCTTGATCCTGCTAGATTTCCCACAATATTAATATTGTGCCTACCATACGGAATTGTTACAGAAATAATGATGTTCGTGAACAATATCTGTCTCACTGTTTATCACAAAAATATTCGTCAGTAACCGAAAATATCAAAGGAATACAAAATAAATATAATTTCTAAGCATCATAAAGAACAGTGAAACCTCGGAATTTTCTAGAAGCACACTTACAAGGTAGGGCTTGACTTTAATTATTATTATTGTTCTCCAAAACACGAGATCGGCATTGACAAGCAAAACCAAACCTTAAGCGATTCAGATAAGGTTCAAAATGATTATATTCTGCTCCAATCACTGCTTATACCAATATTTTGCCCCATACATAATGCATTATTATGTTAAGGCGGGTATATATTAGGATCATAAGGATCGCATGACCGACAAGAATGTAGTGAAGGACATACAGACGTAGAGAATAGCAATAATGTTAACTTAAGTTATGGACGATTGGGCCTTTGAAACAATTCGTATGCATGTGCTGAGTCTAGGCCTAATTTTGGCTGATTAGGAAGAACAGAAAAGTTTGAATGTAAGTTATATAGATTGCTTTCTCTGGTCTCGAAAGACTGGCTAAATTATAACAGCCACTCGGGTCGATCTTCAGGTTAAGCCGCGCTTGCCTAGGTTGGTCCATGGATGGGTGACCGCCGATTACATACCGAGTTTTCTCCGTGCCTCAGAAAGAACGTTTTTTTTTCGGGATAAAAGGTATCCTATGTCCGTTTATGTACAACGTATATGCAAAATTTCAGGATGATCGTTTCAGTGGTTTAGGCGTAAAAAAGTAACAAACAAACTTACTTTCCCATTTATAATTTTAATACTAGTACTAGTATAACCAGTATAGTATATAAAAATTACTACCATTCTTTGACGACCGAACCCGTCCCATATTTAGATCAAAAGGTATCACTATAAAAAATCCAATCCACGTACAACTTTGTACGCATTTTTTGTATAGACACAAGAACCTCGATTCCTTTGTACGAGGCATCGTTTGTGCGAACTATATTTAAAGCAAAATAGCTTTCGGTTTACTCACGATCACTCGTTTGAGACGAAAACATAACGGAACATGAAAAATGTTCTCTTTTGATGTACAAAATCGAACAAACTATACGTAAATGTGGGCTTTTTTGCAAACGAAGTATTTTGCCTGCTATTCAAGTTGTTGGTAGAAGAGAAGAGTGATATGGATATACTATAGATATGTCTTGTTATAGAGATATGGATATATTTTTATTTATTTATTTTTTTGCGTAAAAAATAACTAATAAGTATTTTATTATTACCTTCAACAATTGTACACAAAAAAACACTTATATAAGCACTGCGCAGTGTTACAACCAGTGAACAGAGTGTTTTCGATGAGCTCTGGCACCCAATATAAGATTTAACTTGTGTTTAGGGTGCCAGCGTCCTCGCCTATTTATCATTATCATTAGGAGGCCTTTTTATCATTAGGACAACCATGATACGGGGCTTTTTGGATCTTAAGAATACTTCATATTGGTCACTGTTATTGTGCCACTACCGAGAGAGTCTTTATCATCAAACAAAAAGATTATAAGAGATTGAAATTCAAAAGACCTGTAGAACCTGTTTTTATGCAAAAAAGCAATTGATATAAAATAAAAACCATTTTTTTTTTTATTTTGACACACTAATGCTACCTGACAAGCGGGCGTGTGACACTAAATAGATCGGTTTGTTACAAAGTAGTAAGTATTGGATTACGATTTTTTGACACACGAATGCTACCTGACAAGCGGGCGTATGACACTAAATAGATCGGCTTGTTACAAAGTAGTAAGTATTGGATTACGATTTTTTGACACACGAATGCTACCTGACAAGCGGGCGTATGACACTAAATAGATCGGCTTGTTACAAAGTAGTAAGTATTGGATTACGATTTTTTGACACACGAATGCTACCTGACAAGCGGGCGTATGACACTAAATAGATCGGCTTGTTACAAAGTAGTAAGTATTGGATTACGATTTTTTGACACACGAATGCTACCTGACAAGCGGGCGTATGACACTAAATAGATCGGCTTGTTACAAAGTAGTAAGTATTGGATTACGATTTTTTGACACACGAATGCTACCTGACAAGCGGGCGTATGACACTAAATAGATCGGCTTGTTACAAAGTAGTAAGTATTGGATTACGATTTTTTGACACACGAATGCTACCTGACAAGCGGGCGTATGACACTAAATAGATCGGCTTGTTACAAAGTAGTAAGTATTGGATTACGATTTTTTGACACACGAATGCTACCGGACAAGCGGGCGTATGACACTAAATAGATCGGCTTGTTACAAAGTAGTAAGTATTGGATTACGATTTTTTCGTCTTGTACCCGTCTATAGCTCGTAAATATTTGAATGTCTTTGTTATCAACCTGTTATCAACATGTTCCCATTACTGGAACACATCAGGCTTCCTATAAATAAGAGGAATTGATCTGTTATCAACAACATCCACAATATAACATGACGCCTGTAAGCCCCGAAGGGTTAGGCAGAAGTGTACCCAATTATTGTCAACCCACATTTCGCCACTTATGTTTAAGTCCCATGTAATTAGGAGACAAGCCTATTGCCATCAACCGGGCACAAATCCCGACTCCGTGGCTGCTACTGAGAAGTTCCTGATTAAATAACCCAATAACACTTTGCTCGACCCGGGAAACGAACCCAGGATCTCATCGCAGTCGCGCTTACGACCACTCGACCAACGAGGCAGTCTAAGTAAATAATTATTAGACAAAACTAAACTAGGCTAGCGAAACCACAGCACTATTACGTTAAGTAGATCAATATCCTCTTGCTAAGAACACAAAGCAAACTCGAGCTATTAGTCTTCTGCTTACCAAGGCCCTTAAATCCAGTTTTATCTAACCATTCATACATTTTTACGATCCCATACAAGATTTTTCATAGGAACCATAGTCACGGAAACCCGGGAACAAATAATTCTAGTTGACAGCAATAAAATGCTGCGAATAATATCATACTTTGTCCGCAGCTGCAGTAATGGCGGCCCACTTAAAGATTTACGTCCGTGTGCTAGCATTGGTTGCATTAGAAGGTTTAGTATATCGCATTAAAGTTACTTTTACAAGTACCCGTTATCATGTTTATGGGATGGTGAATGGTCTTTTGAGGTGCCGTGTGGTGTTTTAAACATTGAATATTAAAATCTACTTCACCGACCTACTAAAAGCAGTGATAGCCTATTGATGTAAGTTTCGGAATGCCATGTGCCGCGCCGCGCCCGTGCCTCTGTTTTTTCCGCATTCGTAAGCGTATTGTATAATAATCACTTGCTTCGATGAAGGAAAACATTGTGAGGAAACCAGCGTGCTTGAGAGTTATTTCGCGATGGTATGTAAAGCAAAGTCAGAGGCCCAAAGACGGCTTGAAAACTCTGACACCCGGTTAGGCACTAACCAGACAATAAAGACAAATATCTACTTTTTAAAACTACAGTGAAATTTTAAGTAACTAATACGGAAACTTTTGCTCAAAGCATGAGACAAAACGTAATAGTTACGAAAAATTAATATGACGGTTTAGTATCGTTATCTGCACGACTTCTTATATGGTAGGCAAGCAGAAGCCTATTGCAAAGTTGTCAAATTGAGCAGCGGTGGCCCAGTGGTAGCGACCCCGACTTACCAACAGTAAGTCGTGGGTTCGAACCCAGGCAGGCGCATTATTTTGTGTAATTTATTTCATCACCACTGCTCTCAAAAACGGCGAAGGAAAACATCGTGAGGAAACCGGCATGTCCTAGAACCAAAAAATCGAAAACATGTGACATCTACCAATCCGCACTGGGCCCGCGTGGCCTCTCATAGAGAGGAGGCCTGTGACCCAGCAGTGGGAACATTATAGGCTGATGATGATGATGATGAAGTGTCAAATGATCCGTGGTTATTTTTCAGTCAACCAATCACAAATTAACTTGCCTGTTTTTGTTATGTAAGAATCTGGAAAATTACTTTGTTACAATAAAAATCTAGCTGCACGTTCACTTCATTCAAATCTTACATCTCCCTAATTTATTCTAACTAAAGATCTTTAATCTAGTGCACTATATTACTTGACTTGGCTCCATACACACAAACAGAACTAAATAAATACATTATAAATACATACATACATACGTAGATACGTACTATTTCATTTTCTCCTAAATCCCAGTTCAGAGGCTTCAGTAATTACACTGCCAAGATAAACAAGGCAAGGATGGATTCGTTTACTAACGACTAATTTTGTTTACTTAACGTCTGGATCACTAATGCGTCGTTTTTTTCTGGGGTACCAAGTTTAAAGCTGGAGCGAGTATTAAATGTCAAGTTAATAATTAGATAATGTGTTGGTTATTCTTAAAATATAAGGTCCCATTAAAATAGATGGACAAATTTTAACACAGCGTTCAGTACGTCTAACCAAAGACATCAAAGCAAAAATAACACTGATTAAAGTGATTTTATTTTGACTTAAAATAATAAACGGCATTTTAGTGTATTTTCGTTTGCTGATTTTATTTTCTTGTAAGTATCTAATGCGTTTTTCTTATTTATTTTTTTACCATTGTCCTTATTTTGGTGGTCTGAATGATTTCTAAAAGTTTGTCCATCTATTTTAATGGGACCTTATATACAGTTTGTGTGGTTTCTATTTTTGGTCTCTTGTATAAAAATATAAATATAGCAAAACATTATTTATTAGTTTAAGTTTACCAACAATAATAATAGTTTACACTGATATCACCATCTTCCTCCCCTTGTACCAAGTTATTCGGGGTCGGCACTACACGTTTTTTTCTTCCATTCTCCCCAGTCATTCGTAACGCTATCATTTATTCTTTTTTTCTGCATACATACAATCCATCCATCTTTTCTTTGGTCTTCCTCTCCCTCTCGATCCATCAACATTTATATTCATTATTCTTTTAGTCACATTGTTCACACTGAATGTAGTTACATTATATATTCATAAAATTTAATTACAGCGCAACAATTACTTACAGGTAAATATCACATGCATAAAATAATTAATAGAAAAATAAGCTAACTAACTAAGTAATAAGAACCAATATTCAACTAAAAAAATAAAAAATGGAAAAAGTGAAAAAAAGGTAAAAATGAGGTGGATTAATTTTTGAATATGACAACATTGTAAATAGGTAAAATATAAAAAAGACTAATTTGTTTAGAATAAGAGGACCCACCCTTGTGTGAGTGGGAATGCTGTCAAAGCGACTTGCGAAGCTTGTCACTACAATGACTAACAACATGATTGACTTAAACTCTTCGGTAGTTTATGGCAAATACATACAAGCATCTTATTATCCATGATGACGTAAGTGAAAAATGTAACAGATTTTTGGTTTTAATGATAAAAAAATAATAATAATAAGCAGTTCAAGTATCTAGATCTGGCTCGCGAGGTTGTCGACATGTGGGATGTGAGTACAGCAGTTATTGTGCCGATAGTCGTGTCAGCCAATGGATTAATAGCTAGTAGCCTCGACCAACATCTAAGGAGGCTCTCGCTTGGCAGCTGGATCAAGGGCTTGATTCAGAAAGCAGTACTTCTGGACACGGCGCGTATTGTCAGGAGGTTCCTCTCTCAACAGCCCTGACCACCGGTAGCTCGGACCCTGTTCCCAATGCTGGTGGGCTACTATTTTTTATATTTTTAAATGTTTTTTTAAGTTGTTTTTTATTTAAATATTTAAAAATGAAAAGAATATGTATATAAATAAATAAAGGAAATAATAATATCTTGGGACAAGCAACACACTGCCATCTGATCCCAAACTAGGCAGAGCCTGTACTATGGCAACCAGACAACTAATAAACATACTTATATATTTCTAAATACATACATATTATAGATAAATTACACACCCAGAAACAGAACAAATAATCGTACTCATCGCACAAAGATTTGTTCTGTGTGGGAATCGAACCCACGACCTCCGTCCTAGCAGTCAGGGTCACTAACCACTAGACCAACAGGTCATTCTAAAGGTTTTCTTGGTTCATTTGGTATTTTCAGGTTTTCTATTTTCTTAATATAACTTTGTCCAGGCTCTCTAGTTCTCAATTTATCAATAATTTACTAAAGTAAGAATGTTGAAATTAAATGCGATCTTCAAAACAGACTTAAATAATATGGCAACAGTGATACTGATCCTCGACTGAAGACTACCTATGCCCTATGTACCTAGTAGTACGTAGTGCAATTGTAGGAAAATATCCCACTTAAATCCTAAAATTGCAACAGCCACGATATTTGTGATTTGATAGCAATTACAAGTAAAAGACATTACGTTGGGTTGCGTTCGCCTCCCACTAGGTGGACCAATGACCTGGTGAAGATTGCGGGCATCCGCTGGATGCGAGTTGCTCGGGACCAGTCAATGTGGTGGCACTTGGGAGAGGCCTATGTCCAGCAGTGGACGTCTTTCGGCTGAAATGATGATGATGATGAAGTAGAAAATCTTAAGCACTGATGTCTCTTCTAATTTATACCACACTGTCCTCAGGGGAGGAATAAATTGTGCCTTCAAAGACAATTTTCATGGATTTACAATCATTTCTTTTTCTAACACAAAGAACGGCCTGTTTGCTAATTTTTACATAAAAAGCGTAGAGACGTGTTTTCACAAAAAAAGTCTCCCGCAAATAGATTTGATCAAAGTTTTCTGAATATTTTTGTGTACGATTTTCTTTTAAATCGTTTTGTTACAGACGACATTTTTTTGGGATAAGTTTCATTGTTAGCTTGTGGTTTTTCTTTTAAACTAACTTGTGCCCGCGTCTTCGTCTGCGTGGAGTTCGATAATTGTCTCACGGGACATACTACTTGGATAAAAAGTATCCTATATATTAATCCAAGATATAAGCTATATGTATGCTAAATTTCATCCAAATCCGTTCAGAAGTTTTTCATTTAACCGCATTTATAATATTATAGTAGGATAGAATTAGATTATAAAGAAATCTAGATTATTGTTTTGAGACAATTTATATCTTTAGGTATCGTTTATTTATATCAAAATTGCCACTAGTTCTAGGTGACATTTACATGGTTCCCTAATAAAAGTGCACGGTTGGATTAGCAAGGCTCAGCTCAGCGACGAGAGTTTAAATTCAACTATTGTGACTAAAACTTTAAATTATGCAGTTCAGTGTGGCAATTATTTTGTTACAAAAAAAAAAACAACTGAATTGAAAACCTCCTTCTTTTTGGAAGTCGGTTAAAAAGAGGAAATAAGTTTAACGGTACTGCCTAAAACATTGATTTAAACATAACTTCCTTACTTCCTCTTAATCAAAGTTAACTGTTCCATCGGAACCGTTCAAAGTTACCAGTTTCTAAGATTCTGAACAAAAAGGCAACAGTAAAATACAGAATCAATTTAAAGTTTATAAAACACGTTAAGGCTTGTGGTGAGAACCCCTGTTTACGGCCAAAAGTTGCCGACTCCATGCAAATTGTATTAGGCCACCGTCTCACAAGGGCAGTAACTGGTACAGCCACCACAGTCTTAACGTGTTTATATTTTATAAATTTAACCGGAGTTTTATGAAGTTTTTAACTGCGCAATCTTAGTTGTTGAGGTTAAGCAACTGTTATTGCGGTTCGTTGCTGGATGGGTTTTCGAAAGGATTTTAGTGTTAAAGGGGTGAATAAGTTTGGTAGTTACTTTACTTTTAATTTTCTTTCATTCCCCGCTTTTCTTGCTTATGAATATTAAAAGGTAATAATTTCGCAACAATTGCTCGAATTTTAATGGTGACTGCGTAAAAACTAGTCTAGAAAACAGTTATAAGGCTGGATTGGTTTGCAAAATTTATCCCTTTTGAAAAAAGAATAAATTTATAGATTAAATGGTAAAAAACCTATTGTAGAATGCTTCAAGTATCACTTACCGCTTGAATAACGTTGATGGAAAGTTGCTGTTGAGAAACATTTGTAAATTGTTATGGCGAAATTATATTTTGGAAGTATAAAGAACAGGGTGTAAAGTTCCTCATCCCCCATAGAAAAGGGAGGATTCTCCGACCAGACGGGTGTAATGTCTGGTGGGCTACTGCCCGACAGTAAATGTTGTCGGGATCTTCTATATAGTCTTAAGTCGCGGATAACTTCGCTTGCAGGATTTAGGATTTGATGTTTATTTCATCCGCTGTATCATAGATGGCGCTGTAGTACTTTTTGTTCTATGTTGCTGTAGTACTTTTTGTAGTGCCGCTACAGTATTAAAAAACAAAATGGCGTCATTTTGCCACGCTCTAGAAGATCCTTGTATGTAGAACTATATTTTCTATTCCTCTACTGAAAACAAGCACATAGTGTTGCATGGCTATTTTGGCATCTAAATGACATTAACTTATGGGCACTGTGACAAAACATTTTTGATACTGTTATGTGCAATGCTTTGTATTGTTCTTCTTAGCGTGTCGATGACAATTTAAATTGAGTCATCCCCAAATTCGGTGATGAGTTTGGCACTTTCAGTAGCACCCATCAGCTCCTTTGATATGCAAGCAGTAGGACAGGCAGGACACAATATCAAGTGTACCATCGTTTGTTGTGCAGCACCACATTTACACTCCAGGGCAGAGTCATCTATGAATCTGCACCTGAACAGGTTATCCATGCTTCCGCCAAACTATGTCCGGAGTCTATTCAAAGCCTTCCAGATCAGCCATGGCAACTCATGTCCCGATGGGAGATTTTCACCAAGTTAAAGATTATTATCGGACGGAGGTCGTGGGTTCGATTCCCACACAGGACAAATCTTTGTGCGATGAGTACGATTATTTGTTCTGTATCTGGGTGTATAATTTATCTATAATATGTATGTATTTAGAAATATATAAGTATGTTTATCAGTTGTCTGGTTGCCATAGTACAGGCTCTGCCTAGTTTGGGATCAGATGGCGGTGTGTTGGTTGTCCCAAGATATTATTATTTTTATAGCCACATGCCAAAAGAACCCCAAACAGCTATATCTTCACCTCCAGTATAAGCATACAGATGACGTCATCAGTGGCTTTAAAGCTCAACAGTTGCCACTCACCCATTTCCCAACATGTCTAAAGACAAACAGATCTCAGCATATCTCGTGGTCACGCATCTCACTACGCTCGGTTACGGATTATCAGGCTTACGAGAGTTACAAGTTTGTTTAGCATTACCTTACCAAAGTACGAAGGTACTTTGGGTGTTCCAATTACGTGTGTTTACATATGAACTCAGATTTAGCCGCGTTGTAATTTGTTGTTTTAAGGTTCAAAGTGTCAAATTTCTGTCTTGAAATCAAAAGATGTGTCTGTGTGATGTGTGTGTGATGTCTTTGTAATTGTATATTCTTGATGTCTGAATATTCTTGAAGTGTAGGGCTGGATTTTAATGTTAACCGTTGTATAAATAATTGATGTATGTTATGTAACAAATTGTGATCGTTTAGTGTTCTTGAAAAACCACTTCTTCTGTAAACTGATATGTAAATTCTAAAAGTACACCTTTGATATATGGTTAGAAAGTTTATTTATTTATTTTATAAAAGGTAATTTTACAGCTGACAGATATCAGGTACTCATATTGTATCCGTACTACCCTAAGGACTAGATTCGTTAGGACCGCGAATATGAGCAATTGTAGTACAATCAGTGTTTGCATTAAAACTCAAACTCAAAAGCATTTATTTCAATTAGACCATTGTAGGCACTTTTGAATGTCAGAAAATAAAGAAGGTTAAGCTACAGTCACAGTCACAAGGCATAATAACTTGTGAAAGAACTGTAGGTGCCCATTCCAAAGCGTAGATCTCTATGGAGAAGACTGGGCAAGAAACTCCATGGACAATCTTTTCAATCAAAGTATTGTTACAAAATCTTGGTTACATCATTCATGTTGAGATTATATATATATATATATATATATATATATATATATATATATATATATATATATATATATATATATATATATATGTGAAAACGATGTAGAAATACGTGCACGTGAAGAGCGTCCAGAGTAAAAGAATAATGAACAATTTAAGAACAAAGTAAGAAGTTAAAATAAACCGACCTAATTGAACCACCTTTCTTCCTTCTACTTCATAAAATGGGTCAGGTGATGACTGTACCCGAATAACAGAGTGTAAAGTGTCATTGGGTTTTTCGATCAGAAAAATTCTCAGTAGCAGCCTCGGAGTCAGGTTTTGTGCCCAATCAGTGGCAATAGGCTATAAAATAGACTTAAAAATATCTGGTGAAATGTGAGTGTAATGTAAAGTACATCTTTGACTGACCCTCCGAGGATTACTGGCGTGATGTTAAGTACCTGGACAAATAGTAATATTCTTGTTTATTGTTGCAGGGCAGAGGATATGACTATCAACAGGGCACGAGGTCACGCGCAAGGGTAAGTTGTAGTAATCTAATTTTAACCTTATGCATAGACAGTTAATTATTTTACGTTATTTTTCGATTGCGGAAATGCCCAAAAGCAGGGTCTTCTTTTTAAGAAATGGGATTGCGTTTGAACAAGCCTCTTTAGAAGTGATACCGCGGTTAAATTGAAAATAATTAACTGTAACTTTTTTTTTATCACTTTTGTATCCAAGTTTAAAAATAATGTAGGTACAGTCAACCGCACGTCATCGTAGCAGTAGGGTTATTTTATTATTAATCCAGGTGCTACCACCGATATACGGTTGATTGTACGCTATTAAAAAAAATATTGTTCCAATGTCAAACTTTAAGAGTAAAAAAAATGTTTCATAATAATATTAATAGTAGTAAGTAATAATATAAGACAACAATTATGGTAACGTAATGGATGCGCGAAGCCAAATAAATAAGCCACGAAAAGACATTACATTACCCAAGTATTTCCCTCAGGAGCTATTCGAAGTAATTACGAACATCCCCGTATTCTTCTAACATTTCTAACTTGTTATCATAAAAGGATAAACTATATTTTATTATTATTAACTTCTGTTCTAACCATATAGAGAAACATGACAAAATTAGCTGTTGCCCGCGGCTACGCCTGCACCTATAGGAACATACTGCCAGGATAAATAGTAGCCTAAAAATATTCCAGGTCATGGTCATGTTGGGCCAAACTTCATTAAAATCCGTCCAGGCGTTAAGGCTTGAAAATATGAAAGACAGACAGAGTTACTTTTCTCATTATAATAGTAAAGTATGGATTTTGTAGACTCAACGAATATATATAAAAGATTGTGACAAAATAATTGGTTGTCTGTAAAGTTGGTTTACGGACGTGACAACGTCATAAAATCGAGTGGAAGAGAGAAGTAGTTTCTCTCTTCCTCTACAACCTAACCTCCTAGCTCCAGCAGTAGATTTAAAATAATAACCTAGGCTTGTCAATATCTGACACAACGAAAGTGGCGCACGCGTACAATGAGCGTAACGGGACCGGGACACTTTTTCGTGCATGCAACCGGCGTTCATCGATTTATTAGACGTTGTCACGTCAAAAAATTAAATAATTGGAGACTGTATTTTTGGAAAACCTTGTTAACTGCCAGTAACTTATTCGTTTCCAGAGAGCGAGTACTGTTTTTTGTCTTTTTCACAAGAAAAGTAAGACAAGCTGAAAACATATACGTCTCGATTGAGTAATAATTCCTCTTTCTTAATTTTCTACCCGTCTCATCTTTTGATCGTATTTCCAGAGACCAGGGTAGCCAGCAAAATTCATATTTTCTTAAGTTTTTTGCAATTTGCAGGTCATTGTCAGGTTGTATGTTGATGAAAAATGAGTCGCGCCAGTAACACGTATGTAGTTACAGAATCACAATCATGAAAATCATCAATATAACCCTGTAAGTCCATTTAATCCTATTACAACATACAACCTGACACTGACCTGCAAATTGCAAAAAACGTAAGAAAATTTGAATTTCCCGGGCTACCCTGACGCAACCGCCTTAAACTATAAAGTTAGGTTACAATAGAGTTTGATTTTCCCAACATACAAGTTTTTTCCAAACACAAGCTTGGAATACACATCAAACGAGCTTCCAAAAAAAGCAACCAAAATATTCTTTGCAAGCCACTTCGAGCCATGCCTTTAAAACAGAACGTGTACTGTAAAACGTGTAATTTTCAAAGGGAACTCAGTTTTCCACTGTTTTTGACGCAGAAACATACATGGACTAGTGTTTTGCATGCTGCACTGTTACTGAGGATTCTGACAGCGGTTTTTTTCACAAATTAGCAGTGGGCTAGTGAAGGGTTTAAATTGAACACTGGGCTAGATTGTGAGGGGGTGAAAATATGAAGCTCTGTTTGGTATTGTTCATTTTGTGGGTTCCTGTTTGTGCTGTGAAGAGAGCTTAATGATGGAAAAGGCACCAACATGTAAAGCAAGTTACTCTTTCAACTTATTTTCAATAAAAGTTTGTGGTTTTCCGACAACTGACGGCATGGTTGGCGCACTGGCTAATCGATTGGCTGCTGCGATGCGTGTCGCAGGTTCTATTCCCGCGCGGAACAATTATTCGTATGATTGACAGGTATTTGTTCCGGACTGACTGTTCGTTTAAGTGTTTGTCAAAGCACTCACCATACAGGCGGATTTCTTTTCAGAATGTGGGAAGACGTTTAAAAACACTTGTGTCTTAGAAATTATTAATACTGCATCAAATTATTAGTAACCCACAAATTAGTCTTAAGAAGCGAATTACGTCACCGTATTTCTATTCCATTTTCTCAAAGTAAAAAAATCTATGTCCAAAACTTTATTTGCCAATGTACTCCTGGCATAAGTAAATTCAGCGCCTTCGCAGGTGTTAACAGGAAACAAGAAATGGGTAATCTACATAGCTAGCAAAGGAATTAAAAAAAATCTAGGCTACAAAAATAAAAATAATCAAAGCAAAATTTTAATAATTAATTAACCGCAAAAACTCGTTAGTCCAACCACGTAATCACTCAACATGGAATTATGATAGATATTCCATATAATACCCGGTTAAGGTAATAAATTACACCTGCTGCGTCAAAACGTGTGTAGTTTCAACCTCATTATGTTGCTACAAATTAATTTCGACTTTGTGGTTATGTTGTTAGAGTGTACAATTGTTAGTTGGATGATGATGGGGGAGAAACGGGAAACGATTAGTTATGTCATTAAATCATGATTAAACTTTTGGTTCAAAACTATATAGTTTGTCGCCATATCGTCTTATTAATATAACGCAATTTGTAGAACCTAATCGTTCTCTGTATCTCGTTCTTTAATAATTTCGAAAGAGATATCGCGGCCCTGGAACACAAAAGAAAGGAACATGGATGGGTTTTAGTCAGTACAAGTTTACCACTCCTTTCCGCTTTGCCCAGAGCGGGTGAAGTCATTTGATGATATGCCATCAGAAAAAAAAAGATAATATTAAATTTTCGCAGATGTTAAGTTCTTTCTGTCACGTAATATTTCTGACTCAGACATTTTATACTAAACGAAATTGGTTTTTGAAATATTCATTAACTTAAGAAAAAACTGTCTCATTTGGTATGTAGACCTCTTCTCGAAATTGAACGGATGCAAACATATTCACATGTCAACCGGTTTCAAACCGTTTCATGTTACTACAGCGAGATTCAATAAGACAGGTCTTCGGTAGCTTGTCAGTTCCGTACTTATTTGTTTTCTTTATAATTCTGATCACTGACGGAAAATCACCTGGTCTAGGACTCTATGCCCCGATAAAAACTAACTGTGGCCCGCAACTTCGTTCACGTCGAAATTTTGATGCGAACGTGTAAAAAAAAGTAGCCTTTGTGTTATTTGACACTATAATTTATGCCCTTTTTTTGGTTTATTTTTTCTATGCCATTTTATCCAGAACAATTCAGCCGTTCTGGCGTGATTGAGTCCCAAATATCCTATATCCTGACCATTGCACTTTAAGATGTCTGTGACAATGTCGTCACTGTATTGGAATAAAGAATTTCTTTATCCATCAATCCAAACTTGCGAAAGTTTGGATTGATGGATAAAGAAATTCTTTCTTTCTCAATTTGTAATAGTAGTAAGATATCTATACCCACCAGTGGCGAAGATTCCATACAACTCGATTTCTACCGGATTCCCTTTGAAAAATAGCACAGTCAGTATTATATATGTATGGAGTAAACAGACTCTTCACGAAGCCGTCAACCAAGCATCCTGTACATGAAACTAAGTAACTTTCCGCAAAAATTATTGCTGGGAAAAGACTTTTTTTTTTGGGGTTAAAAATCACGTTTCACGGCAGAACTCAGTGTAAAGCATTCAAAAAATTGCGCTGATGGATGGATTGAATAGTACGAGGGTTTTGAAGGCGTCTTAAGTAAAAAAAAACCTGTATCTAAAAAAAAGTGTCTAAAAGTCGTAACTTTGACCCCCAATGTCTCCGTAACTAAAAGGTTCCCAGGTATGGTATAGAACAAAAAAATGATCGCAATGACGGGGAAAACAAGTGCCTTTCGGCTTCGTTAAGAGTCTTTTTACACCCTTTATAGACAAATAATAGAATCACATTATATGTACTCCGGTTTCCCTCTAACAAAAATTGCCCCTTCTCTACTGATGCCCACTCAAGAACACGTATCAAAATTAAAACACGCAAAACCCCCACGTCTTCAGCCAACGATCATCTTACAAACGAAACTTAAGCCATGCTTTCTAAGTTCAAGCCTTAAACAGAATTAATGCGCCTAGTTCTAGACTGGCGTTCATTAGGCATGCAAGCTGGTGCCTAGCTACAGGCTTTCATTAGACAAGTGTACCTGTAGATGGTACATGCTTGGTTTAAGCAAATAATGGAGCATTGTAGTTAGAAGTTTTGGAATTTAATTAATGATGAAATGGTTGGGCGTGATTAGAATTGATAGCGTTATATTTGTGTGTGATAATGTATTTAAATATACAGATTGGCTGCTAAACAGGTACAATGTTCTCGTTGAAATTAATTAGTTACAAAGCATAACAAAACATCACGCCTGTAATCCCCGAAGGGTTAGGCAGAAGAGTACCTAATAGTACCCACATTTCGCCAGTTATGTTTTAAGTTCCATTTAATAGTGGGCGACCCTATTGCCATCAACCGGGCACAAATCTAGACTCCGTAGCTGCTATTGAGAAATTCCATGACTTTGACTTTTTCATTGCCTCGTTGGTCTAGGAGTCTCAAGCGCGACTGCTGAGGATGAGGTCCTGGGTTCGATTCCCGGGTCGGGTAAAGTGCTATTGGGTTTTTCCATCGGGAATTAGTTAGTTAAGGAATTGAATTAGGATTTTCTCAGTAACAGCTCCGACTACATGGAACTTACTTGAATCCTAACTAACACCTCAAGGACTACAGGCTTGATGTTATAGAACTAAAATACAGGGTGCAAACAGACTCTTCACGAAGCCGTCAAGCAAGCATTATGTACGTCAAACTAAGTAACTTTGCTGGGAAATGACTTTTTTTTTGGGCTGAAAAATCACGTTTTACAGTAGGACTCAATGTAACGCACTCAAACCATTGTGCTGATGGATGGATTGAATAGTAAGAGGGTCCTGGAGATGTTTAAAGTAAAAATCATACATTAAAAACATGTATTTAAAAAAAAAACTTGTGAAAAACTTGGAACTATGACACCCAATATCTCCGTAACTAGTATGTTCCCAGGTATGGTCTAGAACAAAAAATTGATCGCAATGATGGGGAGAACAAGTGCCTTTCGGCTTCGCTAAGAGTCTGTTTACACACTTTATATTTTAAGAAACATGGACATTTGTGAGTATTGCATCAGAAAACAATGGTGGTTAATGGTGTCTAAATTCAATGTTTTCTTTGTAAGTACTCCTTAAGTCATTTTAGTTTTACTGTTTGCCAAATAATCGAATTTCCCAATTTTATAATTTGAAAATACTTAGATCCTGCTAAAAATGAGAAACTCTTGGAATATCACTATAACGAAACCTGTAATTTCAGCACAAACAGTAGTAGTGTGTAAGCGACTGTTTTCAATATTCCTTTCTTCTTTGAGTCAATAATTAGATTTCTCTTTGCACTGAGATGATTACACATTTAGCTCTTAACCATCATTACGAATAAACCCAAATTATGACGAAGCCTCCCGAAAATTGTTATACCTACTAATTTTCTCCTTCACATCTCAGCATATTAACCAGCTAATAACTTCTCTCCCACATACAAAGCGAATTCATCCAGTTCTACACAGCACCCTCCTTTTAGCTGTACAGTCGGTTATGTACAATACGATACTATACATATATCACTAGAGTAGAGGCTGTCCTTGTTTGTCGGTAGGGTTGCTAGATTGGAAATAAATAAGTGAGCTGCCAGATTTAAACTGCAAAACATCTGTCAGTGTCATCAGTGTCATCTGTTTAGTTTAATCTTAAATTTAAATAAAGAAGCTTGAACTTCTTAGCTCTATGTTTTTGAAGTTATACTCGTATTTCTTTTGGCGCGTTAGGGAAAAATGATGAGAGTAAATTTTTACGATGCGCGCGCACACCGTCTCGAAAAACCGACACCCTGATGTTACCTAGTCATCATACACCCTGAAGTTAGCTTAGTGTCAGATATTGACAAACCTAGGTTATTATTTTTAATCTACTGCTGGAGCTAGGAGGTTAGGTTGTATAGGTAATTGATATTAGACCTTGTTTCTACAAACGTAGGATAAGGCGAAAGATCAAATTTTTAAAAAGATTTTTATCTTGAAGAAGTATAACTTCTAACGCGTGTACATTTTTTTTATTAAACACTTCTTAAATTATCACATAATATTCATCGCTCAACACGTTTTTTCTACCATTCTCTTCTGTCAACCGTCACACTATCATTTACTCCTTTATCTTTCATATCATTCCTCACACAATCCATCCATCGTTTCTTTGGTCTTCCTCTCTCTCTCTCCATCCATCAACATTTATATTCATCACTCTTTTAGCCACATGCGATTCATGTCCCGCTCATCACATGCCCATACCAAGACAGTCAATTCTCTTTCAACTTTTCTGTAACTGGCGCAACTTTTAAACTTCCTCTAATCGTTTATTATCTTATCCATTTGGCTTAGTAAAAATACATCTGCATTAAATTTTCTCTGAATCTCACATCATCTGGTCTGAATTTAATTTAAACTTAGTCATCGGGTGTAAATATAAATGAAGAATATTTTTTTTTGTTAAGAGAAAAACTTATACTTAGAGGAAACAACATTATTATTCAGTGTATTATTGGATATATTTGACAAGTTTTGTCTAAATAAAAGTACTCTTTACAGTTTGTTTTAGACGTAAACAATAAACGAAACTAGTAGACGTAGACACAACACATGTGGAATAAATACATAAGTTAATGTTTAGAAATTTCATACTTTGCCAACCCTATTTGTATCACATGGTTAGTAGGTCTATTCTAAGCGTTTAGTATTCCCCCACACGTCTATGTAAGGCACGGAGCAATTTCTTCGTTTTTATTCAGGAATACTCCTATTTGTATATAAATAACTATTCATTTATTTTTTATAGAACCAAGTGGGCCTTTTGTTACGTTATTTCTAAACAGAACATTGTTTAGAAATAACGTACGTTTCTCCTCTGTATTAAATTCTTTTTTGCTGCAGTTACATTGTAACTTTCAAGTAATTACTT
Organism: Lycophotia porphyrea; assembly: GCA_950005105.1. NCBI lineage: Eukaryota > Metazoa > Arthropoda > Insecta > Lepidoptera > Noctuidae > Lycophotia > Lycophotia porphyrea. The sequence continues at coordinate 18,363,427 of OX465390.1, read as the reverse complement.
TTTACCCGACTGCGTCAGTAGGAAGGTAATGTTTTCTAATTATAATATAACATAACATTAATGTATTCTCAACTTTGACCCATAGATACTATATACTACTACAGACTAACATACATATTTATGATAAAATACAATTAGTTTATGTAAATAGAACTTTAAACCTGTATGTCACAGTGCTAATGCTACTAGCGACTCTCATTTAAGTTTTTGTCGTGACTTATTTTTGGTTGGTATTATTAAGGAAACAATTTTCTCAAATATATCTTATTTAGATATTTAGCTACTTTGTATTTGTGTACGTATTTTATATAATATGCGTCCTATTTTTGCAAATGAACATTTTTTATTTCTTTTATCTCAATATTTGCCACTGAAGTAAATTCAGAGGTAAGATTGGAACCTTTCAGAACCCTTACTGTTGCATTTGCCATCGGGTATCTTACCAGCCAAAATTTGAATCTATTCCCCCAAAATGCAACAAACAAAACACTCTTATCGAAACTTTACCACACACACCCCCCCCTACATTAAGGCGTATCTACACAAGCCGAGCAACATTCTCAGCTATGTACATAGGGGTCTTAAGGCCCGCGTGTTGGCTGTACCCAACTTTACCGATGGTCTGAATCTGAGTCCAGACGGATTTACATAGATATTAATTAATTAAAGATTAGAAATCTGTTGGGACCTGTACATAAGTTATCTGTGCTAAATAGATTGGTGTTTGATTGGGTTTGCTAAAGTGCATTTTGAAGTTTGAGTAGACAGTCTCCATAAGCATTGAGACTTTATTAGGCATAGCTTTTACCCGCGGTTTTGCACGCTTTTTGGCGGAAATTATCCCACCGGAATGCTATAAATATAGCGTATGACACTTGGGGATAATGTAGTTTAATGTAGATCAGTATAACCGAAGACTACCTCTTAAATCAAAACTTACAAACTTTACATTTTTGTAATCCTAATATTATTATAAATGCGAAAATTTGTGTGGATAGATGGATGGATGTTTGTTACTTTTTCACGCAAAAACTACTGAACAGATATTGATGAAATTTAGCAGACAGGTAGTTTATGATCTGGATTAACACATAGAATACTGTTTATTCCAATAGATAATCCCGTGGGACAATAACCAAACTTGACGCGGGCGAGGCCGCGGGCATAAGCTAATAGTATAAATCCAGCTATGGATTTAACGTAGACGTTCAGAAGCTCTACCTGAAATCATATTTTTACACACATTACAATCATTAATTGAATAGTGATTTTGTCTATGTCAGTTTACACCATTTGATTGCAAGAAAAACCCTCCCTCGTGAAGTCCCAAATATTTTTCTAAACCTAATATAAAACCATAATTATTGTGTCCAAGCCTTACCAAATCTTGAATTTTACGTTATAAAGTCATAAAACGTAGCAAATAATTAACACATAAGAAGAATACCTTTTCTGGTATCTTATTACATTTATTACCCCAAATTAAAATTACGAGAAGCCAAACACAGCCTAAGGGAATAATCCATTAATATGAGCAAACAGCAATATTAATGAAGATATTTCTTAATTGTGGGCTCGTGAGCGTGTGAGGCCATATAATGTTATTTATTTTAGACTGGATTTATATCGTTTTCCTTAAAGAGTTTTTGGAATAAATTGTGCTTTTTTTGGCCTCGAGTGAAGATCTTTGTTTAAGATCTGGTAGAATGACTCAAACTCAAAAGCATTTATTTCAATTACACCATTACAGGCACTTTTGAATGTCAGAAAAACAAATTAGGCTAAGCTACAGTCACAGACACAAGGCATAATAACTTGTGAAAGTACTGTAGTTGCCCATTCCAAAGCGTAGATCTCTATGGAGAAGAATGGGCAAGAAACTCCATGGACACTCTTTTCAATCAAAATATAATTGTTACAAAATCTTGGTTACATCATTCATATTGAGATTATACATACATGTGAGAACGATGTAGAAATAACTTAGAAGAGCGAAACATGAATAAAATTCTAGTAAGTGTAACAATGTTTTCGTTCGTTAGATTTCCATTCCATACATTTTTGGTTGAAGAGGCATTTATTTTGACTACAAGACAGATACAATAAACTCTCATATAAATCATCTTGACTTTGATTTTATACTATATTTAAAAGTATACTAAGTATAGAACAGAAATAATATAAAACAAATTGAACTGAGAGAGTATAGTAGTTTTGAATATCTTTAATTTAATAATGTTTTTTAGAATAAGTATAATTTTAATTGTATGTATTGTATGTTTTGTGTTGAAATTTTGTGCCAAGTCGTGTAACTTGATGCTGAATAAATAAAAATAATAAAAGTGGCTTTCGGCTATTTTTTATTCCGGTAAGAACTGCTGAAAGCGAATCGCGGTCCGATTTTATAATTGACGTTAATAACCACAAAATGATATTACATCACAAAAAATATTTTTCCCACAAAATGTAATTAATTTCCTTTTATAGCTGAAACCTTTTTAGTAAAACTTCCTGTACTGATATTAATTAGAATTTAATTTTCTTCAGAAAAGGTTTTCTTCTCGTTGAAAGTAAAAGAGTTGTTTTTTTTATTCATCTTGTTATTTTGTCTTTGGTACGTACTCGTGTAGAAGTTCCGACTAATGCTTCCAACGAAGTTTGTTTTTTATTACAAGGGATTTTGGGAGCATTTAAACATAATAGATTGCCATAGTTATGACAGGACGTTACAGGGAGGATTTATTGTCTTCCTCAGACAAGGAGAATAAAAAACTTGGGGTTTTCGTCTTGTCATAAACGGGAGGAATTCACTAGGGTCTGATTCCAGTGTAAGTTTCTGCAAACCTTCATTTGTACACAAAAATCTTGCCAGAATGACGTGATTACAAAATTTTGTAAAATACAGATCTGCTCTGCCTTATTTTAAAACGAAACAATGATAACCATAGGCATCATAAATGTAGAAAAGAACAACTAGGCCATGAGAATAAAAATCACCCCAAAAAAAAAACAAGTGTGCAATTTCCATGTGGTAGAAGTGGAACCTTCAAAACTTTTGGCTTCAAGATAAACAATGTATAATGCTACCTATCACATTTTCTCCCACGTTAAATCTTATGAATTTGTATCTGTCTCTTTTTACTGTCGCTTTTTCGTTTCATCGACTTTCAAATCACAACGATGCTAAAGACGTTTTCACTTCAAAAAACTTTTACATACCTCATACCCAAAAGTCACTAAGCCAGAAATTCACAAAAATTAAAAGCAAAGGCATATACATTTCGGTCTAGCATATTTTTAGCCAACACACTCGACACAAAAGCACACCTAAGAGAAAATGATCCTGCTTCCCCCTCCTTAATTACGCCCCCCTCTGGGGTCAAAGCCCCTCGGCCGTAATTATTACAACCCCCCATTTCTACCCCTTATTTCAACCCCCACTTATTTTGCTCAGACAGGGAAAAAAGACTTTCAATCATAGATGTCTTCAGTAGATGAATCATTGATGATTGTATGAGAGAAACGTTCAAAGAATATGTTGACGCTCACTCCCTCGGGGGTTAAGTAGGGATTAATCAGGGGTGAATTCGTGGTGTATGGTTGAACCTCATCTATTCGTCTACCAGATAATCCATGTATTATACCTTAATTTTATGCTTAAGTGGCGAAGATGATTATATTCTTGAGCCTAATAACTATTTTTGAAGGGGAGAGATAATTAGATCGCCTTTAATTAGAATAAATTATCTTTTTCTTTATTCATTAGTAAAAAAACGAATGTTGATATTGCCTTTATACTTGACTTAACTGATAAAATTAAGTTGTGTAATCATAACGTAACGTACGTTGTGTGGGTTGTTGTGACTTCTTCGTCGGTCGAGTGGTGGAGCGTGAAGTCCTGGGCGCGACTCCCGGGTAGGGCAAAGTGTTATTTAGTTTTTCTATCAGGAATTTCTAAGTAGCAGCCACAGAGTCTAGATTTGTACCCAGTTGATGGCAATAGGCTCGCCCCATTTTACATGGGACAAAAAACATAACTGGCAAAATATGGGTGTACTATTAGGTACACAATGTTATTGGGTTTTTCAATCAGGAATTTCTCTGTAGCAGCCACAGAATCTGCAATTGTGCCCGATTGATGGCAATAGGCTCGCCCACTACTATATGGAAGTTAAACGTAACTGGCGAAATGTGGGTGTACTATTAGGTACCCTCTGCCTATCCCTTCGGGGATTACAGGCGTGATTTTCTGTTAAGTATAATATATCCCATTTTTATGGTTCTATTTAATTGTATAAATGGCAACAGAAAATCAGTAAAGTAAAATTCGCATTTTCTTTTATAACTCAAAATATATGTATTTTGGCGCTTACTATCTTCTCAATATATATTTCCTTATTCGACTGAATATCTTAGATTACAATCTGTGTAGTATCATCCGAGCGAGTCGGCAAATCCCTAAGGCAATCTGTCATGTAATTATCTTTATTTCGGCTTTCATATCGTAATAATATGTCTATTATTATCTTGATATTAAGATAGACTACATGTAGGCTTCGAACTAAGATATTACATAGCTAGTTTTAATTTTGGGAAGTTAAGCCAGAACAAAAAATTTAAGGCCTAGCCTTGTCTAGAAATTAGTAAATTAGAACTAGATATTTTTATTTTTTTTCCCATGGGAAATCATCAAATTACTTCTCCCGCTCTGGGCAGATCGGAAGGGAGTGTCAGACTTGTACTGACTAAAACCCACCCATGTTCCTTCCTGGCCCTTTGTGTTCCAGGGCCGCGGTATCTCTTTCGAATAGTCCCGCAGCCTTGGCAGGAACTAGGTATTCCGTATAAATTGTAATTAAAATAAGAGTGTGGTATGGTCAAAGAGGATACGATGACATGTAACCTGTGACCATGTGTCTAGTTAACCTTATTTTTATTACTGTTCGTTCCGTCCCCACAGACAAACCGTGAAAATGGTTTTGTGGGGCATAGTTCTTAAGTAAGATTTTTATATAAACTTTCCTTGAATAAATAAATAAATAATAATAATAATGTGCCTCATTTTGACCAGCACTTGACAAAATAGCCAATTCTAAAACTATAAAACCTCAGTAAAAACTTACCAGGCTACATTTTACCCAACATCAGCCTTTTTATCTGCAAAACTCAAGCGAACCAGGCGAGTAGTGTTTCATATATTTTTCTTACAGCGTACACGAAAATCTTATATAACTGAGGTGTCGGACATAAATTACAAGCATGACAAGTTAATTTATTGCCTTCTCCTATAAATTAGTACGTTGTTACTTTACGTAATAATGTCTATGTGGTTACGCCGTAGCTGCCACCTACGACGGCTACGGCGTAGCAGCCGCCTACGACAGCTACGCGGTTCGTAGCAGAATGTTTTTGCTCGTGTTATTCTTTGTTCTGATTATTCATAAAAATATTTTTTACCACACACAAACACAGTTTGATAGATTTTTCTACTAATTAGTGTTTCAACTACGCATAATCTCTGATAAAAGCCAAACTGTAACCAACAAGCTTCCAACACACACAGCCGAGAACTATGATATAAATTAGATAAAATGGAAATCATAATGCTTGGTTGTGTGTGTTAAATATTTACTCAGTATTATTTCGGATTTACCTGGCTAAAATTCCGAAAAAACCAAAATTAAAATGCCTGCCTTCCTGGCATAAAGTATGTAATTTTACGTGTAAAAAAATACTAAGTTAAATTCCGATAAAGTTTTTTCCAATCTAAATAAACACAAATAAACGGAATTAGAATATTATTTAAGGAACAACAACACCTATCCACAATGCTGACGTAAATATTTACCATTCCAAATACTCCAGAAAAGATCTCTTATTCGTATGGATGCTGCGATCGTCTCGAAAGCCGGCAACACGTACCGGTGATGCGTTGAATTTAAACATTAGTTTAGTGCAATATATTTCTATTGCCACCGGCTCTGCCAGGCTTGCTACTGGTATGTGGAGAATGTTTTGTTTTGGAAAGTCGGGGAATGTAGATATCATTATATGATTATTAGGCGTTTGTGTGAGGGCTGCGAGACTGTTGGGCTGCGGGACTGTTGGAAAGAGATACCGCGGCCCTGGAACACAAAGGGCAAGGAAGGAGCATGGATGGGTTTTAGTCAGTACAAGTCTGACACTCCCTTCCGCTCTGCCCAGAGCGGGAGAAGTCATTTGATGATATCCGAAACGAAAAAAAAAAGGCGTTTGTGTGAATTGAACTGATGAGTACAACTGAGTATAACTGATTTTATTTTTGAAGCGTAGTCTTTACATAAATTTGATTCTGGTATGCTTGGTTATTATATGGGATAATATATACTAGTTTTTCTGACGGTAAAAAGCTAGCCTGCAAAATGATGAACTACTGAACGATTTACTAATAATTTTACACACTTGCCTTTCAGAAATTGGTTGCTAGTATCATAATGAATGTTGTACATTAATAATATTGAACCAATTGCAATGGTCAAATAATATAATATATGACCTTTTGTGGAAACTATATTTTCGAGCCGTTTGGGGTTGAAACTTTGGTCCGAGTGCTCATAGCCTATTTAAGGAAATTTGAAAACGCCTAGTTGACACTTCCCATGACCCAAAGGCTGGCCAACACAACAACGCCGCCAGTCTCTTGGGCACATTACCAAATGACAACGTTGAGGAGTTTTTTGATGGCCTGTTACAGTTGGTTGTTAGTTTATTTATTTTAGTTTGTCTAAGACTTTTTAATCTATAATGTATATACATAATAAGCAATGGTAAGCTATGGAATCTAACAGTAATTCTTAGCCCAAAAATAAATATTATGATCCAACCCAACACGTAATTGGTGGATAGCAAAAACATCCCATTTCAAAATTCAAATATTCATTTATGTTACGTAAATACCATCGAGAAAAACCCAATTCTTTACTCTATCTCTGATTGAATATAATCGAATGAAAACATCAGAATTCCGTCTCCTATCTCAACATTCATGTTCTCATCTTATTATGTACTAGCACTTCGCCTGCGACTTCATCCGCAAAAATTGTGATAGCTCGGTTAATAAGCATGATATATATACAGGATGTAAACAGACTCTTCACTAAGCCGTCAACCAAGCATTATTTAAAAAAAAAACTTATGAAAAGTCGAAACTTTGACCCCCAATATCTCCGTAACTAGAAGGTTTCGAGGCTATGACGAGGAAAACAAGTGCCTTTCGGCTTCGTTAAGAGTCTTTTTACACCCTTTATAATTTATAGCCTAGAATTTTTGCAATTGGATCATTCGTTTCGGAGATTATCCCCTATATATAAATTTACAAATAAACACACAAATTTTACCTCTTAGAAGAAGATATAAGTATAGATATGTAGGTACAGTCTCGAACACCAATATATACGTATATGTAATGCTTTGCAAAATACAAAAGTGATTTCTTCGTGGAATATATTTATTTTTGCAACTTTGACTTCGTTATTTTTATTAGTTTATGTACTATTCATTAGCTGTATATCTTTATACCGACATAGATATGTATGCCTTTGTTAACGTTACTATAATTCTAAATAAGGTTTTCCTGGACTGTATTTTACACTGTGGCTACGTTCTTCATTGAACTCTAGATCTGCCCAAAAAAAGTGACATAAGCAATACCTTTGTGCACTTTTATTTTTTGTAAATTCCTTTATTGTTTTGTGAATATGACTATTTGATAATAGAATGAGTTCCAAAATACTATGTTCGTAACAAAATAAAATTCCGATCAACATGTTTTATTAACATGTTAATTATTCGTGACTGTACCATGCCTTCTTGACTATTCCTCGAAAATATTTAAAAGGCAAAATATCAAACAAAAGACGAACGGTATCAATTTTCAATATCCATTGTGTCGGGGATTGAAGTCCCGACCTTATCTCAGATATCGGATCGCTGATTGAAATCGACTAGTTCGATGTTCACTGCGGTGTTTTTTCAATATTTCCTGAGATTGAAATTTGTTGGGCAAGCAATGGAATACAAATATTTTATGTGCTCGTGAGATTTTTTAGATTAGATGCGGGATGGTTTAATTGCTTTTTTCCCTTTTATGTTTTCTTAGGATGTCTTCGATTGGTTGGTTTGTACCACTTTCATCCTTAGGAAGAGTATTGATTTTTACTTCGTTCGCTTTTTTAACTGAAGTTATTGATGATTCGGTAAGATGAACAGAACTTATACAAGTAACAGGTAAAAATTTTGTCAGTAATCGTTCCTTAGTTACGTTTGCAATAAATGCGTTATAAATTAGTTTGTTCTTAATATATTTTGATTATTGGATCAAGAAAACTATCTGCCACAGCATTTTATTTCTGGCACCTTTTAATATTTACAACCAATCTGCAATTACAATAGTAAAATCTTTAAAATATTTTAAGCATATTAGTAGGTCTGGTGCATTCTAGTGGCATCTGCCTACAGTAGTGACAAAGGTAGGGGCAAATATGACAGATTTCACTACCAGATAGATTAGAAAAATAGTTGCAACTGCCACCACTGCACTAATGACAGAACGGTGGGGGCAGACGGGAAAAATAGGAAAATTGCTTAAGTTGTATGTATGTTAACTACATTCTTGAGTGATAAAATATGATAATGTTACGCTGCACTGCACCGAACACTACAATACATAAACTGCATCTAAACCCCAGCACACACGTCCGACCGTCCGTCACGTCACGTCACGTCAAAGATGTCAGATCACGTCAACGTCATTTTCTGCAAGATTACACTTGAGGACACCGCGAGCGGTTGCCTAATGAAGCTGGGGCGGTTCACACTCGCTCCGCTAGCCCATGTAATTGGATGTGTTAACTGGCATGTGGACACGGCTTTAGAATTTCTACGTGTTGTGTGTAATGGGATTTAAAGATTTGTATTACTTATGTTATTTTTTGGGCTTGATTAATTTTAAATGTAATTCATTTATGTTCCTTTTTATTTATTTTTTTATTTATTTAGGATAAACAAATAGTAACATATTACAGATTTATAATAAGTTTTACATACTAAACTATGATAAATGCTACCCACTATGTTTTCCACAGATTACTTTAAACAATAAGTAACTAGAGAGACATATGTATAAATAAGATGTAAACTAAAATAACAGTTATATTATATGTGATGCACAATATACAAAAAGTTACATAAACTAGGCATACAATACATATTTAAACATATATATGTAAGTATATATGGAGAGCAGCGGTGGCCCAGTTGTAGCGACCCCGACTTACGAACAGTAAGTCGTGGGTTCGAACCCAGGCAGGCGCATTACTTAGTGTAATTTATTTCATCACCACTGCTATCAAAAACGGTGAAGGAAAACATCGTGAGGAAACCGGCATGTCCTAGAACCAAAAATTCAAAGACATGTGTCATCTACCAATCCGCACTGGGCCCGCGTGGTGGATTAGCCCAATCCCTCTCACAGAGAGGAGGCTTGTGTCCCAGCAGTGGGAACGTTATAGGCTGTTGATGATGATGTATGTATACATATTACACATTACATTACAATGGTCGACTGCCTATCCTTAAGAATTGCGCTGATTTACTTCCTGAATAGGTTTTTAGCACTAGATATAGTGAAGAGAGATAATGAAGAGTACACAACACGAATCTTTTCAATTTTATATAATCTTTCGAATTTGTGATACGTTTACACAACGCTTTCATGCTAGTCCCAAATAATTAATAGTTGAAATTGAGATTCGAATTGTGCCCTACTTATAGAAGAAATCATCTCCAGAGCATAAATCCAATAAATCTTAATGTAATTAGATCTTTCTAAAACGCAAATAATTGGCCAAGCACTAATGTTGCCTCTTTTAAAAATCAAAATCTCAAAAGCATTTATTTCAATTAGATCATTACAGGCACTTTTGAATGTCAAAAAAAAGAAGGCTAAGCTACAGTCACAGACACAAGGCATAATAACTTGTGAAAGTACTGTAGTTGCCCATTCCAAAGCGTAGATCTCTATGCAGAAGAATGGGCAAGAAACTCCATGGACACTCTTTTCAATCAAATAATTGTTACAAAATCTTGGTTACATCGTTCATGTTGAGATTATACATCTGTTTACGTGGAACTTATAAACTGGCAAAAAAGACGGCGCGGCATACTAAATTTCTGCCTGATTCTACAGGGAATAAAAACGTTCCGATATAATGTCAACAAATTGAACTGGCTTGTGGAGATTAGATAGGCAGTCGCTCCATGTAAAATACCAGTATTCAGCTGCATCTGGTGAGACTGGAAGTCGACCCCAACAAAGTTAGAAAAACACTAGGCAGATGATGAAATGTCTTCAAATCAAATTTCAATTTTAGTTCTAGAATCCGTCACGATGTTTTCCTTCACTATTTTGAAGTATAATATTGAACTGAACTAAAACCGCAATCAATAATAATCGTTCAGCATAAAATACAGCTTCATCTTCCACTACAGTTGAGCGGAGAGGTCTCAAATCAGTTTGAGGGCGGTTCCAATTAATGTCCTATTGTGATGCAGGTCCTAAGCTTGCCATTGACGTTGCAAGACTTCTATAATCTTCAAGAGAGCCATCTCTTTATATTGCCTTGTGGTAATAAAATAAGAGCTTGAATAGCTTGGAATGATGGTTGTTATTACAGCCTTTACAGCTTAACCAGCCGATTTAACCGTTAATAGGCGTTTACTTTTTGATATTCGGGATGCATAGTTACTCACAAATTAATATCTTAGTACTAAACCACTCATCAAACTTAGTTCTCTATGAAATTTCATCAAATAGGTATAAAGCCGAAATTAGAGTTGCACCATTTTTTTTTACGGATGGTAAATCTTCAAATGACTTCTCCCGCTCCGGGCAGAGCGTAAGAGGGTGTCAGACTTGTACTGACTAAAACCCATCCATTTTCCTTCCCTGCCCTTTGTGTTTCAGGGCCCGCGGTATCTCTTTCGAACAGTCCCGCAGCCTTGGCAGGCATCGGCCCTTGCGGGCCCCTCCCTGTTTGCTGACATGTCTTTGAGGCGCGCTTGGAACACGACCGCGCCGTCTACAAGGCCTGACGTCAAAAGATGGACGGACGGCGACCTAGCCCATTACTCACCGTCCACAGGTCCGCGTCTACGGCGGCCGGAGGCCACCACGTGACCCCCGACGCCCGAGGCGTCTCCCGCGGCGGCTGGGACGAGAGGTTCTCTCTCTCTCACGCTCCGCCACTAGTGTTGCCCAAAATCGGTATTTGTCTTGGTCTTGCGAAAATGCAAGAACAAAACTAAGATTAAAATCAGTCTTGGTCTAGCGACCAAGACTGATTTTTTCCTTTAGCAATTCCCACGAGACTGTAATTACTTTCTTCTGTAAATATAAAAGCGCACAAAAAGCACGTAATGTAAAGATTTAGCGAGTTTAAAGCCCGAAATCGCTCTTGGTCTTAGTCTTGCGAAAATGCAAGAACAAGACCAAGACTGGAAGACCACTACCGATTTTGGGCAACACTATCCGCCACCTCCTTCGCTAGCATCACTGCTTTGCAGAAGTGATGGCGTCCCATTCCCTCTCGCTCCGGACCATGGATTCGACCAGGGCCGGACGCGATAGGTCCCACTGCTGCGCTGGATTGTTAGGCCTACATTTTTTTCTGCCCCTCTAACCAGTTTGCGAACAAAATCTAATTAAAAATAAACTCCTCCACAAAAGATTTACAACTTTTATTGCGTTTTGTCCATACCTAATGCTTACTGGTAATACGAATCAAAGCCAAGTAAACAGACGCAAGTGTACCTAGTCACATAGTGTAATGTGTGATGGAGACTGATGGCTGCGAGTGACCTCATCACGTCATAGCCCGCTAGTATGATGAATGGGCACGGTTAGCAAAAACGAATCTATTATTATCTTGAATAGCTTGGAATTTTAGTTGTTATTACAGCCTTTCCAGCTTTACCAGCCGATTAGACCGACCGAATCCATTATTATCAGTAGCCACGGAGTCTGGATTTGTGCCCGGTTGATGCCAATAGGCTCGCCCCCTACTACATGGGACATAAACATAACTGGCGAAATGTGGGTGTACTATTCGGTACCCTCTGCCTAACCCTGCGGGGATTACAGGCGTGATGTTATGTTATTTTATTATCTGGAAAATTTGTGTGTTTTTAAAAAAAAAAGTTAAAAATTTAAGTGTGTAAAATATTGCTAGTTTTATACTGATCAAACCAAAGATCTTCAACCTCCCTTAATACTTTACAAGATGGCACTCCAATATAATGGGCGAAATGTGGGTGCACACCACTGCCTAATCTTTTGGGGAAAAAGAGCGTGATATAGTGTTTTTTGTCAACAAAATCGAAGTCAAAGTCATCTTTATAAAAATTAGGTAGTTTCAAACGCATATTACTCATTATTAGTTACCGGTAATCATGAATCAAAGTTTACTTTATCTAGCCGAGTGAGTGATGGGCCCCAACTGACCTCATCACGCCATTGCTTGCTAGTATGATGAATGGGTACGGTTAGCAAAAACGACTGGTTAGATTAATTGTTATAAGGTGTTGGAGTCACGCTTCTGTGCCTGGCTTTGTGATTTTGGCGATGATTGAGAATTATAGGGTTACGGCCCAGATAATAAAATACTGAAATAGATATAGTTATTTCTTACTAGCTCTTGGTCACGGCCTCGCTCGCGTTAATTTTGAATTTGAAAATCAATTCGGGTGCAATAATAGAATTCAAACAAGATGCGAAAGACACGTGGCACCATCTATTATCATAATTACGTTATTGTTGTTTTTCTCGGGAACAATACTTTTATTCGGGATGAAAGGTACCTTATGTCTGTTTCTGTACACCTGACAACGTATATGCAAAATTTCAGGATGATCGGTTCAGTGGTTTAGATGTGAAAAGTTAATAAACAAACTTACTTTCTTATTTATAATATTAGCAGTTAAGAAGATAGAATTCCTATCTCTCTCTCTGATGACGTTCTCATCATTATAAACTGAACAAATTAGTTACAAAACAGCAAAAGCTAAATGCGTAGCGTGGTATTCGTAGGTTGACTCTCAGTCATTATACACCGTGACTTTTAGTCGTCTTACAACTGCAGCCCACTTCATGTATCCAATGACTACTATACATTCATTACAAAAAAATGAGATTAAAAAAATAAAAATTTTGTTCATTATTATGACGCATGACGTAGTTGAAACACCCTGCTGCGAGCGATGATCTACTCGACTCGTGCGCTGGGTAGGTATGTTTTACTGTCTGATACGCAAACATTACTAACAGGATGTTTCATAATTCTAATAGGTATATTATTTCTTTTTCTTTGTAAAGTCAGCTTCAGAGAAAAGGAACCCCCTTTGGTAATGACATCAAACCATTTTGAGTTTTGGTAAATGGCGTGTTGGTTTAGTGGTTAAGACTACTGCTCAACAATGCAATAGTCACGAGTTCAAATCCGAAGACGATTTTTTTTTCTTTTTTTTAGTTTTTTTAATAGATGATTAGGTAATTTTCATTAATTATTATTTAAGAAATCAAATTCAAAAACTTAATAAATTAAATAATGTTACGACGGAGATTATTACACAAGCGGATCGGCACGAAAACGAAACGATTTGAAGTAATTATAAATACCCTCAATCACAGTTTAGTAAATAAGGCAAAGAAGTATTTTAAATTCAACCTTAACTGGCAGATCATAAAGCAGTTAAGTTTCTGAAGTAAAATGACGGTAATGCAAAATCGGAATCGAGCACATTCTATTTAACCAAACAAGAAATCTATGCTAATTTCAACCTTATCTTTAAGTTAACTGAGGAGTTACGTATTGCATTTTTTTAAAACAAGATGGTAAGGTGCTAATATAATCACAAGTGGTGGAAGTTGAAATTTAAACCTTAATATCTAGGAGATTAGACCGATACAATCTTGTTCGATAAAAGGAGTAATGCTATTCGAATTTTCGTTGAGATTGCTAATTCAGCCAATAGCCTAGTGGTATAAGGCACTCTCTAAATAATCCACTGGCGCCTAGAGATGCGGGTTCGTATCCTTAACCCCACGTATAGTGTATTTTTGTAAGTTATCTTGGTTCGGCCAGAATCCGAAAATACCATATAATTATTAAAAACATGCAAATAATATTTGAATCGACTCGGCGGATGCTCGGGCAGAGATGGGTGCGGCGGCGGGAGAGGGAGCTGCTCGGGGCCAGAGTCACGTGACGCGCCCGCCGGCGCTCGGGCTATATTCTTTAGAGACTTCGGGGGTTCCTTTTCTCTGACGCTGACTGTACCTACCTATTATCTTAAATAGTGGTAAAAAAAACATGCCTAGAGGTATTTTATGTCGGATACATAGAGTAGACCACTTTTGAAAGACGACTAAAAAGTCACGGTGTATATCTTATTAAACAAGAATGGGTGCTGAACTTAGGATTTTAAAATTTGTATGACTGTACCTTCTCCTATTAACCCAGCGCGTCAACCATGACGGATGGGTACAGCTAGCAAATATAATTTTTTTTTTTTTTTTTTGTGAGCCTGTTGTGTCCCACTGCAGGGCAAAGGCCTCCCTTCCTTTTTTCCATTTTTCTCTGTCTAGAGCTATTTCAGCCCAATCCTTTAGATAGCAGTCCAGCTCATCGCGCCATCTCCTTCTGGGCCTGCCGCGTCGCCGATTCCTGTTGTTCGGAACCCAATCTGTGGCTATTTTCGCCCAATTCTGATGCGACATGCGGCGTATATGGCCTGCCCAGTTCCATTTTAGTTTAGCGGCTGTGTTGCCTACGTCTGCAATTTGTGTTTTGGAACGAAGTATACTGTTCCTTATACGGTCAGTAATTTTGACTCCGAGCATACATTAATATAAATATACATTAATGTCAGTAATGCTTTCAGCTTTGTTTGAAACAGTTTCTGCGTTATAGACTAGAAATGATTCATATAGATTCTAGATTGTAGGTCACGTTGAATACAATTGGTAACAAAAGAATTATCGTGTTTTTACGATATTCATTTATTTTTGTTACAATTGAAAAGCTTGTTTGGTGATTCATGAATTGGTACAAAGGTTTCCTTTTTATGGCGCACAGACTTTATACCATTTGATTGTTTTATTTGCTATGAAAGACTGACCACTACACCGTATCATACCATCACCGTGCTAGTAAAGTGTCGGCAAAAAAAAAAACCAGCCACTCCGGGAATGCCGACAGTAGTGAAAACTTTTCAAGATTCTGGATTATTTTTAGAAAATATTTTTGCATAAGCCTTTTACTTATACATTTGATCATAAACTGTATTTTTTGGCCTTGTAATATGTAGCAATACGGCTTACTCTGCAACGTGGTCATTTAACGGTGTCGCGAGTTCAATTGTTTATTCCCATTTCAAAAATGCCCAACACGCATAAAGAAGTTTTCACTTCAAATATCTTTGTATTATAAAGTATGAGACTATGCGCAATAGACTGTACCGTCACCGACCAACACCGTCACGGGCCATGCACGAAGTGAAGAGAAACGATCTAGTGGTCTCCTTTTCACGATCATGCTCAATGCGAGTAGCGACGCGATTTACGTCATGCGACGCACCCGGTTGTCATTTGTTTTCTTCGCGTCGTAATCACTCGGCTCATGGTGTGAGTAATTTCTTTCACTTTTATTTCTGCAGTCGCTGTTGGACCCCGGGTGACGCTTGCGTTAGTTCCCACTTGTTCTGTTAAACAGTTATTACGCTACGGTAGAACTAATAATGGGAATATTTTGCACTGTTCATGTTGCTGTAGTGTGTGTTTGTGTTGTAATTTTTTTTACTATTCTATTACACAACTCTACTTGAGCTTGTAAACAATAATAAAATTAATTGCAACAAATATTTATTTGTATTTACTTAAACAGGGTGTAAACGGACTCTTCACGAAGCCGTCAACCAAGCATTCTGTTCATCAAACTAAGTAACTTTACGCAAAAAATATTGCTGGGAATCGACTTTCTTTTTGGGGTGTAACATTACGTTTTACGGTAGGACTCAATGTCGGGGGTCGTGCAGGTGTCTTAAGAAAAAAAAAATACATTAAAAACATGTATTTAAATAAAAACTTGTGAAAAAGTTTGACCCCCAATATCTCCGTAACTAGAAGGTTCCCAGGTATAGTCTAGAATAAAATAATGATCGATATGACGGGGAGAACAAGTGCCTTTCGGCTTCCTTAAGAGTCTTTTTACACCCTTTATACATTACAGTACTCCTGAATTCTACTAAACAGTAACCAGTCGTATTCATCTCCAACAAAAAACAAAAGAAAAACGTGTGACTCCCAAATTAAAGCAAATAGCTGCCATTACTTATAAACTGCATTCAACACAGCACTGCAAAAGATTTATTAAACACTTAGCAAAAAATTAGCACTTTTTTGCTGACCGTTCTTTTTACTGGAGAATTTCTATTATCATTATCTGCTTAGCCTTTTTCCACATTAAACTGTCGTCTTTTGTTTCTAAATCGAATGAGAAAATGACAGTTTGTGGTAACTTGATGTACTGGAGACTGTACATTAAGGATTCCATTCAAGGACTGACCTAGGCAAGCGCTACTTAACCTTAAAGATCGACCGAACCCCTCGTCCGTCTTAATAAACATTATTATTTATCCTTATAGGTGGATGGGGGTGTGACTGACGTACCCACCATCCACCATCCTTCTAGCAATTATGATTAATATGGATGGGTCTTTTATATCTGACATAAATAAGGGGGTTGGATAGGCTTTAATAGAATACAGCGAATACCCATTTTACGATTACATCCTGTTATTTAAAAAAAAAAAAAAACTTTGCTCCACACTAGGAATTTCTCCTGTATCGTGGGTGCTTTTACAAACATTTAAACTCACATACACAAACAGCCAGACCCGGAACAACTATCTGTAGGCCATACAAAAAATTGTTCCATGCGGGGATCAAACCCGCGACACGCAGCGCAGCAGTCGATCGCCAAGCCACTGCGCCAACCGCGCCGGCGAATATTTATTATTAGTATTGGTTAGTTGAGGTGAATGTCTGACCTTAGTAATTTTTTGGAATTATGATTCATCTTTTCATGTGTTGGATAGCCAGAATGCACTGAAAAATAATATTTAAAGATTCTTTTGGTAGCAATAGGCTAGCCCCTATTACATGTAACCTAAACATAACTGGTGAAATGTGGGTGTACTATTTAGGTACCTACATCTCTGCCTTACCCTTCCTGGGATTGCAGGCGTGATGTTATGTTATGGTTTTAGGTAGCGGATAAAACCTGAAGTCCTCCATAGTTAGAACATCTAATTGATTTTATTAAAACTTTCAGGCTGTTTCTTGTCAAAGCGAATGCCCTACAATAAATGGCGCCTTCTAGTTTTTCAAATAATCGTGTGACATAATATATATAGTACCAGGATGACCGAACTTTGCTCGGTAACACGGATATAACGACATTTTCTAAAAATGAAACCTATATAGATCGATTTATCGCCCCCGAAATCCCCCGCATACTAAATTTCATGAAAAGTTGGAGCCGTTTCCGAGATTCAGATTATATAATTATATAATATACAAGAATTGCTCGTTTAAAGTATTAGAATAGACAGATAGATCGATATGAACGACCGATCAATTTTGTTAGGACGCGAGAGTAACAATATTTATAATAAATGGACTTTTCTGATACATTATTATAAAGTAAGACAGTAAAAAAACACCTTAGTTTTAATAAACCCGTGATAAATGTCCTCTCACATCATTTTTAACAAGACAAAAAGGACAGACGCAACCTGTAATAACTCACGCGGATTTTATTATACGTCGGTAAACAAATATCAAATATAAGGAGCCGACCTTTGGGTACTTTACCCTAAAACGATACACTTGAAAATTGAACCTTACAGCTTAAAAGATACGGTTCAAATTGCCAAAAAAAAACTGATAGTTGAGCCGCCCGAAGTTGTCAGCGTGATTTAGTATAGGCAGGGTGGATGAAAAATTGTGCGCCAAGCGCACAAATCATCCGCGCGCCTATACCGATAGACGGACAGACAATAATTTATAGTTTGCCGATATTTATCCCCCTGTCTGATGTTAGATTGGGACGATAATTGGTGTTGCTACACTTTCGTTTAGGATCGCTTCGATTATATGGGCTTTGGGATATTTATTAGACTTTTTCTTTATATTAAGAGGGTGTAATAGCAATTATTTTGTGTTATTCTGGCTAGACTGGGAGCTTTGTCTTCTTCATTGTGACGAGGGATAATTCTAGAAAGATATATATTTAGCCTGACTTATTTCTAACAGATATAGCAGACTATTTTTTTGACTTTTTTTTTTTTATGTGACTATTTTTTCTTTTGACGTGACAACGCCTTATAAATCGATGAAGCATCTATCTCTCTTCCACTCGATTTTATGACGTTGTCACATTAAACTATCGTGTATAAACCAACTTTACAGACAACCAATTTTTATAAGGACTGAATGATAAGGATCATTGCTGAAGGTTGATTGTCGACTTACTTCTGCATTACGTACTTTATGTACTCTTTGTTACATAAAACCTATTGTGACTTTCGTAATTTGTTTCATGTATTGGAATGATTTATTACAATTACGATAACTGAACACAAAATAATTCAATTACTTACAAGTATGGCTGTATGTCAAATTTAGTAGGTAATGTTTTTCTTGAATAATTCATGCGTCAGGGAAAAGGAATGAGCCATTACCCAGCAGTTGGACTGAATAGGCTACTAAAAAAAAATGCGTCTAATAAAAATATTATAAATCGTTATAACAAAAAAAAAATACACATTTAATCTACTTTTTTCATATATGTTATTTAGATGGATACCCCTACATAAATATCAACCAATAAATCATATTTTTCATAGCGCATAAGACAAGAAAACGGGGTTTCATGACAGAGTGATTAATAATTTCATTACATAGAATACTTTATCTTATCGTAACATACACTGCCTAAAAAACACCGGACACACTAGTATAAACTAACCATGGACAAGTTTACATTACACGCGTTTCCAGGATGTTGCTCCAAACCAGCTACCGAGTACCACGTGTTTTTATTATAAACACTAGTATCTTAGATTATACAAGGTATAAACAGACTCTTCACGAAGCCGGCAACCAAGCATTACGTACATCAAACTAAGTAACTTTACGCAAAAATTAGTGCTGGGAAACGACTTTTTTTTTTGGGCTGAAAAATCACGTTTCACAGTAGCACTCAATGTAACGCACTCAAAACATTGTGCTGATGGATGGATCGAATAGTAAGGGGTCCTGGAGGTGTTTAAAGTAAAAATCTTACATTAAAAACACATGTATTTAAAAACAATCTTGTGCAAAAGTTGGAACTTTGACCCCCAATATCTCCGTAACTAGATAAGGTTCCCAGGTATGGTCTAGAACAAAAAAAATATCGCAATGACGGGGAGAACAAGTGCCTTTCGGCTTTCGTTAAGTGTCTGTTTACACCCTTTATGTCCCCTGTTACAGGCTGAAACCTTAGCTCTAGACAAGTGTGACTAGCTTAAACTTGTATTACATATTGCGTGTTAGAAGTAATGTCAAATCTGATCAAATCTTTTAGTTTTTTATTATAAAGGAGCTTGTCAATTCGATTCTAGGCAAAGATGTAAACACTGATATTACTCCAACATAACACAACATCACGCCTGTAATTCCTGAAGGGTTAGGCAGAGGTGTACCTAATAGTACAGTAACATTTCGTCAGTTATGTTAAAGGTTAATCGGCGAATAGGAGGCGAGCCAGCAACCGGGCACAAACCAAGACTCCGTAGCTGCTACTGTGAAATTTCCGATTGAAAAACCCAATAGCAGTTTGCTCGACCCAGGAATCCAACCCCTAGAACCCGGGCAACGTTTTTCATTTAAAAAGAAACGATTTTTTTCGTTAGAAGAAATATGTAAAAAATTACTTCACCTTCAGTAAAACGATACCCACTCCTCAATACTTTCCATGGGCTATTAAAATCCATTCGCCTTATTGCCCCCGTGTACGAGCAATATGTTTGCAGTGTCCTGTGCAAACTGTGTGTCATGTAAACAGGGCTTATAGCTTGAAATGTGGCCTCTTTTACTTGTTTGAGAGGAGTTTTTAGTTCGTTTGGCGTCTGTTGGGTGCTTTGACACTCATTTCATATTTTGGAAAGAATTTTGAGGTTTTATAGTAGCTTATCGTGACTATTTAAAGGGATGATTAAAAAAACGGAACAGATATATCAGTTGGGCTGCGGGACTGTTCGAAAGAGATACCGCGGCCTTGAAACACAAAGGGCAAGGAAGGAACATGGATGGGTTTTAGTCAGTACAATTCTGACACTCCCTTCCGCTCTGCCAAGAGCGGGAGAAGTCATTGGATGATTTCTCATCCGAAAAAAAAAAAATATATATGTATATCAGTTGGAATAGTCAACTAGTACTTTTCTGGGGGACTAGTAACAAGTTCAGCCTTTACATTTTTATATATTCATTCATCATTTATTTATGTTATATTTATTATACTAAAATAAGAGAGAGAGAGAGAGAGAGAAACAAAGAGGAGCTCGTGGCTAGATCATAACAGCCACTCGGGCCGATCCACACGCTAAGCCGCGCTTGCCTTGTGATTGTTCTGTGGATGGGTGACCACAGCCTCGGAAAGCACGTTAAGCCGTTGGTCCCAGAAATTGTTGATCTTTGGTAGTCGTTACAGGTAGTCAGTGGCCGGAAAGTTTTAGAACCAGTCTTACCAAGGTATAACCCAGTACTAACTGGGTTGTCGAGTTCAGATAGGCAGTCCCTTCATCTAAAATACTGATTTGTCAGCTGCATCCGGTTAGACTGAAAGCTGACCCCAACATAGATTTTTGTTTTTTTTTTTTAAAAAAAACGTTGCCCCTCACTAGGAATTTCTCCTGTATCGTGGGTGCGTTCACAAACATTTAAACTCACATACACAAACAGCCAGACCCGGAACAACTATCTGTAGGCCATACAAATATTTGTTCCGTGCGGGGATCGAACCCGCGACACGCAGCGCAGCAGTCAATTGCTCAGCCACTGCGCCAACCGTGCCGTCAAAAAAAGTTAGGAAAAGGCTAGGCCGATGATCATTAAAACTAAAGAAAGAGCAGATAATATTAGGGCTAATAAATAGGGCTCTGTAAAAACCTTTTAGTAAAACCTGTCAGACTTTTATCGACAACCATGACGGCTATCAAAGATTTATAAATGACAGCCGGAACAATCGGCTTTAACTCTTCTAAAAATAATGTTGTAAAACATCTTTAATAATAGACAATAAACTACACTATTACCGAAACATTGCTACTCTCAATTTCAGCTATAAAAACCTAACACAAACGCGCTTCCCCTAACTAAGTAAAGTCAAAAGTTTCAGTATACTCAACATGAAGTTTGCATACGGGAAGAACTCGTGAAATGTGAGCCCGGCCGCTTCCAATGTGCTCTTATTAAACTTGATACTTCCTCCTCCGTTCAATGTACTAGGTTAGTACCTCGATCATCTTTGTGTTAAAACTTGGGGAAGTTTTAGTCTTTGTTTAAAGGTTAAGTGCGTTTTCTGATATTCAAGAAGGATGCAAAATCCTTCTTGATAATTATCGCACGGTTAAACTGTGGAACTCTCTAGGCAGCGCTTGTGTTGATGGCAATCTTAATGGAGTCCCAAAATTTTCTTCAGTAGCATCCATCCGTTCTTGTAACGTGCACGTTCCTGCAGCGGGATACTCCATTAAGTGTCCCATTGTTTATGGAACAACTCCACATTTACAATCTAAGCTATCGGCGGCTTTATTTATTAATCTCAACCTGAGTTGTTTTTCCCCGCTTCGGCTAACCTGGGTACATGCTCATCATGCTATGATGTTATTACTAGTAACATACTAGTTACCCTACATCACAAATAAACCAACATTTGAATCCAAAAGAACCTCACAATTCATGACGTCATATACAAAAATGGCGGCCAGTATTCGTGCGGACGACCCGCACGACCGCAGCAACCACTAGTTAATGAATTTAAAATTAAATACACATTAATTTGCGGCCGCCTCCCTATGCCCACTGCATTGCTTTAAATTGTGACTTCACTGAAGTGTGTAGTTTTGTTTCGTTCAGTAGAATTAATATTTCCTATGTCTGTCTCGTTCTATGTTAGAGGAAATTGAACATAGCGAGCGGCAATATAGTCATCCCTCTATGGACAGGGCTACACTTTTTTTTTTTTTGAAAACGTAGCCCCACACTAGCTTGTGGGGCTACG
This sequence comes from Lycophotia porphyrea, assembly GCA_950005105.1. NCBI lineage: Eukaryota > Metazoa > Arthropoda > Insecta > Lepidoptera > Noctuidae > Lycophotia > Lycophotia porphyrea. The sequence goes on along the minus strand of OX465390.1, from coordinate 18,341,006 downwards.
TAATTTCTCCTGTATCGTGGGTGCGTTCACAAGCATTTAAACTCACGTATACAAACAGCCAGACCCGGAACAACTATCTGTAGGCCATACAAATATTTGTTCCGTGCGGGGATCGAACCCGCGACACGCAGCGCAACAGTCAATCGCTCAGCCACTGCGCCAACCGTGCCGTCAAACTTCGCGTTACCTTGCGTGAGTGATTCAGAAATCACAAAAATCGCGGGAGAAATAAGGTAACCAACAGAATAACCCGAAGAATTGCCAAATTGAAGTGGTGGTGGGTAGGGCACACGCAAGGTGATTGGCCTATTGCAAGAGGCCTTCACCTAACTGTGGATGTCTTTCAAACCGAAATGATAATGATGAATCCTCCTACTGCGAAGACTTCGTTTCTCTTGCATGATACATGCCTATCAGCATTGCATTCTTCCCAATTTCTTACTAGGAGTTGACAGTTCAATTTCAAGTTTTGATTTTACGTATTGTCGTAGAACAGTATTATTGGTATGCAGAGCTCCAAGATTACAAGCTCTTTGTTCATTATAGCTAAGAGGAAGTGTGTTTTCTTAAATATTCTCCCGAATTCAACTCAAATATAGCAAATCAAATATTACCCATGTCATGTCTTCAAAAAGTCTGTCAAACTCAATGTTCCAGGTTATTTCTAAACAATGATTGATGAAAATCCAATTGTATAAACAAAACAAAATTGCCTTTATTATTCGCCATTTTGTACAACCAAACAAAAAATCAATAAGCGACCGGTTAGGGATTTAAATTAAAAAGTTTTGTTAGCCAAGTAACTTGGAAGCTTAAGATTTGTTCTACGTCATTTTCCGTTTTATTAGATCGTTATGTATAAATCTATGTATAGATGTATTGGTATTAAGGCGCAAACCCACCGCGGCGCATGCTATGCACGGGCACGCGGCGCATTTTAGCTGCGTGGATTCATTTGTTTGACAACGTTGGTCTACGTTTCCACTGCAGTACACGCTCCACACCCACAACTATGTACAACTGTAGCGTGCGTGGCCCACCGCGGCATAGTCGTGGGTTAATATGGGCGTTGACAGCGTTGAGCTATGTGAGCGCCTTATTCGAGTAAGTCACGCATGCACTAATGACGTCAATTCATGCATATTGTGTCCGTAGTTTGCAGTGGATAATATCAGATACAGTATACTATCAGGTACTAGTTAAGGTTTGCTAACAGTTTGTTTTTATATAAAAAAGTAATCTGTGGAAAATGTTGTGGGTAGTATATTTGTTAAGTTTAATTTTAAGGCAATACTGTTTATGCGTCATATACTACTGTTTTTTTTCCAAATGTAATAAATAAATAAATACATTTACTTGCAAAGCGAAGCTTAACACACGTGCGTAGCCTTTCCGTGCGCCGCGGTGGGTATGCGCCTTTACAATGGTAAGTTGTGAAAAGCGGAACTTTCTCCCTTGTTTTTCTTTTATAGAAATATTTTGAAGACATTCAATCATTCATCATGTACCAATATTTATGTCGAAAAGGGACTGCAGACTTTATTTTCTGTTAAGTAGGATTTATTTCTTGGAATGCATTAGAATCATTATAAAATATTGAAAACAGTACCTACTTTTAGGTTTTTGAAAAATACAATTAATTAATTAGTTTACTTATCAGGAATTACGAAAAAATAAATATCTAATTCCCGCGATAGTAATTATATGTAGAGAATTCTGTCACCTCTTCATAAAGAAATCATTGAAAAAATACAAAATAGTAATACCTACGTTACCGTGGAATAACTGCCTACACCCACGCGGGCAAACCGTGGACAAACGCAAGTTTTTACATCATTAAATTCAGCAAATCGATAGTTAACTTTTATGTGAATTAAAATACACTCCCTCCCATTTTCTCTAATACAGCATTTCTTCCCAACCTCCATTTGCCCAGCGTTATACAAAACACATTCCCATGCCATACACGAAACGAAATGCATCGATAATCGCAACCGCATTCGGAAAGCGCATCCCTATTTGGTGAATCGGTAACGATATTCGGTTCGAACTATCGAATAGGAACGACACGACCAGTGAAACTGCGCTCGTACTCGAATCGAAATGCCTGATTGGTATCGAAGTTCCAAGGATACTGTCGTTTATTTTATTTTTATGCTGATCTGAAGAGGAACGTATTTAGATCTGTTTATGGATATGGGGGTGGTCTGTCTAGTTGCAGTGCAGCGGGGTTAAAAATGGTCACTGCTTTTCATTGCATAGTAAGCCGATAAACCTGAATAGTCAGATAAGTAAATAGACCATAGTACTTTATTGTGCATCAAAGTTGTTACATCGCTTCTTTAATTAAAGGGTGTAAAAAGAGTCCTAACGAAGCCGAAAGGCACCGTCATTGCGATCATTCTTTTGTTCTAGACCATACCTGGGAATATTCTAGTTTTGGAGATATTGGGGGTCAAAGTTCCGACTTTTTCACAAGTTTTTTTTTTTAATGCATGTTTTTAATGTAAGATTTTTACTTAAAACACCTACACGACCAGCTTATTATTTAACCCATTCATCAGCACAATGTTTTGAGTGCGTAACATTGAGTCCTACTGTAAAACGTAATTTTTCACCCCAAAAAAAAAGTCGTTTCCCAGCAATAATTTTTGCGTAAAGTTACTTAGTTTGATGTACAGGTGCTTGGTTGACGGCTTCGTGAAGAGTCTGTTTACACCCTGTATTGCTTATTCTATGGATATAACGGCGGTCAATCAAAATCAATGGCGATAGTTATATCTCGTGACAGTTATGAGTATGACTTAAAGGTAGTATGTAAAATCTATCATTGTATAAGATCATAAATTCATTTACCCACCCACTGACAGACAACTTATTGACTATACCATTGAGTCTAATAGCATGACATTTTACACAACAGTTAAGGGAACTGCAAACTGCGAACGGAGCAAAGAATTTAAAAAGAAATCTGGATATGGATGAAAATTACTTGACTTTCGAAATTCTTGTTCATGGGAAAAGCTTGTTTAAGAATAATTCACGTAAACATGACGGAAAAAACCGGACTTCAATATCACACCAGTCAAGGAAATTTAATCCAAAACACCGACTACCATTGTTAGGAACAAGGAGATTTGTCTGAACAAACAAATCCCCAATTTCTAGGGAACCGTGTGGCGTGTACCAGTCAGCTCATTATAAAACAATGCACTATCACGTTCCGAACCAATTAATCTTCTGTTGCCAGTACTAAACCGGCCGAAAACCTATTGTTCCCAACATGTTCCATATGTATCGTTATCAACCAGCTATTCAAACTTACTTAGAGTTACAGGTATGTAAACATAAACTACGTTACCGATATTTTATTACGGTAACCGCCAGAGGTTACTTTGAAAAGCATAAAATTGGTTAATAGCTTATTGTTTGGCATATAGAGTATCTTGTATCAATAATAATATGTATGTGTGTATTAGGTTTACGATAATTTAGATGACATTTTTTTCTAGAATTCACAGTTTTTGCAAAAAATAATAAAGTTAGTAAAGTTTATTGTCAAATACTTGACACTTTAGTACTACCAATCACTTTTTGCTAGCAATATTGCTATGTCACGGCTTAAGGTATACGAATAAATAAGCCTATGATAAAAATGGTTTTTTTTTATTGACAGAAAGAATAATAAAATATTTATATTGTCATTTAAAGAAAAAGGTTATACATATCCATTTGAAACCCTGACTCCTGAGCTAGATGTCACCTGTGTTCACCCATTTTTCACCAGCTGTAACGTCATGTGCGATCGGTGCGAGAGAGTGGTCTATAATTTTCATAAAGAGCCCAGATCGGGAGATGGATCTCACACTCACACTCAGCATATAAATATCTTATTAATTTTAAAACATTGTGCAAAATACAAATCCAGTACTAAAATTCGGAACCGCAGACCTCAAATGACACAACAATTTTAATTGCACGACGGATGATAGCAAATTATTGAAACTATTTGTGGGTAGTTCTGCTCCCATAAGTAAGCCGTCACGGGATTACATGAAACCCAGTTTATATAGCAGAAAAAAAAAAAAAAAAAAAAAAAAAAAAAACCGGCCACCGGCCACCGTAGACGCGGACCTGTGGACGGAGAGTAATGGGCTAGCTCGCCGTCCGTCCGTCTTTTGACGACAGGCCGTGTTGACGGCGCGTTCGTGTTCCACGCGCGCCTCAAAGAGATGTCAGCAAATAGGGAGGGGCCCGCAAGGGCCGATGCCTGCCAGGGCTGCGGGCTGTTCGAAAGAGATACCGCGGCCCTGGAACACAAAGGGCAAGGAAGGAACATGGATGGGTTTTAGTCAGTACAAGTCTGACACTCCCTTCCGCTCTGCCCAAGCCTAGCGGACGAGTTTAATACTTTAAGTTACGCTGACAATCGGGGGTGTGTTATTTTGCATTGATGTGTAATAATTGTAAAGTTGTATAAAATAAAATTCAGAATTTTCATTTTATATGAAGTATATTGTCTAGAGCAAAATTCTTTTCTTTTGAGTTTCAACTTGTTTATTTGTCTTAGTGGCATGTCCTAGATCCAAATATTCGAAGATATTGTGTTTTCCACCAACCGTCACTGAGCTCGGTTGATAGATTATGACCTACTGGTTCTCATAGTGACGAGGCCCGTGTCCCAGCTGTGGGAAGATTGTAGGTTTTACAATAGTTTTCACAGCACTGATAACAATATTTGTGTCACTTGTTTATTTATAGTATTTTACAATATTTTCTTACCTTTGTATAGATTCTTTTTTACCGATCGTTTGTGAATGTGTGAACACTGTAGACTTTGTAGATTCCCAGATCCTTGTTAACTTTTGTTAACTTTTTATCTTGTATTACATTTTTTTTGTAATGCAGTGACTTATTGTCAGGCCTACGCTGTTCCCCCATACTTAAGTACTAATGCTGTAACATGATAATATTCTAACACCAAATGATTTGAAAAGAGTAACCATGGAGTTTCTTGCCGGTTTTTCTCCATAGGAAACGACCAACCCAAACCATGCGCCTTTTTGTCGAAGTCTTATAAGTGCCCATCTGGGCCTATGTGAAATAAAATATTTTGATTTTGATTTTGCTCATTATGCGATTTTTTAATGGAACAACGATTGCACCGATCTACAAAACTGAGCCCTAAATAAAATTAAACATGCAAAACAAACAACAAAAATATTTAATCGAAATTTTATCCTGGGGGAAGCACAGAAAATTTACCCAAAAATACCTAAATTCAACCGCACAGTACAACACACAGCTCCCCAAAGATGCATTATTCCGACGGTCCGGGCACGAATCTCACCCAAGATGGACATTCAAACCATTTTGGGTAAAACACGTAAACTGTTTTGGGTTACACTTGAGGCTAACGAAAAATACCTAGCGACCAGACGTGGGTTGTGGTTTCGGTTTCGGTATCTTTTTTTGATATATGTTTTTTTGGTATCATGATGAAATTCTGGTACTATTTAAAAAAATACAAATCTAAATAAAAATAAACCTTTTAAGAATGCTAAAAAAATAGAGGACCTATTACAAAAAAGTTAAGTATGCCTACAATAATATTGAATTTATTCTAGACGAAACAAGTCTACATTTCTCACTGTAATGCAGTACGTCACTTTACACATCAGACCGTCACATATCACGTCTCTAACTAGAACGGCGGCGCGGCGGTACCAATTTCAGTACCGGTCTCGAAATTCATCCCAAAATTGGTACCACATTTCTGGTACCATGTTAATACTACGTGGGGACGTTTATTGTTTCTATTCTCGGACGATATCTTGATGATTTATCACTTGAACAAATTGCATTTTAGTTGCAATGTTGAGATATTATGGTGGCGACGCGCGATGCCGACAAATTGTTAGTATAACGTAACTTTTTTTTAAAACAGAAATATGATTTGTGAGTTTGTGTGCCGTTTTAGTGTGGAAATGTATTTTATTTAATAGCAACTAGAAACGGGGTTAGCGAGCGACGAGAAGCGAGTTTATTGGGGTTTGCTAGGCTATGAGCGAGTACACTAGTGCAACGGGCCATTTCTCGCACCAGTGACTTACAGGTATCTATGCGTTTTACCAAGAGTCTTTCAGCGAGTGTTCTGCCCTCCAAAAGAGCATCACTGAGACAGTTTTTAGGGTTCCGTACCCAAAGAGTAAAACGGGACCCTATTACTAAGACTCCGCTGTCCATCCGTCTATCAATCTGTCTGTCTGTCCGTCTGTCACCAGGCTGTATCTCATGAACCGTGATAGCTAGACAGTTCAAATTTTAAAAACTGATGTATTTCTGTTGCCGCTATAACAACATATACTAAAAACAGAGTAAAATAAATATTTTACGGGGCTCCCATTCAAAAAACGTGATTTTTTGCTGTTTTTTTGCTCGATATTAATAATGGCGACAGGTAGACGCTTGAAATCTTCACAGAATATTTAGTTGTATATTCACTTTAAAAATAATTATACTTAAATTAAAATAAAATAAATATTTAAGGGGGGCCCCCATACAACAAACGTGATTTTTTGCCGTTTTTGTCTAATGTTGTATAAATAATGGCCAGTTTTTTTCTTTGACAACTCATTTTGCTGGGACTCATAGTGGAAGGAAGTTCTCACCGGTGGCGGTAATGAGTGGTTAATAGCGATCAGTTATTAATAACATATTATGTTGCTACGTCTTTTAGGGAGGGCCCTATAGATAGCAACATAATATGTTGTGTGCCCCATTTTCTCACTCAAGAAACACTCAACAGATGTCCCTACATCTGTGTGTACGTATGTGGTCATATGTGTGTCGGTCAAAACCGATTTATTTGTTGCGATTTAACAACAAAATTTACGATGCGTAGACGTAATTAAATTAAAGACTTAATTAAACCATCACAAACAAATAAAATATTTTCTCATGCATGCTATTTTGTTACAATCGCGTTCCAATATTATGAAAATTCACTATGTTTATTTTTGTTGTTAATGTTATCAAAGGACACACTCCAGTTATTTTGTCGCATTACGAAGGAACCTTAGAAAATAGTAACGTATCTTAGAAAAATTGATAAGTTTAAGGAAAAAATATTATGTGAAACAAGCTTTGCAACGGTCCTTTTAGATTTATTTTTATATTTTACTTATTTAGGAAACAAAAACTTTTTTATTTTTAACTGCTTGTGTTCAAGAATTACGTATTGTAAACCAACCAAAACTTAAAACAACAAACAGATAAGTAAAATTCTATCCCCCAACAAAGTGTGCTACATTATCTCGGCCGCCACTACACTATGCATTAGCACAGGCAATATTTTATCGCTAAGTGTTTGTTACATTGCCGACTCTACTCTCGTAGAATTTCGCTATTTACCGCCAGCTCGAACAGCACACGCAATGTATGCTTCTCATTCGGAAATTGTTTTCGTGCTTACGAAAGATTTATTTTCAAGCACTTTTAGTTTATTTGCTCGCTTGGTGGTGATTAATTTCCCTTAAAACTGGGTATGATAATCACGTGGTTTGTTGTGGGAGCAGAAAATATATTTAGTTTTCCGTTTGAGGTTTTAATAGGGTTAAGTAGACCGTTAAGATAATTATAATTTTCTGTCTAATTTAAATAGTCAGAGTAGAGAAAAGGAAAGTCTATTTTTATTAATCTATTTATACAATCAATCCCTTTTTTGCGTTGTGTATGTTACATTACAACTTTTAACAAGTACACTAATGATTCTGTAAAATCCTTACTTCCTTACAATTTTTTTTTTATTTTTTTTTTATTATAAATGCGAAAGTAAGTTTGTTTGTTTGTTACCTTTTCACGCCTAAACTACTGAACCGATCATCCTGAAATTTCGCATATACGTTGTCCGATGTACAGAAACTGACATTAGGTACCTTTCATCCCGAAAAAAAGTACTGTTTCCGAGAAAAATAACAATAACGTTCATATGATTAGTGTCGAAATTTGAATCATGATTGAATTGTATTATTACAAGCAGAGTACAACCCGAATTGATTATCAAATTATAAATCAACGTGAGCGAAGCCGCGGGTAAAATCTAGTATTTCATAATTCTGCAATTAATAAGTCAAAAATCTTTTTTTCTACAAAACAAATGTAGCATAGTTTAACCTTTTGAAAAAAAGCAATTCAGCCTATAATGTTAGCCTATTTTATTGTAGAAAAGAAAAAAAGAAAGAAAGAAAAAGTATTTATTGATTTTACAAGAGGACAAAAAAAAAATGTAAATGTACTCTTTTTATAAATAAACGACCATTATCGTTATTCTCATTCATTTCATTCATTTTTCTGTACATATTATTTTTAAATATTTTTGAACAAAACCAATAAAAAAATAGTTGCTTATTGTCATCAGGAACAAGGTCCAGGGTGCTGGTGGTCTGGGCTCATTATACTATTATTGATCCCACTGCTGGGACACAGGCCTTCTCCCTCTTCCATGCAGGCTCAGTATGAGTTGGTAGATGAAGCCAAATATTTTCCTCCACCATAATTGATGTTACTGCGGGCTTCTACAATCTAAGTAAAAAAACGGATTGCACTCCGGGAGTGCCGGCGGCACCGGGGAAAACTTGAAACAACGCCATCTAGCTTAAACTACACGCACAATCGCTCAAGCGCCTTGCGCCGCCATTTCGATTTGACGACCTGACAAGAGTTTAACAGTTTTTACCCATCCCAAAAAGTGCACAACACCGCTAAAGAAGTTTTCATTTCAAAAAACCTTTTCAGCAACAATAATGATTAAAATAAAAAGTGCCGTATTTAAACCTACTCACAAATACAGCGTTCCAATACTCCACCAAGATTTACCTTCAAAACAAACAAGAGAAAACTTCTGAAGTCATACTTCAACCGAACAGTAATACCCTCAACACATAACTGGAACAAAGGCAAGATACATAGGCTCTTTGCTAATTAAAAAGATTGTAGAAAGACCCTACTTAAATCGGCATGGCTCCCGATTGTCCCGACCCAAGCTGGGAGGCGTATGTAGTAATGCTACTTGAGCATATTGTGGAGTTATATGGGGTAGTTTGGGTGAGTAATAAGTGCAAAGTTTTATAAAATTGTAATATTGTAAGGGGTTTATTCATAAACTCATCATCATCATCAGCCTATAATGTTCCCACTGCTGGGACACAGGCCTCCTCTCTATGAGAGGGAAGGGGGGGATTCATAAACTGCTTAAAGTTATATAATGATTGATCGAAGGTTTAGCCACACTTTTTCGATATTTCAACGTCTCTTAACTTTGATCAGCGTCTTTGAATAAATCCCTTTTTACTTACTGTCTAAGGCAGTCTAATATGACTGAAGAAAATCTTGAACGCAGAAATAATTTATTTTTGTTATTTTCAAAGAGTGGCATCGTGATCAAACGAACAGTTAAATACGTGTGACACTTGTTTTAGGGTTCGGTACCCAAAGAGTAAAAACGGGACCCTATTACTAAGACTTCGCTGTCTGTCCGTCCGTCTGTCTGTCACTAGGCTGTATCTCATGAACCGTGATAGCTAGACAGTTTAAATTTTCACAGATGATGTATTTCTGTTGCCACTATAACAACAAATAAAAAAAAAATTAAAGGAGCGCGTTTCGTGCGTGAGTCTGAGTCACACTTGGCCAGTTTTTTTATAACAGCCGGTGACTATTTGCATAACGGGCTGCCAAAACACATGCCTTATTATAGAAGAAGAAAAACGACAATGGCTGAAGTGAAAAAAACCCGTGTATGAAAATAATTTTCCTACTTACTTGGTCTCAAGTGACTTTCCTAAATACGCCGCGCGGACCCAAAGTTTGAATAGATGCGGATATTTCATTATGTTTTGTGTTAAATGTGCTTGCAAATTTTTTGATTTAGGGTCGGGTCAGATTCGGGTTGACCGCTGAGTTAAGGATGCGTTTAGAAGGGACACGTGGACTTAAGTACGGAAATATTTAATTGAAGTGGAAGAAGTTGTGCTTTTGTAATAGTAACCTAAGAGCTGTTAAGTGGATTTATTCCTGAATCTGCACTATATATGCTGCAATATATATATATATATATATATATATATTATATATTATTATTATTTTTTATTATTTTTATTTTATTTATATATTTTTATTTTGTATGGTTATGCCATTGGTACAGTTATGTTGTCTATACCTACCGTCTACTAGTACAGTCATGATTATAAGATGAATAAATACACATAACAAAAAACTCTCACTGAAAAATCCGTTCAATCTTCATCAATAACAAAGTATCTAAGAACAAATCGCCAAAGTAATACAAAAGTAAAAAAATATCATAATTTCGATTCGTTTAAGAGAGCTCAAAGCAATCTTTTAACCGCATCAGAGCTTAATTTCTACAGAAATTCTTTAAAAACACAACCTCACTTGTCTATACCAAAGAACTTATTGACTTTGCTGAAGCTCGATTCCCACAAAACAGAGGAGAGCAAAGCAGTATGTTTTTTTTTGTAAATTATCAGATATTGGAGATAGGAGAGAGATTTATAGGAGAGCAGCGGTGGCCCAGTGGTAGCGACCCCAACTTTCGAACAGTAAGTCGTGGGTTCGAACTCAGGCAGGCGCGCATTACTTTGTGTAATTTATTTCATCACACTGCTCTCTCAAAAACGGTGAAGGAAAACATCGTGAGGAAACCGGCATGTCCTAGAACCAAAAATTCGAAGACATGTGACATCTACCAATCCGCACTGGGCCCGCGTGGTGGATCATAGCACAATTCCCTCTCATAGAGAGGAGGCCTGTGTCCCAGCAGTGGGAACATTAAAAGGCTGGTGATGATGATGATGATCAGGTATTACTTATACTTATTCGGTGCATGATTCTGTGCTACCGTGGTGAACTCCACTCAAGCGGGCAAGAAACGAGATATCTTATTTATATAACCTTTTTATCTTGTATAACATTTTTTGTGTGAAGAGCTCGTGGGTAAATAATATCAGCCGCTCGGGTCGATCTTTAGGTTAAGCCGTGCTTGCCTAGGTTGGTCTGTGGATGGGTGACCACCCATTACATACCGAGTTTCCTCCGTGCCTCGGAAAGCACGTTAAACCGTTGGTCCCGGCTGTCATTTTACAGTCGTTAAGTAGTCAGTGGCCCAAAAAAGTCTGACAACCAGTCTAACCAAGGGGTATCGTATTACCCAGTACTAACTGGGTTGTGGAGGTCAGATGGGCAGTCGCTCCATGTAAAATACTGGTATTCAGCTGCATCCGGTTAGACTGGAAGCCGACCCCAGCATAGTTGGGAAAAGGCTAGGCAGATGATGATTTTGTGTAATGAGCTGTGACGTATTGTCAGGCCTAGCGCAGGCCTGACAATACGTCACAGCTTATTACCACCATTCCCCCATTCTTCTTAAGTACTAATGCTGTAACATGATAGTATTGTAATACCAAATGATTTGAAAAGAGTAACCATGGAGTTTCTTGCCGGTTCTTCTCCATAGGAAACGACCAACCGAACCGTGCACCTTTTTGTTGACGTTTTATATGTGCCATCTAGGGCTATGTGAATCTATTGTATTAAGTTAATTTATATCTATTATTTTTAATTTTTATCTTTATTTGTCTCTGTTTTGTTTCTAGTTTTAAGTGGTTCTATTAACAAAATTATGGATATTGATATCTGAAATAAATGAGTTGATTGATTGATTGAAATAAAAGATTTTGATTTTGAATGCCTATCGCGCCACGCTCACAGAACTCTTATTTTACTTCAAAACTCCGAGACAGCACCACTCCGATTACCAGATATCATACGTGGAACTACTCCGTTTGTACTTGCTACACTACTTATCTCAACAGATCTCCTCTCCTCTCCATTTTAGAACCGGGCCCGGGAACCGGGCGTTGGGTGTCGTAAAGCTGTTTCTAATCCTCAGAAAAAGGTCTGGGACCCGAAATCAGTTTATTTCCTCTTGTTCCACATTTTTTCTAAAACCCGGTTTCGGGTGTTGGAGCTCTATTTGGTACTTTAGTGGTAGAATCGATTAGCGATTTATTGGGGCTCGAATTAAAATTGGTTTATTTCAACTCTTACAACTTCGTGTTTGGTATCTGAGTATTATCAGCCTTTAAAATACTCCCCTGCTATGCTGACTGCCTTGTTGGTCTAGTGGTCGAAAGCACGACTGCTGAGCATGAAGTCCTAGGTTCGATTCCTGGGTCAGGCAAAGAATCATTGGGTTTTCCCATCAGAAATTTCTCAGTACCAGCCACGGAGATTTGCGCCCGGTTGATGGTCGTAATGACACGTAAATCGAAGCTGTTATTGCTCTAGGCTAGGATAGCTCAGCAACACTATTTTTCTTTTTCTTTTTTTTTAAGATGGGACATCATCAAATGACCCGCTCTGGGCGGAGGGGAAGGGAGTGTCAGACTTATACTGACTAAAACCCATCCATGTTCCTTCCTTTCTTTCCTTTGTGTTCCAGGGCCGCGGTATCTCTTTCGAACAGTCCCGCAGCTTTATCTTGTAGCCCTCCAGCCCTTATCGTCACCGTTATCATTTGAACTCTGAATAGCACCTTCCAAGTCGTGCTGATGCACCACTTTCAACTAATCTCGCATACAAGCCCAGAAAGCCCGAATCATGCACCTAATTTGTCGCCGACACCCAGATTTTCAACCGAAAGGGTTCCGTTTGCAAAGGACGCCGTTTAAAGAGGCATTTAAAGTAGGCGTACCCACGTAAATAATGGCAGGGTTTTTGGGCCCTTCGAGACGCAGCCGAGATCTACGCATACTGTATCTCGGAGCAAGATAAAATTTAGCAAAAGTTTTTGCTCGGTTTGTTTTAGTTTAAAAATATTATGTCTAAATTTATACTAAAGCTCGCTCAAGAAGCTCGTGGCTTAATAATAACAGACGTTCACGCTCGGGTCTGTGTTCAGGTTAAGCCGCGGTGGCCAAGGTTGGTCCATGGATGGGTGACCATCCATTATATACTTTTACCTTGCGTACCGAAGATTACAAAATCATCACTATTATAAGGGGTTGAATAAGAAATGAAAATTCTTCATTATTCCCGATGGGAAATCCCAACCGACACGTAGTTTGTCCTTTTACTCTAGAAAAACTAAAAAATATGATTTGGACCTGCAATATATCCGTTACAAATTGGTTCCTAGGCAAGGCTCAGTAAATCAAACTCAAACTAAGGATGAGGAAAATAGCTCTCTATTTTGCTAAACACATTTTAAAAGCCATTTTATCTGAACCCGGGTAAACACCCAAGCATGACACAAGATCCGGGCAAAGATACAAAACGTGATGTATAGTGAAATTATGGCAACGCAAACATTTGAACGTGAACTGTAATTGCTAAATTAATTAGTTTCTGTAATAACCTGCGCCTCGTAGTTAGTAGATGGTGGGTACTGGGTAGTTTGGACATGCAATTAAGTGTAGTGTGACCCAAGGGCATAGAGTGTAGCCTACTTCTACAGTGTGGGTCAAAAAAATTGACCTCGCTATGAAATTTTTGTGACATTGAATGAAAGTTTGACTTTTTCAGTTGAGTTTAGTTTCAAAGCTGTTTTGTATTTTAATATATAATGGAATGGCAATGAAATGAATGAAACCCAAGTGCCTTTGGGATTATTTCAAAATGATATAGGTACAAGATGACATTTAATAATTTTATGTAGTATACATTTTATTATGTTAGTCACGAGATAGGTTTGAGTGATAGCACTTATGACAGACGTCTCAAGCCTCTAAATTCGTAGCCATTTAATTATATTTAATTCACTCTGACGTATCAAATATTATTATTGGTAGTTGAAAATTGGACCAGCATTTGCAAAGTAATGATTAATTTACGTAGTACGTCTTTTTTGCATGCTTTTTTCCCTTTTTCAGTGCTACCAGCTTTAATTTATACACATACATACATAAACTCACGCCCTTTGCCCAGGGGGGTAGGCAGAAACCACAGAACGCCACCTGCTACGATCTTTACATACTCCTTTTGCCTCGTCCACGTTCATACATCTGGTCATACACGCACGCCGGTTGCGAGTACTACGCACCTGACCTTTCTGAAGAACCTCACCAATGAGGTCAGCTTATGTCCTTCTAGGGCCTCCCCTCCCGGCGTTGCCACTCACATCTGCACTGTCTGCTTTAATTTATGTCAACACATTATTTCATTATAAAATAGACCCACCGCATCACACATCACTTCACTCCTGTCATTAAATCTCAAAACTACCCTACAATCATACATTAAACCAATTACATGGAAATCTATCAGCAGTACCCGTCAATTGGCTGGTGACAGCAAACTCTCATTAACCCTCACTAATTGTGTATTAAAACCGGGACCCTCTTCTCAATACCGTGTGACATACGCATTGACGACTACCCGGTTACCCGGGCTGTAATAATGTCTGGGTTTTTAGGGACCAATATTTGTTTGGGCGAATTTAAAACGATTTTGGACAGCGTTATAGGGTTAAATTGACGATAGAATGGGTTTTGGAGTAGCTGTTCCTTTAAATATTGAGTGGACAGCGGAGAATTAAATTAAATCACACGAGGTTCAGTTAACACACTTTTTACGTAGTTATATTACAAAAAATTGACTTTGATGGCAAGTGTTCTTAATGCGCTGCGGACAGACTGTTTTGCAGTTTGTCAGACTTTTTGTATGTTATAGTTATAAAGATTTTGATTAAAGAAAGAAATGTGTTAATCTGCGTAATTTTATTTTCTACTTAAACGTAACTTAACATCACGCCTGTATCCCCGAAGGGTGGTAAGACAGAGATGTACGATAATTGCGTTAGGAGGAATGCTTATAAAGATGGCCAGCTTCTCAGAGAAAATCAGAGTCAATCCTAATATCCTGTATTCTAGTTGATTGACCAGTGTTATTGGGTTTTTCCACCTTTTTTTTTACGGATGGGAAATCATCAAATGACTTCTCCCGCTCTGGGCAGAGCGTCAGACTTGTACTGACTAAAACCCATCCATGTTCCTTCCTTGCCCTTTGTGTTACAGGGCCGCGGTATCTCTTTCGAACAGCCCGCAGCCATGGCAGGCATCGGCCCTTGCGGGCATCTCCCTATTTGCTGACATCTCTTTGAGGCGCGCGTGGAACACGAACGCGCCGTCAACACGGCCTGTCGTCAAAAGACGGACGGACGGCGAGCTAGCCCATTACTCACCGTCCACAGGTCCGCGTCTACGGTGGCCGGAAGCCACCACGGGACCCCCGACGCCCGAGGCGTCTCCCGCGGCGGCTGGGACGAGAGGTTCTCTCCCTCTCACGCTCCGCCACCTCCTTCGCTAGCATGACTGCTTCGCAGAAGGAGGTGACGGCGTCCCATTCCCTCTCGAGCGTCCCGTTCCCTCTCGGGGTTTTTCCACCTGAAATTCATTTTGGCCATAGGCTCGTCCTTATTACGTGCAACTTAAACATAACTGGCGAAATGTGGGTTTTTTAGGGTTCGGGGGGGCGTATTATTAACGTTATGTTTAGTTATTGCTAAACCTACAAGTACCCGATACTAATCAAACACACCAACTTTCCTAACAAACAATCATGTGCGAATCAATGTAATAAGCTATTCTCAGAAATTATCCATCGTTCCCGTCTCGTCATGCAGAGTACTTCAAAAACATGTTTATCTCGCTCTAACTTATAGTCAAACTCGGTTATCTCGCTCCAAACTTCAAGTATCTAGTGAATAAGTCTCAAGTTAGTGCAATTTGTTCAAGTTTTATCGTATCGACGACTTTTTAATATAAGTGTCTCGAAGAAAACCAAATTCACATGTGTGTGAAGGCATTATTCTTGAGGTGTACAAACAATATAACTATCCTATAATGCTCCCACTGCTGGGACACTGATCCCTACTCTGTGAGTCCTCACTTGGCCATAAAGTAAGCCATCAGCTTGTATTGTTAACAAAAAACTCACACTGCAGTGGATAGAAATCAAAGCACGTAACATAACATCACTCCTGGAATCCCTGAAGGGTTAGGCAGAGATACTTCATAGTAAACCTAAATTTCGCCAGTTATGTTTAAGCCCCATGTAATAGAGATCGAGCCTATTGCCATCAACCGGGCACAAATACAGACTCCGTGGCTCCTACTGAAAAAATCCTGATAAAAAAACACGATAACACTTTGCCCGACCCGGGTATCGAACCCAAGACCAGCTCAGCAGCCGCGCTTACGACCACTTGACCAACGAGGCAGTCCCGTACTGTAACAGTACTAAATATTATAAAGAAAATATTAATTGACTCTTAACCTCAACACTTGTACGCACGACGGCTGATCAAGCTATACAAAACCAGTTTATGCTAATCTCTCATTGCACAGGAAATATATACAAAGCGAGGCCATGTTATACTAGAAATGTAAAGCTTGGCCGTGTGTAAAAAAACGTACCACATAAACAGAAAGCGGTCGAACCGATTCCTTTTTATTACAACAATACAATACTCAACTTTTGAATTCATTTGCAAAAGTTTAGATGGATGGTTGAATGGTTGAAGGTGTTACTCAATCACGTCAAAATGGCTGAAAAATCAGAGATAGATTATAGTCTGGAATAGCACATAGAATACTTTTTTTTTTCTCACTATTACACATGAAAACGAAGGCGCAGGTATCAACTAGCTGTAAATAAAAGAATGATTACTAAGAAGTAATATTACTAATGGTTTGAAAACCAATCCGCTTAAAAGTAAAGTCTACACATTTAGAAATGGCAAAAACCCGACATGCCATATCCCTAAAAAATCTAGAAAACACGTCGCTAGATAAATAAAATGTCTCCCTCCAGCAAAACGTTGTTTTACGTAGTTTATTTTTCACAAACCTGACGCGTTAGCGCATCGCCTCGAGCCAAGGTTTATTAAATTTCTGTGATGGCTTGCAATAATCCGATGCATCATCCACATACTCCTGCCCGCAGGGTTTAACCCCTTCCCTACCTGGGTACACGAGACCCGGGTGAAATCATGTTTTTGTTACTGCGTGCATTTTGTATCGTAGTAGTAATATTTTGCTTAATAGCCTTAATATTGAACCTCATTGGAAATGTTTAGTATATGTTATTATTTGGTACTTATGCTCTTCGCTGCGTTGATATGCGCAGCGGTTACGGTGCGGAATCGCGCAATTTCTCCGCGTATTTAAAACAACAGTA
The DNA here is from genome assembly GCA_950005105.1 of Lycophotia porphyrea. NCBI lineage: Eukaryota > Metazoa > Arthropoda > Insecta > Lepidoptera > Noctuidae > Lycophotia > Lycophotia porphyrea. Next base: position 18,323,747 of record OX465390.1, on the reverse strand, counting down.
TCTCATAATTTACGCATTATAGCTCTACAAACCTTATGTCATTGACATTGTTATAAAATACACTAACTTATTTTCTAGGGTTTACTACAGTTTTGCCTTGTCATATACTGCTAATTCGACGTTGAAAGTAGTGACATACTTTCCCCCAGGCATTTTGTACATCAAAAGTCGTCATATAAAATAATGACGTTTAATAGAAGGGAAAACGGTGATGGCAAGCTCAAAATGTATTGGATACAGTACATTTTTGACTTTCGCAACCGAAAAGCTAACTCAATTCAATCCAGTTGGAATTCGTTTTAGAAATACGAAACACTGAAAGCACTGGGCCACTTATCATGGATCTCACGATAGCATATCCAAGATCACCATGATTGGATAATCAAAATGTAGTCGGTACCACAGTAAGCAGAGTGATTCATGATAGTAATAGTGTTTAGTTTTTAGTACCAAACTATGAAGTAAGCTGAGCCACCTCTGCTTACCCCTTCGGGGATTACAGGCTTGATGTTATGTAAACTTCGAAGTTCAGTAATACAGTATATTTCAAGAATTACTTGCTTAATTCTGTCGACGTTAAATCAATTAGTTTACAGCATTATAAAAAAAAAATCTCAACAAAAAGCAATATTAAAAATTCTTCTTGTATCCGAAGCCCGCAGGCCAAAATATAGTCTCAACAAAAAGCCCTCATATTAATTATATATTTAATAAGTCCAACAAAAATTCAATAATATTCCTTAACTTAATGAAATAATGTGAGGGAAATATGTAAGGAAAATCTTCAGTCACATCATCATCATCTGCCTAGCCTTTTTCGGTCCGGGTCGGCTTCCAGTTTAACCGGATGCAGCTAAATACCAGTATTTTACATGGAGCGACTGCCTATCTGACCTCCACAACCCAGTTAGTACTGGGTAATACGATACCCCTTGGTTAAACTGGTTGCCGGACTTTTTTGGGCCACTGACTATTACCTAACGACTGTCAAAGATCTTCAAATGACAGCCGGGACCAACGGCTTAACGTGCTTTCCGAGGCACAGAGGAAACTCTTCAGCCACAATAATGATAAATATGTATGTGAAATGTGAGAATGATAAAAAAATCCAATATCTTGACTTAGTACAAGAGGTTGTTGACTTGTGAAACGTGGACTCTGCAGTCATTGTACCGATAGTCGTGAACTGATTGCAAAGAGCCTCGACCAACACCTTAGAAGGCTCTTACTGCGCGGCTGGGTCAAACCCTTGATTCAGAAAGCAGAACTCCTGGACACCGCATGGATAGTGAGGAGGTTCCTCTCCCTACGACTGCCTCATTGATCTAGTGGTTGCAAGCGCGACTGCTGAGCATGAGGTCCTGGGTTCGATTCCCGGGTCGGGAAAAGTGTTATTGGGTTTTTCAATCAGGAATTTCTCACGAGTAACCACGGAGTCTGGATCTGGTCTGGAGGAGCTCGTGCTTGCCTAGGTTGGTCTGTGGATGGGTTACCGCCCATTACATACCGAGTGTCCTCCGTGCCTCGGAAAGCACGTTAAGTCGTTGGTCCCGGCTGTCATTTGTAGATCTTTGACAGTCGTTACGTAGTCAGTGGCCCAAAAAGTCTGGCAACCAGTCTTACCAAGGCGTATTACCCAGTACTAACTGGGTTGTGGAGGTCAGATAGGCAGTCGCTCCATGTAAAATACTGGTATTCATCCGGTTAGACTGGAAGCCGACCCCAACATAGTTGGGAAAAGGCTAGGCAGATGATGATGAACCACGGAGTCTGGATTTCTGCCCAATTGTTAGCAATGTAAGGCTCACCCCTATTAAATGGAACTTAAACATAATTATCTGGCCAAATTTGGGTGTACTAGTAAGTACACCACTGCTTAACTCTTCAGGGATTACAGGCGTGATGTTATGTTTGTAATATTAGGAGCCAAAGTACTTAGTATACTTAGGTAGAATAGTAAAACTCCTGTCATGACCTACATATTTGGTAATGAAGAGTTGTTTTATGGTTGTTAAGCTTTCTTTTGTTGCTCTGTAAGCTGCCATTGTTCTAATGTTTCAGTACAAAAGGTTCAACAACATGTGTAAATTCCCTCATTAGCAAACGTTTGTATAAAATTCTGTGTCACAGTTGTAATTATCATTTTATTGTGACAGATTCGGGTTTCCTTGTATAAAAAAAAATACCTTGAAAAATTTAAATTGTTGATATAATCTTTTAATCTGGACGTTCTTAACGTGCACGTATTTCTACATCGTTCTCACATATGTATAATCTCAACATGAATGATGTAACCAAGATATACATACATACATACATATACATATTTGATTGAAAAGAGTCCATGGAGTTTCTTGCCCATTCTTCTCCATAGAGATCTACACTTTGGAATGGGCACCTACAGTACTTTCACAAGTTATTATGCCTTGTGTCTGTGACTGGAGCTTAGCCTTCGTTGTTTTTCTGACTTTCAAAAGTGCCTGTAATGGTCTAATTGAAATAAACGCTTTTGAGTTTAAATAATACTTCTTTGATAGATAAAAAGAAAGATGGATGGACTGTGTGAAGAATGATATGGCACGAAGGAGGTGTCTGATGAGATGACGAGTAATAGGGAAGTATGAAAGAAGAAGACATGCTGCGCCGAGATAAAAGATTCTTTTGTCAAGATGATGTTCTAGGTTTTTCTAGTGGGTGTTTTTTTGTTGTCTAAATATTTTGCATTCTTTGTTACTTTTCTTTAATACAGTCTATGAAAATATTTACAGAGTCGGCAAGAAAAATTTTAAATGTGTACTTTGTTTCTGAGTTAGATCAACAAAAAACAATATTCTCTCAATATCTGTTTAATAGATTCTGTTGTTATTCTGTGAGTTAAACTAATATTATATTTTTAGATTTAACTAACTTTTGCCCGCGGTTTCGCTCGCTTTAATTTAAAATTTGACAATCAATTCAGATAGTAAGTACTCTGCTTGTAATAATAAAATCCAATTATGATTGGAAAGACACGTGGCGCCATCTATTATCATGAGAACGTTATTGTTGTTATTCTCGGGAACAGTACTTTTTTTCGGGATGAAATGTAGGTACCCGTTTCTGTATACCTGACAACGTATACCTGTGAAAAGTTTGGGATGATCTGTTCTGTGGTAGCGTGAAAAACAAACAAACTTACTTACGCATTTATAATATTAAATACTAAGGATAGTAAGTAAGGATGTTGTGACATGGCACTTAAATATAATTTGATAAATTAATGTGGGTGTACTATAGGTAATACCTAACACCTCTGCCTAACCCTTTCGGCATCACAGGCGTGACTTTATGTAATGTTGTTTTATTATACAGATTTTTTATTTAAACTAACAAGCGTTCGACTAGCGCTTACAAAACACCGAATATTCTTCATATTTTAATCCTCATTATTTTTGAAAACACCTCCAAATAAAATCTAGTAAATAATATAAAAAAGAAAATGGAAATCATGCCAATTGGACTGGTAAATTCAATCACGAAGTCAACCTTACATAATTATGTTTGCCTCCTTGCTTTTCTGGCGGGATCGTGACGTCAGAGCCAACTGATATAGACGTGCGGTTCATTGACCCGTCACAACTTATTTTTCCTAAAGAATGACCTATTTGTTTCACCTCCTTGGTTGATATTCCTTTAAGGAAGTTGAAGGGAACGGTAATGCGTGCGTGTGAGCGGATTTTATGGGGTGTCCTTTTTGTTCTCTATTTTAAGGGTTTAACAATTAACATTTTTGTCGTTAATCGTTCTCATGTACAAAGCATAATGCAAAATTTAAAAGTAACTTTCACTGCTTGTTACATTTTAACGTCTAAATGAGGTATTCAATATTGATGTATGGAAATTTGGGGCCTCCGGAGCAACTGGACAGATTCCCAACTGGACCGATTCTAAGCTGGACAGTCTCGCAGCTGAACAGATTAGCAACTGGACAGAACGTGTACAGTCCTTGGCATAATTAAAGGGAATGAGTTGGGGCTATGGACGTTATGAAAAAGTGCACAAGGTAGGAAAGTGTTCGTGGTCGTGGACGTCTTGCTCCAGCGGGTAAAGGCTGACTCTTTCAAGCTTGAATTTGAACAACTAGGCTTTAAATTAGCATACCCTAGACATAATTAAATTACGCACGGTTTTTTTTTAATCTAAAATTGAAATAGACCATCAAATACTCATAAAATAAGTTATTAAATTTTATATACATAAAGGAAATATAAATGTAGGACTGTACTCTGTCCAGTTGCTAATCTGTCCAGCTGCGAAGCTGTCCAGTGGCGAATCTGTCCAGTTGCTCCGCAGGCAATTTGAGGATATATTTTATCCCGGGATATTTTCTAGTGGAATAATTTCTTACCTCCACGCTTGCACTGGTAACCAAATTTTAAACGGTAACAACATGAAATCTTTAACATAATAAATATGGTTGTCCCTTATATTGTTTAGATTTAATATCAAAATCTAGCAATTATTTATTTTCGTAAAAACATCAAGTTAAGTCTAAGACCAAACAAATACCTAGTAGCAATCATACTGCATAAATTACCGAACTTACCGAGCTTCCAGTCAAGGTTTGGCAATTATTTTCTAAGAAGAACTTGAGTTTTTTTTTTGTGGCATTTTATGAATGTAGCATATTAATTGCATCATGCATGGAAGGCGTTGCGTTGGAAGGCCTCCTACTAGGTGGACCGATGACCTGGTGAAGGTTGCGGTGATCCGCTGGATACGAGTCGCACGGGACCGGTCAATGTGGCGACACTTGGGGAGGCCTATGTCCAGCAGTGGACGTCTTTCGGCTGAAATGATGATGATGATGATGATGAATATACATGCGTTTTCTTTCTGTAAGCCAAAAACCCTGAAATTATTGGTATCATGGCTTCTGCTCAACATGAGGTATTGGTTCGATTCCTAAGTCGGGCAAAGTGATAACTGGCTTCTTCTGACAATAATTTCTCCTTAGCAGCCCAAAATTTAAATTAGTACTCAATTGATGGCAATAACCAATAACCAGTGGTAGCGACCCTGACTTACGAACAGTAAGTCGTGGGTTTGAACCCAGGCAGGCGCATCTTTGTGTAATTTATCTACCAATGGGCCCGCGTGGTGGATTATAGCCCATTCCCTCTCATTGAGAGGAGGCCAGTGTCCCAGCAGTGGGAACATTATAGGCTTGATGATGATGGCAATAATCTCGTTTCCTACCACATGGAACTCAAACATAACAGTGGATTACGATTGTCTACTTTAGGTACAACCGAGTTCAGTAACAGCCGACCACTTTTCAACTTTATTACTTGACACTCGGTAGTATACATCTGCCCAAGTCTTTAGCTATATACAGGCGTGATGTTTTTTTATAATTACTACAAGAAAAAAATCCTAGGTCTGACAGTTTGTCGTTTTTACACTACAAATTACAAAAACCCAACAAACACTACAAATTACTAAAAAAAGGTTTGAAACTTTTATGACACTTCACTATTGTAAAAATCTCAACATTTTCACCGCTGTCAAAAGTATGCAGTATTTAGGTAAGCAAATGTAATCTTAGCCTGAACAATATAACTTCCTTACATCAAAACCCTTCTGAATTTGACAACATCTTACATTTAACCATCAACTCAAGCGAACATGGGGTTTATGAAGCAACACACCATTTCCTGCGGTTCCCCGGAGTTTTAAACCGTTAATAACACGATTGCTTCCGCACGACACATTTGTGACTAGTTCCACCCTTTATCAGTCCCACTGGGGACCTCGTAGTCCCCCTATTAGCGAGTCGTCTTTGCCTTGACAGATTCCATGAAACGGATTGGCGTGGCAAGGTTTTAATGGGTTTTGGCATAGGTGTGTGCGCGCGGTGGGCAAAATGTAGGTGTTCGTTGGACAAAAATTATGCAAAGATATGGGTTTTTTTTGTTTGATTGTTGCATCAAGTAAATTATATTAACCACTGGTTACCATTTAATTTCATAAATCATCCCTTGATTTGGGTTTTTTTGAGTTATTATTTACCTATGCTTCGATTTCTACAGAACTTCATTCAATCTTCAAAATTGATAAGATAAAACATTTTCAAAAGATGTCAAAATCATAAATCTCTCGGTTTTTGAACAATAAGCATAAAAAAGTTAATGGTTTCAGGCAGGCATTTCAGCCTATGCGTGGTAATCAAAAATATTTCAAATGTCTGCCTAAGTGCTTATCGAGACTTCAGAATCGCAATTTCATGCCAAAGTTTAGGCTTTATATATTCCTAAGCTCTTTATTATTCTAAGCAGTTTTCTTTTAAAGTAAATAATTTTGATTGAAATGAAGTTCTTGCATAATCTGTTACTATTTTTATATTCTTGTAATAAAATACAAGAAAAGTTAAATACATAATAAACTAACAGCGTAGCGATCAACTTTCAAGTTAGTGTTTTAGTTACTTAATTACACTTACAGAATTTTCGTCGAACTTGATCCCGTTTCTCGAAAATGACTCATGTTAGCAGAATAAGGCATAACTATTATATTTTACGACAGCAACGGTGGCCCAGTGGTAGCGACCCCGACTTATGAACAGTAAGTCGTGGGTTCGAACCCGGGCAGGCGCATTACTTTGTGTAATTTATTTCATCACCAGTGCTCTCAAAAACGGTGAAGGAAAACATCGTGAGGAAACCGGCATGTCCTAGAACCAAAAAATCGAAAACATGTGACATCTACCAATCCGCACTGGGCCCGCGTGGTGGATTATAGCCCAATCCCTCTCATAGAGAGGAGGCCTGTGTCCCAGCAGTGGGAACATTATAGGCTGATGATTATGTTTTGTAATTATTTTAGAAATATATTGTTTTCCTAAATGTCTACTTACTATCTATTTTCTTGAAGATTTTAACATCGTTTTTTTCCTTTGTTTCAGACTGGCAAACACTTTCATAGGACTTCACTTCTCATCAAAGCTTTCAACCATAAGTTCCGTCTGGATCTTGAGCTTAACACGTAAGTAATAGATAAATAAGTCATTATTAGTAGATTTTAGTCTACGGCGAATTTTAAACCGTCCCACTGTGCGGTTCATTGGTGACACGTGTGTTTTTATAAACTTTTTTAGGATAAATTATATTTAAAGAAACAGAAAACTTCAAGATGTAAAAAGCCCTAGCCTTCCTAGAGTATATTCCATAAAGATAGTACAGGCGCCAGCACATCAAGCTACAATCTGTCAAATTTCTTTAATAGATTTTCAACTTTATCTCTAAAACATTAGGTTCAAGGTTGGTTGGGAAAATCTGACAGTTTCGGGTAGCTTGACCTGCTGGCGTCTGTACATGATGAAAATAAATTTAATGTTTATCACATTATATCTATTACTAGCAAACCAAACATAACATAACCATATGGACTGCGATCGTGGAAAAATGTCTTCACACACGGTCACAGCATCGAAACAATCCATTGAACCTCAGACTTATTTATACCAAACCCGAAAAAAACCGAAACAGAGAAATAAAAAACTTTCCAATTTGTTGAAAATAAATACACCGATCGGTCCAAAGAAACCCAAATGGTACAAAATGTGAACAAATTGTGCCAACAGGGGAGGACTTCAAAAACAGTTTCAACCAACACCATGAATGAAATATACAGGGTTCCCGCGATCAGAACTTATGTAGGTAACACAGACAGAGATAGACATACAAAAAACCTCTTTGTTAGAAAAAGAGGGCGGATCTGAAGTAGTTCAAAGGATCGCTATTACGGGGGAATCGTAGGATTTCTTTCGTAGATAAGCTGTTTGTAATTCTGTAAGAGTTCTCGTATTGCAGAATTCATATTATGGTTCGGGCTAGGTAAATGGGGTATTGAGGGCAAGGAGGTTGATTTGGGAGTGAAGGGTAATGGACCTTGAAAGGCTTGAAATTCAACTGTATCTACGTATACTCACGGTTTTTATTTCCATGGTGGTAGACAGCAACCATTTCTATACGCCTTTTGCTTCGTCCTCGTTTGTACATATCTGGTTAAATCGTTCCCTATCTCTCTCGAAGACATACAAATTTTTGTATGTCTCTGAAATCTTTGATCTAGGATAAAATATGCCCGTTTCCTTACCTTCTTTAATCCTTCAACGTTTTATGAGCAGTAGTGTTGGAATGTCTACCTGGGTAAGAGCCCACGATAGCTAGAGATTTCAAATAAAAACCGTAAAGAAAAACCTCGTAAGGAAATCGGCATGTCCTAGAACAAAAGGACTATACGGCAGAAGTGAAAAAAGCTGTCTATATCTTTCTCGCTCGGGTGCACTCGGTGGTCCGGAGTTCACCCGATCGAGCCTTTCACCTCAGAGCGTGACGGATCAGCTAATTTATTACGCCAATAGAAGTTATCACTTCAAAAACTCTCTTTTTTGTTCTCTATAATCATCTCCAAAGCTCCTTCGTATGTTCGGGAACGCTTCGAGTATCTGGTTCTTTAAGGTAAACCTTGTCGTTCATCACCATCTCTTCTCCTTCGTTTCCCTACTTACTCCTCAAGTCGGTATGATGGTTCATTTACTGTTCGTGCTGTGCGCCTTTGGAATTCGCTTCTACACTCCTTGCGGGACAGCCCTTCGTTAGACGTGTTCTAAAAAGAATATTTCCTGTCAACATGATGATAGTATGTGTATTGTATTTAATATGTATATTTATCTAAATAGGTATTGTATGCATTACGTATATTATATTATATGTATTAGTTTAGTTTGGTTTAAAATAAGTTAATTTAAGTACTCTTTGAGCACTTAAATTAACTTATTTTAGGTATATCTTCTTCTGCAAATCTCACAATCGATCGTAAGGTTTGCTGTAAGAAAACCCAATTCTGAGTTAAGCTTGTCGTTGTACATATTGTAATTTTGTGTGTATATCTTTTAATTTGGTGGGCAATAAAGAATAAGAAAACTTAAAAAAGACTTGTAAATCGCGGCCGTGACCCACAGCTACGGTACAATCACATACAATTAACAGCATTACTCTTACTCTCCCTCTCTTTATTATGCCTCTCTCTTTCTCGCACAATAAACAACCAGCATTTTTCCTTGTCAATTGATTACCATAGAATTCCACTTCCATCGAATTTGCTTCGGAAATCAATATGGAAATATGTAAAATATTTACATACGGCTGGCCCTTAGGGATTTCGTTCCGTGGGTATTTTATTCCAGCCTATACGTCTGTTGACCCACTTCTCAATTGGGATGGATAGGTATCCTTGTGAGGGGATTTTGCCGAAATGGGTTCCGCACATAATTACTTATTGTTTTAATTGTTGAGTGCTTCGTTGGTCTAGTGAGGTTGGGTCTCGGGGAAAATCACAGACAAGGCTGTGACTTTACTTTGCCAAGTAATTTAGGTGTTTTAGACATATATCAATACTGGCTTATGTTACTATTTACTACTATGTATATTATTTACAAACTACATATAGACCTAATAATAATAACATGGGGTTATATTATGGGGAGTGTGCCTATTTCTCAAACAGGCACAAATCTAAATTCTGACCTGCTATGAATTTCATTTCTCATTTTGATATTTATACATATTTATTTATTTCTTTATTTTATTTTACAGAAGGCTTACAGACTAACAAGCAAAAAATGATATAACAAGTGTAGTATTTCCAAATCGCTAATTGCCGGCCATTTATTATTTTAGGTCAAAATAAAATCACTTTAATCATTGTTTTTCTTGATTTGGATATCTTTGGTTAGACGTACTTAACGCTGTGTTAAAATTTGTCCATCTATTTTAATGGGATCTTATATATAACTTAGTAACTAGCTACTATTAAACACCACTGCCAGCCCCTTAGCAGAAAACAGGAGCCATGCAATGTAAAATGGACCGCACGGCTAGCGAAGTGGCTGAGCGATTGGCTGCGCTACGTGTCGCGGGTTCGATTACTGCACGGAGCATTTTTTTTTTTAATAATACGTTGCCCCACAATAGGAATTTCTCCTGTGTCGTGGGTGCGTTCACAAACATTTAAACTCACATACACAAACAGCCAGACCCGGAACAACTATCTATAGGCCATACAAATACTTGTTCAGTGCGGGGATCGAACCCGCGACATGCAGCGCAGCAGTCAATCGCTCAGCTACTGCTCCAACCATGCCGTCCGCGTCAGTTGTATCGGGTTTGGCTGTTTGTGTATGTTTGTAAACGCTCCCACGATACAAGAGAAATTGAGAGAGGGACAACGTAAAGAACAGAATAACAAAATAAACAAAAAAACATCACTTTCCTTCAAATACTAGACAACGTCTTTCGTTTAACATTAAGCTGCATAATAGGGTTGCCTATTCAAAAGCCCAAGCTCGTTAGATGTTAAAACACACTAAACTAGCGAATATTCTTCTTTGTAAGTAAAGAAAATTCTTCTCCGTCCTGAAGAAAATTTTACCTTTGAAGAATAAAAAGTATGCCTTATTAGCCAGGGGTGCAACGTTGCAGATTGTGACATTCGATGCTGACTGTGCTCCTTTTATTCTGCGTTGTGAAAATTCAGTTTAAAAGTTCTGTTTTTAAATGTAAGCTGTTTCCCATAAAGGACACAATTTTTTTTTTCAAGATATGTCTTTGTTTTTTATTACTCGTATTCTTTCTGTAGACATATCTATTAACACTTCAGTTCGTCATCATCATGACCTGCTTAACTTTCTCCGTACTATGCTGAGGTCGACTTCCACTCTTCAACATGAACGATGTAACCAAGATTTTGTAACAATATTTTGATTGAAAAGAGTGTCCATGGAGTTTCTTGCCCATTCTTCTCCATAGAGATCTACGCTTTGGAATGGGCAACTACAGTACTTTCACAAGTTCTTAGCTTAGCCTTCTTTGTTTTTCTGACATTCAAAAGTGCCTGTAATGGTCTAATTGAAATAATTTGCTTTTGGGTTTTGAGTTTTGACTCTAACTGGTCATATCTGGTATGTGATATTTTACATGGAGTGAAGCGAGCGAAGTGAGATGAAACTGACACGTTTCATCTCCGCAACCCAGTAATTATTTTAAAACTTTGTACTTGAGATGCAATTCATTCATACTGACTTCCTTACTATATTATATTTTTAATAATATTATAAATGCGAAAATAATTTCTTTGTTACCTTTTGACGCCTAAACCATTGAACCGATCATCCAGAAATTTTGTATATACGTTGTCATGTGCACAGAAACTGACATAGGTTACCTTTGGTCCCGAATAACAGTACACTTCTCGAAGAAAACAACAATAACGGTCTTTTGATAAATAGAATTATATTAAGAAACTTTAGTAGTGCGAATTGATAGTAGTCAAATTCTAAATTAATGCGAGCGAAGCCATGGGCAAAAGCTAGTAATTTATGTTAACGACGTAGGTACGTCCAATACCAAGTATCGAATAAATTCAGCATCATCATCATCATCATCTGGCTGCCCTTGCCCGTTCCTATACTTGGGGTCGGCGCAATACGTTTTCTTCGTCCATTCTCCCCTGGCAGACGAATAACTTCATGTCGTTTAATAATTATGATGAGTGCCTAAAAGTAGCAGTGCCAATCAACTTTTGTCTGTGACTGTACATTCCCTGACATGTAAGTGTGTGCAACACCCTGTTTCTACACGACACCCTGCGCATAATGTCCGCGGCATCATTTTTCCGCAACTGTTTACAGTTTTCAATGTCCCGCTTTGTCCTGTTCTGTTAGATATTCAACATGTCCAGCCAGTGATTAATGCGCACCCGCTTAAACATGTTCGTTTTCCATTTTTACATTTACATTTCGAAATGAAAATGTTTTGCAGACGTCATGTCGAGTGTTATTCTGTTGTTCATTTGTTGTTAGTTGTTATTGATGTGTTGTTGTTTGATGTAGTGTTCTGTGGTTTATGATGCGTGTCTGGTTGTTCAAAGGTGGAATTTTTGGTTTGAATTTATAGCTATACTGAGTTACTTTTAAGTTGTGGAGTAAATGACGGTTGTAAAGGAAATATATTAAATTCACTTACATCGTACTGCCTCAGCCACTGGACCTAGAAGCATGGGATTTGGTACAGGAGTTCCATTTTTGATGAAAGTGATTACTTAAAAGAAAGTTGCTAATAATTCATCTGTAAAGGTGTTAAATAATGGAAGATTGCTATTTTTTCAATGGGCGAGTAGTTCATCAGTAACACGAGTTGTTCTTTTATAACATCAATGAAACAATAAAGTCATTAGTTTTACTAGGCCAAGCTATGTTTTGGCAAGTGGCATTAGTAAAGAAAATCTAAGAATCTTGCTACAACACGTGGGAAAAATAATATTGAAGGAGGGAACCTAATTTTACCCATATACCAAATAAACTACACGAAAGACACAAAACATAGATACACCAAAATAACCTCCACAAAGTACACAGGATGCTTAACACGCTGTAAAATCACAGAACAGCAACTATTTCTTAGTGTTTGCAACAAAAATGTTGATTGGCACACAAAGAGTGTCGCGGCCGTATTGCAGCTGCGTTTTATTTGCGCACCGCTTTTAATGAAGTTGTCAAGCGGAGCAAAACGCGGACGTTTTACTAGCGGGACAAGTTACACGCTGTTCGAAAAAATTGCTTGAAAAACGTGCTTTAATGTGGTTATTAAAATTAAATGAAAAAAATACTATATGGCTTTTATCAGTCCATCTGATGTGCGTAAGCATAATTTTCGGAGTTCTATAAACAATAAAAGTGTCACGCTGTAGCAAAAAATCGATGTATCGATAATACATATCGACATCCAATGTACGTAACAGATTGTATCATTTTAGAAATTATCTGATTTATTATGTTTAGTTGACGTAAAGCAATAAAATAAAGCTGATTGGCACGAACAGTGTCACGACCGTAATGCAACTGCTTTCGCTTGCGCAGCGGTTTTAATTAAGTTGTCGAGCGAGACGACGACGGGCGGACTGCTCTCGAGCGGTACAAGTTACACGCTACTGGAGATACAAAATGTTATTTACATAAAATAATATGCGCCTAATAGTAACATAGATTTCGAGACGTTAAGTATCTTCCGTATGGTGATATTTTTTTTGTTATAATGCAGGTAATCTCAATCAGTGACCGAAACACGCTTGTCACGCTCTTTGATCAACAAAAGTTACGTGATATTTAATTTCTTTGTTCATCAGCTAACTTATAACTTTATTAAAACATGTAACGAAAGTAACCCTGCGTTTGAAACAAAAATGTTGATTGATACACAAAGCGCCCTTTGCCAGCGTGTCACGTCGAGAGTTTCGAGCGTAGCTTTTAATAAAGTTGTCTCGAGTCGCGAGACTATCTGGAATATGGAAGTAACGGGATATTTAATTATGTGTCACGCTCTGTATCTTTAGCAGCGTGAAGGAGAAATTTTACTTTAATAACGTGATACCTATCTATTGATATACGATGGAGGAACGATAAGGTTAATCAATATTCCTTGTTCACACTGCTGGCACAAGTTACCTTTTCGAACTGTCAAATTCATTCAAAATGTTGGCAACGACGTGATTGTAAAAAATAACCACAAGGTGCATTACATTTTTATTTCTTGGCTGTATATAATGTACAAAAATAATACAACTGACGTACTGATAAATTCAAAATTGTCAAGTAAGTAACATATTTATGTTCTAACAAAAATACAAATATTAACGAGGTCTTCCTCTCAAAGTGCACAGAAGATTTGTTATACAAAAGTCACAAGCGTGTAACCTTACATTTTGTTTGTACTTTTAATGAAGTTCAGTTTTCAACCAAAGAGGACAGAATAAGTCATAAACGTAAGCGTGTCAAACAAAATATATGATGTATGAGGAGTATTCAAAACGTTGTTCCACGAAAACCAAATAGTAATTACACAATATTTTAAGCATGCAAAACGTTGCACAATGCAGGCACTGCAATTTATTTATAAGGCACTTTTAATGAAGTTGTCGTGAGCCGGTGGACGTGGTTAATACGTTTGTGGGACAAGTTATTGGTGGAAGCGGGGACTTTATTGTAGTGTTAATGCGAACATTTCTGGGATTGTGTGGTGCAAAAACCGAAGGAAATGTACCCACTGTTCACTGTTTGAATATTATAACCATTTCTGATGACAATATTATATATATATACATGTTTATATAGTAGTGAATAACGTAATATGGTGGTAAATGTAAATGTCGTAAAGTCAAAAAGCAAGGAAGTATCCATGCCTGACATAACACCCACGATGTAAGGCTCGCTCACAAAGACCGACTACAAGCATTAGCATGGACATAATAAACAGCCTATAACGTATGTACGTAACGTACACATGATAGACGTGGTGGATTTTGGCCCTCTTCGTCGTTACAGAACTATTAGACTACTGGTTCTGTAAGGTTACTTACACACTAATAAGGTGGCCTGCTTAGTGCCCAGAAATGAGCGAGTCGCTCTAACTAGCCACCTGTCAGTGCGTTCTAACTAAAATTGATTGTTTAGATTGATTGATTGTTTAATCAACAATCAATAAAATAATATTTTATTAAGTCGCTTCGTTTATACCTTGCCCCGCAACGAAATCTAGACGAGTTCGCGCAGCGTCTGCTGCTGAAAACGAAGCTCTCAGAATTTGGGACTCAAATTGGAACATACAAGCGACACAGGCGACACTTCCAGGCTGCGCGACACAGGAAACGTTTCTGATTAGTCGCACACTGCTGAGAATTATATTCTAAATAGTGCTGGTAGTAATTCGGTTTACATTTTTGTTTGACTTTTGTTTGAAAGTGTTTTTTTTTCTAATAGGATTTTTTTAAGGGGACAAGCCAAGTTTTTGGAACTTTTTTCAAATAGTGAATTCGCTGACTAAATGTCAAAAATTGTTGGATTTTTCCTCTGGACTTCCTCAGTAGCAGCTGAAATCTAGATTTGTAACCAGGTGTTGGCAGAAGATTTGAATCTTATTACATAGGACTTTAACATACCTTTGCCTAACTCCTCAAAAAAGAGGCGTTATGTTTGATATCTTATTTTTGAAGTTATACTTCTTTTGGCGCGTTAGGGAAAAATTATGAGAGTAAAATTTTTACGATGCGCGCGCACACCGACACCCTGAAGTTAGCTAGTCAACATACACCCTGAAGTTAGCTTGTCAACATTTTGGTTTTATACGCCAAACAAGTATAACTTCTTACGTGCATAATACGTACACACACACTTTTTTTTCTTAGTTCAAATACATTGTCACAAAGATTTATCCTCAATCGTGCATTACTGATCAAAAATTTCCACTAATTTACTCGAATCGAAGCATTAACTCGACGCAAAGCTAATCTCTTCGTCCGTGCACCAAGAGGAATCCTTAGCGCATGAATGCAATATTAATTGCCCTCTACAGCCTGAGGCTAAGACGTTCTAATTAACTGAGTCAGTAGGTCATTGAGACCTCTCTCTGAAACGTCAGTAAGACGTTTTGTGGTAATAATGGAACTTGGGTCCTGTCTTAAAATGAATCGGCAACTTCTTACGTTAAAAGTTGTTTTCTAAAGTATATCACAGGTTAATTCGTGAAAATTACGATAATGCGCATTATAAAGGGCGTCCCAAAATTTACGCATTATCTCGATAGTACCTATTACTTTTTGCAAAAATGTAGGATTTTCCTATTGCATTAATATATATTAGAATTACAAATCAGAAGTTTCACTAATTATGTTGTTTATAATTAGCGAAACTTCTGATTTAAATTATTCAACACTTTTATGTCAATAAAGCCTATGTTTTATTCCAGGTCTATTATTTGTGTACTTATAAAAAGGAGAAACAAACAAAAATAAATAGGAGAGTGATTAAGAAAAATGTATTCACCCACCTGAAAACGAAAACAAAAAGCACATTTATAACGGTAGGTAGTACCAGGAAACCACACAATCAGTTTCAAATAAAAAACTCCGCAAAATACAAAAAAAAACTTAATCTCAATATTTTAAAAAATAATCACGAGAAAAAATCGTTACATCATCCTTCATTTTGGGTTAATCTCCGAAATGTTACCGTGTAAGCGTAATTCTGCGAAAACAGTGTTGGGCGTCCGCCATATTGTTTACGATGACGTCACCTCTCCCCGGGAGACAAGGGGGGTGGAGGGGGTCGATTGAAAAACAATACAGCGGTGGTGGAGGCCATGTAAATAGCGAGAATGATGGGTTTGTACAAGATTTTATTATGTTTGTCAGTGCAAAGTACGGCAAATGCTTTTCTTTTGTCATAACCGTGTTTATGGTTTACGGAGTTTTAAGTATTTAGCTGTCGTTGCAGTTTGACGGATAAGTGCTGTTTTTCTTGGTTCTAGTTTTTCGATGGTCGTCTTGTTCTTGAATAATTTTATTCTTCTCTATATTTGAAGAAAATCTACTTGCCAACGCAACGCACGTCAAAACGTCGACGTGACAACGTCTAATAAATCGATGAACGCCGGCTGCATTCACGAAAAAATGTCACGAAAAGTGTACGCTTATGGTCCCGTTATGGTCACTGTATGCTTGCGCCGCGTCTATCTCTCTTCCACTCGATTTTATGACGTTGTCACGTTAAACTATCGTCCGTAAACCAACTTTACAGACAACCAATTTTTTTTTTATCGTATCGATGGTATCAGATTGGGGGCCAAATTAATCGTGGCATCGGTATTTTTGTCTTAGGCACTAATATAGCTACTGCGACCTATTTTTTAACTTCATCCATTCAGTCACGTGAGACGCGAGATTTATGAGAAAAAAACAGTGTTTTTTTTTTATTTCATCAACTTATTATAATTGCCGGCCTAATAGCCTCCATAGGCCTTTTAAATCCCCATTTCAACATCAAAACCATAATTCCAATAAAATTTTCATTACTACTACGCAAACAAATTTTAATAGATCCCTTTTAACTAAAAGCAACGCACAAATTACTAAGGGCCCGCAGGAAATTGAATTTGTCAGCCTCTACGACTGACAGTTCTGTTTGATTTAATACTCTTTGGTAGTTAAGGGGTGCTCCCGAAACTATGACCTCGGCAAATGAACTTGATTAGTTGGCAGTAGTAGTAATAGTGATTATCTTTAGGGCTATGATTGGTTTGTACAAACCTAGTACTTGTTTAAATAATTGGAAAAGTTTTGTGAATTTGAATTGTTGAAACATGCTGTATGTTTAGAATATAATCTGTCTGTAAAATGATGCCCTAAATTGAACGATAGCTTTAATGGAACGGAGAAATTGGTTTACTTTTAATTAATACAGAAGTCTGTGTTGTATTATCTTGTACAAATAATGCTGATCAAAGCCTCCGCAAATTAATGTTGCACATTTTTTTATATTTGTTTTAATTACAAAGCTAAGACCAGCATACCAATCTCATCTGCGACACGCAAAAAAAGAACAAAAAAACGTGGACTCGCCAAAACTCCAAAAGCACATACACGAAACACTTGAACGTCTGTCTGTCTCTTTCTCTCCCATAGAAATCTTTAAAAAAAGAGCGAGAGGGAATGTCAGCAGGGATAATAAACCATTTTCGCGTGTCTTTCATAATTTATTCGGAGCAAGTGGTCGACGGGAACACCGTAATGAGATGAATTCAAATTAATGCTTCTCCTTATCTTTAACAAGACGGGGATTATGCTTTGCTTAGAAATGAAATTTATTCAAAGGAAAATTTTCTACGTCATTTTGTATATTTGTTAGTAACGGTCGTGAGAACTGAGCGAAATTGTAAAAATAAATTTAGATTGTAATGAGGTCGGAGTAAGTTTTGAGCCGGGTCTGGGATTTAAATTAATAAGGTATTTTGAGGTTTCTCCTTAGAAATTACTGGATCTGACGGCTTAATTTTATAATTATAAATACTTATTCAGCTACAGACGTCTTATCTAGACAATAGGTGAACGATTAATTTAACTTACTTGTTGATTACTTTATTTAACTTACTACTTGAATATTTTATGCTAAATTACAAATTCAGTTTTTCTTTTTGTTAATAGCTTCTTAACCTTTAAGTCTTAACTTCGATAACCAAGATTAATTTTCACCCAGCGTTGTCCCGAAAGTTGTGATTTTTTTGTGTGTAAACCGTTATTGTAACCATAGTGATAAAAATAGTCACTTAATATAATAGCAGTGAAAAAGCTTAAATTTAAATTATTTTTACGACATGTTCGTCACTATTTATTTTGAATTTGACATTATATTGCTGATATTGATATTATTTGACGTTGATATTGATTTGACATTGTATTTATTTGTCGACATATTTAATTTAATTGACTCTTGAATTATGCATTTCACTTCTGTTTTAATAGACTTGTTATTGTATATTGTTTCTGCATGTGTTTTTTTTTAATATGTAATGTTCAACACAATATAAATTGTTTATGAATAAATGAATGAAATGAAAAATGAAATAGTAACAGTCAAGTCAGATCTGGGTTAAAAATAACCCTGATCGGCGCAATTGGGTCTAAGTCTTAAAATTATCCTACTTTGTCATGAAAAAGTGAGTAAATTTACCAAAATTACTGAGACAAACACGCGATAATTGAAAAACTCGCCAAGTGCGAGTCGGACTCGAAGGGTTTCGTACTATAAACTGAAAAAACCCCGTTTCTTGTATGGGAGCCCCCTTTAAATATTAATAATATAAATAATTACTATTTTTATTATTTGTTGTTAAAGCGGCAACAGAAATACATCATCTATGAAAATATCTACTCTCTAGATATCACGGTTCATGAGATACAGCCTGGTGACATACAGACGGACGCACAGACAACGAAGTCTAAGAAATAGGGTCTCGTTTTTACCGTTTGGGTACAGAACCCTAAAAAGGAAACTACCAACTTATTCCTCACAATTAAACAGCAATGTTTTTTTGCAAAAAAAACATTGCTGTTTTATTTATTATTTCCGCAACTTGACAGAGTGGCCTTCTCTAGGGGGAAGTAAATACCCCACCCTACTCGACAGGGTACTGTACTCTTTGGGGTACAAATGAATTACCCCGTATCCTTTGCTGACGCACAATCATGACTAAAATGTTTATTGTTTTCCCTTAATTGTCGACTAAATAGAGGCTTTGCAGAAATTTTTGACATTTAGGAAAATTATTTCATATTTGGCGAAGCATGTGTGGTGTAACTCTGAAAGATAAATTGAGGAATGAGGTTATACGAAAACGTTGTGGTTTAAAAGAAGATATAGTGATAAAAATTTAAAAGCGTATACTTCAATGATTTTATCATGTGTAGAGGACGAGTGAAAGGCGACTAACAAAAGGTATTTACAAGGCAGATGTGAGTGGCAACGCTGGGAGGGGACGCCCTAGAAGGACATACGCTGACCTTATTGGTGAGGTTCTTCAGAAAGGTCAGGTGCGTAGTACTCGCAACCGGCTCTTGTGTAAGACCAGATGTATGAACGTGGACGAGTCAAAAGGGATCGTAGCAGGTGGCGTTCTGTGGTTTCTGCCTACCTCCATGTGAAAAGGGCGTGAGTTTATATATGTATGTATTTTTGTACCTACAATTAAGTCAGGTGAATTCAAGAACCCTAATATTCCATCACCCGTGACAGCCCTTTTTTCAATTAAATCACAGCTTTTTATAAGTCTAAAACTAAATCTTAAACACAAAGTAATGTTTAAACCTAGACAAAGTTGATTAAATGGCTAAGTACACTTGAGTAAGTAGATAAACAAAAAATAAATAAAATAGTTGCTTTTGTAATTGGGTTCTCAAAGGCCGCTCTCATAATCAATTTAAAATTAATTAATTTGTCTTTGTAACAGAAAACAGGCGGTGAATAATAATTATATATCATCTTCCAACGGTTTATGTACTTATTTTGTAATTTTCTTTCATTTACATCAGCCATTTTCTTGTAATTAAAGAGACATAGACACTCGATTTTCGATTGGATTATGGTGGGAACTAACTTTCCAATTTCTAAAATATTTAATTGTTTTTTTCAATCATACTGAACGCATTCAATTAAACTGAACGCGATCAATTAACCCTGTTAAGCAGCTTTCAGTGCCATATTTGTTGTGGAACAATGATATCGACGGCCTAGATGTTTTAATTGGGTTCAGATTCACTGGCTAATTTCCCCTTAGTCTTAATGGTACAGAAACAAAAACAGAGATGGCGCTAAGCAAAGTCTACAACGACCTTAACAAAAACCGTTATTTACGCGACTGCAGCGCAGCCCAAACAGAGGATAGTGTTGAGGTGAATATCCGATAAACCCATTAACAGGTAAAAATGGTTTTACGAATCCTTTTTGACTGACAACTCTTTTTGAAATCACACTGGACAAATATTTATTGGAAGAGAAAATGGACAGTGACGAAAAAATCTGCATTAATAAATGTTTTGTTTCAATCCAATGAAGCTTGGTGGGTATCATGGACATTTCATGTTGAAACAACAGACAGTCTTGACTGCCCGCACAATTTTTTCGGGATTGGTGAAGTACTGGGAAACGAATGCCGAAAAAGAAGTTGTTGCATAGACTACTGCTTACTTTTGACATTACCTAACTAGACGTTGATTCTTTTGTGTTGTTAAACGTGTGATCTAGATACAACGGAAATGTAGCGAAAAATAATTCAAATAGTTGATGAGGAAAATACCTAGATCAAACAGGGAACTCGTGCAGCTAAATAATAACAGCTGCTCGGATAAATCTTCAGATTAAGCCGCACTTGCTTAGGTTGGTTCGTGGATGGAACAGATTTTAAAATAATCATCTTTTACCATCTAAAATCTACAAAAAGAAAAAAAAAAGTGTGTTTGTACTTATGTACACGCGTTAGAAGCTATACTTGTTAAGCGCAAAAAAAAAAATCTTTCGCCTTATCCTACGTTTGTAGAAACAGTCCTAACATCAATTACCTATACAACCTAACCTCCTAGCTCCAGCAGTAGATTCAAAACAATAACCTAGGCTTGTCAATATCTGACACTAAGCTAACTTTCGGGTGTATGTTGACTAGCTAACTTCAGAGTGTCGGTTTTTCGTGACGGAGTGCGTGCGCATCGTAAAATTTACTCTCATCATTTTTCCCTAACGCGCCAAAAGAAGTTTAACTTCAAAAATTAACACAACCGTGCTTAACATAATCATGCACCACATTGGTCCATCGATCCCTCACCCCGTTTAATGAGCAATTTCATACGATCCTGTAATATCACATTTTGTAACTTAATTACTGCATCGTGAAATACGTCCCACTCAAATTCGGGATCCGACTCGAAATTTATGCTAATCGATTCTTATTACGAGTCTCGTTTCGATGTATCGATTCAATGTAATGAGTACGCAATCATTTTTTATTGGCTTTGTATTTAATTTTGAGTTCCATTGTTTGAATTTATTGTTATTTTATTTTGTGAGCTTGCGTCCCTTGTACGTAAATAACGTTATCGTGAACCGACATGTTGTTCCTATTAAATCAAGTTTATAAATTGCCAGACCCTTTTGATATGGTCATTTTTTGTGAGTACTATTGGCTACACCTCTACCTAACTTCAGAGATTGCAGGCGTGATGTTATGTTATTGATGTAAAACTACATGAAAAACATATTCATTATCATCATCATCATCATCTGCCTAGCCTTATCCCAACGATGTTGGGGTCGGCTCCCAGTCTAACCGGATGCAGCTGAATACCAGTATTTTACATGGAGCGACTGCTTTTCTGACCTCCACAACCCATTTAGTACTGGGTAATACGATACCCCTTGGTAAGGCTGGTTGTGAAACTTTTTGGGCCACTGAATACCTAACGGCTGTTAAAGATATAGCGTGCTTTCCGAGGCTCGGAGAGAACTCGGTGTGTAATTGGTGGTCACCCATCCACAGACAAACCTAGGCAAGCACGGATTAACCTAAAGATCGACCCGAGCGGATGTTATTATTTAGCCACGAGCTCCTCCAACAACATATTCGTTATCATTACTTGTTTTAAATAATTTGCAGTTATTACCACCTACCTACGTAATTATACTAGTTTTAAATGTCAAAAGCATAACATAGTTCAGAGCCACGTTTGCTCGAGCCGCCATCTTTTACAAAATGTGAAATTAAACATTCGGAAGGCAAGCCTGCATACTGCATTTCCATTTCCGTTCCGTCGCGAAAATTTGAAATGCCTTATTTATTATAATCGGATGACGTAATAAATTGGAAAACAATTACTCATTTTGAGTAATAACGTCACAGCGTAGCGAATGGGAAATAACGTTTCAATCATTAATGTGTAGTAAATAAAATGATTTATTGCGGAAGGCTGAGGTGTTACTGATAAGCGGAGCGATGAGCGGGAGCGTTTTGAAAGTAGGTATTTTCAGGCTACTAGACTAGACAGTGTGAGGTAACATAATTAACATAACATCACGCAGAGGCAGAGGCTTACCTAAATAGTAACACTCAAGTTTCGCCAGTTATGTTAAAGTCCCATGTAAGAAGGGGCGAGACTATTGCCATCTCCCGGGCACAAATCCAGACATTGCTAGTAAACAGATTCTTAAAATATATACTCGTACCACCTTGAACTCATGCCAGTCTAGTACTCTTTGGAGTACATAATTTGTGCCATATATCCCTCAATGGCAACAAACGTGATTTTGTCGCCAGTGGCTACAATTGAGATTTTTTTCTCATTTGTCGCTAGTGGTAACCAAATTGGGCTTTCGAATGTCTACGGAACACATCGCTTAATACAAATAATAGATTTAGATTAATAACAAGAAAACTTTTCTACTTAACTATACAAATCACAAACTTGGCCAACGGGTCCAGTTGACCAATTGAAAAAAGCTTTAGGTCAACTGGACCCGCAGGCCCCGCCTTTGTGGGATCAGTTGACTAAAGAGCCTAGCTGCTATTGAGACTGAAGGAAAACCCAGTGAGGTTTATGTTCATAAATATGATCTTACCAAGATTATGTCTGGATTTGAAAAGAGACGGTGACCTTAAAGTTTGTTCCGGTGTTTCTTCTCAGAATAATCAGATATGAATTCCCGGCCTCATCTAGTTTTAAAACATAATTTATCGTGACGTGTAAAAGTCTTTTTTTTTAAACCCATTGCAGTAGATTCAGAGCAAATTGGCCGTGACAGACGGACAGACAGACACACGGGTGATCTTATAAGGGACCTATATTACATTTGGACGAACGGAACCTTAAAAAGTAGATCTGTATATATAAACATAATGACACTTTGACAGCCTACCTCGTTTTATTTCAGACTAGCTTTTGCTCGCGGCTTTGCCCCCGTTATGTACGGTAATTAACCCACGGGAAGGTTTTAAATGTAGCAAATGTATAACACTCGAAGATAATGTAACTTCCCGTTAGTGAAACAATTTTCGGAATCGACTCAGTAGTTCCGAAGATTACCCCCTACATACAAACTTACAAACAATACCTGTTTACAATATTATTATAGAAAAATCAAACAAATCTTAAAATCGCTTAATGGCATAACTTAGCACCGTAACCCTCACGCCTCTTGTCCAGATGTTCATTTAATTCATTCACTCATTCGTTCAATTATCGCGCTGACAATTACAAAGCGCAGTGTAAAAATATTGAATGTTGCCACAAACAAAATACGGAATAGTAAATGTGAAACGGGTGGCCTTACACTACACACGGGTGGTTTATACTATGGATAATATTTCCGTTTTGTGTTTGTGAACAGGATTCTTCTCTTCTTTATCGTGTGGTTAGTGCCTAACCTGGGGTCAGAGTTTTTATGCCGCCCATGGCCTCTGACTTAGCTTTACATCTCATCAAGAAATATCTCTCATGCATGCTGGTTTCCTTACGATGTTTTCCTTCAACGAAGCATTGTGATAATTATACATATACGCACATGAATCCGAAAAACTTGGGTTCGAACGAGACACACCACTAGGCTATTACTGCTTTGTGAAGTCAAGTAGAGAGTTACAGTTTTAGTATTTTTTATGAAAAATCTCAGATTCAATCATTTGTACCCGCGTAGTTCCCGTTCCCGTGGGAGTACGGGCATGAAATATAGCCTATGTTACTCGCTGATAATGTAGCTATCCATTGCTCAAAGAATTTTTCAAATCGGTCTATTAGTTTTAAAGTTTATTCGTTACATACAAAAATACAAATCTTTCCTCTTTATAATATTATATTAATTAATTATTATTAATTAATTAATTCATTCATTCATTAATAGTATAGGTTTACGGTGCGACTTTACTGAAATACCCTGCATAGATGAAATCTTTTTATGCTAAAGTTTTTGCTTAAATGCCTGTCACTTTGAGAGTACGATCCTCGTTCATCAATGAACAATCAAAGAACAGTCAGTTCATTCATTGAGAATGCTGGATATTCAAAGAAAGAAAAATTAGTTAAAACAATGATCGTCATTTCTATAAAAGACGTGTTTTTGCTTCTGACAAAGAAAACACTCTCCTTACAAAAGCACTAAAGCATCCACAATCAATTCTGAATCAACGATTAAAACTCACCCATAGAGATTAGCATAAAAACAATTTATAAAAATGTCCAAAACCGGAACTCCCATTGATCTACCAAAAATACCCGACTTCACCCCATAACTCACTCTGAACAACCCCTCGAAACTACCCCTTAAATGTAAATGTGTCCATTAATATCATTTTGCGACAATAAAATCGCGCGATTCGATCGCACGACACCGATACTATCTATTTTTATCGGTGAACATTTGCATAATTGCTATAATGGTCTATAATTTTTTTTTGCTATGACATTTTAAAACCTTCTTGTGATGTATGGATGTGGAACGAGGAGTTTTATTCGAGTTTCAAAGTTTTTATAGGACAGGTACTAACTCAGGTTCTAGCGTAAAGTTTATGTAGATTGCAGGAATATTTTGAAGCACAAAAGTTGTAGGTACTTTTTATATGGGAAACTTCTTAAATTCCTGAAAAAAAATCCGGACTATGAATTCTGCAATCACCGGCTTTTAGCAAGCGTGGTGATTAATGTTTGCTTTCAATATTCTGGTATTATTATAAAACTAGAGTTTCTTAATTATTACCAATAAATACCTGCAATGGATTTCCAAATTCTGCTATTGCAACATAATAGTTATGTCACATACAAATAACAGCCAAATCACTCTGACACCAACCAATCTAGAATTACGCCCCACAGTTATAACCGTGAAACAATGTTATATAACATTTCAAATAAAATTTGAACAGCCAATTAAAACTTTTCATCAACTTTTCCGACCTCGATAGAAAGAGAAGACGCGTATGTGCTTTGGTACATGAGTAAGGGAGATGGCTATATGTGGTTGGTTCAGTCAGGTCAATATGTTGAAGTTCTAATGGCAATTAGGTTGAAAATTGAATTAATAAGTCGTATTATTGGTAAGGGTTGGTGAACGTGTTAAGACGACGTGAAATTCGTTTGTGAAACGTTTACGTGATATTACGTGGTGGATGTAAGTTTTATGTGATACGTGAACTTCGTTTATCTACTAAACTGCTGAATTGAACGCCTCAGAAGCATTAATTTAAAAGTTATGACGAAACATACATAAAACAAAACATCGCTCCTGTAATGCCGAAGGATAAGGCAGAGGTGAACCTAATTAATATTAATAGGTGGTGAGCCTATTTCCATCAACCGAGCAGTAATCCAGAATCCGTGGCTGCTACTGAGAAATTCCTTAAGGAAAACTCAATAACAATTTCCCCGACCCAGATATCGAATCCAGGACCTTCTTGCTCTTCTTGGTCGTCGCTATGACGATCCGAAAATTAATAGTAATCAATCTTTTATCTGATCTTTCGTCAGTCATAAGAACGATTGTCTGTATAGAAAATAACTGACTCGTTCGTCGAGTGGCCACAAGCGCGATTGATGGCATGAGGGGTTCGATTCCCAGGTCGGGCAAAGTGTTACCGTTTTTCCATCAGGAATTTCCCAGTAGCAGGCACGTAGTCTGGATTTGTGCCCGGTTGATGCCAATTGGCTCGCCCTCTATTACATGGGACTTAAACAACTGGCGAAATGTGGATATACTATTAGGTACACCTCTGCCTAACCCTTCAGGGATTACAGGCGTGATGTTATGCTATGTAAATCTATGTTTTTAAGTAGGGACAATACGGGACATGTATATTTGGTCACCATTGACATATGGCCAAAAGAGAAAGTTCTCCTGCCCAAACCAAAATGAAATCCAAACCCGTGTCTTCTTTTATTATTTACCAAAACAAATACCTAATTTCCCCCAACAGCTACTTCCAACAAAGTTGAAAACCTCCGCAAAGAAGCAGTAAACATAAAAACAAGGTGTAAAGTTGCTAATCAATGTTGTAGCGATTGAAACTGTGAACGACGATCAATACGCTCCCGATCGTGTCAGAGGCACGATTCACGATTGTGTGGCGCAAGGGATAGGCTGTTGCGGGGTAGTTAAAAGGTAATTATATTATACCAGGTGTAAACAAACCCTTCACGAAGCATTTTTTACATCAAACTAAGAAGTAACTGCACGCAAAAAATGTTGCTGTGAAATGTTTTTTTTTTTTTGAGGTGAAAAATCACGTTTTACGGCAGGACTAAATATAACGCACTCAAAACCTTGTGCTGATCGATGCATTTACACTTTAAATTAACAAAGGTATTTAAAGTAACATTATAACATTAAAAACTTGTATTGTACAATTGACCTAAGACAGGTTTTGGAATACGAGAAGTCGTATCGAATCGTAGTCAAAATGTATGTCAGAGTTACAGGTTAAGTTAAAAATAGGGCAAAATGTTAAACAGCTGAAATCAAAGCACATACATTGACCATTAAATCTACCATTCAAATAAAAAAATAAAGCAAGACCAAGCACTTTTATATCAATTATAATTATTTTTGTTTTTTTTTTTTTAAAGAAGTTTCCCGCTATCACTTACCACCGACACCACTAACCATTACAAAATTAAATCCCGAGGTCGGATCCGATTTTGTGGGCCAACGGGACGCACCTGGTGCACTTCACATTGGCTGGCAGAGGGCACTGTGCTGTGTAGCTGTGTGGTTAGACCTCTTTTGATTGTGACGGAGGGCTACGAGCAATTGGCAGTAACCACACGTCACTATTAAGTTGGTTCCAACATTATGTTGGCTCTCATGTTGGCTTTGGATGGTTGGTTTTGTTGGATGGTGTAATGTAGAGAGAGTGTTAAATGTGCAAATACAGGCTGAAAAAATACGCACCTTAACACATTTTCGTTTTATTTTAGCCTATATTGTTCTACTGCTGGGAAAAAACCTTCCCCATAGCCTTCCATTCTTCTCTGTGTGCAGTTTTCTCCGACCAATCTATCACAAATGCTGCTGAAAGTCAGCGTTTTCAAGGCCTTCCTCGGCGACGACGGCCGTCGTCTGGCACCCACTGCGTGACGACTCTGTCCCATCGGTCCTGATGCATTCTTCTATAAAATGTTTAGTGAAGCGAACATAAATTACTGCCATTATCCGGATCGCAATTCGCAAAACTATTACGGACACGTAATAGTTTCGCTGATTTTTAAAAGATAAAATATTAAATTCTGGAAATTAAAAATATGAGGTATTCCTCGAAGCGCTACTAGACTTACTCGAAGCGTTAATATTTTTAATTGCTATCGGGAGCGCTACTAAAAGGTGCGCTCTGAGGAATACAAAAGGAGCGCCTCATTAGGTGCGCCTCAAAATCGTAAATATATCTACACACTGCTACGAGTCTAGAAAAAAAAGCACTTATAAAAAGCATGAGCAAATCTAAATTTAGATTTTCATTAAAGCGCGCACATTGGGACGCATGGCGCGGCTAAGCCACACAAATTAGATTCGATCCCGCGGTTTGAGCACAATCGGAGCACTGTGCAAATGTTATTGCCTACGATTATTGCCGTAATACCGGTTTTTTAGATGCCAAGCCCACTGGGCTGTGGTGGAGAAGTGTTTTTGTTTTGCTTTGCTTTGTGGAAAAGTAAAACAAATTAGGTTTTTAAAGAAAAATAAAGTTCATTTCCAAAATTCTGTTTAAATAAGAAACTCTATACATATACTTACATAGTCCTTTTGCCTCGTCCACGTTCAATCGCAATTAAAAAATGTTTCGTTGATAATTGCGATTAAATTAAAATCCAATTACATATTACAAGCATTTTTTTAGTACAGTCGTTCCATCTTAGACCTCATCCATCCCTCTCCATCAGACTATACATAGAGGTCAAAAGATGTCCCATCATATATTTTTACTTTATCCTGTAATCACTTTCATACTGAACTTTTGTTTTTCTTTTTTTGTTTATCAGCCATTTCTGTCCCACTGCAGGGCAAAGGCCGCCTTCCCTCCTTCCGCTTATCCCTACTGAACTTAGATTGCATAAAAAAACCATCTAATTGGTCAATGTGGACGTCTTTCGGCTGAAATGATAATGATGATGAATCTTCTAATTCAAGTCAGTGAACATGTTTATATTTCTTTACTAATGCAGATATATCAATAAATGATTAGATAAAGCTATCAGCGATAAGACCGCCAATGTAACTATAGAATTAACAGTATTATAAAATGGAAGTTGTGTATCAATTTTGGTTTAAAATAAAGTGATTTTAATCTATTAAATTATGACTTACTTACAAATACGCATAAAACAAAATTCCTCCTTAAAAAGTAACGTACCTACTCAAAAATAAATGAAGTTTTTATGAATAAACACGATCATAACAAATTGTTACTGCTCCTCATAAAAGCGAACTAAAAGGATAACGCTGTTCCTAGTAATAATTATCTTTAATCTCAATAAGTTAAGATTGTAAACAGGATAAGTGCTTTGGAGTTCGTTATCTTTTTGTTTACTCGATTTAAAGGCGGTGCTCCACTCATCCAATATCTCAGGTAATATCTTCTCTTGGGAGAGGGCACTGGCCCTTATAACACAGGTATATTTCCTTTTACAGGAGTCAGAGACTTCACACATTTTTTTTAACCACTTTCTTGTGTAATAAAGAAAGATTATAATTTTTTTATTATTTATGAGAGCAGCGGTGGCCCAGTAGTAGCGACCCCGAATTTCGAACAGTAAGTCGTGTGTTCGAACCCAGGCAGGCGCATTACTTTGTGTAATTTATTTCATCACCTCTGCTCTCAAAAACGGTGAAGGAAAACATCGTGAGGATACGATGTCCTAGAACCAAAAATTCAAAGGCATGTGACATCTACCAATCCGCACTGGGCTCGCGTGATGGATCATAGCCCATTCCCTCTCATAGAGAGGAGGCCTGTGTCCCAGCAGTGGGAACGTTATAGGCTGATGATGATGTTGATGATTGATTATTATCCACTGTCTTACCTGACTAAAGGTGATGATTTTTTCAAAGATGGTGCACGATCGTCTGGGAGTAACTTATTCAGCTATGATTTTAAAAGCTGTAGTATGTCAGAAGAACCTTAACATAGGTAAAGAACCTTGAAAGAAGCATTATAATATAACTTGACGGTGTTGCTAAACATTATCAGCCTAGCCTATCTCTTAGCCCAACTATGTTGGGGTCGGCTTCCATTCTAACCGGATGCAGGTGACTACAATCATTTTACATGAAGCAACTGCCGTCTGACCTCCACAATCCAGTTAGTACTAGGTAATCCGATACCCCTTGGTAAGACTGGTTGTCAGACTTCCAGGCGACCTGTAACGACGGTCAAAGATCTGAAACTATATTGTATACTGCATATAAAGTGATGTGCAACAATATACTATTTATTATTATTTATTTATTTATTTATTTATTAAAATCTCCCTTACAACTATCATTACAGGACTACCTTTGACCATCAAAATAAAACTCATAAAATTGTCTTACATCCCTAAAACTGAATACGAAACAGAAAGTGCTCGCATAAAAATTCACGCTCTCACGGACGAAATCATTTTTCAAGGATAACTTTTCGGCAAAACTAAGTTTGTATCAAATTGATGTTCTATCTACTTTGACCTGATTTTTTGCAAATGTAATGTGATTGATAATCTTAGGGTGAAAATGTGATTATTCGTTGTATCTTAAGGCGGAAAGTAAGTGAAATGAACATGGTGGATAATGGTTTTGATAATATACCTAAATTAAACCACCTGGGCACGAGTTGCCGTGGCCGACTTGGAAAACTCTTAATAGACTTCGAACCTAAGTCGGCCGGAGCAAAGACAATCTCTGCAGATGGGGCTTCATGGATGGCTCAGACCTCAAGTGCATATGCGGCGTCTCCCTACAAACAATGACCCACCTACATCTTGCACTACATGCCCTATGACCTGCGCTCTTGATGATTTATTTACTGCATCAGTGAGCGGGGGCTGCGTGGCTGAGTTTTGGGCTAAACATACTATTTAGACTTTTTGCCATCGATACGCCAAGAAGAAGATTTAACAACTTTCTGTATAACTTGGCTGTGATCAAATCGCCAGCTTGGCGTCAATACAACTTATTCGGGTTGAATTCGTTACAACCACATTATTTGGATTGAGGGTTGTGAATATGTTTTTCCATCAGGAATTTTTTAATACCAGCTCACAGTCTGGATAAAAGATTTGGCCAAAATAGGCGTTAATCCAATAGAATTGAAATATAATATCTAAAACCATAGCTCATAACAAGTAGGTACTCCAATTCATACTAATACGATATCAAAACCCGTCGGAGACCAGAGGTATAACCATTATGGTATTATTATAAGGTAGGAGACAAATTTTCCAAATTACTTAAGCTGTTCTTTCTCAAGTTTTTTTAATGGAGAAATTCTGAAAAACATATTTGTTTTTCAGAATTTCTCCATTAAAATTAAATAGTTATTTATGATATTATTTTTAGTTCTAAGTAAGTAAAATATATAGCCCATTCCCTCTCATAGAGAGGAGGCCTGTGTCCCAGCAGTGGGAACATTATAGACTGATGATGATGATGTAAAATAAGTATAAATTACGTCTCCGCACTAATAGAGATGTTTCCTGAGTAAAAAAATATAATTCTATTTAGTCCGTCAGTTTGATTTTCGAAAAATATTGGATACGTATTTTTGTTTTATCAAATCAATAAAAAACAACGAAGATAAAACTCACCAAAGTTCATGAGTGGAGGCTTGTGACGTCACTTTCCGCTAAATAGTGTACCGAAATGTGACGTCACACGAGTTTTCGACGCACTGCATCGTCCTCATTATTAGTTTACGAGAAATAAAAAAAATACGAGTTCAATATTTGGTCTATCTATCGGACGGACTATTTTTTTTTGGTCAACTACCCTATTAAACCTAACTTAAATACCGTTTGTACCGTTCCCATAGACAAACCGTGGAAACGGTTTGGTGGGGCATAGTTTGTAAGAGATTTCCATAAACTTCATAAAAATAAACGAAATAACAAATTAATTGTTTCTATTGACCTCCTTTTCTAAGGCACCGCAATGTACCAAAATGGGGTACCCAACATTGCAACTTTCTATGCCTACGTTGAACACTACCTGTACTTCCAAACCTTTCATAAGTACATACAAACCCGTGTTCTTACAATAAGGCAGTGTACCAAAAAAAATCTAATTAGTCCTTCAGATAGATTTCCAAAAAATATTGGACAAGTATTTTTTCTTTTTTCACGTAAACAAAAAATTAAGACGATACCGTGCGTCGAAAACTCGTGTGACGTCACTATGTCAGTACACTTTTACTGCCGAAGTGACGTCACAAGCTCCACTCATGATCTTTGACGCCTTTTATCTTCGACAGTTTTTATTGATTTGATAAACCAAAAAATACATATCCAATATTTTAGATAATCTAACTGACGGACTAAATAGAATCATATTTTTTTACATAGGAAACATCCCTATAGATACATCACTCAATACCCCTCCCTTAAGGCTCAAAGGTGTTTCATACCAAGTGGGCTACATTGAATAAAGGTGGGATTGACAACGTTCATAATTTATATTCCTTGTCGGCTTACCCTGGGGCTCCATTTTTTTCATCACACAACACGGGTTTATCGACTTTTCAAATAAGCCACGATTACGGTTTGAGCGTTTTTTTCTTGTTTATATTTTTGGTATTATCTTTTGAGGGGCTCACGGCTTAATAACAATAGGGGCTTATCTTGTTGGTTAAGCAACGCTAGCCGAGGTCGATCCGTGGATGGGTGATCCCTAATGTACTGAGACCCCTTTCGTGCCGCAGTAAGGACGTTTAGCTATTGGCTGTCGTTATGGATAGACAGATTCCTGGAATTCTGATAAGCTGGGTTGTGGAGGCCAGATAGTCTGTTTGTTCACGCAAAATACTTCAGCTACATCTGGTAAGAGTGAATCCTGACTTCAACTTAGTTCTAGGTAGATGATGATTCTGGGTACCTACTATCTGTGATGATGAAGTAGTATGGATTGATGGTGATTGTAATTTTAAATATTGTTGAAAACTGCTTTTATAAATTTTGTGGGGATTATTTATCAGCATTGCGTTTGCATACTTAATAGATTCCCAGATGCTTGTTAATTTTTTATCTTGTATTACATTTTTTATGTAATACGCAGCGACTTATTGTCAGGCCTACACTGTTCCCCCATACTTAAGTACTAATGCTGTAACATGATAATATTGTAATACCAAATGATTTGAAAAGAGTAACCATGGAGTTTCTTGCCGGTTTCTCTCCATAGGACAACTCTAACCGAACCGTGCACCTTGTCGACGTTTTATAAGTGCCCATCTGGGCCTATGTGAAATAAAATATTTTGATTTTGATTTTGCTAGTAGGATTGTTAAAAACAAAAGGGTCACCCACACTTTCGTTTACAGACGGGATTAACAATTGAGATTTGTCTGATAGTTTTAATTTAATTTAACTCAAACACAGTAAATACAACTAACTTTCAAAGAAAGCAAGTTAATAAAATAGTATAACAAAATCATGGAAACCGATAGCCAGCGCTTTTAATATTATTTGTAAGTAATTTAAATACTTTCACAGATAAAATATTTTTGTCAACAAATACATTGTTCCTGCAGTCTACAATTCTATAAACGTAAAAAATTTTTGTCAACAAACACATTGTTCCTGCAGTCTACAATTCTATAAACGTAAAATATTTTTGTCAACAAACACATTGTTCCTGCAGTCTACAATTCTATAAACGTAAAATATTTTTGTCAACAAACACATTGTTCCTGCAGTCTACAATTCTATAAACGTAAAATATTTTTGTCAACAAACACATTGTTCCTGCAGTCTACAATTCTATAAACGTAACTCGGATTTCTTTTAAAGCTTTTTCAGAACACGACATATAAGAGATCTGAGCATTGAGTACCAAATTCTTGTGAGGTAAGTCGATTCAATTTGTCTCAAAGGGTTTACCTGTGTTCACCCCTATCTCATGGGGGTGGAGGGGTGGAGGGGTGGAGGGGGATGTCAGATTGTGTTTAAGCAATATGGTTTTTCGGATAAGATGGAATCAGAGGCATTGGGGACACGGGAACTCGATTCGTGAAATTCATGCTACAGAATGAAGTTATCAGTTACTAAACGCAGGAGCTCGTGGCTAAATAATAACAGCCGCTCGGGTCGATTTTGAGTACTATAACAATATAGTATTTATTTTATTTATTTAGTATCACAAAATCCACAGCTCTTTGATATTTTATCCCACTAACTAATCTTACAGTCAATTACGGATTTAAAATTTAATAGATATACAATACATTGC
Source organism: Lycophotia porphyrea (assembly GCA_950005105.1). Lineage (NCBI taxonomy): Eukaryota > Metazoa > Arthropoda > Insecta > Lepidoptera > Noctuidae > Lycophotia > Lycophotia porphyrea. The sequence continues at coordinate 18,289,879 of OX465390.1, read as the reverse complement.
TAAGAGTACAGCGTGGATGAAATATATATGCAAATAGGTGTGTGAGTATGTTATAGTGTTGTGATGTACCTTTTTTAGCATTAAATATATCAAGATGAGAATCTTTCGTTAAAATTACTTAGTATCCCACCAATTAATGAATTTTCAGCGTAGATTGTACCACTGTGTGGTACTTCGAATAACTGCGTGTGCCTTGTTCGTCGAGACGGAGCACAAGTTATTCAAAACAATGACAAAGAAAAGACAAAGTACTACAGCGCCATCTATGCCAGAAAGGAAGAACTATCACCATAATTCCGAATCGATCTATTAAAAGTTATCCGCGAATTCAGACTATACTTATAGAAAAACCCAACAACAACTGTCGGACAGCAGCCCACCGGACACAACGCCCGACCGGCCGGAGGTTCCTCCCTTTTCTATAGGGGATGAAGGAAGAACTTTACACCCATTTCTTCATACCCCTATAAAAGTATTCAGTCTAATTGGTCAAATTCACCCTAAAACAACTACTGGAACTACATGCAATTATTGGATGTAATAAGCCTGTTTTTACTAAGAGGTATATTTTCGAGTCTTGCAATGTATTTTGTGACTCATAGCTCCGCCTCTCTTGTTATCATTGTCACGAATCAACTCTGACATGACATATAGCTGTCAGCTGCGAAATTACACTTTTACTGTTGAAAATCAACCAAATTCTATTTTCACTTACAAAGACACACTCTTTGTAAGTAATAACTGTAGCTCATATGACTTCTTTGGTCCGGTCCCGGCTATTGTTCATTTATTCCTCATACTGATCTTTGATAGATATGTGGTAATCGTGGTATGGGCGATGCGGAGGAATGAGGAAAATATAGTGAGAAATTTTGGAGTATGAATCTGGATGGGTATAAGAGTAGAGGAAGGCCAAAGAACCAACTGAATTGGGACAATGGCAGGACAATGATGATGATGATGATGAGTGATCTTTGACAGTAATTACCAGTCTCGAAAATCTAAGAACCAAGGTTGTACCGAGGTGTATCGTGTAACCCAGTAACTGGGTTCTAGACATTAGATAGGCAGACACTCCATGTAAGAGATTTCTATTCAGCTGAATCCAGTTAGACTTAGTGCCGCGTGCCGATCCCAACTTAAGAGGAAAGCAGTAGCCTGCAAGGGCTGCGGGACTGCTCGAAAGAGATACCGCGGCCCTGGAACACAAAGGGCAAGGAAGGAACATGGATGGGTTTTAGTCAGTACAAGTCTGACACTCCCTTCCGCTCTGCCCAGAGCGGGAGAAGTGATTTAATGATTTCCTGTCCGAAAAAAAAAGGCAAGAGAATGATAATGATGACTGAATTTTGATAGTAAGTACCAGTCTTGGGAGTCTAACAGCCACTTTTACTAAGGGGCATTGTATGGCCCAGTAACTGGGTTCTAGAAATCAGATAGGCAGATACTCCATGTAAGAGACTTCTATTCAGCTGCATCCCGATTAACTGTGAGTCGACCCCAACTTAAGGGTTAATCGCTAGAGTAGCCGCGAAATTCAAATTTTGCGATTTGCTGGTCAATGTCGGGCTGTATGTTGAACAAAATATGTTTTTTTATGACGCGACCGTAACACGCGTATATTTAAAGAATTATAATCATTAAAATCAATACAACCCTAAGTTCATTTAATCTGACTGAATGACTTTTTCATGAATTAGATATTCCATGGCGCATTCACCGTAATAGGAAAAGGCTAGATGATAATATTCGTCATCTTTATACCATACCTACATCCAATCAGTTTAAAACTGAAAATATCGGGACCGATTCTATTCCTCCGTCAACCAACCAAAACCCAATACATTTTGATGAAGGCTATAAAATACGCTACTAATGCCAGGATTCTGTTCTGCTGTCACCACCCGCTTCACTGGTCTACAGGCTTGAATGTTAGTTGTCAAATACTGGTGCTATAAATCCATGCCAGTTTCCGATCAACAGAAATTTCGGTGGGCAACATCGGATTTACTAAACGGTAAACTGATTTTTTGAGAAAATAACAACCTTTAATATAAGTTATAGTTATTTATGAATTTACTTATTTATTTATTTATGTAGACACAAAATACTTAACAGGACATTACATTACGATAGAAGAGCACAAAGGTACTAGGTATTTATTTCCGATAAATGGTTTAAAAATACTTTTTTACGCCAATATAGGTTGTTTTGATATCTGAGTACTCTGGGAACAAATTTGCTATACAAGGACTCTGAAAATAAACATTGATCAAACACACAGTCTCTTTTAAAGTCCAGAGCACCTAATTTTGTCCAAGTCATATGATGATCATGCAGATTAGTGTATGTGTTCAGGGTAATGCTAGAAAAAAAGTAAACCTAGTTTAACCCTGGTAAACTCAGTATTACCCAAGCTTCTTGGAGAAAATTTAAATTTTACTTCTTCGTTAAGGATACATAACATCACGCCTGTAATCCCCGAAGGATTAGGCAGAAGTGTACCTCATAGTACACCTACATTTCGCCAGTTATGTTTTTAAGTACCATGTAATAGGAGGCGAGCCTATTGTCATCAACCGGGCACAAATCCAGACTCCGTAGCTCCTATTGAGAAATTCCTGATGGAAAAACCCAGTAGCACTTTTCCCGACCCGGGAATTTTACTAGCATGACTCGTAAAACGTGAATTGAGACACTGACAAAATATATTTTACATATGTACTTTTCTAAAGAAACATAGGTACGATATTACTTACATTAAGAAAATTTGGTTCGGTTTCTAGAATGATCGATGAAGATGTTACTAAACTTTCATCTTAACATGAGATGTCAGATCATTTCTCAGAAACTGCTGAACTACAAATGTAGTACCTTTACAAACTTATGTTATTAAGATATTAATATGAAACTAATATTGCCTATTATACACGAATACATGGTGTGATATTAGTTTTATGAGATATAAATTCAACTAATTATCGTAAAAACTATTTACTAACAGGGTTTTCAACCTATTATAACTATTTATAATATATTATATAATCTACTAGCGGTCGCCACGCGGTTTCATCCGCGTAGTTCCCGTTGGAGTAAGGGGATAAAATAGCCTATGTTACTCGATGATAATGTAGAAGCTATCCATTACTAAAAGAATTTTTCAAATCGGTCCAGTAGTTTTTGAGTTTTTACATTACATACAAAGTACAAATCATAGTAAAAATAACGCTTGCGACATACATACATCCAGGTGTAAACGGACTCTTCACGAACCCGTCAATCAAGCATTATGTACATCAAACTTAGTTACTTTACGCAAAAATTATTGCTGGGAAATGACTTTCTTTTTTGGGTGAAAAATCACGTTTTAAGGTACGACTCAATGTAACGCATTTAAAACATTGTGCTGATGGATGGATTGAATAGTGCGGGCGTCGTGAAGGTGTCTTAAGTAAAAAAAAAATACAAAAAACATGTTTTTTAAACAAAACTTTTGGAAAAGTTGGAACTTTGACCCCAATATCTCCGTAACTAGAAGGTTCCCAGGTATGATCTAAAACAAACAAAAAAATTATCGCAATGACGAGAAGAACAAGTGCCTTTTGGCTTCGTTAAGGCTCTTTTTACACCGTATAATATACATAATATATATGGGGAGGCCTTTGCCCAGCAGTGGGACACAATGTAGGCTATAAAAAAAATATATGTTTATAATATTTAGTGCAAATTCAGAAATAAATTCCGGCATCGCGCTGTCAAAACTATTCGCAAGTTGAGCCTGCATCCAAAATCCCTACAACAATTATCGGGCAGTAGCCCACCAGACACATTACCCATCTGGTTGGAGGATCCTCCTTTTACAGCGGAGCATGAGGAACTTTCCACCTTATTTCTCATACCCCTAAAACAATATCCTTTTTTTTTTTTTTTTTTTTTTTACCGATGGGAAATCATCAAATGACTTCTCCCGCTCTGGGCAGAGCGGAAGGGAGTGTCAGACTTGTACTGACTAAAACCCATCCATGTTCCTTCCTTGCCCTTTGTGTTCCAGGGCCGCGGTATCTCTTTCGAACAGCCCGCAGCCCTGGCAGGTAAAACAATATCCTTTGTTAAGACTGGCTGGCTGATTTTTGGGCTTCTGATTACTCACAATGATTATCAAAAATAAACAAAAGAAAATTAGTTTATTTGGCCTATGCCACAAGTGCACACAAAATTTTAATCTGAACACAAAAAAAGTCAATTTTATGAATAAAATGCTATAATTGACGTTCGAGACCAACCGCTTAACGTGATTTCCGAGACACGGAGGAAACTCGGTATTTTGTGGGTCACCCATCCGAGAACCAACCTAGGCAAGCGCTGCTTAACCTTGGAGATCGACATCTGCGGCTGCTATTCTTGTTACAACTCCCAATAGATAAATACCTGTTTATATTTTGTATTACAGCTATTTACCTCAAGAAATACCTATGTAATGTTGTAGGTATAATTTACAAGTGCTTCCTCTCTCCTAACTCACTTATTTTGCTGTGCCCGACAGGGTCCAATGATCTAACTGTAAGAACCTACGAATACCTACATATGGAATGCAATAAAAGTTTTGAGTATTGAGTATTATTTAGCCACGAGCTCCTCCTAGTGTACTCTTCCTAGTACGGATCAATATTCAAACACATTATACAGTGTAAACTCTTTATAACGTCGTTTGTTATAACGAAAAACTCTCTATAACATAGAAATTAGTTCAATTTGGTTGGTTTACCACAAAACCCATACATTCATTCACTCTTTATAACGCAACCGCCATTCTCTATAACGAAGAAATATTTTCATATTTAGACATCAACACATGTTTAACAATGCAATTTTTTTATAATCAGCCTCCAAAACTAACCTTTTGAGGTGCCGAAATTTCTATGAAATACACCTGACACAGCCGTCTCGCTTTTGTTATTGTTAATTACCTTAACACGTGTGTTAATTCTTAGATTACATTGTCTGTAGGAAATCGGTTAAATTTGGTTTATTTTTTCTCTTGGCTCCCTATAACGAAAACTCTTTATAACGAAAGAAAATGCTCGGTCCCTTGAAATTCGTTATAAAGAGTTTACACTGTAATTACATATCTAAACTTTACTAATAATAATATCTATAATCATTAACCATGCGACAGTTTGGAAGTCAATCACGAAGCCAACTTAGAGGCACCAAATTTCAACATAAACAGTTTTAAACTAAGGACGTGTTCAGATGCGATTAACGAGGGAGGTAAGCAAAGTTTACTTGCCTGTGATATGTTTAGACGTAGTTAGTAGAGGATAAGAGATAATTACAGATTAAAATGTTTAGTGATAAGATCATGCAATAGCATGGCATTGGCAGATAAGCAGTCGCTCCATGTAAATTACTGGTATTCAGCTGCATCTAGTTAGACTGGAAGCCGACCCCAACACAGTTGGGAAAAGGCTATGGAGAAAATGATAAAAGGCATTATTTACATGAAAAAAGTTTCTTGACGTACTTTGTGAACATCGAATCTGGCAAATATTACTTGGAATCGCCTGGTCACCCAAACTCTTTTCAATTTTCATTTGATATGTGTAGGAAAAGGTACCCGTTTTCGTGTGAAAACTTGAACAGACTGCCATTTTTGTCAAGGAACCGGCTATCCTCATCCTTTCTCCTTTTTAACTTTGTAGCTTCAACATTTTCTCTACACCCTGGCTCATTCACAAATAATCTCATCATCAAAATAACAAACAAACAACCACCCTAAGGCAAGCAAACATCTTACACAAAGCGACTCTCCATACCTGAACCCGCCCTTACTCCCAACTAAAATAATTAGCCGAGTTGACAAGTTGGTGTCACAACGCACTGTAACAAGTTAATTTACGTTGAAACTGTACAAACGAAGCACCTTGTTTGAACAAGCATGTACTGCTTGGCCACGACCTCTGCGCTGAAGCGACTCGCGTGTGACAACAGCGACTGCGGGGAAAAGAAATTATATATATCATGGGACCGCGCGATGTGACTTGTGACGCGACGATACTCTCGCGTGAGAGTGGTACTGGCCCGGATCCAACCCATGCAGGCGCATTTCTTTGTGTAATTTATTTTGTCACTACTGCTGTCTACACGGCAAAGGATAACGTCGTGAGAAAACTAAAAAAATCGAAGACATTTTGTGACGAACCAACCCGTACTAGACACGCGTGGTTGATTACAGCCCACTCTGTCTCATAAAAGAGAAGGCCTTTGTCCCAGCTAGGGGAATGTAATATGTTTGACTGGCTGCTGATTATGATACGCGGAAGGAAACAAGTAAATTATACGTATATCGCTTGACGCAAATCGTATCACCTGAGGTCATGTACGAGGCATTATAATGGAAGGAGTAACGAACAAGTGTTTAGCGTGACATGTTGAGAATGTTTTAATAACGTGAGCTGATCATAGATGAAGGTGGATTTTAGATGAGATAAGTTTGTGAGATAGTTTGTTGTTGACGCTTAAAAATGAGATTTAAAGGGTTTACTGAAATTGCAGACATTAGATTTTCATCATCATCTGCCTAGCCTTTTCCCAACTATGTTGGGGTCGGCTTCCAGTCTAACCGGATGCAGCTGAATACCAGTATTTTACATGGAGTGACTGCCTGTCTGACCTCCACAACCCAGTTAGTACTGGGTAATACGATACCCCTTGGTAAGACTGGTTGTTAGACTTTTTTGGGCCACTGGCTACGGAACGACTGTCAAAGATCTACAAATGACAGCCGGTACCAACGGCTTAACGTGCTTTCCGAGGCACGGAGGAAACTCGGTATGTAATGGGTGGTCACCCAACCACAGACCAACCTAGGCAAACATGGCTTAACGTAAAAACAATGATTTTTTCGCAAAACCACAGCACGGTGCGGTTATTTTTAACTCTTTAGGTGTTTGGTAATCAATGTCATCACGTCACACGTTTTTGATGATGATGCATGAATCTGAATTTGTCTTTTGCACAATAGAATCATTTCCAGTAGTACTAGGATTTGCTTCTGTACCTAAGGAAAGGCGCTTATTCTACACGTCATTGCGATCATTTTTTTGTTCTAGACCATACCTGGGAACCTTCTAGTTACGGAGATATTGGGGGCCAAAGTTCCAATTTTTTCACATTTTTTTTTTAATACTTGCTTTTAATGTAAGATTTTTACCCCCTCCAGGACCCCCTTACTATTCAATCCATCCATCAGCACAATGTTTTGAGTGCGTTACATTGAGTCCTACCGTAAAACGTGATTTTACAGCCCAAAAAAAAAGTCGTTTCCCAGCACAAACTTATGCGTAAAGTTACTTAGTTTGATGTACATAATGCTTGGTTGACGGCTTCGTGAAGAGTCTGCTACACTCTGTATAAATATCATTTGTATCTTCCACTTTTTAAATTATATAGCAATAGCTGACAACAGCACACTTTGTGCTTCTCATGAAATAAAATTGTTAGTAGTAAATCAAAAGTAACGGACGTCTTGAGAGCACATTCATCATGCGAGGACGGCGGGCCTAGTACCAACGCGCGAAGTAAACGTTACGTAAAAGAAATGAATTTAAAATGGTTTCACACACAATATCGACTTAGTTTTGAGACTTTATTCATATCTATGATAAATACTAATTAACCCTCTGGGAAAAATTACCAAAATACACAACAAACAAACAAAAAAAAAACAGACAAAAAAACAAATAAACAGCAAGCAGCAGCAGGTAATAAACAGTTAATTGATCATGTATCAACACAATACATGTCATGTCATGTATTGTGTGTGTGTGTTTATCTGCATAAGTTTTTTGATAAAAAATAATCATTGAAAAAAATACTATTGCATGTCCGACTTGGGTAAACTGTTGAAACTAAAAATGTAATGTTTATTAATAAGCACTTAATGTACACAGTTATGCAATAAATATATCTTTATCTTTAGAAGTGGAATCAATTTGTACGGTCAAATTGTGGCACATTTGACAGAACCACGAATTGCCGTAATACTTTTCATCAATTCAATCATTAACGTTGGTGCCTCAAATACTGATTTCGTTCAATATTTCAAAAATTATAATAACTTTATATTCTAAGTTTGCGCGATCTCACAAGTCACTCGACGCATATTTCTACGAAGCTGAAAGTTTTATGAATAAAACAAGACTTGCATGTTGCTTGCCACACATTCTGACTTCCTTGTTCCGCAAAGAAGCATCCGAGTTGCAATAAAACAGGAACTTGTATCATACACAGTGGTTTTTGTTGACTTTCTCAAGATTTATCAATATTTACATACTAATATTGTAAAGAATTCTGAAATCGTTAGTTTAATCACACAATAGTCATGGTTTAATAGTTTTTCTTCCTGTCGTACACTGATAATTTGGTCAAACAAAAATCTTTAAAATACCAATACTCAATAGGGTGCTACGGCTTATCAATTCAGCAACGACGTAGCACACAGTGATGCATTTGTATGATTTTTATGCCTTTAAAATTATTTAGATGTTAATCTGAGCACGTATTTTACCAGTAAAACTGAACGCGTTTAGTATGAGGTCCTAGGTTCGATTCCCAGGTCGGGTAAACTGTTATTGGGTTTTTCCAATAGAAATTCTTAGTAGCAGCCACGGAGTCTAAATTGGCGTCCGGTTGATGGCAATAGGCTCACCCCTATTACATGTGACTTAAACATAACTGGTAAAATGTGGGTGTACTATCAGGTCCTCAACCTTACAGGTATGATGTTATGTTATGTTGTGTATAGTTTCAATAGCGAAATTCTACCTGTGTGTGTGTGGCTTCTCAACATCAACACTTCTCTTTGAATTATTTCTTAACCTCAAACCTCAATCCAACATTGACTTCAAGCCAGTTTTAATATGTAAATTAGCCTCTCTTAGTGTATATACTTATGTTTTGATTACGTCACTGTATAGCTGTCTGCTCTCGTATAGACGTAGACTAATCTCTTAGCTAGACCACAGGAGATAAAGCGTTTAGATATCAAAGAGACATTATAAATACATCTCTCGAAATGCCTTGTAAATATAAATCTACACCGTGAGTCATCCGACAAAGGTGGTCCACTCAATGTATCCGACATAAAATACCTCTAGCCGTGTCTTTTTACCATTAATTAAGATAGTAGGTACAAAGAAAAATAAATAATACATTAGAATTATGAAACATCCTGTTAATAATGTTTACGTATCAAAGAGTAGTACATACCTAACCATCGCACGAGTCGAGTAGTATCTTCGCTCGCAACAGAATGTTTCAAAATTGTTCATTATTATGCATCATAATAATGAACAATTTGTCCCAGCAGTGGGAACATTATAGGCTGGTGATGATGATGATGATGATGATGAATAATGAACAATTTTTTTTGCTCTTATATACCATTTTTTTTTGTTATGAATGTATAGAAGTCATTGGATACATGAAGTGGGCTGCCGTTGTCAGACGGCTATAAGTCACGGTGTATAGGTACTATGCGAAATTAAATAAGTCTATATGTTACTATTTCAAACCTTTAAGGTTTTTTAATCGTTGCTCCACACTAGCAATTTCTTCTATATCGTGGGTGCGTTTACAAACATTTGAAGTCCCATACACAAAGTCCCAGCCAGACCCAGAACAAGAACTAGTAGGCCATACTTTTATCGTGCGGGAATCGAACCTTCGACACGCAACGCAGCAGCCAATTGCTCAGCCACTGCGCCAACAGTCCGGTCAGAACGTTGACAACAACAATTGTGGATTACAGGTGTGATGTTGTTCCTGCCAGGGTTGCGGGACTGTTCGTAAGAGATACCGCGGCCCTGGAACACAAAGGGCAAGGAAGGAACATGGATGGGTTTTAGTCAGTACAAGTCTGACACTCCCTTCCGCTCTGCCCGGAGCGGGAGAAGTCATTTGATGATTTTCCATCCGTAAAAATAAATAAAAGTTATGATGTTGTTACACATTAAATACGACATCAAAAAAAAATACACACCTTAATAAAGTAGGTGACTGACAGTTGTAGATCTTTGACAGTCGTTACAGGAAGTCAGTGGCCCGACATTGTGACCATCAGTCTTACCAAGGGGTATCGTATTACCCAGTACTAACTGGTTTGTGGAGGTCGGATAGGCAGTCGCTTTGTGTAAAATACTGGTACTCAGCTGCATCCGGTTAAAGTCGAAGCCGACCACAAGGCTAGGCAGGTGATGATGAAAAATAAAGTAGGCGCTTAACTAAAACTTTTTTTGATATGCAAAAGAAAGTACCTAGACATATTCTCCTATGGAAACTAAGGCTTCACAAACAGAATACCTTCAAACATTAATTTGAACTCAAACAAATTAAAAATAGATTAAATGCGCTAACGGGTAAACTGCACCGGTTAACTCTCACTTATTTGCAAGTTCTAAATCCAAGCGATTGTTCTGTTTTATACTCTATTCTTGTTTTGCTTTATAACTAGGGTCAATACTTTCTTTTTATTAAAACGGGCAAATTGTATAAGAAAAATATATGATTCGTGAAAAAAGGGATTTGAGCTTTTTCTATCGAAGCTATTTGTGAGCCATAGATTACTAAAAGATAGCAGCGGTGGCCCAGTGGTAGCGACCCTGACTTACGAACAGTAAGTCATGGGTTCGAACTCAGGGGGAGCCAGGCAGGCGCATTACTTTGTGTAATTTATTTCATAACCAATGCTCTCAAAAACGGTGAAGGAAAACATCGTGAGGAAATCGGCATATCCTAGAACCAAAAATTCGAAGACATGTGACATCTACCAATCCGCACTGGGCCCGCGTGGTGGATGATAGCCCATTCCCTCTCATATAGAGGAGGCCTGTGTCCCAGCAGTGGGAACATTATAGGCTGATGATAATAATGATGATGAGATTACTAAAATGACAAACCTTGGTTTTGACTTTGTCGTGTTCGGCCGCCCATGTGCCTCTGACTTGGCTTCACGTGCCGTCGAGGAATATTTCTCAGGCATGCTGGTTTCTTCACAATGTTTTTCTCCACCGAAGCAAGTGATAATTATACAATACGCACATGAATCCGAAAAATCAAAGGTGCGTGACTTGGGTTCGTCCGACGGTCCCACCACTAGGCCATTACTGCCTAAAAAAAGGTGGTTTGAATAGTTTTCTTTCGAAGCTGGCGTAACCACTCCATCAACGATTAGATTTTTCTTTAAAATTACGGCTCACGATATAACTGTCATTTATGATAGAGGACCCTTATCCAAACCAAAATGTCCAGTGTGCCTAAAATGAAGTGTTGTATATATTTGGAGGCAAATATTGCTATGAGATTTATTTTTGATCACTAAAAATGGTGATGGATGTCTTGCAAATTATGATCATGCATGCAGCACTAAAAAATACTGACTTACAGTGAAACGTTGTTGGATTCGGGAACAAAGCCTGAAAGCCTTCGCTTATTATACGAAGTCAGTTCGCCGAACGGCATCACAGTCACGACCAAATTAGGTCGGGTTGGTTTTGACCTCCACATGGAACAAGTACTTGAACGACATATCAAATGTACATCTGTTAACGGTATTCATTCATATGAGATTTGTGAATAACTCTTCAATCATGAATAATCATATGATATATCACAATTTCACGAACAACTAACTTCAATCATAGTAGGAATACGTAATCAGCCTATGGCGTCCCCTCTGCTGGGACACAGGGTAGCTCGCTGTGAAAGAGAGTGGACCATTATTCACCATATGGGCCCAGTTCAATTTGATGAATTTCATGAATATATCTTCTTATTTTCGGTTCTTGGACCTGTGATTTCATCACCTAGTTTTGAGAGCATGAAAATACATTATAATTATTAGATGTTACATTTTTTTTTATTGTCACTCCAATGTTGAGATGGATGTAGTGTAGTAGTGACAAGAATGGATAAAGTAAGAAATGAGTATATTAGAGGAAGTTTGAAAGTGGCGCCTGTTACAGAAAAATTGAAAGGAAGTCGTTTGTCTTGGTATGGAGATGTAATGAGGAGGGATGAAACGCATGTAACTAAAAGAGTGATGGATATGAATGTTGATGGATGGAGAGGGGAGGCAGGCCAAAGAAAAGATGGATGGATTGTGTGAAGACTGATATGAAAGAGAAAGGAGTCAACGATGCCGTGACGTCTGACAGGGGAGAATAGAAGAAGAAAACAAGTTGCGCCGACCCCAAATAGAATGGGATAAGGGCAGGAAGATGATGACATTTTTTTTTATTACAAGATGCTCACAACATTATGATGAACATGATGTTTAGAGGATGCTCTTGACCTCGATCCCGCCTGATGGAAAGCGATGGAGGAGGTCTATGATGGAACGAGCGTGCCCAGAAGATGCCTGTTCACTCTTGCTTTGAAGGCAGACGGGTTTAATGTGGGAGGGAACAACACATGAATGACGGCAGTAGTATTTTTATTTTTATACAGTTTGCTTAGGTTCGATACCATGGCTTTTTATACACACTTCAAGTCGAAGCAATAACCATTGCCCTCCACTACTTTCATAGTTAAACTATAATAAAACACATTTGTCATAAACCGGGCGTCCTACACAGAGTTCCATTATTAAGTATCTAGGTTATTATGAAGGTCGTTATTGGAAGCACACTGCCATAAATAAGACGAATTTGCAATTTACCACTCGCCAACCCTGCGAACCACTTGTTAGTTTCGCCTCGGTTACGTCATGGAGTAAGCTCATTCAGAAGAACCACTGACACAATTTAAATGATTATCGACAGCCGTTTCACTGTTAAATAAAAGCCTTCTCTTTTTGCGCCACGCTTCCCTGATCTGTGCAAGCCTCAATCCTTGAAGCTTGCACAGAAGCTTGCTTGAAGCCTTGGTCTGCCCACCCTTCTTGTCCCGTTTTTCGACAATTCCGTTAATGCTCTTTTCCACGTGCCTTCACCACGTCTAACCATGCTGGACGTGATGCTGTCCTGCTCCCATCCATTTCAGAGCCACAAATCATATTCCGACGTCTTTTCAGTGACAAACTTAACAGTAATGGCGATACGAGAAAAAAAAACTGCTGTATCTTCGTCTATTAAAGAAACAGTACTGGCTATAATGATATGACGCTTATCATTATAGATCCTATAAAAAGATAAAAGTGATCCTTCTGTCTCTTACCTGCATCCGTGCAGTAAACATTATTAAAAACGGACTGCGGTATTCGCGGGTTCTTGTTCTGAACTCCAAGTACTAGCAGTATTACCTACCTGGCAGTATTACCTACAGGTATTATGTATGAAGCGGTATGTTGACGAACAGGGCTTGTGATTGCGATTTCAAACGTAACCTTGTGTAAAAGTTCTGAATATTCTCTAGGTGTATCCTTAGGTGCTGTCGTGTTGAGGTTTATGGATTATTTGTCGGGTTCAATACTCGGTAAAGTGAAGTCACATTTTCTTGTCTATTGCTGTTAGCTATACGAGGATAGTGGCGTCAATCTTAAACAGATTTCAGTCGCATAACTTACCAAGAGCTATCGTGTTACCCAGTAATGCCTATCTGCCTATCTGCTCTATGTAAAATACTGGTTTCAGCTGCATCCGGTAAGATTGGAAGCCATCAAAAAGGCTAGGCAGATGAACATAAAATCAATCAAAAGTTGATCATTCAACGACGTTGGATTTTAGCAGACGTCTACTGAATGATCTAGAAATTCATATAATAGCAGATCGACTACCATTCAATGAAACAAAAGTTAACTTTCACTTGAGTGAAACGTTGCGTGCAACTAATTGTTGTATGCATTTTTAAATTGTACTTTCTCGAGTATTTTTTCAATAAAACACTGCTTATTGTACAAAATAAAAACAAAGAAATAGCCGTAAATAACTTACTTAGCAATCTTAATACTGAAAACGTTCACAATCCATTTTGGAGTGTTATCTCTGTACATAAGTTTAAAAACAAAAATTAGCAAAATGTATCAAAACTAACAATTAGAACCGTCCTCCCTCACACCATTACGACTAAGTAACGCATACGTCACTGTGACTCGTTATTGGGGCAGCCTCCATCGCATTCATGTACTTGTGCGGTCTGACGTCATAGAGCCGTGATGACGTGGCTCACAACCGCACCGCTCCCTACGAGATACGGTACAAGGCATAGGTGTTAGCGAGAGCGGAAAACGGAAAATATTTTCTACCTTATTGTTATGTTGCTGGTGATGCGATGTAGGCAGCATGCTTTTATGACAAGATGACGTCCCCGCCTCACTGTCTCGGTGCACCAGATTCCTACTATATTGGCCAACAGTTTTTCGATAGACATGTCCTGCCCAGACGCATTCCAGTTGGGCGTTTTGAGCAACGACAGTTACATTTGTTCTGGAGCGCAGTATTGTGTTTCGAATACGATGTGAATAAATATATTGTTTTGGAACTTGCAGCCCTTATCAATAAAGGTAGCGGGGATTAGAAAAAAAATTAACCATTAGGTAAAATAAATAGCTTGTTTAGAATAATAGTATGGGATCAGTGCCTAGAATTCCCACAGCGCAATAATAGACATACAGACATTAGTGTCTCTAAGTTTTTGAAGTGAAAACTTCTTTAGCGGCGTTGTGCACTTTTTGGGATGGGTAAAAACTGTTAAACTTGCGTCAGATCGCCAGATTGAATCGGCGACGCAGGGCGCTTGCGCGAGTGTGCGTGTAGTTTAAGTTAGATGGCGTTGTTTCAAGTTTTCACTTCTGCCGGCACTCCCGGAGTGCAACCCGTTGTTTTTTTTTTAAATATTCATTGAATAGGGTTACATGAACTTAGAGGGTTGTATTGATGATTTTCATGATTGTAATTCTGTTAAAAATGATGTATTTCGTTATACCTAAGTCCCCAACACACAAATAACGCACATAATTGGCCGTACACACACACGGGCTGATGACCATGTAACTCGCAACCACACCGCACTCAGCGTCAGTGGTGTAGTACAAGTTATAGGCTGCAGCGATGTTCAGGAGTTAGCCGAGATTATGACTTAGAAAAGTAGATAAACAGAATATACTTTATTGTACACCAACAATGATACGTGTACAAAGGTATTTTATTTATAAACATTTGGACAATGTTTACAGGGGTGAGGGCGGGTCTAAAATCATGACTGTACTCAATTTATTCACAGATTAAGCGCCGATTCCACATAAACGATGTATGCACACCCATCTCTATCTTGATGTTGCAATTTGGCAGTTGTTGTTGTATGCGACAGTGAAAGAAATAATGATAAATACTTACGTACTAAACCTTACCTTTATTGATTGAGAGTTTAAGATTTTAGCAAATTTCAAAATCTTGAGATTAGAGTTTAAGTTGTTTGTTTGTAAGCGGCAATCTCTGGAAAAACCAACCCGATTACAAAAAATATTGCTTTAACAAGCAGCGGCATTATTTTCAAGTGATATTGGATACTTTAATGTCAGAAAAAGTTGCGCCGCGGTATTAAAATTATTTCCGCGGAGATACCCATGCCATTAAAATCGCAAGAAACAGCTATTATGAATTACATAATTTTCAGTCATATATATGTAAAGACTGAATAAAATATATAAACGCCAATACTTTAACTTCACGGGCCACTGAATTTATTTGAGTAAGTTACCTCACTGTTTCCCCAACTAGCGAAACCACTCCAGTACACGTAAATAAACATAATTATTGAAGAAAGTTACCAGGAATGCTAGCAATGCGCAGCCCAGGTATTAGGTAAATATATAAACTAACTAACTACTAACTTTTTGTGTAATCCGGTGTTATAATTACCAGCTTAAAGTTTCGAGCACTAAACAGCACTGTTGCGTTTTAATTTATAGAGTTTATCCTTAGAGTTTATCAAACAAGCTCATGTGATATTCAAGTTCCTGATATTAAGTCAACATTTTTCTAATGCTTTGGTATATGTATGTATGTTTTTTGCCCGCGGCTTCGCCCTCGTATGGCATATACAATAATGTATTAATTATCCCCCTTGTGTTTCTCAGTACCGACAGCTCACAATGAAACAATTATTTTATTGTAAAAGCGGGTAGTTGTTTGGCCTTATTCTATTAATTAGTAAAAGAATATCATGCATGTAAAATACTCGTATAGTGATCAAATAATGTAATGTAAATACTTGTATGGATTGTTTGTAACAATGGATGGCGCTTGAAACAAAATCAGTCATCTGTTTTTAACCGACACCAATATGACTGTAGGTTATTTATTCGAAGATGTTTTTTCGTTTAGTCGACATTTGGCAGATTCTATTTTTGACCTCATAGTCTAGAGTCTACGTTTGACAGATTCTACATTTGACAGATTCTACATTTGACAGATTCCATATTTGACATATTCTTTATTTGATGGATTTTGGATAAGTTATTAATTAACAGGCAACAATCATTTTTTTTGAGAGCAGCGGTGGCCCAGTGGTAGTGACCCCGACTTACGAACAGTAAGTCGTGGGTTCGAACCCAAGCAGGCGCATTACTTTCTGTAATTTATTTCATCACCACTGCTCTCAAAAACGGTGAAGGAAAACATCGTGAGGAAACCGGCATGTCCTAGAACCAAAAATTCGAAGACATGTGACATCTACCAATCCGCACTGGGCCCGCGTGGTAGATTATAGCCCATTCCCTCTCGTAGAGAGGCTAATGATGATGATGATGATGATGAATCATTTTTATCACATGAAAAACATACATTACATTTATTATTAGTATTATTTGTACCACTGCCACTGCCTCGTTGGTAGCATGGTTTGTAAAGGCGACTGCTGATCAACTGGACGCACTTCGGCAGTCATTACTGGTACTCAGTAGCCTGAAAATCCGATAGCCAGTCTTCCCAAGTCTATCCGTATTATCCAGTTACTCAGTAGGGATGTGAAGGTCAGACAGGCCGTCGCTCCATGTACAATACTGGTCTTTAGCTACATCTGGTTACGTACATGATGACATGGAACTAGTTTAACCAAGATATTACCTACATCAGAGCTATTTTGTCATAGATATTATATTGTATTTGAAACCAGCACACAATGTATTCAATCCGCCATACAGCTACTTACAGCATATAATCTAACCTCGCTCTAAACTGTTTCTATCCGTCTCCAAAACATATAATCTCGGAGCCGAAGACGGTACCTCTGTCCTCACCTCGGGCTGAGTTACCCTCGGTCCGGTGGAGTCGAAAGAGGACCGTTGCTATGGCAACAGACTTTGATATCAAACCATGTGAGAGGAAGACCACTATCGAATTAGATGTAAAAGTGTATTGAATTCAGTCGGGCAGTGGGCTTGTCGTCCAGTGTTTACGCTACGCTAGGCTAGGTTGTGATCTCATCTTTTTTTTTATTCTAAAGCTATGTTGGTAAATTGTTTACAAGTTTCGAGCCATTTATTTATGGTACTACCAGCACATATAACCAGGTACTTTAAATTGAAAACGGTGTCACTCCTAAAAGTAACTTCTTACTTGAAAAGTAAATCATTTGATGAATACAGGTCATTCGATAACTTTGAAAATATTATTTCAAAACTCTCTGTTTTTAGTCAAGTAAAAAGCCTTTGTAAAAGACAAAGTTTCTGAAATTTTATACAAACCAAACTATGAGAAAAGGTATAAAATAATATTCTCAGTTGACCCGTTCAAATTATATCAGACTGATTTATCTTCAATAGTATACCTTTTAGCATAATTATTTCAAAATCAGAGAAGCGGTGGCCCAGTGTTGGCGGCCCTGACTTCATCATCATCAGCCTATAATGTTCCTACTGCTGGGACACAGTAAATTGTAGGTTCGAACCCAGGCAGGCGCATTACTTTGCGTGTAATTTATTTCATCACCACTGCTCTCAAAACGGTGAAAAAAACGTCCTAGAACCAAAAGTTCGAAGACATGTGACATCTAACAACTCGCACTGGGCCCGCGTGGTTGATTATAGCCCATTTCCTCTCATAGAGAGGAGGCCTGAGTCCCAGCAGTGGGATCACATGGTTATGTTTACAAACTGTCAAACTGTAAAGACCCTAACAATGCCGTCACCTCAGAACCTGATAGGTAAGCTTTTTATAACTTCTTTATAATATTTTCGCTACCACACAGGCCCAGTTTTTGAGTCAAGTAAGCAGTTTGTCAACGGATATAATATTCGCACGTGTCAATAGGTTTTTACTCGACTGCAAAAAAGGATTACGTGTGAGTATGTTTTGCTACAGAAAGGCTTTATTCAGGGTTCGGGTGAATTGACTTATTCTGATATAAGACTGTTTTGGTTTGGTTAAGGTAAAAGGTCAGATTACTATTTATAGCGACATGGTAGCTTAGCTTTGTGTGTGATGTTACAATATATTGACATCAATAAATTGTATTGGCTGTGCAGTGATTTAAAATTGATGTCTTTTTCTTATTTTATGTCTATTTTAACTGAAGACTTTTTTTAATGATTTTTTTTTTGTGATGTATATACGTATTTTCACGGTGTCTTCTGCACTTCGAAAGACTATTGCAATGTTTCTGTAGGTCCTGTATTCCTGTCCTGCTTATTCGATGACCTTCAAAGCACAATGATATTTTCTTATAATCGCACAATTTTTTCTTCTAACTTCGTTTAGAACGTTTGTTATTTGGTCTTGATTGATCTTACCTACGTCCCACAATTTACTATTTATTTTAACTATACCATAGATAGAGCAAGCTTTGTTTTTTAGGGTTCCGTACCCAAAGGGTAAAAACGGAACCCTATTACTAAGAATACACTATCCGTCTGTCACCAGGCTGTATCTCATGAACCGTGATAGCTAGACAGTTGAAATTTTCACAGATGATGTATTTCTGTTGTCGCTTTATCAACAAATAACAAAAATATAAGTTATTTAATAATTAATGGGAGCTCTCATACAAGAAACGTGTTTTTTTTTCGGTTTATGGTACGAAACCTTGGTGCGAGAGTCCGACTCACACTTGACCAGTTTTTTTTATAAACAGACCTACTAGAATCTTAAGACTTGGCTTTCTAAAGATACTATCTCTGCGTAAACAACAAAACAAACTCACGGCGAGATCGTCCAAAAATAGACTCGTCTCAGGAAATACGTTAATTGAATAAAGTCTAAAATAAAGGACACAAAACAAACGCCTCCAGGTAACTAAAAAACTTTCTGCTACTGAAAATTTTCGACAATCTTCACCTAACTAAGTGTTTACTTAACTGATTACCTCGCCAAGACTCACCGCCAAGTTGCGCCAAGTCGCGCCAAGTAACGCCAAGTTTCTCCTATACACATTTAAAGGTGTTTTCAACCAAGTTTTTTTACAAAAGTTTTCTTTTTTCTGCTTCCGTGGTGCTTAAGAAAAAGTTTTTCAGTTGATCAGATTGGGACTACACTTGGGAATTTTCGGTCGTGATTTCTTCACACCGTCATCTTTTAAGAAAAACTTGGTTACGGAATAAGTATTTTTGTTTATTTTTTTTCTTCTTTTGATTTGTTTCTTTGAGTAATCCTTGCTTTGTGAGCGAAGGCGTACGAGACAGGTGCCTTTGAATATGAGTACTTTTGTAGTCTTTTGTTAAAGAAGTTTCAAATCGACGCGTTCCAAGATGTTTTCGAATAAATAAAGAGCCGTAAAAGAGCACAAAAACAATTAAATTGCATTGTAACTTTGTCGTCTCCATTATTTTCGTCCTCTTTTTGACACTTATATTCTTGGCATTATTGTTTTGCAGTGCAGTGGTGTGACCGGACTGCCAAGTCAAAGGTCTTTTTCTTTCTTTTTAGGAAATCATCAAATGACCTCTCCCGCTCTGCGCGTAGCGGCAGGGAGTGTCAGACTTGTACTGACTAAAACCCATCCATGTTCCTTTCTTGCCCTTTGTGTTCCAGGGCCGCGGTATCTCTTTCGAACAGTCCCGCAACCCTGGCAGGCATCGGCTCTTGCGGGCCCCTCCCTGTTTGATGACATAAGTCAAAGGTCTCAAGTTTGAAACCAAAACCCGCACCTCGAATCTGATTTTTCGGATTCATGTGCGTATTCTATAATTATCACTTTTTTCGGTGAAGGAAAATATCGTAATGTAACCAGCATGCCTGAGAGATATTTCTCGACGGCATGTAAAGCCAAGTCACAGCACTAAACACACGATACAAAATATTGTTTTAGATTTTCAACTGGCGTTTTAACAAAAGACCGACAACATAGGTTCTGAAAAAAACGAGTTTCCCAGTATAAATACACCACGGGTCGTTGTATCCGTTACTTTGACAATATGTCAACACTGACCCGCTGTTTACTGACCTACGCTGTGGTTGACTGCGGCGCCGCGAGGCATGACGTTTCCTGTCATGCCGTTCAATGTGCACGTCAAGCCTTTGCATCGAACACTTCTTTTACTGCGAAATGAACGGTACGAGCTTCCCCTTTATTTACGGATTTATGCATAAGATACACATAGCAAGAGCAGCGGTGGCCCAGTGGTGGTGGCTCCGACTTACGAACAATAGTCGCGAGTTCGAACTCTGGCGAATTACTTTGTGTAATTTATTTCATCATCACTGCTCTCAAAACGGTGAAGGAAAGCATCGTGAGGAAATCGGCATATCTTAAAACAAAAATTCGGAGATATGTAACATCTACCAACCCGCACTGGCCCCACGTGGTGGTTTATAGCCCATTCCCTCTCGTAGAGAGGAGGCCTGTGCCCCAGCAGTGAGAACATTATAGGCTGATTATGCTATGCACATAGCCAATGTTACCGCTGCTGTAAGGAGACATTTTGCGAAAGGGACATTTTGCTACCTGTAGTCATTTTGAGAAATGGCTATTTTGCGACAGAGCCCTGTTAAATATGTCAAAATAAAAGTTATTTGAAAGATTGCTAAAGTTGATTACTCAATTCACTATATCCACTTGAGTCTCTTCTCTGCATTTTATCTAAAACGACATTTAGTAAGTGGTCGAAGGCACTACCACTGAGCAAGAGGTCTTAAGTTTTATTTCCAGTTCATGTAAAGTTTAATTGTGTTGTTCCACGATAAATGTCTCTGTAGCAGTTTAGATTCTAGATTTATGCACAAGGTTAATGGCATTAGGTTATAGGGATGTTTTCTGAGTAAAAAAATATAATTATTTTTAGTCCGTCAGTTAGATTATCGAAAAATATTGGATACGTATTTTTTGTTTAATCAAATCAATAAAAACTGACGATCGCTTGTGACGTCACTTCGCCGATAAAAGTACTGACATAGTGACGTCACACGAGTTTTCAACACACTTTATCGCCTTCATTTTTCTTGTACGCGAAAAAGAAAAAATACATGTCTAATATTTTAAGGAAATCTATCTGACAGACTTATTCGATTTTTTTTTTGGTAAAATACCCTGTTTAAAAGAAGGGTGTACTATACAGTACACCTCTTTAAACCCTCCAGGGGTTGATAGAATAATCGTCTTTCACTGTTCCACACACAACTACTAAAATATATAACTACCCCAAACATAGTTCGGTCCTCCGGTTCGTTCCCTCTTATCATTATTTAAAAGACCGCGAGCGCTTATGGTAGCAAAAATCTCTGGCAGCAAGCCGCAGACAGTCGTACATCTCATCAGAGATATATGGCGGCTCGCACTCTCATTTGCTGACACAGGGGCTGGGAGACGGATGAGCGGCGACTTGAATTTATGGATACAGTTTCTACTATTAAGTTTTTTATTGTTGTTAGATTTTATGAGATCGTCTGTCCACCTAGTCGGTTGTCTTCCTACATTCCTCCGTCCCGTCTGTGGTCTCCACTCCGACTAGGTGGACAGACGATCTCAATTAAAGTGGCCGGAAGAAACTGGATAGCCATGTTACAAAAGCGCCAAAAGTGGAGAGATTGGGATTTGAGAAGAGGTTGAAGAAGAGAGAGAGAGAGATTTAATGATTCGGTTACGGTTAAGTTCGGTTTTTGTAAGAAGCAAGCCATGTTCCCGATGGAATTTCACCTGAAATTTTATCAGCCACCTGAAACACTCTACAGTTGACTAAAAAATAAAATTCTGCAATTTGTCGGTGATTATGCATTGTAGGTAGGACACCCGCTGTACGCTAATTTATAAAAAGGCCCTTTTTAATAAATCATCAGTGGGTATTTACGACCCAAATATAAAGCCATACTTTGTGCTTTTCAAAATGAAACCGTTTAAAATTATCATAATTTCTCTAGCCTTTAAACCCAGTCTTCCTTTCCGTTTGCCATCCTACTTATCCGTAAGTCACGGTTCCTCACTTTCTCATTAAAAGCCGTGTATTAGAACTGGTAATGTCTTGATTATCATATTAAGTGGCGCCCTCTACAGAGAATTAACATGGATTCTTGGACAGGTAGCGTCTCTTACTTGATTATACTTTATTTAAGTAGAATTTTGTCTTTGTCTAAGAAGTTGGGTGTGTCGTGATGTTTTTTGAGATAATTAGTTACTTAATTATTCCTTCTTATCATGACATAAACCAAATTAGTTGAGGACAATGTAATTCTTAAGCATGTTCAAAGTGAGCTGTGCACTGAAATAATTATTAATTTATTAAATAGTTATTTATATTGATTATATGAATGTTGTTAGATTATTATGAATAAAAAATTACGATTAGAATTGTGATTTACAAAAAAATATGATTAAAAATTGTAAATGCAAAATAGAATGCATATAATTTACTTACGCTACAAAAAGTTATATTTAAAGTAAAAAAAAACGCAACTTAAAACGAATCACCAACAACATACCAGAAAACCGATCTAGTTCCCAACTCACTTAACCTCACAAACAAGACCATCTCACGTGGTTTCTCCCCTCCCCCCTTAAACTCACAGATTTATACCTAACAAAAGACACATTACTCTTCGTTAGAACCACTCTTTTATGATTTTCTTTATTGACGTAGATGTTAGGAAGGCCACAGACTTATTCGGTCACATTCGATTCGGCAATAATTGTTGAACAAGAAAACCGACCCGCGGTAAAGTAACTGCTACATATTTGGCTCATGCTGCACGGCAAGTCAACCGCCGGTGTCGCGTTCGGCATCTTACAAAACTGAATTATTATGAAAGAAAACATCGTGAGGGCCAGTTCCCTCACGATGTTTGTGCCCTTGAACCAAAAAATCAAAAACATATGACACCCACCAACTAGCTCTGAGCCCGCATGGTATATTGTAGTCTCCTCTGATAGAGACGATACCTGCATCCCAGCAGTTGGAAAATTATAGACTGATCCTGATTATGCGTCACTGAATTATGGTTATAATCGGTACTATTTGAGCTACGACAAGCGGCTTTTTCCCGAACGTATATTTATTATCTGATAGTGCCGCCCGGCTGTGCCGAGTCATGCCGAACCGAAGACATGTGTAGCAACTCTAAGGTGTAAAAGGAAATGCACTTCACATTTTTCGTAACATGACATAAATAGCATTTATTTTGCAAAGGAGGTCGGACTTAATTCTGATGTGTGTTTTGTTTTCGGAGTGCATCAGCGTAAGTGCTTGTTTTAAGTTGATTGGGTTATAACTTCTGATGTATGCAAATTGGTTTAGTGTAAGATACTGCGTTTTTGTGGAAAATAGAGTGGTATTATTATGAAGTATGTTGATACAAGCAAGCGAAGCAGTCTGAAGAATTATAATGTCAACATAACATAACACGCCTGTGATCCCCGAAGGGTTAGGCAGAGGTGTACCTAATAGTACACCTACATTTTGCGTGTTATGTTTAAGTGAAATGTAATAGGGGGCGAGCTTATTGCCATCATCCCGGTACAGATCCAGACTCCTTGGCTGCTACTAAAAATTCCTGATGAAAAAACTCAATAACACTTTGCCCGACACGGGAATCGAATCCAGGACCTCTTGCGCTTTTGACTACTAGACCAACGAAATAAATGAATCATAAAAATAAATCAAATAATCTTTCAAATAAATTGTAACTGTCAAACTGTATTATAGTTTGCTAATCAAGGCTTTTTGAAATTGAAAATGATGATACATAGACTAGCTTCCCCACACGGTTTAGCGGTCGGACATTAATCAATGGAAACGTACAGTCGAAAAAAAGAATTTTCTATCTTCAAACTCAGAGTAAGGCGTTCTTGTGCGCCAAATAGAAATCCGTTCATCCATTAAGGCGTTAAAACGTAACATATGAACAGACACACAGAGTCACTTTCTCTTTTACAAGAAAACTGTGCGCCCGATGAGTTTATGAACCCATCAAAAATGACAAGTTTCCTTTAAAATTTTACGGGGCGAGTTTTCAAAAATCCTGTCCGTTATAACAAAGGAACACTGTCGTTATATTAAAAAAAAACCAACCACTCCGAGAGTGCCAACAGAAGTGTTTTTTTTAAGTTTCTGTATTATTTTTAGAAAATATTTTTGCATAAGCCTTTTACTTACACATTTGACTATAAAATGTATTTTTTTTGGGCTTGTTATATGTACCGATACGGCTAACTCTGCAACAAAATAGAGGTCGTTTAACGGTGTCATGAGTTCAATTGTTTTTCCCCATCTCAAAAATGCCCAACGTGCCTAAAGAAATTTTCACTTCAAAAAAACTTTTTCTAGTTTACCTAATACTTTTATGATCATCACCATTTCAACAAGGAATCACCTACTGTTGGGTGTAGGCCGCCCCTTTCTGCTACTACTCTTCTCTGTTCTGTGCGTCCCCTATACATCCATTTACGGCGATTTTGACGATATCGTCAACCTAGCGGCCCTGGTTTCAAAGGCCTGGGTCCTTTCATGTTAAATTCGTCACACGATCATTTAATCATTGTCACTAACAATCAGGCAACTGGACCCTCCAAATCAAGGTTCATCTCAATCAATCAACTCACCCTTGAGTAGTCCACTGCAGCTGTACTTCAGCCCCTCTCAAACCTCAGTACCCTGTCCCCCGCATTCTGCACCACGTGGTCTCCACTCCAAGATTTATCTCGCCATCCAATAAATCCAATCATACTTTAACCTATCAAATATATCAGATAAAAACTACGTTACCAACAAAATGGTCGTTCCCAGAACACAAATCGAAGACTAACTCGCGGATATGACGCCATAACTTAAAAAAATCGCCTGGAACCATTTACATCGGGCATCAATTTAGCGATTTCCGCACCTTATGCATCCCTCCGGCAACGAGGGAGGAATACGTGAAATATGTATGACAAGCTCAATGGTACAAGGTATAAGCGGTAGCGGGTAGGTCTTTCTCTCTGTAACTTTCGTAATTTAAGATGAGCTGCAAGAAATTCCTGAGGGCCTTGACAAGTGGTAATAGATGCCAAAGGGTTTTGTTTTTACAAAGACGTTCAAAAGGAATGACATCAACTTTTCGGTTGCCCACGTAAATGTGCAATCCATCTTTATTTACTCTTCAATCAACGTTAACCTCAATGTATAAGTCATTTCTTGTAAATTTAATATTTTCAGGTAACAAACCTCTATTTTTTAAATTAAGTTTACCGTATTGTCTTTACCTGTTTTTTAATTTTATTTTAATTTATCTTTACCCTAGTCGCCAAACATTTTTTGTTGGCCATTCCTATATGGCAAAACATGCATCTACTCACATTAATTTATAAGACCTGTATAGAGTAAATGTCCATACTTATGTTTTACAAAATAAATATATCTTTGTTATTAGTTACTTTGGAATAGTTTGCTGATAGACTGATATTTTCTAATAACCTACTTCAATTACAAATTCATCTTCATATAATTCTGCCTTTGAGCCTTCATTTCAAAAGTTTTAGGTGCTCTTGTTTAACTTGCATTCCAAGAAATAAACCAGACTCGAAGGGAGTGTCAGACTTGTACTGACTAAAATCCATCCATGACCGCATGCACAATACGCGCTTGGACGTGGAGTTGCGGACACCAGGCCCCGTTATACAACCCATCCATGTTCCTTCCTTGCCCTTTGTGTTCCAGGGCCGCGGTATCTCTTTCGAACAATACCGCAGGCCTGGCAGGCATCGGCCCTTGTCGGTCATTTTGTACCGTGGTTTCCCCTGTAGACCTACTCCACTAACTCTCATGACAATTTTAGGATAATTTGAGGGAACAATACCCGTCAAGTTCTAGATATTATCTTATTATTGTCAATTTAGACATTTGAATGTCTAAATTGACCGGACTACAAGACGGACGGACGGCGAGCAAGCCCATTACTCACCGTCCACAGGTCCGTGTCTACGGTGGCCGGAGGCCACCACGTGGACCCCGACGCCCGGGGCGTCTCCCGCGGCGGCTGGGACGTGAGGTTTCTCTCCCTCTCACGTTCCGCCACTTCCTCCGCTAGCATGACGGGCTGACGGCTTCGCAGAAGGAGGTGACAGCGTCCCTTTCCCTCTCGCTCCGGACCATGGATTGAACCAGGGCCGGACGCTCCAGTAGGTACCTTGGGTATCACTCAATTAACTCCAAATCTGACTTCTAAACTCTCATAACTTACACCACAACATCCGAAACACCTACATTTTGCTATACACGAAAAATATGTTGTCGAAAATTGTTTACCGCGTCGCTTCGGCCGTCGTCGGGTTCGTCGCGTTGCTCGCATGTGTCGTCAACTCCTTCCCTTATTACTTTCTTGTTTTTGCACTGATTTGTGTGTCAAGTTGCTTCGCACCCGTTTAATGGGTTAAAATTATGGCATGGTGAAATGAGGGTGTAATAAGCTATGAAGGGTGCCATAAAGTATGTACGAGTTGTGCTTTGGCAAAGGTGTGATGGATTATGAGTTGCAAAGTTGTATGGTATGGTTGTGGATGTTTTGGAATGTATGTCATGTTATGTTGAGGCTGTGACAAAGAACGATGAAAAGATTAATTCTATCGCACTAATCACCTCGTTTACATAAATAGATAAACTCACGCCTTTTTCCCCTGGGGGTAGGCTGAAACCACAAAACGCCAACTGCTACGATCCTTACCTGCTCCTTCTGACTCGTCTACGTTCATACATCTGGTCATATACGCACGCCGGTTTAGTAGATAAATTAGTACCTACACGCAGTTTGCTATTCCTAAACCACTGAGGACGATTCTTATCGATTATATACATTCGATATATATAAGACTCTAGTGTCCTTTAAACAATCAATAAAATGATATATTTTGAAAAAAATGGGTTATTGGATTACATCACTCTTATTACTTGTAATCCTTGGCGTTATATTCAAAAAGCCAACACATTTTATACATAACATAACAAGTTTTGCTAGTCATGTTTAAATCCTATGTTATAGAAGGCAAGCTCATTGCCGTCGGATGATAAATTAATAATTAATCGGTTATTAATAATAATTAATTAATCGGTTGACGATGAATAATTTTTGATAGAACCCCAATATCACTTTAGCCGATTTCCCATCAAAACCAAGATCTCAAGAAATAAAGAATCATGCTTATCAGTAGCGCTTCCAACCACTATACTAACAAAGAATACGTTTTACATCTTTGTTAGATAAGGTGTCTCAACACACTTATCTCTTACTTTCTTCTTTTGTTACTTTAAAATATTCTGTACAGAATATTTGTAACATTCATGTAAGTAAAAAAACATTTATATTAAAATATTACATAGCACACAAGATACCCAATACAATAAAACACTAAAATTCATATTTCGAATGCGAGTTTATCATCCGCAAACAGTAGGTATACAGGTAAACATCACCTCGCCACAGACTAACACGGAACGGTTCAATGCGCGCAGCACAACCGCTGTGCTTTATACAGATGCGTGCACCGAATGATGCACTGTGGTTTTGAGCATCTGTCTATATTTTGCAAAGGACAATGAACTCGGACTAAATAGAACGGGCACTGTATGATGTTTGAAATTCTTGTAATATTTGATATGGAGTTGGTTTCGCTGATATCGATATTATTTCGATTTTGGATAGAAAGAAAGAAATAAGAAAAGAAAATACATTTATTTGTCGCAGAGACATGTCGGCCATACAAAATGACAAAAAAATAATAATAAATATACAACGGTTATCAAATATTTATAAATACAACGGAACAAGCGGGTTACTCTTCATCATGTGGGGGGCCACAACACAGCGCTTGTTGTCGATAACGATTCCGACTGTTAAGTGTATCTATTCTATTCAATCGAGTTAGGCTTTTTAATTCTTCGAGAGAGAGAGGAGCTCGTGGTTAAGTAATAACAGCCGCTCGGGTCGATCTTTAGGTTAAGCCGTGCTTACCTAGGTTGGTCTGTGGATGGGTGACCACCCATTACATACCGAGTTTCCTCCGTGCCTCGGAAAGCACGTTAAGCCGTTGGTCCCGGCTGTCATTTGTACATCTTTGACAGTCGTTATAGAACCAGAGGCCCAAAAAGTCGGACAACCAGTCTTACCAAGGGGTATCGTTTTACCCAGTACTAACTGGGTTGTGGAGGTCAGATAGGCAGTCGCTCCATGTAAAATACTGGTATTCAGCTGCATCCGGTTAGACTGGAAGCCGACCCCAACATAGTTGGGAAAAGGCTAGGCAGATGATGAATTCTTCGTTGTCTGCAGAGGCAAATCTTCTAAGTATTCTGCAGCCCCGTGCTTTTGTTTGAAGTTTTCTCTCAGTTTCGCCAACAATCCGAACAGAATTGATATTAAATAATAATACTTTACTTACTTACGTACTCGATCACTATCTACTGCACCATCGTATGAAACTTGATCTCTGGCGTAAACTCTCACTAAAAAATTAAAGAAACATTGCACTGTATGAAGCTTGACATCTGCCACATACCCCATACATATAACAGTCGTGCAGTGAAACAGAGGTGGTGTTTGGCTACAGACTCGTGCGCTGAGGCGCGTCGCGCGGCTCACGGCGCTATTGACAATCATCTTTATTGGGTTACGTATTTGTTTCAAACATGAATGAAACTGACTACGATCAGCTCATTTACGCCAAGTTCAGGAGCTGTCAATGAGCAGTTTGAATATGCTGATCGCGTTCACTTGTTTTGGTTACACCTATGAATTTTTACCAAAAAATCAAAGACATATTGTACCAGTCCGTGCACAATTTTACCGTGCGAATTTATTTTTCCTTTTTCGTGTGGTTAGTACCCAAACTGGTGTCAGAGTTTGTAGCCCTCTGACTTGACTTTACATGCCGTCAAGAAATATCTCTCAGGCATGCTGGTTTCCTCACGATGTTATCTTTCACCGAAGCAAGTGATAATTATACAAATACGCACATAAATCTGAAAAATCAGAGGTGCGTGTCTTGGGTTCGAACTCGAGACTTATGACTTGGCAGTCCGACGGCCACACCACTATGCTATCACTGCTGCTGTGTGATCTATAAACTATGATCTCTGCCACATACCCCATGTAACAGGCGTGCAACGTCACAGGGGTGGTGTTTGCCTCCGGACTCGTGCAGTGAGGCGCGTCGCACGGCTCACGGCGCGTATTGACAATCACGTTTGTTGAGCTACGTATTTGGTTCAGTTCTATTTTGATAGGGAAATTCTTTTTATGTTTTTTTTACACTACGTAAAATCACGCCTGTAATCCTGGAAGGGTTAGGTAGAGGAGTACCTATTTTTATTATTCCACAAAGATGGCTTCGCGAAGATAATGAAAGCTTGCCTTACTATAATTATGTACCTAAGCACTGGCTTTGTATACGTTTAGAAATGCTATAACATAACATAACGCCTGTTTTGAAGGGTAAGGCAGTTGTGTATCTTATAGTTTACAGACAATTCGCCAGTAATGTTCAAATCCCATGTACTAAGAGCGAGTGGGCGAGCCTATTGCCATCAATCGGGCACAAATCCAGGTTCTGGACTGCTACGGAAAAATCATTAATTTCATTACGATAACCTAGTTGAATGAAATAAATCTCGTGTATTTATAGTACTGAACCTACACGGATGCACTCAATATTCCACTTAACTTGCTTTTTATAAAGTAGCTTATGATTTTCTATCTCTTCAACTAATCTAGAAAGAAAAAAAATACAAACTTAAGTTAGAAAATAAAAAATACAGAAAATCCCACACAGTTTCAACTAAAACTCATATATATTTTAATGCAGGAATAAAAAAAAAACTTTTTAATATCCCCACGTCGCGTCGCTACGTCATACGTTTTATAAATATTAACTCCAGCCAAAAGCTGTTTACATGTACCTACAAACTTTTTATTTATGCTTTTGACGGATAAATTATAACATACAATGACTTTGTTCTTTCACAGAAAGTTATTCGCTCTGGCGGCGTGTATTTTCAAAGTTGATTATGACTGTTACTTAGGTTCTGGTTTTTAATTATGCTTTCGAGACTTTGCGTTAAAGGTTGAACCTCATCTGGAAGCACGAAATCGCACTTTTCCATGACTATGCTCACGGCTTCGGCCCTCGTGTAGTTCGATATTTGCCCCAAGGGGTCGTACTACCCTGCCAGGGCTGTGGGACTGTTCGAAAGAGATATCGCGGCCCTGGAACACAAAGGGCAAGGAAGGAACATGGATAGGTTTTAGTCAGTACAAGTCTGACACCGCTCCGCCCAGAGCGGGAGAAGTCATTTGATGATTTCCCATCCGAAAAAAAAGGGTTCGTACTACCGGAGTAAAAAGAATCATTTGTGTGTTAATCTAGCTAGATGATAAATTATCTGTGTGTCTTGTGTTTACGTGTAAGAGTCAAGTTCAAACATCAATCCATGCATTCATTCGTCAACACTCAATAGTAGTAAGATTGGTATAATTTGATCGATAAAAGATTGGCTTTAACACTGCCTGTATTGTAGAAGTTTGCCAACTTATGAAACGGTATAAACAAAAGTCTTAGTTATACACTTTAGTACTATTATTTATTATCTGGCTAGATCCTAAATGACAAACATAAAAGTCACAGAAGCAGCTAAAACTATTTATTAACACTCAATATGACCCTACAAATACATTACTTAACCGTCCCCGATAAATTAAAACCATTAACACACATTTTATGCATTACGTTACATTTTAATGAAAAGATTTCAACACATTTCCCTGCAAAAACCATTAATGAGCTGAAAAAGGAGATGATTACCCAATTTCGCGAATAAAATGTATAATTAGGCTTAAGTAGCTTATTAGGTACGGTGTCATTTATTTTGTACTGCTTTTCAATTAAAAATTATACTGAAATTCGAAGTGTTTTAATTTTTGTTAAAAACCCATTCATGAAGGAAATATTATAATAAAATAATATTACATGATATTTATAAACTTACATATTATTTTCTTTTTTTGCGGTTTTTCAACTTCACTGAAATACATGAATCTTTAGGCGCTCGTATGACGCTGACAGCTCATAGGAGCGCTGTTGGTATACGTTTAGCAGTTTGGCTGTGCGAAAAAGATCCTTATGCGGCTATCTATCTTACTTTTCCAGTGAAATTTTCAAACAGCAGGTTTCACCATGCCGAACAATCAATTTGACTATTGATAATCTACAATCACGTCACAAACACGTTCGAAATAACACAACGTCAGCTCGCGGCGCGGTTTGCACGGACCGTCTAAATCTAACATGGCCGCGACACACAATCACAGCTGATCGCAGCACGGGGCGAAAACAAAGGCGCGGAATAATCACATTTAAACTGAATCGTTTCGGACTTCATTATAACTGCTTTCAATGGGGATTTTGAAATGTATAGCTGTGCAAAGTTACATTTACGTAATGGTTTGTGAAGTTGATTCATTTAATTTATCTAATGAATAGTGACACTTTAAATAATATTATACTATTACAGAGTGATTGTTTTAAGTTGGACAACAGGGGGGAATACCAGATATACCGGAAAACTTTCTTAGAAAACTGTAGCGCTTTTTTGATGAAATCAATATTGCCATACTTATTTTTTTTGGTAAAGTGTGTGTTATCCAAATCATTAAATAGTTCGACTCTGTTTCGTGTAAGGATCATTTCATTGGGCAGTGGAATTAAATTTGTCTGTCCTATTCCTTAAAAATCAGTCAAAGTGCTATTCTCCAATTAACAATATTTTTACTGTAACATCTACACTAATTACACCGACTACAAATTTCTAAATACCTAGTACATTGGCTCGATATTTCACCATGTTTACTGCCAAAGGGTACAAACACTGGCCCCAAAAAGTCTGATATAGCCATAGCGATCTATACTGACCCCAAAAATCGAAACAGGGCTGAGTCAAGCAGTTAGGAGGGACCGTAAAATCGGCGCCAAAAACCTAAAACTTTGGCGTTGGGGCTAACAAATTATAACAAAAAGTGCTTGCCTAAATTAAAGTAATCAGCTAACCGTCTGTGCGGGGGGTATTTTGTTGTGTGCTTAAAACGTTTTTGGTGTATTGTTTTGATTTTGAAGCTAAAATTTTCTGTGATTTATGAGTATTTGATGCTGTGTAGGTAGGCTGGGTTCAATCCCCAGGTCAGGCAAAAAGATGTATAGTTTTTGCTTTTATAATAGAGGGTGTAAACAGACTCTTCACGAAGCCGTCAACCAAGCATTCTGTACATCAAACTAAGTAACTTCACGCAAAAGTTATTGCTGGGAAATGCCTTTAAAATCACGTTTTCAGTAGGACTCAATGTAACACATTCAAAACATTATGCTGATGGATGGATTGAATATGTAAAAAAAATACATTAAAAACACGTATTAAAAAAAAACTTGTGAATAAGTTGGAACTTTGACACCCAATATCTCCGGAACTATAAGGTTCCCAGGTATGATCTAGAACAAAAGAATAATCGCAATGACGGTAAGAACAAGTGCCTTTCGGCTTCATTAAGAGTCTTTTTACACCCTTTATTTGCCTCGGAAGCATGTTCAACCATCGGTTCGGCGCTGATTTCTCTCCCGTCGTATCAAATTGCCTTCCAATTAGGGTATGAGAGTCAGGAAACAGTGACTGTGATAGCACACCCAGTTTTGCACTATATTATCTCCTGAGGCGAAGCCTATGTATACATGTCCAATGTATCTCAAATGAACCCAACAATAACTCTTCTATGTGGCTGTACTCTGTGAGAGCCATGTCGAGGTGAAACAAAAGACAGTGCTTCAAAACCAAGAAAAATCTTGAAACGACGGGAATCGACATAGCGGGAATGATTCAGTATATAATAATTCACGGTCAGCATAGCCCTATTCACAAATGCTTCGATTCGATTTCGATTCGACAAGTCGTATGTCTATCTTTTTTTGGCATTACGAAAGCGAGCGAGATAGACATACGACTTTTCAAATCAAAATCGAATCGAAGCGTTTGTGAATAGCTATGCACGAGGACTACTGACCTTTTTTGGTCAAGGCGGCCAGTATTATTTTTATAATTTGAAAGTCTTCTCTAGAAAAATAATATAGCATGTAAATAATGAGCTGTCCCATATATTTGGGTCGAGTAGGTACATACATATTGTAATATTGTACGGGCCAGCTTATTATCTTTTCGCGGTTACGACGATGGGGTCTACAGAAAACTGTTAAGTTTGATAGTATGTACCACATACTTGAATATGGTGATACAGGCTGTATTTGTGCGTCAATCTTATATTTGTAAAAACATAATATGCTTCAGTACATGTTTTAATGTTTTATTTTCTCTTGTCCACAGGCAACTGCTAGCACCTAACCTTAAACAAACACAATACTTAGCAAATGGTGCCGAGAGCGACATCAGAACTGTAAGTACTTTTAGATATATCTTATTTTAACATAACTTCACGGCTTGCAATCCCCGAAGGGTCAGGCAGAGGTGTACTTTACAAGGTACACCCACATTTCGCCAGTTATTTTTAAGTCCCATGTAATAGGAGGCGAGCCTATTGCCATCAACCGAGCACCAATCCAGGCTATGGCTGTTATTGAGAAATTCCTGATGAAAAAACCCAATATCACTTTGCCCGACCTGGGAATCGAACCCAGAAGCTCTCAGCTCAGCAGTCGCGCTTGCGACCACTAGACCAGTGGCACATAGGAGATGGGAAACGAGCCCATATAAAGGGTGCCTGACAATAGGCGTCGCGCATTGCGATATCTAATTCGAGGTTGCACACGAAAAGATTACCTGAAAGGAAGTGGTGCAGGCCATTGCCCAGCAGTGGGACATCATGGCTACTAAATAAAAAGATGACAACATGTAAGTTGATGGCAATAGGTTTGCCCTCTATTACATGGGACTATGAGTGTACTAATCACGCCTCATCCCCTTCGGGTATCACAAGACGTGATGTGATGTTAGATTAGAACAATAATGTGTGATGTTACACAAGTGAGATAAATGATAAATCGCAAATCATAATATCAGTAACAATAGACATACCTAATATTTTACAACATAATGACTAACTGGACCTAGGGGGGGGGGGTCACAGGGGTCATGATACCCCCTTTTTTTCGGATGGGAAATCATCAAATGACTTCTCCCGCTCTGGGCAGAGCGGAAGGGAGTGTCAGACTAAAACCCATTACGTAATGTTCCTTCCTTGCCCTTTGTGTTCCAGGGCCGCGGTATCTCTTTCAAACAGTCCCGCAGCCCGTCATGATAACCCTAAAATTCAAAAATCACACACGCCAAATTGACACTCCTTTTCCGTCCCTATCAAATTCTTGGCTACGGCCCTGTGTGACCCCCCAAAGACTTAGGCTGGGACCGCGCCTAACTATGTGATTAATATTTTATTATAGTCCGAACAATTTACATGGACGTTGCAAAAGGAGCATGTAAGCTCGTAGATAGTGGCGTTTAGTTGTTTCTGCCTACCCCATGGGAAAGCAATAAAGCCGACTAAGTATTTGCCGAAACCAAACCAAAAAGAAACTCCCTGAATACATACCATATAAGTACCATACAGATTTAATAGGACCTACACCTTTTCACTAGAGGCTCAGGTTTTGTCCACGCTTCCATTTTTTCATAAAAATACTATTCGATATTGACGCACAGTTATTATTAACAACAAACATTTAACTAGATCCCAATTCTAAATCAGTTCAAAACGTCAAACAAGATGGCTGCGTTAACACAGTTAGAAATGGAGCATGTCAATCATACATTGCCACATTCGATTCAGAATCCATCCATATCCATACTTTAATATTTAATAATTTATAATATTATAAATGCGAAAGTAAGTTTGTTTGTTACCTTTTCATGCCTAAACCACTGAAACAATCAACCTGAAATTTTGCACGTACATTGTCAGGTGTACAGAAATGGACATAGTGTAACATTCATCCTGAAAAAAGTACTTTTCCTGAGGAAAACAACAATAACGTTCTTATGATAATAGATGGCGCCACGTGTCTTTCAAATCATTAATGAATTATATTACTCGAATTGATTGTCAAATACTAAATTAACGCGAGCGAAGCCCGATGAAACAAAACCCGGCGAAACCTGATGGCGACAAGGTTAATAATTTACATTTCCATCGGGTACTTCTACTTGAAATACACATACATACATACCGAGTTTCCTCCGTGCCTCGGAAAGCACGTTAAGTTGTTGGTCCCGGCTATTATTTGTAGATCTTTGACAATCTTAAGTTAGTCAGTGGCCCAAAAAGTCTGACAACCAGTCTTACCAAGGGGTATCGTGTTACCAAGTACTAACTGGGTTGTTTATGTCAGACAGGCAGTCACTCCACGTAAAATACTGATGTTCAGCTGCTTCCAGTTAGACTGGAAACCGACCCCAACGTAGTTGGGAAAAGGCTAGGCAGATGATGATGAGTTCTACTTGAAATAAACTGATATAGAAAAATTTGCATGTCCTAAACCGGAGACATTAGACACGTAATGGTCCTGCTTGTAATTCACGGTCAAGTTCCTTTCACAAAGTGGAATTCTATATCCTAGGACTGTAAACGTTATAGGCTGAATATCCATATGGATAAGTAGTCTAAGCTCAGTAACCTAGAGGCTGATTTTAGCATCTGCCAGGGCTGCGGGCTGTTCGAAAGAGATACCGCGGCCCTGGAACACAAAGGGCCAGGAAGGAACATGGATGGGTTTTAGTCAGTACAAGTCTGACACTCCCATGATTTCCCATCCTTAAAAAAAAGGCTGATTTAAGCATTCAGAACATATAACTAGAAATAATATAAACCATTTTGCTATTCTGCTGGTATGACAAAACCAATCTAACACTCCAACGTTATATAACGTGGCAGAAGAATCTAGAACAAACCTACATTTATTTCGCACACAGTTAAAAATCTAGCACAAAAGCCAGCCCATTTAACAGGCTAAACTAGAAACAAGGTTTGGTGAACAAATAAAAGAGTAAAAACAAAAAAATGTCTAGATTTCAATGCTGGGGTGTCGACACTGTGAATGCTGCCAATCTCTCTTCAACCCGTGACACTGAAGTATGCCTATTTTTGACAGAACCAGCACACACGAGATTTTTTTAACACTGCTGTTGTTAGGGATGTAAAATAAAACGGGGCGGATAAAATATCCGATGAGAGTGAAATATTGTATCGTTTCAACACATATAACAGTAAAATTTATTTAGGCGATGTGTTTTATTTGAATCTATTAATTAACGCATTTATTAATGCCAGGTTATTGAAATGTGTAAAAAAGGTGAACACTACTGTTTTAAAACTACTATATCTTTTTTCCGCGTCATCGCCATTAGGGAGGACAAAAAAACTATCCTAAGGAAATGTACTACTGGTATAACAAGTATCCTACATCCTAAACCAGGTCATGAATTCATGATCTACCTTTGTGCCGAGATCGTATGCCATAAAAGACAGACAGTTACACTGGCATTTATAATAAACTAGCGACCCGCCCCGGCTTCGTACGGGTGCAATGTAGATATAAACCTTTCTCTTTTATCACTCTATCTATTAAAAAAACCCGCATCAAAATCCGTTGCGTAGTTTTAAAAAGCAACTTAGTTTTATACTATGTAGTGATATTAATAATAACAATGGATGTACAAAATCTTGCCAAATTATAAGCTAGCTTGAATACCAATACTTTCGGATATCTTACAATATCCCAACTACGGATATAAAATTTCAATCGTCTAGCTATCACTGTCCATGAGATAGAGCCTGGTGACAGACGGACAGACAGACGCACAGTGGAGTTTTAGTAATAGGGTCCCGTTTTTACCCTTTGGGTACGGAATCCCAAAAAGGCACGCTTAGTGTTCATACGTTGCGCTGTCTAGATATATCTATGTATATCTGTGGTCCCAACTCATCACATCACTACCGGACGCCGCGATCCGCCACGGCGCCATCTCGCGGATTTATATCAAAACTTTTTAAACAGCGCGGCGATTCGCAGACAGTTTCAACTTAGAGATTAAGTGAGCTACGAATGAATTGTTTCCCCTAGTAAACTTGCAAGAAAACTGCACTTAAGTTAAAATAGTGCAGTTTTCTGTAATTGCGAACTTAATACGTTGCAACCGACGAGGATACAAAGTTGTAAGTGGGCGCTCAATCAAACGATGCTTCTATGAGCCCACCGTATGTTTGCTTCGTGGAATTTGTAAAGCAGTATATTGTAAACGAGACACGAGTATTGCAGTTGAAGTAGAATTGATTGCATTCATCATTTTTTTCTATTTGTACGCACGCTTCTACTGAGGTAAATAATTTATCTTTACCTTGATGTAATGCATTTTCTCTGAAAAAGTTGTAGTCGATTCTGGATTTTTTTTTGCTATTTTTATGAATAAGAAAAGTTGTTACTAAAAACACTTAAATCTAAAGTATGCAATGACATGAGCGTGCTGGCATTGAGGCATATGAATTTCTGTGGCATAAAGTAATTTAGTGCATCCTTACTAATGTTATAAATAGAAATTTAAATTGAGTCTATCTGTCTGGGATAAGGGCATCTGGGCTAGGAGGCTCGGACATAGGGTAGTTTTTATACCAGTTGTATAATTCCAGTAATATAATTAGGCAACTAACAAAAGGTATTTACAAGATGTGAGTGGCAACGCCGGGAGGGGTCACCCTAGAAGGACATACATTGACTTTATTGGTGAGGTTCTCTAAAAAGGTCAGGTTCGTAGTGCTCGCAACCGGCGTGCGTGTATGACCAGATGTATGAACGTAGACGAGGCAAAAGGAGTATGTAAGGATCGTAGGACGTAGCGTTCTGCCTACCCCCTTGGTATAAATACGTGAGTTTATGTAGGTATGGTATGTATGTATGGTATAAAGGGTGTAAACAGACTCTTCACGAAGCCGTCAACTAAGCATTATGTACATCTCACGAAGTAACTTTACGCTAAAACTAGGGCTGGGAAACGACTTTTTTTTTTGGGCTAAAGAATCACGTTTTACAGTAGGACTCAATGTAACGCACTCAAAATATTGTGCTGATGGATGGATTGAATAGTAAGGGGAGGTTGGAGGTGTTTAAAGTAAAAATCTTACATTAAAAACATGTATTTAAAAAAAACTTGTGAAAATAGGTATCCCAGGTATGGTCTAGAATAAAAAAATGTTCGCAATGACGGGGAGAACAAGTGCCTTTCGACTTCGTTAAGAGTCATTTTACACCCTTTATGTATGGTATGTAAGTAGTATAATTTCGTGGGATAATCTTCAACCTCCACGCCGCTGTACGCGTTTGAAAAGTTATTGGGTTATATCTACGACCTTCCACTACCATCAGTCGACCTTCACAAGGCCATTGCCTCTTCTCCCTCACACACTAGGTACTTACACACAAAAGACGAAAATTCAAATACATTTCAACGCAAGCAACCCATACAAAACAAGAACACAGAAATAAAATAAACATGTAAGCGAAAATTATACTATTTATTTTACAGCGATATAAAAACAGCGTCTCGCACGGAAAGATAGGAATATATCGGAGGGAATTCAACAAGATTTGTGCCACAGAAATGCTTGGCTGAATATTTTGCTCTTTCTACAAACAAAATGTACGAGAGAAAAGCATCGAGAACTTTGGTGAACGATAACCAAATCGTCGGAATTTGTCCTACACTTGCTTTTAGCTCGCGACTTTGTCTGTATAAGAAGGGAGCTTTTCAGGGAATCTTTTTGCTCGATTTGTCGTATTTAGTGAAGAGAAAATTAAGGTAGGTAAGGTAAGGTATCATGAAAAGTTGTTATGTTTTTGAATACTTATTATGTAAAACTGGCAGAATTACAAATTTTCGATAAGTACTGTATTTTATCACCTTGAGGTTGAGTGGGATAATATACTTTGCGATTATATAGGTATCATATAATATAGTAGTTATAGCTTAATAGTAGTGTGACCGTCGGACTGCCAAGTCATAGGTCTCGAGTTCGAACCCTAGGCATTGATCTGATTGCCGGCCAGGCTGCGGGCTGTTCGAAAGAGATACCGCGGCCCTAGAACACAAAGAGCAAGGAAGGAATATGGATGGTTTTAGTCAGTAAAAGTCTGACACTCCCTTCCGCTCTGCCCGGAGCGGGAGAAGTCATTTGATGATGTCCCATCCGTAAAAAAAAAGGCACTGATCTGATTTTTCGGATTCATGTGCGTAATGTATAAATTATCCTTTGCTTCGGTGAAGGGAAATATCGTGAGGAAAGCAGCATGCCACGGAGATATTTCTTGACGGCATGTAAAACCGCGGAGACAGCAGACTGCAGAGAGCAGCGGTTGCGCACTGATAGCGGCCCCGACTTACCAACAGTAAGTCGTGGGTTCGAACCCAGGCAGGCGCAATACTTTGTGTAAATTATTTCATCACCACTGCTGTCAAAACGGTGAAGAAAAACATCGTGAGAAAACCGGTATATTTTCGAACCAAAAATTCGAAGACATGTGATATCTACCAACCCGCACTGGGCCCGCGTGTTGAAATATAGCGCACTCCCTCTAATAGAGAGGAGGCCGTGTGTCCCAGCATTGGGAACACTAAGCTGATTATGCTGCTGTATGCTGATGTAAAGCCAAGTCAGAGGCCCATGGGTGACATATCAAAAACTCTGACATTAGGAGGCACTAACCACACAATAAAGAAAGCTAGGTAACCTTAAACATTTATCTTGTGTACCAATCGACAGGAAAAATACTTAGTTACTAACGTTATAACACATGTGCTCTTTCCAAAAGGCTGTCATAATAAACAATACTTCTCACTGAAGATTTGAACCTAAACAAACTATTTAAATGATCTTGTTTACCTACAATATAACATTTTCTTGCTGAAAGACCGTGACCCTTTTCTGGATACAGATCTAATCCTTCAGCAGTTTGTACTAACACGTACAAAAAGAGAGTAACAAGTTTTTTCTACGCCTAGGACTGACCTTATACATAATATAAAATATCAACACATAAAAAATACATATGTACATAAACACACACCTTTTTGGGAAGGCAGAACGCCACATGTTACAATACACTTTTGCCTCGTCCATTTTCAAACATCTGCTCTGACGTGCACATTTTATGAATAACTAGCTTAATACTGCGGCTTCACCCGCGTGAAGGTCGGTAACTGTCCCACAGCATTATACTACCGGGATAAATCCAGGTTATAAACAATCTATGTGCCAAATTTCATCGAAATACATTCAGTAACAAACATTCATCCTCACATCTAACTTTCGCATTAATAATATTATAGTAAGAAGTCAAATAATAACCCTCACAGCAATATTCCCTCTCAAAACCAGATTTAAAAAAAAAACAAAACGATAGCAATAACCAAAGAGTATTCACTTCGAAACTCCTCGTTCGATCCGACAATAGTATTCTGCTATAATATCAGACGCAAAGCCACCTATAGAGGTGGACCAACCTGACAAATCCTTGCATCCTATTCAGAGGTCCCGGAAAAATATTACAGAATCTTTCTCCCTTCTTTATACAACTTTCTTATTGTGGGATCAAGCCCCACCCTCGAAGGGAATGCGTGAAATTAGAATTTCGCGATATATTTGCAAAGGCGGGAATATTTTTGGAATGAAATCTTCGTTTTTTTCCGATGTAAAAAGGTCTAATGTTGGAATATTGGTTCTGTTAAGGGCTGGTATTTAAAGGATATTTAGGTATCTACCGCTTTCTGTTAAGTACCTTTCTTTTCTACAAGGTTTTAGTAGATATCTTCATCTTCCATCTTAATTGTAATAAAAATTAGCTGTAATAATTAACATCATTTACAGAATATCGTAAAAATTTGATAAAAGATTTTAATTTCTATACATTTATAAAAATTGTTTAACATGACAGAAACAAGAACTGTTGAACATTATTATAAATTGAAATCAAGTTTTCTTCAATAACAATAAAAGTAAACTACAAAGCAAAAAGCTTCCCAAAATTCAAATCTAGATGGACTTAATTTCAACACAAAATGGCGAAAAATTATATTACCCAAGTGACTTTTCCTAAACAGAATTTTCAACAAAATAAATGTTGCTTACAATGTCGAGGCCCATCAAATCGTAACGGATTTTCAACTGAAGTAGTACTAGTGGGACTCAAGGCCTTAGTCGAGGCCACAGCATAAGGCCCCATTCACGTCCTCAAGAGATGCGACTTTCGTCAAGGGACACGGTCGCTTGTCATATTTTTTTTTATATTGAGTACCGAGGCTCGTTTCCTCCACTGTCGCAAAAACGTTTCGTGTCGTCGTTTAAACGTGAAGGTTGTGGCCAAGCAGTTAGGAAAAGCGTAGCGACAGCAAAATAATAAGACAGGCATTATTATTGTTGGTCAATTGAATTTTATTCCCATTATGGTTACATTATTAGTATGTTTTCGGTTAGGCTGTCAGGAGACGACTTATGAAATGAGGTTGAGTTGCCAAATTCTTACGATGGAACCGCAAAAAAATGGGATTACCAAAGGAATAAAACAGAGCCACAAAGACTATTGCTGTGTTGGCGATATCACTTGTTTTGACAAAGATCTTCTTCTTAATACAAATCTTAAACATAAACTTG
The DNA here is from genome assembly GCA_950005105.1 of Lycophotia porphyrea. NCBI lineage: Eukaryota > Metazoa > Arthropoda > Insecta > Lepidoptera > Noctuidae > Lycophotia > Lycophotia porphyrea. The sequence goes on along the minus strand of OX465390.1, from coordinate 18,247,805 downwards.
GGTGGTCCTGTATAAGCAGAAACTGTAGAACGCCACACGCATTGCTATAATACTTACACAATTCGGTTGCTTCGCCCACATTCATACTTATCCGGTCGTATGCACGGCAATCAATCAAGCTATACAAAAAACAGTTTATACGGATCTCTCACTGTATTAGAAATATTTACAAAACGAGGCCATGTTATACGGGAGATGTATAGCTTGATGTGTCGCCATGTGTACACTGTCGTACACTCCTTTCTAAGAAATCACTGATAAACAACGTAGATAGGTGTGGAAGCATGAAATGTTTCACAAAATATGTTTCCTAAGACGCAGGTGAAATTTTATCTCCTAAGGGGTTAAATAGAGCTGCGGGACTGTTAGAAAAAGATACTGTGGCCCTGGAACACATAGGGCAAGGAAGGAACATGGATGGTTTTTAGTCAGTATAATTCTGACACTCCCTTCCGCTCCGCCCAGAGCGGGAGGAGTCATTTGATGATTTCCCATCCGAAAAAAGGGGTTAAATAGAGTTAAACATTCGTTATTTTTGTCGATGGAACACGGCTATTTCTCATCATCTTCATCAGCATACAGCGGTCCACTGCTGCACACATGGCTTCCAAATTGCATGCCATTCAGGTCGATTCTCGACTGCTCTCATCCAGCTGCTACCAGAGTACCTGGAAAGATGGTTGCTCCACTTTAGCCTGAGGGCGTCCCACCTTACGCTTGGACACGACCTGTAATTCTCATAAAATGACGATAACAGCACACTAAATCAAGACACAAGTTCCAGGTAATGCATCATAAATTCCAAATTCATTGAACACAATGTAACCAACGCCGCCATTGAGTCGGTAACTCAGACTAGAAGTTGCACCGCGACTGCAAAATGACGTAAAGGCATTAGTGACTCGTAAATCCAAATTCCGATGCATGTAATAGAGAGTGAACTTAATATACTAACTTTGTAATCGAGTAGAACAAAGGAATGTATGTATGCAGCATATATGGGTCTTATATGCCAGTCTATTGGAATTGCATTCATATGATAGATTGCTTTGTTGATCTAGTGGTCGCAAACGCTACTGCAGAACATGAGGTCCCTGGTACGATACCCAGATAGGGCTGGATTTTTTAAAATAGCTTCCACAAAGACTGGATTTGTGTCCGGTGATGGTAATAGGCTCACTCCCATTGAACTTAAAACATACCTGACAAAATGTGAGTGTACTATTAGGTACCCCTCTGCCTACAGGAGCGATGTTATGTTATATAAATGATTGAAAACTGGTAACCAAATTCAGACCATTAGAGAATACCCGACGATCTAAAGCTTTCATATCAATACTCAGATATAGCTTGCTATTGACCTAAACCATGTGGTCATCACTTTCCCAAATAATTACATCACAGTTTGGCTTTTAAACTAATATGTCAACCGGGCACTCTAAAATATTATCGTTGAAAACTTCACACAGCTGATATTTATTTCCTTATGATTTGTCCTCGATATCTATTTTTATTTTATTTCCATTTATCTTGTACTTATTCTGAGCGATTCTCGCGAATCGAAGGCCAGTTTCCTTCGACAGATGTCCTCGACAATATTATGGCCTTAGAAGTTTTCTTCATTGCCAACTAGACTATGCTTGAACAAGTTACTAGTAAATAACTTAAGGGTTAGAATTGACACTGATCAAGTAAATCAAAATTCTCTTAAGGCTGATTTACGAATGCATTCGATATGTACCGAAGAAGTGTCTATATGTGACACTTTAATATTAAAAACTGTCATAATTATAGATCCTTGACAGTCGTTAACTAGACAGTGGCCCGAAAGTCTGACAATCAGTCTTACCAAGGGGAATCGTATTACCCAGTACTAACTAGGTCATATAGGCAGTTGTTCCATGTTAAATACTGACATTCAGCTCAATCTGGTTAGATCAATGATTTTATTTGATTTGATCTCAACATAGTTGGTACAACAGGAATCGACCTAGATGTAACGAATCCTGATGGTGATGCTATAATCTCTCATTTTAACTGCAAAACCAACACAACCTAGATCTAATATATCTTCAAAAATTCATTGGTTTCTTGCAAGTTAGTAACCGATCGCCTCCGACTTGCCGGCTGTAAGACCAGCGCTCTACCGTCGACTATTCGAGTTAAGTGCCAAGTTATCTCCAAGTTGTAACAAGGTCTTTGTTTAACGATTCTAACTTGAAACAGTGACTGTTTAATTTCAATTGCTCCTCGCCTTTTAGAAGCTTAAGTGCCGATGTGAAAATTTTTAATTATCATGTTCCCGTTCGCTTGTTTGCGAGTAATATTACTGTTTGTACAGTTAGTTTGTAGTTTTATTGGTTTTGTAGGAATGGGAGTGTTTCTTTGTATTTCTTTAGTAGGTATATGGTAGTAAATGAACATAAAGGGTGATGGAATGCTTTTCTATTTAAACCAGAAGAAATACTCAAAATCACTATCACTGCATATTATAAAACAAAGTCCTCCGCCACGTCTGCCTGTCTGTTTGCGATAAACTCAAAAACGACTGCACCGATTTTTATGCTGTTTTCACCAATAGATAAAGTGGTTCTCGAGGACGGTTTTAGTATATAATTTGTCAAGTTTTTAATGCGGAAACGGGATCAAAATTTCATGATTACTTTTGGTCGCGATAACCGACATCCACGCGGGCGAAGCCGCGGGCATCAGCTAGTACTGTATGAAAGACTAATGCTATCGTTATTAGCGGTAAGACCACCCATTGTGTCACCCTGTGTGAAATGTTTTATTTTGGCCTGAAATTAAGTAGGACCAAAACAGAATTCTTACTCTGTGATTTCGGCGGTCTCTCCAGTCCTACCCCGTAACTCTTGCCGGAACACCCATACCGATCTGTTCCTATTTCCAGTACCTTGGGTCGCTTTTCCAAGGGGATGGTGAAGTAGACCGACACGTAACGCACCGGATCAACTCAGGATTGATGAAATGGCGACAGGTCCCTGCCATGCCATGCCCTTCAAGTCCGTGATTAGAGCTGTCGTATTGTATGGATCGAAATGCTGGTCTGTGAAGAAGATGGATGAAAAAATCAAATCAAATGATGAAAATTCCTCTTGGTAAAACTAGTTATCAGACTTTCGGGCCACTGACTACCTGTAATGACTGTCAAAGATCTACAATGGACAGCCGGGACCAACGGCTTAACTTGCTTACCGAAGCACAGAGACACTCGATATGTAATGTGTGGTCACCCATCCACGAACCCTGGGGAAATCGACCCCAAGGCGTGGTCAATTGGTAAGACAACAAGTGTCCATGGAGATTCTTCATTTGAGAGAGATCTACGCTTTGAAATGGACAACTACAGTACTTTCACAAGTTATTATGCCTTGTGTCTGTGACTGTAGCTTAGCCTAGGTAATTTGATTTTCTGACATTCAAAAGTGCCTGTAATGGTCTAATTGAAATAAATGCTTTTGAGTCTGAGTTTGAAGAATAAAATCTCGAACTCCACTCGACAGAAAACGACCATTCTAAAATATTATCGAAAAACAATCGTTGCCCGTCCAATCTCAATCTACAGTGAGTCTTAAATGTCCTGAAAACTCAATTAAAAGCGATTCTCAAATAATTTAACTGTTTTAGTGATGAATGGACCAAGTTGGAGTATCTAGACAGGTAGATGTCTGTCTAAGAAAGGAAACTAAATTTAATTGATAAGATGGGTTTCTTTATAGTTATTTTGCTTCTATAGGTAAAATTAAATTAAATGAAGAGTTTTGTGTTGAGGTATCCATCTGCCGAATTTGAAAACGTGAAGAGAGTTTGGAAGTTATTAATGGTGGATAAATTAATTACAATTGTAAATACAAAATTCTTGAGTAGTTTTCTGATATCATGGAATAAAGCGATTCTGGAGAATCGCTTTGCTTATAAAGGAAAAGTAACATTGCATGGTCACTTATTTTTTAATAATAATCAGAAATAAAAAAAGGGATTTAAATTTAATTTTATAAATCAAGACATAGCCCTACATTGGTAAACATAAATAATATCTTAAAAGTATAATATTTGGGATTTAAAATAGATCATGAACTCTTAGTTTGTTTCGGGATTTGTTCTCAGAGATCAAACAGCTAGGAAATTCTAGTATCATCTATTTTTAAAATATTAACTACAATATTGACGTGTAAAACTGTCTAAGAAGCTCTAATTACAAAAATAAAAATCATTTCATCATATAATAGAAAGTGTACAAGCAAAACACACAATCTCTGACCCCACCAACCCCAAACAAGAAATCAAAAACAAAAGCGCAACGCTAATATCACATCGCTTAAAAAAACAGAACGCAATCCGGTGTCGCAATTAAACGTAGGCAACGCTATCGCGTCGACTTAGTACCGACTTTAATTAAACCCGGGACAAGCCGGGATCCCGGGCCCCGGAGTCCGGGTCCCGGGTAAATAGCCCGCCGTGAGGACAAATCGATCGCATAACAGGAGGATGGCGGATGAACCGAGATGCTCACTTAGCAGTTTTTCAAAAAGTGGATTATAATGTTCCAGATTATTCCGCGCTTTCGCAAAAAGATAATCTTGAACTTTTAAGTTTGAACGCGGATAGGATTTGTTTTTTTTTTTTTGTGCTTAGAGGATTTAAAGAGTTCCGTACGCTGTTATTTTCAATCAAGATAGTTGAAATGGACTGCCTCGTTGGTCGAGTGGTCGCCAGTGCGACTGCTAAGCATGAGGCCCTGGGTTCGATTCCCAGGTTGGGCAAAGTGCAATAGTGTTTTTCCATCAGGAATTTTTCAGTAGCAGCCACGGAGACTGGATTTGTGCCCGGTTGATGGCAATAGGGTCGCTCCCTATTACATGGGACTTAAAACATAACTGGCGAAATGTGGGTGTACTATTAGGTACACCTCTGCCTAACCCTTCGGGGATTACAGGCGTGATGTTATGTTATGATGTTATGTTATAGGTGAAATGGTCGGTACATACATTTTTAGGCTTGTCGGTTAAAACTTCAGTCGCTTTATGTTATTGTTTAGTCTCTTTAAATACAGAAGATAAAAAATCGGCCGTTTGCATAATTCAAACACTTAGATTTTTCGATGTTGCTTGTAGTTGAATATAAAATAAAGGAAAGTAAGTATTAAATTAAGTAACGAAATACGTAAATAAACCTTTCATCTTTTGATAAAAGGTTTCTATCCAAAAAAATATTGGCAATACAGTGAAAATACTTTTAGTCTCATTTAAAAAAAAAAACGCAGTCTTGCATTTCTTATTTTTCGAGTTTATGTCATTACTATCGCAAAAAAGCGAGATGTAAATTCACCCCTTTTCATTTCACACATATAAAAAAGTACTTCTCTATCAACAAAAAACCCCTGACACACTTTCGAAATAATCTTTCAACCCCCCAAACCTGCAATGAAATCATTCGCAATAACGTATCATAACTCTCTCTCTCTCTAATCTCCCTCGTGAAGACATCTCTGTACCCTCAATCGCGCACAGCTCAGCAAATCACGAAAATCTTTGTACACACTCAATATACGAATTTTAAGGAAAAGCGGCAGGGTAGGTCGCCATATTATTTTCTAACGGTTTTTAAGCTATTGCATACCTTCTATCGCGGGCCTTGAGCGTGGAGACCGAATCCAGAAATTCCGTAACGAAAATAACCTAACACCTAGTGCCTAACACGTAGTGTCAGATATTGACAAGCCTAGGTTATTATTTTTAATCTACCGCTGGAGCTGGGAGGTTAGGTTGTATAGGTAAAACCTATACACTACGAAAGTGAATAAATAATTATAATTACATAAGTTGATAAAAAATGCTGTGCAATAGCTTTACCGCGGCAGTCTCCGAGTGCCACACGTCTTTTATTTTACAGACTCTTAACGAAGCCGAAAGGCATTTGTTCTCCCCGTCATTGCGATCATTTTTTTGTTCTAGACCATACCTGGGAACCTTCAGCAAAATGTTTTGAGTGCGTTACATTGAGTCCTACTGTAAAACGTGATTTCTCAGCCCAAAAAAAAAAGTCGTTTCCCAGCACTATTTTTTGCGTAAATTTACTTAGTTTAATGTACATAATGCTTGGTTGACGGCTTCTTGAAGAGTCTGTTTACACCCTGTATAATTCTACTGAAAACTAAAAGTTAATTTCTAGTATTTTTTCAACTCGTACCTTCTATTTTTATATTTTTGACTTAACTTAACTTAGTTGGTTAGTAATATCTAATCTGGACTGTCTTAGGTTCGATTCCCAGGTAGGGCAATGTGTTACTGGGTTTTTTCATCAAAAATTTCTCAGTAGCAGCCATGGAGTCTGATTACATGGGAGTTAAACATAACTGGCGTAATGTGGGTGTGCTATAATTAGATACACCTCTGCCTAACCCTATGGGAATTACAGGCGTGATGTTATGTAATGCTATCAATCATTCATCAACATACAACCTGATGCTGACCTGCAAACTGTCAAAAACATTTTAAAAAATCTGGCCAAGTGCGACTCGGACTCGCGCACGAAGGGTCTTCCCGTACCATTATCTATTTATCATTAGACAAAAACGGCAAAAAAAATACGTTTGTTGTAACAAATAATAAAAACAGAATAATAATTATTTCTTTTTAAAGTGAATATACAACTAAATATTCTATGAATATTTCAAGCGTCCACCTGTCGCCGTTATTAATACCGAGCAAAAAAACGGCAAAAAGTCACGGTTGTTGTATAGGAGCCCCCCTTAAATATTTATTTTATTCTGTTTTTAGTATTTGTTTGTTGTTGTTATAGCGGTAACAGAAATACATCATCTGTGAAAATTTCAACTGTCTAGCTATCACGGTTCATGAGATACAGCCTGGTGATGGACAGCGGAGTCTTAGTAATAGGGTCCCGTTTTAGCCTTAGGGTACGGAACCCTAAAAAAACACGGACCACCTCAGCGCATCTACCTTAAAAAATCTCTATTCAAAGTTATTATCGATTGGGCGAGCATCTAAGAATACTAACCGTACGCCTGCCGAGGGAAACGGCTCAGAAACTCATACTTTTCTATGCAAACGTTCGGTAGATAAGGTCGTCGTAAAACTGTATCGCTGGTTAGGCGAGCTCCATCGGTTGGAAGTTATTGTATGGCTGTGGTGGAGTCTTTGGTGCTGTTAATAGGGTTATGTATGGGAAAAGTAGGTTTTTAATGTTGTTTTGGTGTTTTGACAGGTTTGTATACAAAATAATAATATACATAAATTTATTTATTCAGGTAATTGGCACCATTGCCATTTTTCACAATATAAACACAAATATATCATTACAATATGGTAAAAATAAAATAAAATACGAAAATCCATTTTAGTTTAATTTTTTTTTTAATTCCATGATGGTATTGCTCTTCACCTCGATCCTCGATCGGAAAGTATTGATTTGATTGACAGTTAAGTAATTTAAAAAGAGAAAGAACAACTGTTTATTCTTCACAACAACAATCCACGAACATTGTAAAAAAAAAATATTCATTAAAAATAAGTGACCAAAAGCCTCTTACTTCACATCAATAGAAAGGAAAAAAAACGCTTCAGCTCTATTCAGCGGAAAAAAAAATACTGCGAATAAAAATAAAATGAATACCGTCAAACAAAAATCCATTTAAATAAAATCTCAATTTTAAAAATAATAGCCATAGCGAATTAATATTCAAATGTCAAAAGCGATAACATAAAACCAAACCGATTAAACGTTTATTAAAAAAAAACGATTGCTCAAAAATAGTTTGAATCTAAATTGAAAAATAAAATGCGTAGTTCCATGGTCCGCATAAATTGAGATTGAACCAATGATGGCCGCGATAGTGTTCCCTTTCTTTAAAGGTGGCCAAGGTGGGATATCAGTTTGGAACGATACTTAAGTCCATCATCATGATCTGGCTCGCCTTTTCCCAACTATGTTAGGGTCGGCCTCCAGTCTAACCGGATGCAGCTGAATAACAATAGTTTGCATGGAGCTACTGCCTCAAAACAACACAACATCAGTAATTGTGTTGTGTGATTTCGATAGACATAAAATGCTTAGGAGATAGGATGATTATCGTTGAAGAAAATTGTCGTTAAGTAGACGCTAGCTCTCAAAAGTCAGTATTTAAACATATTCTGATGTAAATGCGAATTTCCTTCTACTAATCGCTAATACTCCAGAGTACAAGTGCTAAGGATGTAAAAAGGATTTAAAAACGTTCACGGTGCAGTTAAAAATACTGAAGCAATAGCTGCCTTACTGCACCGCACAGTGGAACGAATGTATGGGAGCGGTTGGACGTAGACATGTCCGAAAAATAAGAGTAAAATTATGACAAACTAATGATGCCATCTTATTCGATTACTTAATGCCTTCATAAATTGTGGTGATGAATTTCTTCATAACTCCCATATTTCGGGAGTAATTTGAGAAAATGTGAAATTTTACTATGAAAATGAGTGTATCGAGCTCTCTCCCTCCTGATTCCGGGCTTGTTTCAAGTACCGGTCTCTAATATCGTAATGCTATTACTAAGAGCTATATTTAATACTAAGACACATAGTGCGCCAAATGTGCACTTTCTGGGATAAAAGGAAATGAAAATTTAAAAAAAAAAACGTTTTTTCCCCATTTGTATTTACTTTAAACCGCAGACAGACTTATTAAGAGGTCTATAAATATATTATATATATACAGAAATATATATTAACAAAAATATTCACAAGAACTGATGAGAGTATGACTTTTAAGTAAGTTGATAATAAATTACCTAGTTTCATTAAAAGTACAATAAATAATTAACTTGTAACAAGTGGATCAGAAGACAGTAAAAGATTGTGCATAATATCTTCATTGCATGAGATACTGCTATGCTTTCGAGAATGCCCCTCTCTATATTTTCTAAAATCTTTATTTCTAGCCTCAGATGCCTCTTCGGATAGAAAACCAATGGGCACAATTGACATGTTCTGAACTATGTCTGGCCCATGCATTAAAATTTTATGAAGTGAAGAAGGCATATAATACCATGGGTATAACTCCACGTAAAGCTTAGCAGTATCAAAGCAGAACTCTCGGAATTTAGTTACGTTGATCTTCTCTCCTGATGAAATACACTGCAAGATCACACAGATTTTTCTTAAAAGCATAGCATCTATTCCGGTCAGTTCAGCAGATTTAGTGTAGTTTTCAAAAAATCTCCTTGCCGAGTTGCCATTGTTGGTGGATCCACTGCCTTGTTTCACAACATCGAGAAGTAAGCCCGTTTCTCTTCTTACAGCCTCTTGAACTCTTTTCTTCCTGTCATCAACTTGCCTTTTTGCTATATCACCCCTTACTTGCCATGATTTTATGTCTAATTTGTAGGAAATGTGTAATAAGCATTCCATTGAGCGAATCCAAGCGTGAAGGGTGCTTAAGCTATATTTATACATGTCCTCGTTTGCGTGTTTATCTTTGATTAACTCTAAATTATTCATTTCTTTAGGACAAGCCTTGCATATGTCACACACTGAAGCTGCTGTATCGGATATAATGGAATGAATTTTACCATCAATCATTGTCAACAGCAGTTGGTGTTTGACACTAATTCCATCAGTGATGGTGGATGGAGTTAAGGCTTCAATCTCTGCTTCGATTTCAGCCATCTCTCTCTGCACATTTTCTTTGGTTTCCTTTATAAACTTAAACAATATTGGCCGGCAAAATGAAGTGGAAGATGGTCGCTCGTTTTCCCAAATTGTTACACCTTTTGAGACGAGCCGCAGTGGTACAAGACTAATCATAAAATTACTAGCAAGATCGATTTGCTCATCTTCACTCGTCCTTTGATGATAAATGCTTTGGCTAGATGATCCGTCAAAACCCCATTTGCTGGTCAATACGAGCTGTTGATTGGGATCAACAGGGGTTTCTAACGACCTAATAAGTCTTCTTGAGGTTAAATCCATCAAGGCTTGTAATTTGATTTTTGCAGAGCTCTCTGTAACTGTGAGATCTTCTTTGGCCGGATAGCACTTAATTTTTTCTTTAACCAACATGTAGTAACTCGGGTATTGAAGAGCTCCTTCTTGAGTGTTGAAATCCCGAAGAGTGTTATAGCGCCATTTCGATAAGTTCATCGATACATAAAGAGCCAATGCCTTCAAAGGGGATATTTCCCGTACCTGAATTGATTTACCTTCAATGAAGGCTTTGATTTTTGAGGCCTCTTCTGGATTCTCCGTCAAGTATTTCATAACATAAGCTGTATCGCTTTGTCCTGCCTTTTGAAGCGCCCTTTCGGCCGAAAACATAATTTCAGCGCTGCTACTGCTGCATGAAAGACTATCTTCAGTGCGTCTTCTTTTTTGCCGGTTACTAAGGTCCTCAAAAGATTTACGAGGACTAGGATGTGTACAAGTTGAAGCATCAGATTTAGCAGGAGAAATTATGGGCTCGATGACGTCACTTATATTTTCTGTAGAAGGTTCCATATTTTCATTCTGTAATTCCGGCCATTGAATTGCAGCCTGTAGCCAAATCTCATGTTTCTTCCGAAACTTATCTGTGCTTCTTCCAGACTGTGTCCATTTTGCATAAATGCGGTAGCAAAATCGACGACACCAGTCTTTTAAACTTGTTTCAGCACTTTCACATAACTGAACACAACTGTTATCTTTTAAAACACTGAACAAATAGTTAAAGTCGCGTAAATCTTTATGTGCGCGTGCGCATAAAGCAACGTGAATATCAAGATTTGTATTAAAATTTGGAAAATACATTGCGAGATTAGCTTGGATACAACGAGGTGTAAATCAACACTGATTTTAAAGTTACTAATAGTGACCTATTTATATAAAATCCAGGTATCCCAGGTATCCTTTGTTAAATATTGCAAGGTAATTAGTTATTGTGATAATTAGTAAATGATGCATGCTAAATTAGTGTATTAAGAGCCATTTAGTAATTAAATAATAGCAATGTTCTTATCAGTAATCATTAGTGCATCAGTTTTATATGTAAACCTTAAGTCCCTAATTATATATCCTAATTAGCTTATATCTTCTCTAATTGGCTGCTCAGAAATGTTATTGTAATAAGGTAAACCTTTAGAAAAACGGTTTTAATCAACAAAATAAACAAAAAATAAAAAAATTGTGTTATAAAATAAACATCACTCTTTATCCCAGAAAGTGCACATTTGGCGCACTATGTGTCTTAGTATTAAATATAGCTCTTAGTATTAGCATTATGATATTAGAGACCGCTACTTGAAACAAGCCCGGAATCAGGAGGGAGAGAGCTCGATACACTCATTTTCATAGTAAAATTTCACATTTTCTCAAATTACTCCCGAAATATGGGAGTTATGAAGAAATTCATCACCACAAGTTATGAAGGCATTAAGTAATCGAATAAGATGGCATCATTAGTTTGGCATAATTTTACTCTTTTTTTTCGGACATGTCTACGTCCAACCGCTCCCATACATTCGTTCCACTGTGCACCGTGTACGTTTTTAAATCCTTTTCTTTCTACATCGACTACGAAGACTTACTAAGCATAGCTATAACATTTTATGTTACCCCTTTCCAATGTAGCGTCTAGACACACAAAAACTTGTTCAAGGTTAAGAAACTGGATTAAGTTATCCGTTTTTATTGTTTTGGGTTCCGAATCTCAAGTACCTACGAATATTTTTATCCCGAAATCGGTTTGGTACCTACTTTATTCAAAGGTTATGCACATAGCTATACAGGGTGTAAACAGACTCTTCACGAAGCCGTCAACCAAGCATTATGTACATCAAACTAAGTAACTTTACGCAAAAATAAGTGCTGGGAAACGACTTTTTTTTTGGACTGAGAAATCACGTTTTGCAGTAGGACTCAATGTAACGCTCTCGAAACATTGTGTCGATGGATGGATTGAATAGTAAGGGGGTCCTGGAGGTGTTAAAAGTAAAAATCTTACATTAAAAATACGTATTTAAAAAAAAATGTGAAAAATTTGGAACTTTGACCCCCAATATCTCCGTAACTAGAAGGTTCCCAGGTATGGTCTAGAACAAAAAAATGATCGCAGTGACGGGGAGAACAAGTGCCTTTCGGCTTCGTCAAGAGTCTGTTTACACCCTTTATTTAAACCCAAAAAGACGAACCATTTGTTTTAACATCACAACATAACAAAACCCACTGAAACCATAAATTACAGCCATAAAAATATTTTCAATAAAAGAAACTATGGAACGCGTAAAACTTAAATTGCTTTCCGAGATTAGGGTTCAATAAATTATCTTGACAGACCACCACTAAAGTCGCCACTTTTCACAATACGGAACCCGGAATGCGTTAAACGGCTATATAATTTATGGCCACGTAAAGAGATGTAACTGATAAATCACAAGGTTTGCCCGTGGGAATTGAAATGCCATAGTAAAATGGGTACGCATGAGCTATAGGTGTGATAAGAAATGTATTGTTGATCAGAGTTTTTCTCAAAAGAAGTAACCTTGAGAAATTCTCATACTTTATAACCGGATTATACCGTAGAATCAAATAGAGTTCAATAAATTATCTGACATTCAAAAGTGCCTGTAATGGTCTAATTGAAATATATGCTTTTGAGTTTGAGTTTGAGTTTGAGTTTGAATAAAATGAGAGACAATTGTTTATTTCAAGAGCGATGCGTACCACAGTTCTTGAACAACGCTTTTAATATTATTTTAGATAATGAAATCATGATAAGGGAAAACATACTGTATATTTAGTTGAGTAAAACTCAAAAATCATCATCATTCTTCTAACCTTAATGCCAGTTTATTTGGGATCGGCTCAGCATGTTTTCTTTTTCCATACTTCTCTATTACTCGTCTTCTCAAGTTTACATATTTTTTTTACGGACTTAGAACTTGTTGTTACAATTTAGTTTTATATAAGACGATTCTGTATAGTTTCAGCTATACAAGCGTATTTTTATTTCGGTGTGCAGGAGTTTATTAGATAATAAGCTTTATGCTGGACATGGCACGGGGCGCTTGCGCGGCAAAAATTGCAATCGCGCGCCGGGACATAACAGTGGCTAAGTAACTGAGTAAAACTCCATAATATCATGTGCTATCATTTAAACGGACTTCAACCAACTCAGTCACCGTATTTCAAACATATATTTCGGTCCACCTCCCAGAATTATGTTATTTACACCCCTAATGACATCCCTCGAGTATTTCTATGAGAAGCACATAAAGGGACAAACTCGACACATTACTGCAGGATACCTAGACAACATCACGAGTTACATAGCTCAACAAAGTACTCAGCTCAACAAAATACTTGAGACTCATCATTTAGGTTTTTATGAGTGGCGACAAAGACGGTGTGTCGACCGGTGAAGTAACTAGTGGCTAATACGTGCTTGTTCGGAATTATTATTTATATTGTATATCATTGTGACTCACACACATACAGAACGTAATATTGGAACAAAGACAGATAATACAATATATGTATACTATAGGTACAGGGACGAAGTTTTCTGGTTTGGCTGTTTGTGTATGTGAGTTTAAATTTTTGTGAACGCACCCACGGTACAGGAGAAATTCCTAGTCCCCACACTAGTGGGTGCGTTCACAAACATTTAAATTAAAAAAAAAAGCAGTTGTCAGCCCACGCTGCCTCACTATTTTTTTAATATACGCAAAACTGCTTACCCCTTAGTGTGTATTTGACTGCATGAGAAGCAGAATCAGCCAAGCCAAGTCAGAGGCCCATGGGTGGCATAAAAACTCTGACACTAGGTTAGGCACTAACCACACGATAAATGTGAATAAGCAGAATCGAAGCATAATCCTACATTCGACAACTGGGACACAGGCACCCCTCTCTGTGAGGGGAATGGATCTGTCTGAGTCAATAACTTTAAAAAAATGTATATATAAAGGGTGTAAACAAACTCTTAACGAAGCCGAAAGGCACTTGTTCTCCCCGTCATTTTCGATTTTTTTGTTCTAGACCATACCTGGGAACCTTCTAGTTACAGAGATATTGGGGGTCAAAGCTCCGACTTTTCCACAAGTTTTTTTTTTAAATAGATGTTTTTAATGTAAGCTTTTTACTTTAAACACCTCCAGGACTTTACTACTCAATCCATCCCTCAGCACAATGTTTTGAGTGCGTTACATTGAGTCCTACTGTAACACGTGATTTTTCAGCAAAAAAAAAAAAAGTCGTTTCCCACTTGGTTAACGGTTTCGTGAAGAGTCTGTTAACACCCCGTATATATATAAATAGACTACAGTTGTTCTAATTCCCAGCTCCAGCTCCAGTAAGAATACAAAACACAATACCAATACCTGTTCACACCTCTACAACAATACGAATTGACACGTTTGCAAGACAACACACGACACAAAGACATGCCACGCGACCATCGACCGCAACGTCGTATATGCATTATAATTCAGATACGTGATCCCACAGCGTGCAGATACATCTCCATGCAGCGTACGTGTTATATTCTCATGCACTTTTGTGTTCAGTTAATGTACTGCATTTCAGTAAACAAGAATAGATACGTTATGTATTTACTTTGACGGTTTTTAAAGTAATATTTTATTATTATAGTAGCTAGGGGGAGCTCTTGGCGAAATAATAACAGCCGCTCGGGTCAATCTTTAGGTTAAGCCGTGCTTGCCTAGGTTGGTCTGTGGATGGGTGACCACCCATTATATACCGAGTTTCCGCCGTGCCTCGGAAAGCACGATAAGCCGTTGGTCCCGGCTGTCATTTGTACAATTTTGACAGTCGTTACAGGTAGTGGCCCCAAAATTATTACCCAGTACTAACTGGGTTGTGGAGGTCAGATAGGCAGTCGCTCCATGTAAAATACTGGTATTTAGCTGCATCTGGTTAGACTGGAAGTCGACCCCAATATAGTTGGGAAATGGCTAGGCAGATGATGAGTAGCTAGGATGAAATGGATTGAATTTCAGGTGATCAAATAATTTTGAGAAATCATCTGAATGGTGACTGCCTCGTTGGAGTCGTTGGTCGAGTGGTCGCAATCGCGACTACTAAGCATGAGGTCGTGGGTACGAATCCCGGGTCGAGCAAGTGCTATTGGGTTTTTCCATTAGGAATCTCTCAGTAGCAGCAACGGAGTCTAGATCTGTGCCCGGTTGAAGGCAATAGGCTCACTACTACTACACATTTGGCTGGTCGCTGCTATTTTAGAGACTTTCGAAGTGTTAAAAAAAATCGCATGGGTTTTATGTGTATAAAATAATTAATGTATCACCTGATAGTAGAGTACACCCGAATCATTATGTGGCTCTCATTAAACACCTACTAGTTACAATCCTTACATCAACCAAATTCAATTTAGTTCTGTACAAAATCAATCTTTTTTTAATTCAAATCTGTAGATACCTAACTGCCATCTGTTTGTACAAGTATACAACGTGTAACGTTAAATGCGCAAAACCTGAAAATAGTTTGATCAGAATAACGAGCAGAATCAATTGAACCACGTTTTAATAAAGGTCACATTTTTCAAAAAATCTTCATTAAAAATATTGCCCTGCCTATTTATTAATAGGGTGCAGCGGCTCAGTGATATACCTACCTACCGACTCTTCCCTCGACAGAGCGTCGTCGCATACGCAAGAAACTATCAGAATTGCCAGTAAAACTAAAACAACACATAAAACCTTTAATTATTATTTTTTTTTCTTCTCCGAATTAGGTCAATTGAATTAAAAATCATTTGAGGTGTCTGAGGTTTTGCGCATTTAACGTTACACGTTGTATATTCTAAAGTCAGCGTGCGAATTGACGGCAAAGATTAGAATAAATTGCAAGGAGAGGGCCAGTTGTAGGGGGGAGGTAAGGTGAGGAAATTCAAATTGGATTGAAGGAAGTTTAGATTAGATTGAATTTTCCCTACACCTTGTTTAATTTAGTAAAAGTGCGATACCCTGTTTCGAGAGAGATTTTTTTTGTATTTTTTTTTTTTGTAATTGTCAGCCCAATTGATGCTGAAGGTAATTTCGGATGATATTGTCGGAGATTTTTTATTTTTTTTTATTTTGTGTATCTTGTTTAATATTCTGATGTCGTAACGAAAAATGTAAAAGGTAAATAAAATGAAAAGGAAAATATTCAGTCTGTAGAGATATAATTAAATTATTATTGCTTGAATGGGTTATAAAAGCATGAAACAGACAAAACCAAACTAACAAGAATCAAGGTTAAGCAGAGGTGTACCTTATAGCCCCACATTTCACCAATTATATTTAAGTCCCATCTATGTAATAGAGGGCGCGCCTATTGCCATCAACCGGGAACAAAGCCAGACTCCGTGGCTACTGCTGAGAAATTCATGATAGAAATACCCAATAACACTATGCCCGACCCGAGAACCGAACCCAGGACCTCATGCTCAGCAGTCGAGCTTGTGACCACAAGACCAATGAGGCAGTCTTAGACACTTTTACAAGTGGGTCAATCAATACATAATTAGTGTTCGCTGGACACAGCGTTTGCAAGCTATTTAACATTTTCCAAAAAATATCACGATTTGTTTCAATTAATTCAGCAAATTACGATTACGACTTTTTTGACGGCACGGTTAACGCAGTGGCTGAGCGATTGACTGCTGCGCTGCGTGTCGCGGGTTCGATCCCCGCACGGAACAAATATTTGTATGAGCTACAGATAGTTGTTCCAGGTCTGGCTGTTTATGTATGTGAGTTTAAATGTTTGTGAACGCACCCATGATACAGGAAAAATTCCTATGGTGAGGTAAAGTTTTTTTTTTTTTTAAATTACAGTCACATAAAACCACATACATCTTTACCACCTCTATGAAAGTTGAAACATGCACTACCCACCAAATTCACCCCCTCTCCCTATTACGGACAGCAAGGGGCAAGGAGAGGGGGTGATAATTACACCACAGTACTTCCAAGATGAAAAATGGAAGCGGTCTCTTCGCAAAATGTTTTCTCAACTTGTAACGATGTCGCAGCGTGGAATTCTTTCTGATAAGTGGATAGAGAACGCGGTTTGAGTATCACCTTCTTGTAAACAAAACTGTGCTTTTTGAAAATTGGCAACATTGCTTAAAACTGTCAAACATTTTGCTGGATGACAGCAAAATGTTTGACAGTTTTAAGCAATGTTAATATGTTTTGTTACAACGAAACGTCATCTGGCTAACGTTTTCTCAAGAATGTTGGAGTTCTTGTTTAACCAGATGCAGCTGAATACCAGTATTTCACATGGAGCGACTACCTATCTGACTTCCACAATCCAGTTAGTACTGGGTAATACCATATCCCTAGGGAGGACTGGTTGTCAGACTTTCAGACCACTGATTACCTGTAACGACTGTCTAGTATCTACAAATGACAGCTGGGACCAACGGCTTAACGTGTTTTCCGAGGCACGGAGGATATTCGGTTTATAATGGATGGTCACCCATCCACGGACCAACCTAACCTAAGTTCAACCCGAGCGACTTTTATTACTAAGCCACGAGCTCCTCTAGTGTATAAGTATGCATAGACTAATGTCATCAAACCCCTTACTGCTTACGACACGCTCGGAAAAAAAAAGATTGTCAAAAACAACTGCACAACTCAACTTCACCCAATATCCAGGCGCTAAGGCGATTCTCACACTGCCCCGCATGATGCAGCGCGCACAGTCTAACACACAGAAAATGCATCCATTTTCTGTGTGTTAGACTGTGCGTGTTTTCCATACAAACGGAGATACTTACAAGCAACGGAAGAACACGCATCCACGCGCTACGCTGCATCATGCGGGGCAGTGTGAGAATCGCCTAAGCTCCCATACAATGACGAGCCACTTTAGCAATTGCTCCAAAGAAATATTTTTTACATCTACCCGCGATATTGTGTTAAAAGAAAAACAAGGACTCGGCGTACTTCTAAATGATTGATGATGCGTTGAAGGAGCTGCGAGAGGGAATTTTGATATAACTAGCCCTCCCAAGTGAGGAGAGTCTTATTACAGTAAGATATGATGTTTTTAAAGGTATTACTTTGATGTAGAGGGAGATTAGGGATGTGTTTTCTTAGGTGTCTGGGATCTGGGTATGTAAAAGGAGTTTTAAGGTCTATTTAAAAAAAAAAAATCTTTTTATTTCAGACATTGGTCCATAGTTTGTGTTAGTAAAAAACGACTTTAAAGAACTATACGTATTAATACATTAAAAAAAAATAGGTTACAATTATATATAAAAATTACAGCAGGAAATTAAAAATTACATTAAATAATTAAAAATTACATTAAAAAATTAAAAATTACATTGAAAAATTAAAAATTACTTAAAATTATAAAATTAAATTAATAAATTAAAAATAACATAAAAGAATTAAAAATTACTAGCCTCGCCTCAACTTATTACTAATTACTTTTTTTTTATTTAAGGTGTAAACGAAAATTTTCATCTGCTTACGAAACTGTTTAATAGACCATTTGATACAAGATGTTTCTACAGATAAATCATCACGACTGTTGTCCCGATGGATTAGGCAAGAATGACTGAATGAATTACTGATGGAATGCCCACTTTTTTTTAAGTGGTTTTATTTTGGATAGTTCCTCGTTAAAGGGATGCAAGAACATCTAGCTACCATTTACTGAAAAAGCAAAAGTATTATAAAAATAATTTATTTATTAAAACTTTATGCACATATAAAACTGTAAAACTATAAAACAAAGGCGGACTTGATGCCTTTTATCACGTAGATACCTTAGTGACTTACGCCAAAATCTTAAATATTCGTAGGTAATATGTGTACCGTCAACAAAATAGATAGGTATCCATGGTCGTTAGATATAGTTGCAGTTTTTTTAGAAACTGTTGCAAATCTTCAAATTGAAATTGAATTAATTTAACCAATTGTTTATTTTTCTTCATTCAATTTTAATTTCATTCGAAAACATCGATCGGTTTTTAAGAAAAAAACAATTATATCTTTCGACCCTGGATACTTATCTATTTTGTCGACTGTACAATTGTACATACATATACCTAAAAACAGTGAGCTTTGGGTTCGCATCTTAATTTAACTCCAGGAGAGTTCGCAAAAAAGATCTTATTTTACGCTGTCAGCCATTTTCAGGCAAACTGAAAATCGTTTACTTTAAAAAATGTGCTTACTATGTTAAAATAATTTTAAAAATAAACATAATTAATCGCAGATATCAGATTAATGAAACGTACGAAAAAAAAATTAAAACCACGTCACTCGAAGTATACCGTTCACATTGAATGAATGGAAACCTTTCCGATTTCTTGTGAGCGTGCGGTCCGGTCTTTCATTCGTTCCATTCGCCGCTGAACGAAAAAAAGAACGCGGTCTAATTGCGAGTGAGGCTTTTACGTGATGGCCATGAAATTAGCGGGGTGGGGAATGCTGTAACGTTTTAGGATACTGCGATTATCACACCAGATGCTTCCGACTGTGATTTAAAGTAGTTGAAAAATATTTGAAAGCACGTCTCCATTATTTTATTCCTTCTACTGCATTGCAATTAGATAATACAAGTGCAGAGAAATGATGATTGTGATTCTTTAAAACGTGCCTAATTGTCATAACATTTTCTTGTTGAACTAATTGTAGTTACTAAGTACGATATATACAGGCACAGTTTAACAAAGTTTTATAACCGGAAAATCTTATTTGATCAAATGCCACTGAACCGATTGCGCACCCAAGTAGGCCGCTGGAAATACAATTTGGCAAAATGGATAATTAAAGGTCCTTTCGACACACAGTGTAAATGCGGTGCTCCCGACCAGACGATGTCCCACTTGCTGGATTGTCTGAAGTGTCCCAACGTTGAACGACCTAAAATACGCCACAGACGCCGCAATTAACGTGGCCACATACTGGGGCCAATAAAATTGTACCATCGACACGAAAGAAGAATATAAAATATTCATAGAAGTCAGTAGACAAAGCCATCCAGACAAAACCTCTGCAGTACCTTTGTTTTTTTTTTTTCGAATGGGAAGTCATCATGGCTTCTTCCGCTCTAGGCAGAGCGGAAGGGAGTATCAGACTTGTACTGACTAAAACCCATCCATGTTCCTTCCTTGCCCTTTGTGTTCCAGGGCCGCGGTATATCTTTCGAACAGTCCCGCAGCACCTCTGCAGTACCTTACGTTAAAATTATGCTGTGTCTACAGCTAAATATTGTTGTTCCTAATCGCTGGTTTCCCGGCCCACACACTTACATAGCATCTTTTTCCCTTCTGTTAAGGAACGATACTCGTGAATGACAAATTAGGAGATCTTCCAGCGCACGAAATTGCTCCACAAGAACATTTTATTGAATTCCTACACTTTTTATATCGCGACCATATTCGATGCTATATTTAGAACGCCTTTTATGGAAATCCCGGCTTTTGTGTACTGATTTGTGATTATATTCTGGATCTCGTGTGTTGGAAATATGGTTTTGAAGTAAATATATTGCTAGTCACTAATAGCGCTAGTCAAACTTCACGCAAACTACATTTTCTTAAAATTATATTAAATCTTATGCGTAGACCAATAAGGTTGATTATCAAACAGATCATAACCCTTCACGACCTTTCCAAGTATTGTAGTTATTGTATTTTTAACATAGTATTTTTATAACAATATCTTTCGGCGGCCACGTTGGTCTAGTGGTCGCAAGCGCGGCTGCTGAGCTTGAGGTCGTTGGTTCGATTCTTAGGTCGGGCAAAGTCTTTTGTGTTTTTCCACCAGGAATTTTCTCAGTAGCAGCCACCATGGAGTCTGGATTTGTCCCCGGTTGATGGCAATAAGCTCGCCCCCTATTAAACATAAGTGGCGAAATATGTGTATACTATAAGGTACACCTTTGCCTAATCCTTCGGGAATTACAAGCGAGATGTTATGTTATGTTTATAATCTTACGATTACCGACATGGCCATGTACACGGATGACATGTTTGTTTTCGCCACAGTATTAAAACCTCTTTTTTTCTTCCCAGGAAATCGAACACTGCTACTACCACGGCACTGTAAAGGACTACCCGGGGGCATCAGCGGCGTTCCACACGTGCAACGGGGTGTCAGGGGTCATCCACATCGGCAACGAGACCTTTGTCATCCACCCCTTCTACGGGGGTGATCTGTCGGTCAGTGCTGCTTGCTTTTTTACCAATTGTTTATTGCTTTTGTGTGTTTTTCTGGTTTATATAGGAAACAGTGGCTTCAGACAAAAGGGTAAAAATGTATTGGCTTCTTACATTTATATTTTTTGGTCCCCAACAGAAAACAAAATCTACTTATTTAGAAAAAGAAAAAGGAGAAATATTAGTTGAATACTGGTCTGTCAAAGTTAACTATTATGCCTTTTCGGCAACGTAACAATTTGCGCAGGTACCTTTTGTATGGAACCACTAATTGTATCTGTTGAACTAAATAAAATACGGATTTTAACGTATTTAAGGTTTTTACGTTATATTATGAAGAGTTTGATAGACACGTCATATATAGGTACTTAGTTAATTCGTAAAATAACAAATTGAACAATTTCTTCGAAAACTCACTACATCTTTTTTGTAATACTTACTTTATATTCATCTCTATTAAATAGAAGTAAAATACTATTATTACTTTGAAAATAATACTATTTTCATACTTACATAAATATATAGCACAAAAAGAGCTCAACTCTCAGCTTTAATCAACCAAAACGAGCTCACCTCACATAATGAGTGGCATTAATATCATTAATTTTGATATAATTTTACGCTGTGTTTTTTGTTTATTAAACTCATAATGGCTGAAACAATTTTGGTACATAGTTAAAATTAATGACTTTAATAAAATTGTTTCAAAAAATAAACTTGTCGTACACGAAACATTTACTTTGTTAGTTATTCAGGGAGAAATTTTTGGTAAGTACATGTAATTATGTTCCAAAAATTAATGCTTTTTAGATTTTTTTTCCCAAAATTCGTCGTGAACTCAACTTGAGGACATTTATTTTATCAGTTATTCTGAAAGACAAAAAGTCTCATAACTGATTCAGAATAGCTACATTATTCATGTTGTTACATAATTAAAATGAATACTTTTACATAACATAACATCACTTCTGTAATCCCCGAAGGGTTAGGCAGAAATGTAACTAATAGTACACCCACATTTCGCCAGTTATGTTTTTAAGTCCCATGTAATAGGGGGCGAGCCTATTGCCATCCACCGAGCACAAATCCAGACTCCGTAGCTGCTTTTGAGAAATTCTTGATGGAATAAGACCCGGGAATGGAACCCAAGACCTAAACTACTGGAATGAATACTTTTATTAAAAAAAAAAAAACTCAGAATAAAGCCGTCGAAGGTATACATTTTTCATACATTTTCTTTATCATTTAAACTTTTATACACAGTTCCATTCAGTAAAATTGATACTCAGACGAATTAATAATGAATCCTACTTCAACCAAACTGATTACAGTTTTAATCATCTCTGCCATTATTCTTGTTTCTTCACCAAATGACTTATTATAAATGCAATTTTGTTTTAACCTTAATCGTGATTAAGTTTGAAAACGTAAAATATTTTATGGGAAAAGACGTTAAAAACTTGTCGAGAGCAGAGAGTTTTTTTATGGCGATCTGAATACAAATGGGTAAAGTTTATTTAAAATGTATTATCTTCAATGTATTACTGATCAAGATTAAAGTTATTTTTCCCATGTTTCCGTTTAACATGAGCCCTGTTCCGGATGAAGGCAATAGGCTCGCTCCCTATTACATGGGACTTAAACATAACTGGCGAAATGTGTGTATACTAGTAAGGTACACCTCTGCCTAACCCTTCGGGGATTAAAAGGCGTGATGTTATGTATGAGCCCTGTTTTATATGTAAATATTGAAAGCGTAATATTATATACTTTTATTTCCAGTTACTACGATTAAGTCATTACACCCCATTTACTGCTATGAATAAAATCGAGTTGTAACCTAGCCTAGACTTAACTTGGCCTCGTCTTAACTTGGCCTGGCCTCAAGTCGGCCTCAAATAAGCATAATTACGGTCTCATTTAGACGATGCGAAATTAAAAAATACTTTTTATTTGTAATCTTCTTCAGTAACACTCCTCTTGAACTGTAGTAGATTAGCTTTTTATTTAGCGCGCGTTTTAATTGAAAAGTTCAAAGTTGGCGGTGAGTTGAGCTAGATTTTTCAATATGGCTACCTCCTAGGATTTTTTGTCACAAACTCCGGAGCGTGGGTCCTGGGTTTGATTTTCCAGTCACGCAAAGAGTAATAAGTTTAATTCGCTAGTAATTTCTCAGGACGAGTTTTAAGTCTAGATTTGTGTTTGCTTGATTGTGGTTGGTTCACCTCCAAGCAACCATGGATGCTCATATCATAATTGACGAACTATCAGTGTATTTGACGCTTTTCCATACTCTTTGGAAACATGTATTTTATAAATGAATGTTTCTACGGTATTATTCACGGGGCTAGGCAAGTAGGCACACTAGTATACAATAAGATAAATCCATGCAATTCATTTGAAAGCAATATAGCTTTTTTCTTTCTATTTTGTGGTGTTTGTTCCTGTTAGTTTTTATGCCGCCGACAGTTAACTTTCAAGCATATTTGGTTTCCTCACGATGTTTTCGTTCACCGAAGCTAGTGATAATTATACAATACGCACATGAAGTCGAAAAATTCGAAGTGCATGCCTTGGGTTCGAACTCGTCTATACTTATCATCATCATCATCATCAGCCTGTAATTTTCCCACTGCTGGGACACAGGCCTCCTCTCTATGAGAGGGAATATACTTATAATATTATATAGAGGAAAGATTTGTATTTTTGTAACGAATAAAATTAAAAACTACTGGACCGATTTGAAAAATTCTTTCAGCAATGGATAGCTACATTATCAGCGAGTAACATAGGCTATATCATGGGAACGGGAACTACGCGGATGAAACCGCGTGACGTCTGCTAGTGACCTATAACTTGGCAGTCCGTTGGTCGCACCACTAGTTCATTACTGCCTTCTTAATCATAACCAAAAGTCAATTATTCAAATAAGTGTCTGACAATCAGCTAGACCTTTAAAATTACATAACACAGTCGCCACACGACGACCATACATCACCACTTTCCAGTGTTTGAGTCTTTAAGTAGCACAACAAACTCCCCATCAATATCAGCATACACACTGATCCATATGAAGCGACACACATTCTAAATAACCGATCTAGACCCAACAATATACCGGTTTACATCAATCAGGCAGAATTGCGTAGAATCCACTCGGTCCTCAGTTTGTGCCTCATTCGGTGATCAATCTTGTCTCTCCAGCATTTTGTTGAGCCTTTAAAAGAAACTTCATCTCGAGGATTCTTTTGAGCTGTATATGGTATTGGTTAGAAGGTTGGTAGTTGGGAGTTGGAACAAATGTTGGCATTGGTGGTAACGGTCTAATTTTTTTACGTGGTAGTTGCTTATTATTTAATAGTGGCTTGAAAAGTTATAGTGAGTTCTACTAAAATGTGTTTAGTCAATTAAAATAGTGATTGGATTTCAATAAATAGTTCTGTTCTAAAACCTCCGTGCAGGGCGTTTACCAACTTAAAACCTAAGAATATTTTTGGCACTGAAATTGGTCATTACACCATTTCGCGAAGAGGTAACTTGAGGTATTTAGAACACCTAAGACCTTTCAGATTATAAGAAACACCACTTTTACATAACATAACATCACGCCTGTAATCCCCGTAGGGTTAGACAGAGGTGTACCTAATAGTACACTAACATTTCGCCAATTATGTTTAAGTCCCATGTAATAGGGGACAAGCCTATTGCCATCAACCGGGCACGAATCCAGACTCCGTGGCGGCTACTGTGAAATTCCTGATGGAAAAACCCAATAGCACTTTGCCCGACCTGGGAATCGAACTCAAAACCTCACGCTCAGCAGTCGCGCTTGCGACCACTCGACCAACAAGGCAGTCCCCCCTTTTACATAAAATTAAATTCTATAATAAACGAAATAAATCATCGATATACCCCTTTATCTTGTTACAGTAAAAGCCGACCTCAATATTTTTGGAAAACGACTAGGACTAGATGTTCTGCAACCCAATTTATTATTACTCCGACCTGTCAACAACTCCCCAAACAAACTAGGTTGGCAAAATATTCAGCAACATACAAGTGCCTACATGAGTAAGTGAAAACGCGTCAAAAAGAGCTATTTATGTTATTCACGGCCATTTTCTTTAACGATTCGAATTCTTTTCATGTGCCTACTTTCGATAAAAAAAATGGTTTACATTTGTAAGCTTCCAAGATTGGTTGGTGTAAGTTATTAGAGGCAGCGATAGCGGGGAACTGAGCGTGTATGTGGATTAAAGCTATTTTAAAAAAGAGACAAAATTAAAATCAAAACAACTTAATGTTACTTCACAAATTATTGTTAAAAAAAGAGATTTAGTTTTTACTAAAACAATTGAATTACACTGGCTTTTAACATACCTACTCGTCTATGTAAATTATAGTATAAAATAAATTGAAAAGATCCCTGGTAAATCTTCTTATCTATCTATGGCTTACTTCTTAGAGATTTCATCTGAAAAAAAGAAAAAACGGCACGGTTGATGGACATTGCAGAATTGATTAGAAGTCAACTATACGACGATTTGACGACACGGTTGGCGCAGTGGTTGAGCGATTGGCTGTTGCGCTGGGTATCGCGGGTTCAACTCCCTCACGGAATAAATATTTGTATGACATACAGGTAATTCCGAGTCTGGCTGTTTGTGTATGTGAACTAAAATGTTTGTAAACGC
Organism: Lycophotia porphyrea; assembly: GCA_950005105.1. Lineage (NCBI taxonomy): Eukaryota > Metazoa > Arthropoda > Insecta > Lepidoptera > Noctuidae > Lycophotia > Lycophotia porphyrea. The sequence continues at coordinate 18,221,910 of OX465390.1, read as the reverse complement.
GCCCATGATACAGGAGAAGTCCCAAGTGTGTAACAATGTTTTCTAAATAAAAAAATGGTAACAGAACCGCTTTAGTTCGCAACTCGCTCAGTTTGTAACTTGACCCAAAGTGAAATTTATTAAGGGCGCGCACAAATTTGTCGTTGACAAGTATAACACATTCACGCTCCACGGAGCCCTGATTGCAGGGTAACACATAAACACCTACAGGGTACAGAGGTACATGGGAACACGGGCATACGAATAGAAATTGGCAAAACGTTGACTCAAAGAAACCACAATTTTTACCGCAAATTGTGAGAGAAATGGGCTTGCAAAAATGCTGACTTTACATTTACCTTCACTTAGCTTAACTAACATTGATGTCCTAATCAGTCTTTATTTTTTGCTGTAAGCGCATTATGCCTAGATTGATGTGACTGCCTCGTTGGTCTAGTGGTCGCAAGCGAGACTGCTGAGCTTGAGGTCCTGGATTCAATTCCCCGGTCGGGCAAAATGTAATTAGGTTTTTTTATCAGAAATTTCTCAGTAGCAGCCACGGAGTCTGGATTTGTGTCCAGTTGATGGCAATAGGGTCGCCCTCTATTACATGGGACTTAAACATAACTGGTAAAATGTGAATGTATTATTAGGTGAACCTCTGCCTAACACTTCGGGGATTACAGGTGTCGTGATGTTATGTTATGATATGAATCCATTTTCTATATTACAGCAGTTTCAGCTTTGATGAAGGTCTTCTCCCATATTGGGTTCACATTATGCAATGCACACCAACATATTATGAAATCAACGCCACATCATCACCGCCATTTGTTTCTGCAGCTGCACGCCAATGTTCCTTGGACTCTTCCTTCTCCTCTCTCTTCTGTTCCTCGAAATCATCAGCACGTTTAAAAAAAGCTCACATTTACCTACCGTGAATGATGAATCAGTCGTATCCTACAGAAAGGAAGGGCATGAAACTCCATGAACTCATATAAAACTCTGTTAGATAAAGTTGGTCATCCATCACGCTAGCTTAATACTGAGTACTGAGCAACCATGCAGAATAATAACTGACAAAGATTCCTATCACGTAATCACAAATTCATCTGATAAAATATAACAGTAATATTGTAGTACATAAGTAGGCTCAATTAAGTATAATTGATACTTAATTACGCCGGCGACCTACGTCGTACATAATTTTATTATAATTAAATTACTGTGCTGTTATTAATTGTATTATAATTATTACAGAGGTAGCTTAAGTGTGATTATTAATACTGATAAGTTATATTTGAGTTTCCTTCATAAGTTTTAGGTGACTATGTTATTATAGAATTGACTGGTGTTTTAATTAGAAAAATCAGCATTTTCTTAAATTTTTTTAACATTAAAAAAAATTGCTGTTGCCTTTTCGATCTAGATTTTGAAACTATCACTGCCAAGCGCACCCTGGTTTTCATTAATGGGCCTGCTAAAGTGTTATTGGGTTTTTACAGGGGAATTATCAGTAGGTAGTGGCGCCTGTTACAGACAAATTAAAAAGGAAGTCGATGAAACGCATGTGACTAAAAGAGTGATGGACATGAATGTTGATTAATGGAGAGGGAGAAGAAGGTCAAAGAAAACATGGATGGATTGTGTGAAGACTGATATGAAAGAGAAAGGAGTAAATGATGCCGTGACGTCTGACAGGGGGAAATGGAAGAAGAACACGTGTGTGCCGACCCCAAGTAGAATGGGATATGATATACCGTAATTATGATATACCGTAGATGGTTTGTAGATTCTGCCTGCCCCCTTGTGAAAAGGCGTTAGGTTATGAAAGTGGCAGCCTAGTATAGCCCACTCAGTTAGCGAATCGTTGTGGTCAGGTGTGACATCACCCTTACGGACTCCACAAACCGTCACACAACTAACTTCAAACGCAACATTCAGTTCAATAGATAAATAATCCATCCACTCACACAAACAAAGCGTTGATACACACATTGACAGCTATAGCTATAAGGCCGGGCACAGACAATAGCGCCCTTATCTCCCATGACCCGCTAAACAAAAGCGCCTGAGGAGCAAGATTAATAGATCGCCGTTATTGTACCCATCCTTATGATCACCTGCCTGAAGCTTTGATGTTGAGTATCAGCCTGAATTGTGTATCAGTTTAAGATTATTTCTGGGGTGTATTTTGGATGGGAAGTGCGTTTAGGAGAGGCTGTGTTGTCGTTTCTATAGAATGGCTTTTGTATTTTATGAAGTCTGCGTCAACTAACAATATTATTACAACAATATAACTGGTAACTAGCAGTTGCAATATTACCCGAAAAATCGTCTCCTACAAATTGTGTAACACCGTTCACTGATCTTCACACCTGGAAAATACAGTTTTGAGTGTTATTTTGTATCAAAATAGCTTAGAAGCAATTCAAGAGGGTTCTCCCTTACTAACCGTAGCTTTTTATTGGCGTCTTATTTAACACTTCTCCTTGCAATTTCCCCTCTAAAAGTAAATCCCATATTTTTTGAGCTCCTCCACCAAACACACGGGCCCAAAAAGAAGATCCACTGATTTATACCATCGTCTGAACAGCAGCGTTTACTCTCTGTCACTTTAGCCCGTAATAAGTACACATCAAATAAGTAGGTACTAAGTTTGCCTGTCCTTCGCGCCGTCCCGCCATCCCGCCATCCCGCCGTCCCGCAGTCCCGCTTGTCACGCGGGACGTGCAAGGGACGTGATAATCCGGACCCTTATCGTGCCGGTGCCATAAATTTGGCACGTTTCGGGACGCTGGTGGATTGTGACACTTGGCCTGGCAATGTAGGAGTATTTTTTTAATAAGAGCTGTAATATCTGAAGGTTGTGTCTAGGGTTATTTTCTCTTAAGTGTTGTGGTGTGACTGGGTTGGATAGCGGCTGTTACTATTGACCAAGATAATTATGTTCAGGTCTTTGTAACTTGAAATGGACAGAAATAATACTTAAGCGTACGTGCGTTATTGCTGTTTCTGTATGATACTACAGGGTGTAAACAGATTCTTCACGAAGCCGTCAACCATGCATTCTGTACATCAAACTAAGTAACTTTACGCAAAAAATTGTGCTGGGAAACGACTTTTTTTTGGGCTGAAAAATCACGTTTTTCAGTAGTACTCAATGTAACGCACTCAAAACATTTTGCTGATGGATGGATTGAATAGTAAAGGGGTCCTGAAAGTGTACACATAATGCAACAGATTTCACTGTTTTCTAATATTTCGCTCTCTATTATTTTTTCTCCCGAAAGCATTTTTGCCCAAAAATGCAAAACAAAACAAAAAATAGCAGCAGTTTTTTTGGGCCAAAATGCTTAATTAACTATTTCAGACAATTAACTATCATATTTTATTCTTTTCCACCATGTTTTAATTCTCAATACATTAAAGAATATACACCCCATATTTTCCTGCCTGTTAACCGTTGTGATGTTCACGCTATATGTTACAGCAATAACAGTGTAGCTTGCGAGGATATGATGTAATAATGTAAACTAAAGGGAAAACTGCTAAACAACAGTCCATACACAAACAAAAGTGAGTTCATAAACTTTTTTTAAGGATACGGTAGACTGTTCTTATGATTTATTTTATCATGCTTGTAATACATGGATGTGATTCAACTAGTCTCATACTACGTATGCCATTTTCATTATATTAAAATTAACGACCCCATAAATGTCATCGATTGTCACGCTGTGTGTAACTGCCATGTTTCCAGTATCCATGTCAGTATCACTCCGATTGTTGCTAATATGACGGTAGAAACCATACCTTTGAGGTGGCAATTGACGTGATCAACACATGTCACGTCACGATATTTTTCACGCTGCCTTTAAATTATAAACAATCACCGTCAAATCTACGTGGAGATGTTACCTTTTACAAACGCTTACCGACGCCAATAAAACCCCTGTAAAATCCAATATTTGACGAGTACAGTAATAATTTTAGAGTGGCAACTGGCACATGACGTCATCAGCACTTGACCCGTCTCCCGTCACGACGTTTGTCACGCCGGCTGTAATCCGCGATGTAATTGCCGTCACGCTCTCGCCCGCTCGCCGTAATATTCTAACAAATTGTTGGGATCAACCGTTTATTATTTATGACACACTGTCAACCCTGCTAGAGGGATTTTAGACGACTTTTTTTTTGTTTTAAGGTTGTTATTGGTAGAATAAATTCGTAGTTGTTCTTAGAAAAATAATCCCCAATTAAGTGTGTAGTACAAAATCCAAGTCTTATCTATTCCAACATTGTACAGACGCCAGCACATCAACCTACTACAATCTGTCAGATTTATTTAATAGATTTTCAACTTTATCGCTAAACGATTAGGTTCAAGGTTGATTGGGAAAATCTGACAGTTTCGGGTAGCTTGACCTGCTGGCGTCTGTACATTATATTGACTACACATTACCGTGCTGACTCGTTACAACTACTCGTAGGTACTTTAGAGAAAGTGTCAACCAAACCACATGACACGTCCTACGTAGCATAATTATTATTTTCTCTACATAATATCATACCATAGAAAACTCACTCTCCAAATTCCTATGATATTAATTTTCAGTAATTTAACAGAAAAGCTAATACATTATTTATTAGTAATATGACTGAGTGAATCGCGGAGATCATACTGGGGTAAACAGAATCAATGGAACGCCATTTGCTAAGATCCCTTTCGTTCTCGAGAGGTTTCGATTAAATTGAAATTGGTTTCATATAAACTTAACACAAAAATGGGCCAGATAACTCTTTGAAAGTTACATCTTTCCTGAACACCGAGATAACCAATCTTGCAGTACTTGGCGCCACTTCTTCCAGCTTTTTACTATCTGCTAAAACTTCTACAGATAACACAGCATTTAATAAAGATTGATAAACGCGTGCTAGTGGAGTCATGTGTCTCTTTAATATTCCCATTAAGCCAGAGCCATGAAAACATAATCTTTGGGCGCCATTACTTCAGAGTCACCCACAGGCTCGTTATTGCCTATTTATTTAGCAGTTTAAAACTCGTAAATTACAATAAAGCCGCCACGCGAATTACAGTTAATTACAATGTGCCCAATTGTAATTTAGTCGGTGTTGGGATTTTTTTTTGTTGTAATTTTTTTCTTAATTGTTGTTTTAGATTTGGCTGATGAGAAAATGATGGAGATTTGCATTTTTGTTCTTTGTAGGACTGGTGCTCCACTTTTAGTGGAGGGGTTTGTTTTTAGACAGATTTTTTGTCACTTCGCCATTTTTTTTTTTTTTTTTACGGATGGGAAGTCATCGAATAACTTCTCCCGCTCTGGGCTGAGTGGAAGGGAGTGTCAGACTTGTACTGACTAAAACCCATCCATGTTCCTTCCTTGCCCTTTGTGTTCCAGGGCCGCGGTATCTCTTTCGAACAGTCCCGCAGCCTTGTCATTTCGCCATGCATGTGTGTTTTTGAAAACTAACTTATATCAGCTATACCTTCAAAACATCTTCATCTTCTGTTGTGACAAAAATTGAAAAAGTATGGTTAGATGGTTTAGTCTTGTGGAGAGGATGAGTGAAAGGCGACTAACAAAAGGTATTTACAAGGTAGATGTGAGTGGTAACGCCGGGAAGGGTCGCCCTAGTAGGACATGCGCTGACCTCATTGGTGAGGTTCTTCAGAAAGGTCAGGTGCGTAGTACTCGCAACCGACGTGCGTGTATGACCAGATTTATGAACGTGGACGAGGCAAACGGAGTATGGAAGGATCGTAGCAGGTAGCGTTCTGTGGTTTCTGCCTACCCCCATGGGAAAAGGGCGTGAGTTTATGTATGTATGTATCTTCATCTTCTTTGCCTTTGAACATTTCCAACATCTTATCTAAAAATAATGAAAAAAGGTTCACTTAAAATAATAATTAGAACGATAATCACACTCTTCGTATAAGCAAGGATCTCTCCACATTACCGTTGACCTCCGAAGCGTACGTGCCAGCATAATTGTCGAGATTACTCCTCATTAGGACTGAGCACAAAATATTTAAGGGTCAGCCCATATTTTTTTTTTTTACGGATGGGAAATCGTCAAATTACTTCTCCCGCTCTGGGCAGAGCGGAAGGGAGTGTCAGACTTGTACTGACTAAAACCCATCCATGTTCCTTTCTTGCCCTTTGTGTTCCAGGGCCGCGGTATCTCTTTCGAACAGCCCGCAGCCCTGGCAGGCATCGGCCCTTGCGGGCCCCTCCCTAAGTGTCAGCCCCTCTTGTGAAAAATATTTATCCTCATGTACGAGACTAGTTGTACTTGTCACTATTTCGGGTGGGATTTAGTGGTAAATAGTCTCAGTATATAATATTATATTAGTATATAGTATAACGTTCACAAAAGTAAATATTTGTTTTTAATAATCATGTCTATCTGTGATATAGAGAGGAGCTCGTGGCAAAATAATAACTGCCGCTCGGGTCGATTTTTAGGTTAAGCCGTGCTTGCCTAGGTTGGTCTGTGGATGGGTGACCACCCAATACATACCGAGTTTCCTCCGTGCCTCGGAAAGCACGTTAAGCCGTTGGTCCCGCTTGTCATTTGCACATCTTTGACAGTCGTTACAGGTATAGCCAGTGGCCCAAAAAGTCTGACAACCAGTCTTACCAAGAGGTATCGTATTACCTAGTACTAACTGGGTTGTGGAGGTCAGATAGGCAGTCGCTCCATGTAAAATACTGGTATTCAGCTGTATCCGGTTAGACTGGAAGCCGACCACAACATAGTTGGGAAAAGGCTATTCAGATGATGTCTATCTGTGATATTCTGTTTATAAACACAATTAAATAAGATGTATTAATTATTGATAAACTAACTATATACATTAATAATTAAAAATTAATAATTAAATTAACAACAAACTATAAAAGGGCATCGAAAAACTCCTCCTCAACGCTGTCAGTGGTAATGTGCCCAAGAGACTGGCGGCGTTGCCACGTTGTATGGCAACACTTAGGCTCTGGCCAAAGTAAAATTCTTTTACCTCCTCCTTCTTTTCTACTTTTCTCAGATTTAAATTCATATAAATGATTTTTATCATGTATTTTAGTGTTTTTTTTTTGTCAAATCATTTTTTGTTAGGTTAGTTAAAAGTGGGTCGTGCCCGACTCACTCATCGTGTCATTGAGTTATTTCCGTCAGAAGTTTTTCAGTAGCTAAAACTAACTTGGAATGAGTTAGGATTTGTACCGGATTGATGAACTTAAACGGAATGTTAAATGAATTACAAAAATGATAATTACGAAGAAATCCATTGTTCAAATCGTTATTAAAGCTTTATGAGTTTTATAACAACATACTAAATCATCAATGTATTAAAAGAGTTTCCCAAACGTTGCTAACACATCTGCCTTCCCAACAGTTCATTAGGAAAAACGATTTACATATACGAACAATTTACTGAATATATTCGAATATTCGTTACAGTCGATTCGCGGGCGCCCTGTGATTAGCTTAGCGAACAGAAAAGTAATTACTGTGAACTGAAAACCGGCGCTATTGATGTTTTTTTCGGCAAAAAGTTTCACATTTATTGGTGAAAGGAAATAGAAAATTCAAATTTTCGTATTTAATCTGAAACGACAACTGCGAATATGGAACGTAATTGAAAAATGTTTTCGTGTAAAAGTAAGCTATTTATAATACATAAATTGAAATTCTGTGATTAAGTAGCGTACTAGTATAGTTTAACAAATGTTATAAGAGTATATAAAGACTGCAAACCTACATTTTAAAAAAATCTATAAAAATAGATAGCTAAAATTTTTAGCGTGTTTGATAATAACTTCCTGGCAGCGTGACAACCGTCGTGACGTGTCAAGTGCTGAACACGTCAAACAGCACTCTAAAATTATGGCTGCTATTGTCAATTTTGTACCCATCGGAATGATTCAGTATATTCTACCGACAGCGTGACAAACGTCGTGTTGACGTAACACTCCGTTTGATTTTGATTTCCATTTGACAGAAATAGGTAAAGTACTAAATAAGGTCAAATATCGATTCACGATAAGAAACAGTAAATGCTAACAATAGTTTTAAAACTATGCAGTGAGAAAAGCGGAACATTTTTACTCACAAGATTTTATATAACCCTGCACTAAAGAGATTTCGATACAACACAGGCCATCAGAAGATATTTTTTCCTATATTGTTCAACGGCTGGGCAAAGGCCTCCCATAGCCTATCACTCTTACGTGTGGTTTTCTCCCACAAACGCCTCTAAATCATCACGCCAGCACTCTCTAGGCCTTCTTCGGACATGTCATAGAAAAATATGAGCCCATATCATATGTCCCAATAAGGTAAATAGCATAACAATTGCCAAGGTTGACACGGAACACTTGTACCGACAGCTACCAGTTGGTTCTTTGCTAGTACATTACGATTCTATTCGCGTCGTCCTGTCTATCGTTAGTATACTTAAATGTATGGTTTGATCGGAAAAAAGAACGTATCGTTCTTCAGACCAAATTACGGACCATTAACGCTTCAGACCCTGAACCTATGCTAGTTTACCAACACCTAACATAACTACCTAGATACCACATCCAACACTACCCTGAATGATTAACATTATTCCTTACCAACAGAATAGAACCGTCGGAACATTAATCACTGCGAAGAAACTGACGCTTTCAGTGACTAGCATTTTACCAACTTTTAGATGAGTCCTCGCCTCTCAAGCTTACTATTTGAGTACTTCGTGACTCGACGGATTGCCCCCCTAGTGTCTGTACTTGTGATTTTGTAGGCAGTTTCGCTAAAAATGTTCGGCTAAAATTACATTTTGAGGTTGTATTTAAAGGAAAGCTTGCCTGGATTTTGACTTTGGTCTTTCTGGGTATAAGGATTGTGTGGTATTCGATTGGTATTTTAGGCATCATGTCTCGTTAAACAAAGATAACAGAAATGAACTAGTGACATGGTTCTGTATTGATGATTACGGCAACAACACAAAACAGCAATAGTGTTACCAGTTTATTGTGATATTGCTTTTCCAGGAACTTTCCATCACCTTGTTTTTTGTCAACCTTTTCCAATTCTTTTTGATACTTCCTTTCCACGAAAGCGCTATCACTTTATTTTTTATAATCTAACAATATCACTACGTTTTGCTTTGTAGGATGATATTGGTACTATAGGCGATAAAAATTATCGGATCGTCAACATCCATCCATACTAATAAAATATGAAAGTTAATTTTTCACAGATTTAAATGTTTGACACACGCAAACACCATCCCCATTTCTAACAGAGGTCGTGTTACAAATGGGAAACCTTTTTATTCCAGTACTACGTTCTTGCAGTATTATTGTTGACGTCCATGCTGGCGAAGAAACGGGCAAGAACTACGGGAAAACCAGAACCATAAATACTTTACCTCCTTGAACTCAGCACTCCCAAGTAGTTTCCTTGTTAGAATAATAACCGACGAGGCCCAACTATTTTAAACTCGGAATTAACTTAGCTCATACTTACGCCACATGCTTAGAAGCGCATTCAGATGTTCTAGATAAAGTTAGGACGCCTAGCCAAGTTCCAGCAAGTTGTACGAACACCCACCATATTAGGCGTTAACTCGATAATGTTAGAGCTTTTGTCAGGGTAAGCAGTTTGAGTCCTGAAGTGATATTGAAGAGAGTAAACTACGATGTTGTTTACGAATGCCAGTAGAAATGGGTTTCTTGAAATATAAATATTGTTCTAAGATTGATTTCTGTATAAAATATAACTAAATAAGACCACGCCTGTAATCCCCGAAGGGTTTTCGCAGAGTTGTACCTATAGTTCATTCACTAGTTATGTTTAAGTATAGGACTTAAACATACAAGGAGACTTAAAAATACAACTTAGCAATGAGAGGGAAGCTCAAATTTATTGCCAATAACCCATCATATGCGTTTTTCAAAACGTAAGGTCCACGTTTTGAAAAACTCATTTGATGACTTAGGGTTGACTTTGGGTTCAAACTTAAAATCAAAATCATAAACTGAAAATCAAACGATAAAATTCTCATAAAAGTATTAATGAGAATCACCTCATTATGTAGAACAATATACTTATTTTTACTGTATCATCATCATTATCAGCCTACAGCAGTCCAATGTATTTGTACTGTATAATTATTATAAATCTATTGTTACTTACAAGCAAAACAATAAAGTTAAACTACACAAGGCACTTAGTAAACTTGTGAACAGCTCCGGGCAATCCAAAACATCTATCGACTTAAACATAACTTATATCGCTGAGCCCTCTCTATTTACCTTTCACAAACACGCAACTACCAATCGGAATTTCTGGAAACATAATCAAAATCGTCAAGAATTAACTTACCAAAGGAAAAACCAATTGACAATACGGAAATACAGAGGAAAACTAATTTCACAAATAATATTCTTGGTTCGTCGTCCTGTCCTATGATCCTCTTACAGTAATCTCCTTGAGAACATTCCAATTGTGTACGGAACCATATCGTATTAGTACTTTACTCTGTACGGATTTAGGAAACCCTGCTCCTCTTAATGACTGCCATTTTTTAAGTCCTTCGCAGAACCCAATTGAGTTTTTGAAAAAACAATTCTATTGTTTTTGGGGTAGAGTCTGTTTTACTTTTTTGTAGCTTTTGTTTCGGATGGAATTGGAAAAGGCAAGTGTGTTCGGTGTAACAATTGTACCTCTCTGATTTGGGTGGGAGAGCACAGATAGATATCAAACGCTTTGAGTCTGTTGTTGATTTCAACTAAGTTAGGCGACATTTTAGTTGTGTAACGCCTCGGTATCAAAGTTTCTTTTTTTTTTCGGTAGACTCTTTACCTTATATTCCCTTTTGTCGTGGCACTTCGTATCTGACTTCGCGTTAATAGCGATTAAATGATTGTAATTACGATCTCAAATACGATTAGGTACTAATCAACTTGAAACGTTGAATGTCAAAAACAGTCTAGTCGATACAGTGTCATGTCAGTCTCAGCAAGCAAAGAGGGGTGTATTTGACAGCACGCACGTGTACATAAACTGTCAACTACACATCCTCTCTCTAAAGCCCCTAGCACGCAAACATTGTTCTTAAAACCCTCAAGCATAAAATTAAGCGTCAATCACTCCAAAGAAAATTATAACCCAAAACTGCTACAGAATCGCACGGTGACGGTAACCCTAAAACTGCTCGCGTAATAACGACGTGACGTGTTGTATAACACGTGTTCTTGTCACGCTGGAGCCACATTTGTTACGCTGGCGATAATCTGCCCCGCACAGCTCTGTTTTGCACAACACATGTATCAGAAAATTATGTGGTCACGCTATCTATAATTTTCTCGGCTCTCTCTATAGCCTTTGTGTTTGAAATGAGATTTTTATCACGTTGTCTCTCTGTATGTAAATTTGTAGTGTTTTTTGATAAAAATTTGTCCGATACACGGTTTTTTTTTATGTTGACTATTATTCCAACGGGTTTGTTTATTGGTGGTCGTTCATAATGAATATTTATTTTTTGTGGGAAAGGTTCAACATTCTATATTCCCTTAGGCAACTGGGGTCATACATATTGTAATGTCACATGAATGGTGGAGCGACTCGCAAAACCGCATGTTGACATAATTTATGTGCTTACGGAAACAAAATAATCCACGGATCAAGTGAACATAAAAATAAATGTTATATTGTACTTAGTGAAACCTCAACAATACCTTTATACAATTTACTAAACAAAATAAGGCATGCGCACTGCTGGGCATCCTGAAAACCTAATCAGTCATTGACCTGTAAATTAACAATAGTTGTCGTAAGTACCGTGAAGGATCGCCGTGCTCTCAGCTTCAATAAGGAAACTCATCCCTATTTAGATAAATATAGAATAACTATTTGTCGAACTATTTTTTTTTACGTCCAATCAGGGACCGTCAGCTACCCCAACGTTGCTCTACTCATTCCAATTCTAAATATCAACCGGCTGCTGACACTAGACTTTGCTCTTAAGATACTTCAGTACATTATCTGTCCCTAATTAGTCCGTAACGGTTCCACAGAACCTTTATATTCATTTACAAGGCCATCCAAATAGAACCTCTACAGTACAGCTCCGCAAAACTTTCGGATATAATTATACAAACGTGACTCGAATGTGCGTACGTATGAAAAAGCGTGAAAGTGCGAATCACGCTGTACAGAGTTCCCCTTATTCTCGTGATTAATATCAACGAAGCAACTCTGTCTTTGAGTGTACCATATTTTTCAAGTCAAACCATTTATGGTCGTGGAGTGCTCGTAGCGCGCGAGTGTACTTTTGTATAGCGTTGTAAGTATGTCGGTAGGTCGTTATGGTTGTGTTTATTCTACCTTGTATTCGTGTGGGTTAAGTTTGTTTCCATTGAACAAAATAAGTAAGTGTTCTGTTGACAACAGATATAACATAATTTCTCTTTTAACCGTTATAAAAATATTTTTAAATATGTGAAATTAATCATTTACACATATATTTTAATCATTAATAAAATATATGAAATATATTATATATATTTTTTTCATTTTGATTTTGGTTCACTAAAATAAAGTATGAAGAAATTTGAAATAAAAAGATATTTTAGGATTTAGTGGCTTACTGGGTGGTTTTCCTATCCCCGGTTATCCGGATGTAAACCAGTTTCTAGTTGCGCGTAAATCATTATCTAGTACATAGTAGAATCGAGTACATAGTTCCTAATAATTAAACTTAAATCATTATCAAATGTTTTACAGAGATATTTTGGCTTATGAATGACATTGACAAGAGGGTGCTGTTAGTAAACATTTGTAAAATTATTGTGAGTGGACTGTCTTACCAAAGGGTATCTTATTCCCCAGTATTTACTGGGTTGTGGAGGTCAGATAGCCAGTCGCCCCTCTTAAAATACAATGGTATTTAGCTCCACTTAGTAAGACTGGAAGCTAACTTCAACATAGTTAGGAATAGGCTAGGCAGATGATGATGATTGTGTTGAAAAAGTAAGATAGCAGCGGTAGTCCCAATTTTAACCACACGCTAAAGATTTGACTTTTGTTTTTTTTTTTTACTGTGACGTTGGTCGAGTGGTCGCAAGCGCGACTGCTGAGCATGAGGTCCTGGGTTCGATTCCCAGGTCGGGCAAAGTGCTATTGGGTTTTTCCATCAGGAATTTCTCAGTAGCAGCCACGGAATCTGGATTCGTGCCCGGTTGATGGCAATAGGCTCACCCCCTATTACATAGGACTTAAACATAACTGGTGAAATGTGGGTGTACTATTGGTACACCTCTACCTTACCCTACAGGGATTACAGGCGAGATGTTATGTTATATTATGCTAAAGATTAGTATTACACTTCTGATGTAATTCCATCAATGAAACGTCACAGAGAATAATCCAAGATGGCCGACCTCGTGACGTAACGTCCGGAGTACATCTTAATGATGCACTGAACCAGACTGAGATAGCTCCGGTCGTAATACAAACATTGATATTTGGTTCACATTGTTCATTAGCTTGGTCCATTGCTTGTAGGTCTGTTGGCAGTAAATTTATTGATTTCACACATGCATAATCTTCCTGCCTTTTTTTTTCGGATAGGTTAAGGTGTAAATCATAAAATGACTTCTCCCGCTCTGGGCGGAACGGAAGGGAGTGTCAGACTTGTACTGACTAAAACCCATCCATGTTCCTTCCTTGCCCTTTGTGTTCCAGGGCTGCGATATCTCAATCTTCCAGCCCTTGTGCCATGTTACTTGGGACGGTAAAACACTTTAATCTTTCATATTTAAACTATCATTTACTCTTTTTTAGGGTTCCGTACCTCAAAAGGTAAAAAAGGAACCCTTATAAGATCACTCTTTTGTCCGTCTGTCCGTGTGTCACCACCGATTGTTTCCGGAACAGGTTGGCCCTAGCAAGTTGAAATTTGTACCAGATATTGAGGTCTATAGTTCCTATTAGGTGTATAAAAATCAAGATCCTGAGTACACGATAAAAAGATATGAGCACAATGATGAAGATGTGGGCACAATGACTATATACATTAATAATTAAAAACTATTAAACTAAAATAAATAAACTAACAACAAACTATAAAAGGGCATCGAAAAACTCCTCTTCAGAGCTGTCAGCTGGTAATGTTCCCAAGAGACTGGCGGCGTTGCCACTTCGTATGGCAACACTTAGCCTTGTTTGTATTAGGTAAAGACATAAACCTTCTGGAGAAACCTTTTTTTAATTAATTGAGCTAGTTTTTGCTTAAAAACCTACACAAATTTATACAAAAAATCATACTCTCCATATAACTTCAAACAACTAATACTCCCAAAGTATACCATTCAACCAGTCACCGATGACGTCACACAGACATGAATTCCAATCCTCAACAAAGAAATAGAACCTTCACTGATTCCAAGCACCGTCGATTGGTCTCGATAGAGGCACCCCATTCATTACCTGGTGTAGAGGGTTGCTACGGCGTAGCTCGGCGCTACGAAAGTGCTACGCCGAGCTACGAATATAGATGATACCATCGCATAGATTGATTCTATCAGGATAGATGTAAAATTTATTGTACGTTTCCGTTTCTTAGGAAATATTTTTGAATATTTTTGGTTAGATTGGTTTCCTTTGTTTCGGGTGTTGAATAAAAGAAAGGGATTGGGTAGCATTGCGTGAAAGAAGCTATTGGAAATGTGTGAATCTATGGTTGTTTTTTAAATTCATAAATAATGTTATTGTGATTTGTAACTTCAAATTACACTATATCACAATTAAACTATTTTTACTTGACCTAATATTATGTTTTAAAAGAGACTGTAACAATTGTATATGTAACTCAGAGCCAATTACAGGTTCTCACGAGTAAAATAAAATAAAAATTGGAGAAAAGTTGTTCTCAGAGTAGTCACAGTAGTACATAAACAATTAGATTCATATCATTTCATTATTGATCAATTTCTGTTTAAACCTTTTTATTATTTATTTTTCAGTAACCGTTCGCCGTTGTCTTTCCAACATAATAAATATTTTACAAAAAAAAAACAGATTCTAGAATCGATCAAATTCTAAACCGTACTACTTAAATCGAGTAATCAGCGATTTCATAGAACTGGATGCAGTTGTTTGTTAAGCAAACTGCATTACCCGGCTCCACCCGCATCCCAATGTCATTAGGGCCCTTTTGTACAGTCACTAGGAACAATATGTACGCTCAGCACAATTCAAAGATGATTTTCTCGTGAAAAATGATTTGATAACAGAATTAATAACAAAATACAATAATTTATAGAAAAATCGCTTTAGAATTTTGCTCAATGTATCTATGTCGCATGAAAAAATAGGGTTCCATTTGCAAAAATCCTAACAAAACCGTCGTATTTAAAATTGTAAGTAAGATCATAGATGTGACCTTGAAACGTAGGCAGTGAAGTTTGGTTTTTTGTTGGTACACGGATCCAGCAGCAATAGTTAAATGAGAAGGAAGAGTTTTATGTAGTTTAAAACAATAATATAATCTATCATTTTGAATTCTGATTCATCATAAACTATGTGTGGCATATTTTTTATGAAAGCTAATAATAACATAACACACGATACACACACATCATTATTTTGCGATTGTATATAACTCCGCAGAAAATAAATTCCAAGAACCAATTACTAAAACGTGTTTCATGATAATACAATATTGTGGTCAAAATGAAATATAATATTATTTCAAAAGCACGTATTAAAACCACGTTTGAAACGAATCCGAGCAAAAATAAAATTGAAAACTAACAAAAGTGATTTAAAAATACATTTTCGTAATCCAAACTTTTTGATAACGACCAACTTTTAACTCAATATTTTTACGACATTGCCATAAACTGACAATAACAGACGACAGTAAAAAGCTTTTAAAATAAATCACTCTGAAAAAACACTGTGTTTATTCCAATGTTACGCTTGTGTACCCCGTCCAGCCTCCCGAGATCTTTATCTATCAATTATCTAGATTCAACGATAGCACCTAACGCCGAACTATCTAGACTCCCACCCCTCCCGCTGCTAAACTAAACCAGGCGTCAGAGGGGGTGGAATAAAGAAATTTGAAAGACCAGGATACGTTGGTGATACCGCATCTCGCAGATTCTCGCATCCTTTCTTGAGAAATGAGTAGAGTTTCTTTGTGTAGATGTTCTATTGTGTTCGGCTTTTGTTTCTCGACCGTGATTTGTGGATTCTGATAAGCCTCTCACTGACAGTGTGTTCGCAATTGTCAGTTGAAACTGATTTTAATTAGGATGATTTAAGTCCTAGGCTTTCTTTGGCACTCTTTGGGTTCACTTCAGTTTTTGAGAGGGATTATGAGGAGTGCCAATTAATGAAGCGGCAACTGTTTGAGTGGGACCGATGGGATTTATGATCGGGAGTTAATTTATCTAAGTCGTGCGAATGATTTTCTAGTAGTAATTATAGGGGTTCCGTGCGGAAAGGGTGTCAATGATGGGATACTTACACTATTTATCCGATGATCAGTATAACTGTAACTGAGCTTGCTTTTAGAATCGTAATAGACATTTTTTTGTTGTTGTTACTGGTTTTTTTCACTGAATATTGTGGAACTCAGTTATCACTAACTCAGTTATCATGAATAATAATAAAAATGAGATTATCTGTTATAATTTTGGTGTAATGTAACACTTTAGGCACGAGTTTAACTGACACACGGTCACTATTTATGTTATTCAGATGTATGCATGGATGACAGGTGGCGTTCTGTGGTTTTTGTCTACTCCGTGGGAAAAAGTCCTAAGTCAATGAATATTTTTATGTACATATTTAATATGACTATTTAATATAAGCTAAAATATAGGTAGGATCACCACGATAAAGCCGTCGAGTGATATCAAGAATTCGTATTGGAACTTCGATTGTGTTATTAACATGAATCCACTACTATTTAAAGTATATTTTAGGTTAATTGGAGTGGTTAACAGGAATACTGGATAGGTAAATAGAAGCTTGAATAGGAACCCTTTTGCAAATTAAGACTTAATTTAGCTCAAATTCATGCTAAAATTACAAGTTTGATACGGAATTTATGATTATTAAATGTCTGAATCAGAACTCATAGTTTAATAATAAGAAACTCTGTTTTTTGGAGCAAAGTATTATTTAATTGGGAAACATAGCAAGTGTTATGCAAAATATTTAGTTTTATTTCCACGAAAAATGATCTTGGATGTAGGACCTCTCCCGCCCCTCGCCCGCAAAAATATGCACGTGAAGGAAAGCAATAATAATTAGCATACCATGCACCACCAAACCTATACTTGACACATGTTTCGCCCCTCTACAGGGCATCCTCAGGAGAAGTCGACTCGTCGACCGCTCGGGTGCAAATAAAGAAACTAGTATCAGCTAACCTACCAGCGAAAACTATAATAAAAAGTCAAAAATGTATTAGATTGGCATTTTCTACTGAAAAACTACTAAAGTTGAAGAATCATGAAAAGCTACAAAGTAATTACAGCTTGTCTTGACCCTAGACCCGCTGGCTACAGAAAGTATTCGATTAAAGGAGCCATAAATTGGTAATACATACATAAACTCACGCCCTTTTCCCATGGGGGTAGGCAGAAACCACAGAACGCCACCTGCTACGATCCTGACATACTCTTTTTCCCCGTCCACGTTCATACATCTGGTACTACGCACCTGACCTTTCTGAAGAACCTCACCAATGAGGTCATTGGTAATAAGATACTGAAAACTGTTTAAAGGTACATTGTTCAAAGGTACATACAAACGGTCATTGAAGAATAAAAAAATACAAACAGTAAAAGAAAAGGCCTATATTTTTAATGATAGTTCAGCCCAATTAACTGTGAACAGCCTCTAGCCGTACAAGTACCTATTTAATTGTTACATTCGGCCACTTTATCCTCCAAGAGCACCTGGGGGCCTACCACCAACTCCTAAAAAAGTTTGAATGTGGGAAAGAAATGGAGCGTGACATCCTATATAGCTCTATCCCTTTTCCACACTAAAGTATGATTAAAATAATACTGATAAAAGAGGTGGTAGTAGGCCCCTGAGCGCGCACGACGAAGTTCTTAATACAAATAACTTAGACTTAACAATAAAACCTCATAAATATTAAGGATCATTAGAGTTCTCCTACACTATGACCTTTGACCTGACTTTGTTTGATTTATCTGTCTAATTACTTTTATTTATAGCCTTTGAGAGGGCTCGAAAAATCAATCAATTTATGGGACAGACGAAAGTTTTCGCGAATGGTTGTAACCATTTTTAAGACTTTAAATCAATCTATACTATTTTTTTTTTTCGAAAAATCCATGGTTTATTGCGAAACCAATAGCATGTCTGGTGATTAGACAATGCCACCATATTTATGTATTTCTAAATAGGCGAACCAACAGCTATATCAGATGGATTACTTGCTGCGCCCTAACAGGGTCATGTAGTCGCTAGTTTTAAGCCTAGCGTGTAAAATTGGTTGTGTACATTGTGCATTCAATAAATAAATAACAATTGTATATGTAACACAGAACTAATTACAGGTTCTCACGCGTAAAATAAAAGAAAAGTTGTAGAAATCACAAGCACGATAAAAATAAAATTAATTAAAATAAGATACAATAATTCAATGTAAAATTACATTTCCTATGCTTAGTACGCTATTTATGTAAATATAATACGGCTAAAATCAAAAATCCAACAACAGATGTTGAAATACTCTGAGTGAATTTGCAAAAATTGCTGCGGGCCCTGGGAGGCGTATGTAACGCACAGAATTGCGATCGTGTGTATATTAAAGTTGCAGGTGCACTTACGTATTTACGCGACGAATGACGCGTGAAATCAACTGTTCACTTCCTGCCTAGCTACTGAGTTCGTCGAAGTCATCGTCGCGCTTGCCGTTCGGTACATGCGTTTCGCCACGTTAACGATACATTGCGTATGAGGAAATAACACAAATCAAATTTATTGGATTCCCATAAAATTCCTGAAATATTTTTTTGTACCGGTCATCTTAGTATGATATATTGAATTCACCCCATCAGTTTGTGGAGGCCTGTCCCTTACACCCTGTATCATAATTAATCTCCAAATACCCAATATCAACCTTGTTACTGGACAATTTAGGTCATTCTCAAATCACTAATATAATAGTAGCTAGAATGTCACAACACCATCATTCAAATACTATTTTAATGAATGTCTCCAAAGAGGTGGCGACATGATCTAGACGCGAATCACGAAGGCTAGTTTGAGGTGCCGCAGGAGAAAAGTACCTGGAAGGATATGGAGGAGGCCTTTGCCCAGCAGGACATCATTGAAAAAAAAATACTGTCTATACATCACGCAACCAATCACAGACCAACAACATGTGGTAATAAAATGTACTTTTGAGTAGCATCGTAGATGATAGGCCTTATACACCTTGTATTAGAGTCCCTGGCGACTTCTGATCCCAAAGGAAAACAGTCGTAAACACCATCACCGTTTTCCACATAAAATGGGCAGGAAAAATACGAATTTCAATTCGTGGGAAAGATTATCCGTTTGAAACAATTACGTCTTCAGTGGGCCGTTGATAATCCTCGTTTTTTCCTGAAGATGCCAGCCAGATCGCTCATTATATCAGCCAACGGTGACTTTGGGGAAAAAATTGAATTATTTTGGGGAATCGCATTACATTTCCAATTTATCGGGGAAGGAGGCCCGGTGCTTAATGGACGTATCTGGGCGATGGTGGCTAAAAATAGGGGGCTCGTGTTATTTTGCCACGTGGTTGATTTTAATCACGCCACCACAGTGATGTCGTATTTTGGAGGATGACCAGAATTCTTAGAGCTTTGTTATTCTGAGACACTGATGTAACTGACGCAACCATACCCCCGACCATTTTTAAAGTGCGTAGTGTTTTCTTTTTTATTTTAATTTTCCCGTATCATTAGTTCCTAACCTGGGAGAGACCGCACGTATGTCATACGACGTTTTATAACATATTTGCGAGGAAATAAATAAAACTCGGATTTTCTTAAACAAAATTTTGATACGCTTGTAAGTATCTATCGGTCGATTTTTCAGACAAGAGGATTAGAGTAGCCTTTTTCGCTGCCTCTGAGACTTCAGGCGGTGTCGAATTAATAAATTCATCATTACTTGACGACATTTTTAAATAAAAACAATACAGTGGAAAGAAGAGTGTACAAATAGTGCATAGGAATAGTAACTGAAAAAAAAAAATTAAAAAAAAACCGGAGAAAAATTCCGGTGGAATATGATTTAAAATAAGGAGCTAAATGTACCCTGTATAATTTTGTAAGAAAAAAAATTGTGAAATAAAATTGTTCAGTTGGTACATAATAATGGGTGTAAACGCCATTTCCCTGTACCAACATTAATTGTATTGCCCATGTTATTTCTTTTTCATATATTTATATTTCCTCAAAATACATTACAACAAAACAAAATACATTAAACAAAATTATATCGCGTAAATACGTAAGTGCACCTGCAACTTTAATATACACACGATCGCAATTCTGTGCGTTACATATGCCTCCCAGGGCCCGCAGCAATTTTTGCAAATTCACTCAGTTGACTTTTCATTTTCGAAGTTGCCATTTTTTTCGTGATATTTTTTTTCGCGGAGCCCGAGTATTCCGAAGGGGCTTTGCTTAACGAACGACGTGATGGCCTGATGGGTTTTTTATTTCGCACTCGCCGTATGAATTAATTTTGACAATATTGTTTGTTGGCTCTCGGAGTTTTCGCGGTTTTTCGACGCGAATTTTTGCAGTGTCCATGACGTGAGTAATTATTATATCGTTGTTTTTTTATAGAAGTTACGATATGCTTATGGTGGTTAGGTGGTTATGGTTATGGTTATTTTTAATTTAGGTTTGCTGTAAGAAAACCCAATCTAGGTTAAGCTCGCGTTTGTACATAAGCTATTTGTCATAATTTTGTGTGTATTTCTCTTTTTTGTGTGCAATAAAGAATAAGAATATGGTTTGGTTATCAGGAGTTTCTAAATTAAGACCTGATTAGATTGTTTTACATTTCTAACAACAGACAAAACAAGACAAATTTTTACTTTCCTACCTAATTAAACCAGTCGCTTTATTTAACATCGCATCTTCCAGTGCGCAAGTTCAATGACCGATCACAAGAACAAAATCCATAACCAAGGTTATTATTACCTTGACAAAGAAGACGTACCTACATAACTTACTACCTAGGTACCTTCCAATCTTCAGAAACGAACCAAAATCTAATTAAACACAAATCGCTTAGATCAAAAGGACCAATTACAATCTATATCGGATCTCGCCATAATCCTGGAGCCAGACACCCAGTTCAGCTTGGATACCTCTGGAACTGCTATCCGAAGCATTAAACAAATTGATTTGGAACCAAAAATGGCGGACCGTAAGCCAGCACTTTGTGTAATGAAACGGTGACAAAGGTACTCGCAATGGATACTATTACATTTTTATAGGTTTAAAGTGAAGCTTTATATTTGTAAAGAAATATCTTGATTTGGAAAATGTCAAGGAGCATACCGTTTTTTTTTTACAAAATCCAGACAAGAAATGATTTTGCTTGCTAAATATAATATAATATAGGTAATGACAATTTATGAAAACATTAACATTGGTCCTTCGAGGTTCACACACAGGTTTAGAATCTGATATTTGACAGCTGATTTAGGGTCAGATTAAAAACTTAATTTAGCAATAGACCTGAAATTTTCACTAATCTTGGAATCTTGAAACATTACGTCCTACCGTGAGGAAAAAATTCAAATTCTTGACTCATTCATCACTCATCAAATTTTTGACTCATTTGATTAAATTGCAAACTTATCATTAATAAAAATAAAATTGGATTTGTTTTACCTAACGTTGAATAGTTTTACCAAGATCCTAACTGTATTCTTTCATCTTCGTCATCCAACTACCAACACACCCTATTTACATAGCAGGGTAACCGCACCAAATGTTTGCCGTGACGTTAATCCAATCCAGCGAATCGCGACGCTATTTAATTCGAGTGGGAAATTAGATTGGGATCCATGCGGCATGTTTGATTTGAATTACTTGCGCGAGACGCGAACGACACGGCTCCAATTTGTGGTGTCGGCACGGTTTGATGTTGTGTTTTGTTTGTGCGTATGTTTTTGTGTCAATGAGCGGTCTGTGTATGAGAGAGAGAGTTTCGACTGGTCCATCTGTCACTAATCTAGCGATTTAAACAATACTTCGAATTAGTACCTAATCAAATAGTGACAGTTTTGACAAGTGTGAGTATATTACAATATTTTCAGTATTTGAGGTCAAGTCAATTGTGCAATATGAGCTCGATGGACTCTCTGTTGTCAGTACTACGCCTAGCAGCGGTTCACGCCAAAACCAACTTCTTCTAACAACATAATAAAAATTCAAAACTTCCCAAACACCCCATGTAAATTAACTTTCATTGATATTTCATTAATACAAACCACAACGTAATCCACTTCCCGGCAATTTATTTACAACACGCTCGCAACGCGTTAACAATTAATTTGATTTCAAATTAAAGCTAAAAACAATCTTGTCGCCAAGGTAAAAATGTTTACGGCTCGTTACCCACTCACGTCCACGCGGACAACTTTTGGGCACTCCACCCTACGCTAAACGGGCGCTAATCACGAGTTTGTGGGGTGAGCGCACCAACTTTCGGACAGTGTTAAGACGTGATCGCGTGCCAGGTGGTGAATTAACATTTTGATTTCAATAATTTTACAGTTCGTTTTGTTTGATTTAGAATTTTGATTTTGTAATTAGGGGTGGGAATAGAGCGCGAATTGTTGGAGTTTTCTATTTGAATTCGAAAATCTGGAATTAATGGACTCGGTAACTTGAATTAGTTTCTATTTGGCGTGATAACCACCATTTATATACCAGCGTTCTAAGTTTTTGATGATTTATACTGGAATTAATGTTTAGTTGAGTTGTTTCAGGGGTTATTACCCCTCATTCTCACGATTCTAAAATCCAACCTCTTCCTCTTAAAGCCACATAAATAACATCCCGGATCCATCAATAAATAACAGAAAAAACGATACCATGTCGTTACTCTAAAACTTATATTCAGTGATAAAAGCTGAGATACGACAACATTAGGCCTCGATAGGGCCCCACTGTACCGCCGTACTGCTGATCATTGGGGCCCACTTTATGCCATTTGAGCAATAAGTTAGGGATAACGAGTAATTGCTCAATGGTATTCGGTTATTTTCCAATTTTCAGGCAGTTAAGGGTTTATAGGGGATGGTACAAGGGTTAGGTATATGGTGTTACGACGAGAATTGCAGTAAATCACTGGTAGAGGGTAGTTTTCTTGAAAAAAAACAATAAGCTTGTTGGATTGGAATCTCAAATAAAAAAATAGGCAAAAGCCTGTTTTTTTCATCGATCATGTAAAACGGTTTCTACGTATTAAGAACATCATTCTTACCCGCCCTCCCCCCCCCCCTTTTCACCCCATATAACTAAACTTATTCCTCACTCCCTGGAAAAAAAAATATAGCAAATATTTCTTACTATTAAATTTACAGTAATTATTCCTACCATGCCTCTACCATGTTTCGATCTTTTCCATATATATTTTTATTAAGAAATAAAAACTGCTCAAGGTTTATTTTGGACCCTCTAATATAAATTGACCTCTTTTGTGACCCCAAATAATTCCTATTTTGGTGCCCTAGTTTAATTACAGCGATTAACTTGAAAAATTTGACTAAAATTAAGAAAAGGTTCGTTTGTGAAAAAAATACCACCTTTAGACTAATTAACATTAGGGAATAATAACTAGTTCCCTTATAGGAAACAGTCAAATTGCAAAGCATACCTACTAAACTGAAAGTTAGGACAGAATCGTAACAATAACAAACTAATATAACAAAGGATAGTTCTTTTTTTTTAATAATAAGGAAGTGACAAACACTTTGGAGTCAAAGCACTTTCTTTTTAGTATAATGTTAAACCAATGAAGATTGGCAGTTAAGTTTTACGCGAAATGCCGACATCAGCAGTCTAAGTAAGCCACTTAGCCTGATTCCCAGTTTTAAGCTTCCGTTTGTCGTTAACTTAGACTTCTTAACTGCAGATTATTTAAGAACTTGTCGTTAAAATGTAGGTTAGGATATTGAATAGGATGCTGTAGAAAATGTTTTGGAATGGAGATTTTTATTAAACAGTGGTTTATGTTTATTTTTGTACTATCAAAAGAAACGGAAAAGACGTGAGCCAATAGCAAGATACCAAATATCTAAATAAAAACGTCTCACCCAATAAATTCAGTAACACGTTTCAGTTCTCGGGATAAAACTTTAAAAAATCACAATTATTTAAAGAAAATCGATATACTTACTCAAAAAAAGGAACATTCCTTAAAATAAACCTTCACATTTCTTTTAAAACTAGCCATTTGTAGATCTTTGACAGTCGTTACAGGTAGTCAGCGGACTGAAACTAAGTCCTACCAAGGAGTCTCGTATTACCCAGTACTAACTGGGTTATGGAGGTCAGATAGGCACTCGCTCCATTTAAAATACTGGTACTCAGCTGCATCCGGTTAGACTGGAAGCCGACCCCAACATAGTTGGGATATGGCTAGGCATATGTTATCTGGGAATGAATTCAGGATTTTTATTCAGTTAGTTTTAGATTGAACTGACCAAACCCAAAGACGGCCTACAAAATAAAGCCAGTGACACACTGCTCAAGTGTCCACGTCCAGTATGGCGACAGACAATAACAAATGGCCGCCTCGTGTGGTTCGATTGAAAAAGTTTAGGGGAAAAGTGTTGGGATGCGATACTTAATGATTGAAGTTGATATCGATGACCCACATATGGAACGGAGAAATGGGTTTTTTGTATGTCTGTGTAGTTCGGTAGCAAGTTCGGTTGGAGAGTAATTAATATTGTATTGGAAAATGTTTTGGGAAGGACATCTCTTCATGGCTGGTTATAGAAAATGTTTTCTCATGGAGCACTTCAATGAATATTCTCAATTTGTATGTACACCACATTTATTTGATACCGTGAATGTTTAAATAACACTTTCCGAACTATTCTAAATGTTTGGAAGGCAACAATTTGACGATTTTATCCAACGTTCATCATTTCTTGTGTTTGTCTCGGCTGGAGCAAAGTGTTATTGGGTGTTACGTCAGAGATTTCGATATTTATCAAGTTAATATTTTTTAAGACTGCCTCGTTCACGGAATCTGTACTTGTGCCCAGTTGATGGCGATTGGCTCGCCCCCTATTGCATGGGAATAAAACATTACTGGTGAAATAGTTTAGGTACTATTAAGTGCACTTCTGCCTAACCTTTCGGCGATTACAAGCGTGATATAATGTTATGTAGTATTTTTATAGCAATTTTGTGTTAAGTTTATACTTAAACTAAATTATTAATATTAAAATGGTTGGCCCAAAAACTTATAACGCTAATCAATCCCATTTACAACCCAGGCTTTCAAACAATACCCAAATCTACCACAAAACTAGGACTACGGAAGTGCAGATAAACTGCATCCAACCCACAACATACCATTATTCCATATACAAGTATTGTTAACAACTGGTGAGCGAACAAAACTAATTTGCATTAACTCTGCCCGGTCCCTCTTGCCCGGTACCCCCTTTGCCCGCTACCCCTTGCCCGCTCCAACCGGTCAGCGTGCGAACTTGTGATGTATTATAGAAGCTAACGTAATTGGTGTTGACGTATAGTTTCGTAGTTAGAAAGTGAGACTTGTTAACGATCTGTTTCGTTTAGTTAAAGTTTCTGACGATAAAATTACCCCTGTGTCGTAATTTTGGGGTAATTTTGTAATTCTCAGGATGGACAGGAGTGAATGAAGTGTCTCATGCACTGAAACCAATGTCTTATTGGATGTGTATTTCTGCAACTTTTCCAAAACCAAGAGAAAATAAAAGAGGACTAAAAGTAAGTACCTATATATTTACAACGACAACAATAGGACACTTAGGAATCAAAGTACTCCTCCGCATCACTGTACCGGAATCTGGAAACGTACCCAGAAGACTGGCAGCATTGCCAATATATTTGTACTAACACCGGTGTTTTAAGACGTGTATTACTAACAAATTGGATTGTATGATTTGTAAAATAAATTTATTATTATTATTATTGCCACGTTGGATGGCAAGGCTAATTCTTTGGCCAAAGAACGAGCCAGCCCTCTGGTCATGCGAAGTGTCGACCAGTCGGCGAGATATTTCCTTAAAAAGGAGACACGCACTTGGGCCCCATGACCCGAGCGTTTCGACCCCAAACGGCTCAAAACTGTAGATACCAATAAGGTTACAGTATTTGCGCCGCTTGAGCATCATGATCATCATAATTATAATGTTCCCGCTGCTGGGCCTCTTCTCTAAGTTGACCCAGTGCTGGTGGATGACACGATTTTCTGGTTCAAGAACCTCGTTTCCTCACGATGATTTCCTTCATCGTTTTAGAGGCAGTAGAGGTTCGATCCCATGACTTAATTAAGATAGCTCATATTTTTAGCCTCTGTGTCGTACCACTGCAGGGCAAATCTTCCTTTTCTAATGCCGTTGTAAAAATATAGAGTCAACATGATTAAACTGAGACCAGGATGCGCTCTTGAATGCATAAATAATATATACTTAAACTCACGCTTTTTCCCATGGGAGTAAGCAAAAACCACTGAACGATCGTACAGACTCCTTTTGCCTCGTCTACGTTCATACATCTGGTCATACACGCACGCCGGTTACGAGTACTACGCACCTGACCTTTCTGAAGAATACCACCAATAAGGTGTATGTTAGTTATCTAGGGGAACCCCTCCCGGCGTTGCCACTAATAATAAATCATTCCCAAACTTAATCTGATTTCCAGAATCCGGCTGTAAAAGAATCTTTCTTTCCTACATAGTCTCATTTAAAACCAAAATCGGTTCACAAACAGACTACCCTCACCTAGATTCAAAACTACGGTAACCCCATTACATGAGGGGGCAATAAACCCAACAGAATCTGAGACAAACAGCCCAAAACTTTGAGTTTAGTCTTAAAAAGAGTAAAGTTTCGCAGTAAAATTTTATCCAACTTCCTTCCAAGGCGGAGCAATTTGTGAGACTCTCGTAAATACACCATTGCTCGTAAATAATGTTAAATTTTGACATTTTTTCTTCGTGGTTAGTTCAGACTTTTTGTGTACTGTGAAATTGCTTGAAAAAATATTGTACTTTAGGTGTGTCCAAATCCTGAGTAATTTTTGTTTTAAATGTCATTTCCTGCAAGTGACATAATGGTATAGTTGAACTATAACATTTTTGACAACATAACATAACATCACATCTAAGAGTACACCCGCATTTCGCCAGTTACGTTTAAGTCCTATGTAATAGGGACCGAGCTTATTGCCATCAACTCGGCACAAATCCAGACTCCGTGGCTGCTACTGAGAAATTCCTGATAGCAGCACCCAAGAACCCAATTTTCCCGACCCGGTAATTGAACCCAGGACCTCATGCTCAGCAGTCGCAGTCGCACTATTAGAGTCAACAATTGCCACAAAAATGGAAACTTAATTGGGCTTTTTTTTCGGTTGGAAATCATCAAATGACTTCTCCCGCTCTGGGCAGCGCGGAAGTGAGTGTCAGACTTGTACTGACTAAAACCCATCCATGTTCCTTCCTTGCCCTTTGTGTTCCAGGGCCGCGGTATCTCTTTCGAACAGTCTCGCAGCCCTGGCAGGAACTTAATTGGGCTTGAAATGTTTTATGATATGCAATTTAAATATTTTATGTAACACTAGCGACCTACCCCGATTTTGCACGGGTGCAATATAGATACGAACTTACATATAAACCTTCCTCTTGAACCACTATATCTATTGCTAAAAAATGCATTAAAATCCATTGCGTAGTTTCGAAGATCTAAGCGTACAATGCGAGCGATTTTGTTTTATACTATGTAAAAATTAAGGCAGTAAAACAAATAGGTACGAAGGTGACTAAATATCTGTAGAGGTAACCCACAGTGATCACATCACACATTAAACATCATATATTTATGTCCTTCTTCTGGTGCAGACTGTTGTGTATGGAGTACATCATCCTACCTCTCTATAGGGTGACTGGTAATTAGTGACCGATACCTAAACACGTGATTGTACTCATGATAACAAACAACTTTTACTATGGGACCAAACTTGAAAACACGAATAAAACATCTGCTGTTTAGTACATTTTGACCAGTTAGGCGAACATAAATTTCTGAATAGCAGTTTTTTTTCGTGATTTCAGGTTTAGTCCCACAATAGAAGTTGTTAGTTATCATGAGTCCAATCAAGTGTTTAAGTATCGGTCACTAATTACCAGTCATATATAATCTACTGAAAAAGGGCTCACAACTAGCTCGATCTTAAACAGGCATTAGCCACACAACTCATCTTTCTAAATCTATATCCTAGTCACGTTAAAACACCTATACAAACTAACATTCTATCAAAAAAAGAGTTCCAGTATTGAATTTCAATCGAATATCAAAAACTCCAATCCATCGCGTTCCCTTTTGATTCTTAACCACACACAATGAGTTAAAAATATACCATCTACAATACATAGAGAGCATTACATAATGTCTATAAATAAAGAAGTCTAAGTAATTAAAAGCGGCCGGTAGACTCGCTATCAGTTCGGCTGATCACATATTTTTTGTCCCAGCCTAGATAACGCAAAACGTCCTTTATTCCTGTGTTTATTTCTACAATCGGTCTGGGTAATCTTTTCGTGAATTATTGTCTTTTTTTCTTTGCTTCAGTATCTAAATTGTTTCGTTTTTGATGCTGGCAAGCTAGAATATTAGGTAATCTTTAAGTATCTAAGACGTCACTGTCTACTGTTTCTTTATCTCCCAAGGATTAAAATGCTTTGTATAATAAAATACCTCTTTGTCTTTAAATATTAGCGTCATTTAGCAAGAACTGTGAAAGTATGATTGAAGCATGTATGAGTAATGAATTTGTCATAATTATTCATTGATTAATGTATTTTCGAAGTATAAGCGTTATCGTAAACAATTTATTATGGCTTAACCAAACAATACAAATAAAAATAATTAAATAAGTGTAAGTAACTAACCTAAAAATAAACTATACTAAATTCGAAACAGAAAATGTCATACTTTTCCAACCGTAAAATAATTTACACATCCAGCCACGAAAATTCACCCACCCAAAAGAGAAAACTCAGTTATTGTCATCATATTTTCAGCGATACCCGATACCCCTAAATGTACATAAGGTAAGCTGCACGCCAATATCGATATATCATTTGACCTAAAAATGATCTTTAGCGAGACCTCTACATTAATTTAACCCGTTCACTGCTCCACCGGGAATTTATTGAGGAAATGAGTTCTGTGGGCTTCCCGTAACAGACGTTGTACGTACGAAAATATGAACTTGTGTTGTAAATAAATAACCGAGTATTTTTTTTGGAAAAAATACGCTGCTGAGGTGAAATTTATGGTGGTCGGCCCGTATTTGTGATTTGTATTGCGTGGCATGAAAAAGTTGTTAGTATTTTTTGCGCTAACGTTTTCTTGGATGAAAAAATATATTGTTGGCGAGGCAAAACTTAAGAGTTAGGGAACTTGTTACGCTTAGACTGCTTGACGGAGAAATAATAATAATTCACTTTAATAGTGATATACTGTTTTTCTCTATTCTATCATCTTTTACCAAATTCAAAGGATATTGTATATACTTTTCTATTAAATACATAACCTTTTTTTAGGACGGCTTCATTGGCCTTTCTCCTTTCCAAATTACTCTTTCTTGAGCAAGTATAAACAGCATAATTAACTTAACTTATGTAAGTAGTTAAAAGTCCAAAAATCATCATCATAAACCTTCAACCGTTAACTTGTGCCCATTAACCAAACTAAACCGCTCGCAACTGGACCGCAATCTCGAAAAAAATATATAAAAATGAAACAAAAGTCAACGCGGCGAAAAAAATAAACGAAACTCAATTTGGAGTGGGACATTAACTCCGAAATATAATAGGGACGAAATGTAACATGAAACATAAAGTAAAATATAAAATGTAACAAGGCCATCCAATCATAGCTCTATAAATAACTAGATGGCGCCACGTGTGACTTACGGCTTACGGCCGGTACGGTTTCGGGCCGCATGTCCGTTTTTGCCGAAAGTCTGGCGAAATATTGCCGTGTTTGCGCCCTTTTATGACGTGGGCCATAACTTGGGTATCGATAGCATCCGCGGGTTAGCGGACAAGTAAATGGGATTCTTTCGGTATGTTAAGGGACATGTTTGTTGATTGCGATTATTTGGTATTGCTTTGTGAGCAACTGGTTTATTTTTATATATCTGTTGCGTTTGCGTGGGTTAACACTGGGGCATGTTGAACTCTTTTTTTTTTCTTATATCAAAGTGTACGAGTACTACATTATTATTTATGGATTAAAATCTGCATAATTCTAAAAGAATATTGTATTGGTTCTGTTCAGGTTACTTGTTCATAGTTACCTTTTGCTATTAAGATAAAAAACCCAATCGAATTGAGACCCGCCTTTTTTTATTCGTTGTTAAAAATTACTGGCTATTACCTTGTCTAAGAATAAAATTAGTACCGATCAGTATAGCTACATAATTTAAAATGTCACATTACACTTAATACAATAATGACTGATCCACATGTACAATTTCTACTTACAGTAATTGCACCGCATTTGGCCGGCCAGCGTCGAATGCCAATAAAGAAAATTAATTCCAAATGGCATTAGTTTGATTGGCCGCCAGTGTAATGTAGGGCTGTTCGGAACAAACGCTAGCTCAGCGTTTTGGTAATTTAACTCTGAAAGTTACTGATGTATGCGATTGAACTCCTGATTATCAAAGCAAATAGATAAAAGGGTATTTCATTTTTTCATGTAAATGAACATTGATTACATTCATATCATTGAATAAATGAAATATCGAAATAAATGAAATCACATTTTTTATATTTTTACATGATAAAAGAAAAACAGGTTTCCGCCGGTGTCGGGAACAGGGTTCAAGCTACTGGCGCGCGGTGGTCAAGGCTCTAGAGAAAAGAACCTCCTAACAGTACGAACCGTGTCCGGGAGTACCGCTTTCTGAATCAAACCCTTGATCCGGTTCCCTAATGAGAACCTCCTCAGGTATTGATCGAGGCTCTTTGCAATTCAGCCAGTGGCTCATACGACTACCGGCACAATGATTGCTTAGTCCACAAGTTATTATTATTGCGACCCTGGACAAAACGTCCCTTCTCTTTCCACTTCTCTCAGCTGTTGGCTGTTAAGGACCTCATATGAAAGCGTCCAGATAATCTAGATTAGAACAAAAAAAACCCAATTACAGGAACTGATGAAATTATGAAGCTTCCCTTTTTCTTTTAAGGTCGGAACCTCAAAGAACAAATGGATCGCAGGCACTCCAGGAAACTATACTGGACTACACTCCAATATTTTACCATGACAGTAAAGATTGCTATCAGACATATAATTATGAGATCTCTCCCACAGGATCAATGAAATTATTGTTGTACTACATCACATTCTTGTCGCTTTTTTGTCACACGCCAAGTATACCGAGATACAAAAAATCTTTTTTTATTCCTAAAATATAATAACAGCTATTCGATTATCATTATCTGCCTAGCCTTTTCCCTGCTCCATTGGGATCGGCTTCCAGTGTAACCGGATGCAGCATAATACCAGTATTTTACATGGATAATCGATGTTAAAATTTATCAAGTAGTCAGTCAGTTCTCGGCTCATAAAAACCTAAAGGAAACTACTTACGTGTCTCCTTTGGATAAGAAGACAGATTGAATGCTAACAGTAGCATTTTGCCGCACTAGTTTAAACAAACTTTAAACCCCGTCAACGTTATTTAATTGCGTACGTCCTGCTCATAGATCTTTCTATTTCTCACACCAAAATGTCATTAAAATAATACCGCTTTAATGGTGGGTAGGCTTTGTTAATTTATAACCGACAACCTCAACTCCCCATGAGTTCCAAACCCGAGAACACACAATCGCAAAAGTCCGAGCACATTATAAATAAAATAAACAATTCCTGTTCTCCACTAAGGGGGCCGCTAAGAGCCCCATTCAGTTGAAGTATTCGCCAATAAATACTGGAGGGCACGAGCCAGCGGTGAGCATTTTTCAAGCAGCTAGTGAGCCCCAGCCTTTATATTTTAGCTCGAGATATAAAGATCAGGGGATGAACAGCATGTGTTGCTTGTGAAATATTAGTTGTTAGTGCATGTTGTGTTGATAGTAGGTTTGTTGGGGAGCGTCGGGTAAATTGTTCCGGTATTTTATTGCAGATAAAATCTAAAAATGAATGTCAACACAATTGAGCTTTCTGATGAAGTGGCAGCAAACCACTATTATAAAACTACTATTTAAAATTACAGTATTTACGGTTCAATTCGAGCGCGCGAATAAACTTGATTGCTTCTGGTAGACAATTTAGCAAACAAGACACAAACATCTCCCAAATTACCACTCCAAGCGCAATAGTATCGAAGACTATCGAATCGCATTATTCGATTATATCCCAACCCCGAACACGAATTCGATTGAGCATTGAATCGTTAACCTGTATCCTAACCGCATGCGACATTCTCACGCTATTGGACGGTCAGAGACGACAACGTGACAGTCACGTGACGTGGTCGTGCGTAATCAAACTACGATGTCCCCACTGCTGTGGCAGAGGCGTCCTCTCTATGAGAGGGAATAGGCTGTAATCCACCACCCGTGTCCACCACCTAGTACGGGTTGGTAGATGTCACATGTCTTCGAATTTTTGGTTATAGTGCATGCCGATTTCCTTCACCATTTTGAAAGCAGTGTTGATGAAATAAATGACACAAAGTAATGCACCTGTTAAAATGGGACTGGGAACTGCAACAGAACTGCTGGGACAGAATAGGATAATAATAAAAAATGCCACCTTCCTGGGTTGGAACCCAGGATCTACCACTAAGTCTGGGCCATCTCTGCTCCAGGGCAGCGGGACTGTTTGAAAGAGATATCGCGGCCCTGGAACACAAAGAGCAAGGAAGGAACATGGATGGGTTTTAGTCAGTACAAGTCTGACACACCCTTCCGCTCTGCCCAGAGCGGGAGAAGTCATTTGATGATTTCCCATCCGAAAAAAGAAAAAAAAAGACCACCGCTGCTTTTCGTCACTATGACAATAACATAATTACAATCTGTCTGCATCTACTGCAACCGATGCCACAGATGAAATATCCTAAACTGACATTGTTTAATTTTGGAACGTGTTTGAAATCGGTCAGGCACATGTGCATTCCTTTGGAATATTCCATCTAGGAATATTAAAACGAGCTACTGCGGTGGGGATGTTGCTTAAATGGGTGCAATATTTAAGATGGTGGATATAATAGTGCTGTCTTCGAAGAATGTGCGGTTATTTCTTAGTCATGTTTAATATTGTAGATGTTTCTATGAGAATTTTCGCAGCTGTTCTAAGACTTAGAGATAAAATAGAATAGCTTTCATAATACTCAACGTAGAAAACCGTAGATACTTTATAAATATTTCTTATTGTTGACACAAAGCTGATAGGATATTCTCGAACACTCGTATTGTCGAAGTTTCCTAAATGTCATAAAATCTTCCAGAAAACTAAACCGGCCAAGTGTATGTCGGGCCACGCACAATGTAGGCTTCTGTAGTTGCCCATAATAATAAAAAAAACAAACTTACATTTGCAGATGAAAAACCCTTGCTCCCATACATAATGTTTAGGAATAGTACATTATGGTACAAGTGTGTAATGTTGGTGATTACCGCTGAGGCGCCATTGAGATCCGAGCCGTTAGGTGAGGGTCTTAAGAAAGCCGAAGACGGTAATCATCAATACACACGTGTATCATACGACGTTTTTCAACACAAAAGAAAAAAAAAAGAAAATTAATTTATTTGTACTACTGAACACGATCTTTTTTGTATCGGAACTTTTTTAAGAACAAAGAACAAAGCAACTGAACCAATAAAAAAAGCCCTATAACTCACTTGTGAATAATAGCAATGAAAAATTCACAGTTTGATTACAGGTGTCATTATGTGCCTAATTGCGGTGAAATTAGAGCCATTTATGAGCAAGTGTGTTGAAAAATATGTTATCCAAGTACATTTTATGAGTTGGTGGACTATTATACGTAAACTTGTAAAGCCTACTTAGCCGTGATAGTTTTCCTGTGATCTATAGGCAAAGAACTATTTTTTGTATTTTTTTTTTTCAAATATAAAATTTTCGGCCCTGTAGTTTCCAATTTCACGGAGAGAATTGTAAATTTTCCCTTATTTCCTTAAATAACTTCAAAACTATCTATCTTAAAAATATAAAAACATATATTTGAGATGCTCACAATGAATAGTGCAGCATTTGATATGTAACACAATTTAGTTTATTTTCTAATTTACCCCCAAAAGTGAACCCCGTGTTTAAAATTCATTAATTTACTTTACACGTCCGTATTAGGATCACCGACTTACATATGTGGTCCAAATTTCAACTCAATCGGTCCAGAAGTTTCGGAGTAAATTGGTTGTGACAGACGGACAGACAGACAGACACGCGAGTGAATTTCTATAAAGGTTCCGTTTTTTTTTATTTGAGGTACGGAACCGTAAAAAACCAAAATCAGGGGCACTGCCAATATAACATCTTGCTTAGCTACTATACTAAATCAGGCATACCAATCACCAGTCACTCAAATTAACGCGGACTTAGTACACCAATCACTTCGCCCCTCATCCGTCTTGGCCCATCTCCTGTCATGTCAGCCTATCGGTCGATTGCTATAACTCTCCCGAGTCACTCGCCTTGACTTTGATGACGCGTTTGAACTACTTACCGCGCCAGTAATGCACTTGAACAAGCTACCAACGATTTGTCGTGTAAAGGAATTTCGAACTCGCTTGCCGCAGTGCCAATTTATCCGTGTTCACTCTTTAAGTGGGGATTGAAAAGGGGATGAAAGATGGGTTTTAATATATAACAGCGTAAATGAGTAAACAGAGTGTAAAGATATGCTGATATGTATCTACAGTATTCATTTTGAATAGACATACTTTTCGGACTATGAGACGTGGAGTATCAACTAGTATAATTTAATCAAGTTATAAGTTGTAGTATTATGTTACGTCTGAAGTAGGTATAGTAAATAATTTTACCATACCAGCAAATAATCTATATGTCGACTTACTTTCAACAAATAATAATCCCACAGCTCCTCTGAACTTAAAGTAGGATCACAAAAACAAGAAAACATACCTACCTACGCCTACAAAGCGTACCAGGAAAGATGAAACTCTAAGCAAATGTTTGTGTAAATTTTCATCGGGATTAGGAGTAGCATCGTTTGTCATAACTTCCCCCATCTCCCCCAAGTTGGGGTAAGACCTAGCTCCAACTGTATTTTAGACTTTGTTCACGGATCCACGCGATTTATGCTCGACAAATTGTTGTTTATAATAATGTGCAAATGTGTTTGTACAAAAGTCTGAAAGAAGTGTTTTTTTTTTCTTAAAGTGTTTGAAAAGGGGGTGAAATATTATATAAGTACTACCGATACTAATCGTTGAAGGTTTTCTATTACTATGATACCATTGTAGCTTTCAGAGACGTTAAATAATCGTATTGTAATGCATCACCACTAGAGGAGGCATTTGCCCTAAAAGGGGTCCATATCTCAAAGGAAGAAAACTAACCATACTAACAATCTACAATAAGTAAAGTTACTAACACACTAATAATAACATTTAAAATTTATTTAGCGATATGGAATAAACAACTTTCTTATATATTTATGCATCACCGCTGTTATTTGACGTCAAACTTCACTTTTGGCGATAATCTGCAGAGTGAGATAATCAAAATTTAGACTATAATATATATATTATTTAGATACTATAATATTACTATTCATAGTTTTTTTCCGAACAAATAATTCATCAAAAACCATTATAACACCGACCAACAAAAACGTTAAATAACCCTCAAATGTCATTAGAAACCAGCAGCGTTCTGAAAAGCCACTGGAGCAACTTAGTACCCGTCAATCGCGCGACGAAGGGTTAATCCCCCGGCACAAGAGACATATTAAGACGCATTCATACGTCCAACGCAAATCTTCGACTATAAATCAAGTGGTATACAAATGTATACGTTGTGTTGAATGTTTAAGGGTTTTTATTCCATTGTCTCTATTGTGGTTGATGGTTGTGGATGGTTTGTAGTTTGATGTAGTGCGAAGGTCTTACTCAGTTAAGAATTAATGATATAGAAATGCTAGATAATCAATACTTCAATTTGTCATCATCAAAAAAAATGCTGCTCTATTGTTTACCTAAGGCGTGCAAGAAGGGCTACGGGCCTGTTCGAAAGAGATACCGCGGCCTTGGAACACAAAGGGCAAGGAAGGAACATGGACGGGTTTTAGTCAGTACAAGTCTGACACTCCCTTCCGCTCCGCCCAGAGCGAAAGGATTTGATGATTTCCCATCCGAAAAAAAAATAAAAAAGGCGAGCAAGAAACAATGGAAGACCATCGTAAATTGGTCATTATTCTTTTCATGATCACGGTATTATAGTTTGACTTTAATATTTGAGTCCTTAAATGGCTGCGTCAGTAAAAGGATTCCTCACATAAAATAAAAATGCATAAACAAATTTTTTAAACGTAACTCCTCCCACTTACGTATTACAACTCTCAATAAACACATGCATTTGTTAAAAAAAAAACAAATACTATTGAAAAAAAAACAACCATACATTACAAAACCTTTTTCACCTCGAACATTATCAATCACGTTGTCAGCACTCTATCAACGGCGTGACACGCGCCGTGTGTCCTCATTGACGTGAATGCGGTGCACACATAAAGGCCTTAACATACTGGCTAGCGTGTTTTTGAGGCTGGTTCAGGAGTGTAAAGATTGCCACAAACATATCCAGCTGAGGGGTGAAATCGAGCTGTGGATGATGACAATAATCCAGCGAGGCTCTAAGCCGAGGTCAGTAAGCGTGAGATCGCTTACTTTGTCAGTTTTCTTGCTAGAAACCAGGCAAGGCATTCACAGACTTGCCCGGTTGAGCAGACGACAACCTCCTACATTAACAAAAAAAGCATTTGCGAGTACGCCACGTAAGCGCAGCGTCTTTGGTGCGTTTGCGGAACGAGTACAGTTGACGTAAGCACATGTTCAAGAGAGAGGTAAATCCCTTATTGTGAAATCGTCGCGTAGACGCAGCTAGTTCGCTTCTCACCCGCAGAAAGCCCTTTCAAAAATCGCCTCGCTGGAAACACGCTGCCAATCTGCCAGTGTGATAACGCTTTAAAACGAGACACGCAAATTTTGCTCTGAAATAAATTTTGACGTTACAGGATTGCACTCGTTTTAATCAAATGAGCGGTGATGGCTGTCCGAATACCAGCCCATTTTAGGGTTGAATTTCAGGAAAACACATGTTGTTTATTTTTTAACGTCTGTTATTTTTGTTGTTCCCTTCCTCTTCTTTTCTTGTGGTTAGTGCCTAACCTGATGTCAGAATTTTATAACGCCTATGGGCCTCTGATTTACATGCCGTCGAGAAATATCTCTCATGCATGCTGGTTTGGTTTCCTCACGATGTTTTCCTTCACCGCAGCAAGTGATAATCATACAATTAAAAATGCATCTTATATCGCAACAAAAACCAAGACATAAAAAATAAAATTTTATCTGAGAAACCAATAAAAGTAAGGATTTTAGCACTACTGATATAAATACTCGTATTATGTTTCATCATCATCAGCCTATAATGTTCCCACTGCTGGGACACAGGCCTCTTCTCTATGAGAGGGATTGGGCTATAATCCACCACGCGGGCCCAGTGCGGATTGGTAGATGTCACATGTCTTCGATTTTTTAGTTCTAGGAAATATAATACAATAAATAATACAGATATATAATGTCGTGCTTGTATTTCCTAAAATTGTAGACAGAAGTGTGTATTAAACTCTTACGTTTTGCGGGGCGAAGCCTATTGCCATCACCTAGGCATAAATATATAATTTTCCAAATAAGACTTTGCCCTTAGCCAATATATCTTGAGCAAGCGTCAAGGCTCATATACCTTCTATGTACTGTTTAGAAAGAGGCCAGGACTAGAACAATGATGGGCTAACACTATTTGTTTATTTACTTTGCCCAGTTTTGCATCGTGTTCTATAGTTTTATAATGATTTTATTCATATCAAAGTGTCTCGACTTTTAAACTCTAAAAAAGTCAGAATTCTCAAACAAAAAGCGCAACAACTCAACAAATCCATTTCATCAATTGAATTGAACGAACATTTCCATTCCTTCGCGAATGAACACTTCTAAAACATTCGTTCATTCCTTTTGTCGAGTCTCACGCGGCTCCAGCAAATCGAAGTCGGAACTATTCAGTTGTACAAATAGTTTTTGTTAGAAGTGCTTGTAGGCTGCAGTTGACTGCATAGTCTCTTGTGTGCCACGTTATTCTTAACTCGACAAATGTCGTATGAACCGACGATAGTACATAAGAAAAATATACTCGTATCTAATGGTTAAAATCGTGCAGCTCTTTCGAGGAGAGGGCAGTTAACTGTCAATGGTTGTGTCACTGTCATTCTCCTGTCCATATCCCAATTTATTTGGGGTCGGCGCAGCATGTCTTCTTTCATACTTCTTTATTACTCGTCATTTCTACAGTCACCAGTCAGTGTCAACCTAATCAGCCTATAATGTTCCCACTGCTGGGACACAGACCTCCTCTCTATGAGAGGGACTGCGCTATAATCCACCAATCGGGCCCAGTGCAGATTGGTGGGTGTCACTTGTCTTCGAATTTTTGATTCTAGGAGGTTTTCCTTCACCGTTTTGAGAGCAGTGATGGTGAAATAAATTACACAAAGTAATGCGCCTGCCTGGGTTCGAACCCACGACTTACTGCTCGCCGCCACTGGGCTGCTCTTATAAAATAATAGTCTTAAGATTGCGAAAATCTGTTCTTCCCTATGAGCACTGTTCAATCCATCGCCTCTTCTCTTTAGCCTCTTCCTAAATGTATTGGTTAGCTTTTCGTTCTAATATGGGCTCTTATTATGGTCGAAATTCTTTTGAGAAAACCTCATCTTTATTGAGATGAACCTAATGAAATAAAATGTGAGCCTAAATGAAATAATCATCATCTGCTATTTATTTCCAACTATGTCGAGGTCGGCTTCCAGTCATACTGGATGTACCTGAATACTAGTATTAAATATTTTGCCTAAAAAAATCTAAACCTAATTAATTTAAGAGAAGCTTTTGCCTAAATTAAAAACCCGGAACGTCCAAGTATCTCACATCCAGTTAACAAAATGCTGTGCGCGGCTATTTACTTACTCAAATAGTTCTTGCATGCATTGCAGATTAGCTGTTCTCACTTAGCGCGCACAGACTAACGAATTGCAGACAGTCTACGGAATTTTTACTTAGGTACACACGGCGGTAGGTCAAGCTTTACATTTCCAGTATAACGTGGCCTCACTTTGTATATATTTTCTGTACAATGAAAGATCCGCATAAACTGGTTTGTATAGCTTGATCAGCCGTCGTGCGAACAGACACCACCACATCAAGCTAAGCAAGCAATCTGTCAAATTTCTTTAACGGATTTTCAACTTTATCGCTAAAGCGTTAGGTTCAAGTTTGATTGGAAAAATTTGACAGTTTCGGGTAACTTGATATTGTTGTACGTACAATTTTGTTTCTACTCTTTATAATGGATTTTCAAATAAGTCCATGAATAACTGTTGACTGCCTCGATGGTCGAGTGGTCGCAAGTGTGACTGCGGAGCATGAGGTCCTGAGTTCGACACTCGGGTCGGGCAAAGTGTTATTGGGTCTGGATTCGTGCCCGGTTGATGGCAATAGGATCGCCCCTTCTTGCATGGAACTTAAACATACCTGGCCAAATGTGAGTGTATTATTAGGTACACCTCTGCCTAACTCTTTGGGGATTACAGGCGTCATATTATATCCATGAATAAGTATTGAATTGTAATTTGGTATAAAAACAGTATCTCTGCTTGTATGGGTTTTTGCAAACTAATATCAGACTGGTTACTGCAAGTCAATTTCAAGTGGGTACTTTACGTAAAAATCTTGATCCTTTTAAAAACGTTATTGAAATTGTCAAGCACAATTATTGGGCGTTGATTGCAATTAAAGTGTACTTCTACTGTTTTCCTCATCATATTTTAGAAACGTATCTACAAAAGTATTATGAGACATTTGTTCAAAAGACTAAGTTATTGGTCTACGAAAGGAGTAAGCAGTGCTTATATTATTAAGCACTGCTTACTCCTTTATCCGACAAATTAGTCACAACTCAAAAAAAAATACATTAAATTTAAACTGCTGTCGAATAAAATAAAAATGCATCTCTTTTAATAACTCTTCAAAAACTACATTTTTTATTAAGAAATCGTAATTCTACACAACTCTCTAGGCACCAACTATTCTCATCTGAAATCTTCA
Source organism: Lycophotia porphyrea (assembly GCA_950005105.1). Taxonomy (NCBI): domain Eukaryota; kingdom Metazoa; phylum Arthropoda; class Insecta; order Lepidoptera; family Noctuidae; genus Lycophotia; species Lycophotia porphyrea. The sequence continues at coordinate 18,181,173 of OX465390.1, read as the reverse complement.
CATCCCCCTACTCTGTTACTGACTCGTGCAGCACCCTGGCGTTGATTACCGAGGCGGTTCACCCGACGAACTAAACTAATTTACGTGAACCACCGGACACTGGTAGAATAAGTTCTGCACGCTTATTCAGCTCACAATTGAATGCCGAGGTTTATGCTGGCTAGTGGTGCAGAGGGGAGGGGAGGGCAGGTTTTGTGTTCCAGATTTAGGTAGATAGGATTTGTTTTGGAGTGTGGCTGTAAAGCTTGTGGCGTTGAGGATCCCTCCGTGCTTTCGAGATCAAGCAAATTGAATACCGTTGTATACAATAAATAAATAATCATATATGTAGATCTAAATCTGCGACAAAAATATTTGACTTTGACAAAGCATAACCAGCCTATAATGTTCCCACTTCTGGGACACACGGCTTCCGCTCTATGAGAGGGAATGGGCTATAATCCACCACGCAGGTCCAATGCTTGTTGGTAGGTGACACATGTCTTCGAAATTTTGATTCTAGGTCATGCCGGTTTTCTAACGATGTTTTCCTTCACCGTTTTGAGAGCAGTGGTGAAGAAATAAATTACAAAAAGTGATGCGCCTGCCTGGGTTCGAACCAACGACTTACTGCTTGTACGTCGGTGCCGCCAGCACTGAGCCACCGCTGCTCTCAATATGATGGCTGATAAGATGGCTTATCAATTAAATCAAATGTTTCGGTGCTATGATCTAAAATCAAACTATTGTTTCCTATTCTTGTAAAACTATTTATTAAGAAAAGTGTTCTAATTCTTAATAATCAGTAGGTCATTAAAACAGTTACTACTGAAGTTACTATATCTATTAGGTACTGCTATTGTGTAATTTATCCGCAATAGTTCCCCGTTTTCGGATATATCCGAAACTTATCCGCCACAGCTCATCCATACACGTCGTTCCGCCCAGCCCAGTCGAAGTCAAAAGTTAACAACAGCCAAGTATCGAAGCCATGGCCAAGATTTATAGCTTGCAGAGGAGTTACTTGGCGAAGCCATAAGTTTGGTGTACGATAAGTGTATAATGTGTATAACCGATGTAATTTATTGATTGTTTCTGTTTGGATATTCCGTGGACAGTTCAAGTATTTATTGGCACATTAGCTGCAGATAAACTTTGTCTAGGAAGGTATGAGAGTAGTACTCTTTTCTTTTGAAAATAAGTGTCTGTAAAGATGCGGACAATCGAGTTGACTGAACTCCGAATAGGCTGCATACACTGACAGATATTTCAGTAGGTATATCATATAGGGTGACTGGTAATTAGTGACCCATAATTGAACACGAGAAACTTTTTTTTTAAATACTCATTCACTTTTATCACAATAACACAGCAGCCGTTTGAAAATGTTTAGATTGTTGCTAAATTAGAAGTATTAAAAAATAATGTTTCTTTGAGGAAGTTGTTTGTTATCATGAGTACAACCACGTGTATAAGTATCGGTCACTTATTACCAGTCACCCTATATAGTCCGGTGTCCGCAGCTCAGTCCCGTCGGTTGGGTTGCACCTTTGAACAATGTTAATCTATACGAAACCTGTCTCTCCACCGCCTGTGTCTTTTTGTCTGTCTACCGGTGTCTCTCTATCTGTCTTTTTTTACGAAGAGTAAACATTTGGTTCACCAAAACTATTGATTCGATTCCGAATTTTCTTTTCCACTACCTGGAAGCTATATTACCCCCAAGTATCATAGGCTACATTTAAAACGATCCCGTGGTTTAATTTCCGTACATAACGAGAGCAAAGCCACGAGCAAAAGCTAGTTTTCGATAAATATACCTAAACTAATATACTAAAACATAACAACATAACATCACGCCTGTAACCCCCATACGGTTAGGCAGAGGTGTACCTAATAGTACACCCACATTTCGCCAGTTATGTTTTAAGTTTCATGTAAAAGGGGGCGAGCCTATTGCTATCAATCGGGCACAAATTCCGAATCCGTGGCTGCTACTGAGAAATTCCTGATGGAAAAACCCAATAGCACTTTGCCCGACCTGGGAATCGAACCATGGACCTTATGCTCAGCAGTCGCGCTTGCGAGCATTAGACCAACAAGGCAGTGATATGATACCTAAACTAATAGTGTCAAAAACAAAAACAGTAAAATCAAAGCAATCTCACAAATACCCAAAAACTGTCTTCACCAGCACGTTTCACCCCGACAGCAAGGAACCCTAATGAAGTCGTGGTTCCGTCCATGCTCCAAGTATTCCGCTTTATCACCGAAGATAGCCGAGTCTGGCCGAAGATTTACGAGACTTTTATCGTGAGTTTAAAGGGCTTAATAATTTAAGTGATGCTTAACTTGTCCAGATTGTATCATTGCCCTATAATAAAATTTATTGCGATACCGGCCGCAGATTTTATAAAAAAGGAAAACTTTTGTATTTAACCCGTTCTTTTTAACGGGAGGCAGAGATTTTCTTTCCCCGATTAAAGCAGGTAATGTGTTTATCAGCGTAAATACAGGGAGTAAACAGACTCTTCACGAAGCCGTCAACTAAGCATTATGTACATCAAGTAACTTTACGCAAAAATTAGTGCTGGGAAACGGGAACTACTTTTTTTTTGGGCTGAAAATTCACGTTTTACAGTAGGACTCAATGTAACGCACTCAAAACATTGTGCTGATGGATGGATTGAATAGTAAGGGGGTCCTGGAGGTGTTTAAAAATCTTACATTAAAAACATGAACTTAAAAAAAAAACTTGTGAAAAAGTTGGAACTTTGACCCCCAATATCTCCGTAACTAGAAGGTTCCCTTGTTATGGTCTTGAACAAAAAAATGATCGCAATGACGGGGAGAACAAGTGCCTTTCAGCTTCGTTAAGAGTCTGTTTACACCCTTTTGTATGTTTCTTCTTTTGTGGCGCTCCAGAGACCACGCACGTACGCCGATTACAATAATTCTTACGTCAATCGAATGGATTTGTCTTAATCTTGCTAATGTCACTAAAGACGTGACAGTAATCAAAATTCAATATGGCGACGATCAGACGACACAGAGTGAAAAAAAAGTCAGCAAACTGTGTAAATAACATATAATAGGTATTTGAAAATCATCTTGTTTGTTAACAATAGGTACTTTGCTGTTAAATGCAAGATTCTATGAAAAAAGTGGTAGGCTTTCGGACCACTAGCTACCTGTAACGACTGTCAAAGATCTACAAATAACAACCGGGTCCAACGCCTTTACGAGGCACGGAAGTAACTGGGTATGTAATGGGGGATCACCCATCCACAGACCAACCTAGGCAAGCGCGGCTTAACCAAAAGATCGACCAGAGTGATCATTCAGTTATTATTTTGCCACGAGCTCCTCGTCACGATAACGATCAATGAATGTCCAAACAAAATAATGCTTAAATCGATGCTTCTCTATACAACACACAGCTTACAACAAAAGTTTGCATGTACATACAAGACTATCGACTATCCTTCCCCGATAACTGCGACCCTAACTTGTTAAAACAACTTTAAGTTAACCTTAACCGATAGTTTGGTGCGAGTTACTTAGTGGTTACCGTTATTCTAGCTTAGAACTGGTTCTCATTACCACATAACGTTATCTTAATTTACATAAACTCTAAGAGTACCTATAGAGAGCAGCGGTGGCCCAGTGGTGGCGGCTCCGTCTTACAAACAGCAAGTCGTGGGTTCGAACCTAGGCAGATGCATTATTTTGTGTAATTTATTTAAATACCACTGTTCTCCAAACGGTGAAAGAAAACATCACGAGGAAAAACAATTCGAAGACATGTGACATCTACCAATCCGCACTGGGATTCCCTCTCATAGAGAAAAGGCCTGTGTACCATCAGAAGGAACTTTATGGGCTGATTATGCTAAGAGTACTTACCTATTAGACATGTGAAAGTTTTGTTCAGTTTCTATCTATGCTCTTTTCCCATAGGGGTAGACCAATACTACAGAACCCTTCTACTATGATCCCAAAATTCTCATACAATCATATGTACGTTTGATCATACAAGTACGCTAATTGCGAATATATGCTGAGCAGGTGCTCAGTCATCATCTTCAAAAGGTCAGATGACCTTTTGAAGATAAAAACAATTAAACAATAATAATGCTTGAATTTCTGTTTCCTAACATCAAAATCGGAAGTCATAATAATCTAATTAAGCTAAAAATAAACGTCAACTACACAAGACAGTCACCCAAAATGTCGTCCCTTTTTTTTTCGGATGGGAAAGCATCAAATTACTTCTCCCGCTCTGGGCAGAGCGGAAGGGAGTGTCAGACTTGTACTGACTAAAACCCATCCATGTTCCTTCCTTGCCCTTTGTGTTCCAGGGCCGCGGTATCTCTTTCGAACAGTCCCGCAGCATAAAACGTCTTCGTTTTTCCAATCACCTAGAAAAAAACAAAGGGTGTGTGTCTATTCTATCCCGCATTCTTGCGACAGTGAACCCCATAATCCATTTAAACAAACTACTTCTCACAGTGCCTTCAAGTTCAAGATAACGAAGCCCATATGTATTACAAATCCAAGCTCAAAACTCCATACAAACTTCAAACTTGCCCCAGTTTACACGTTCTATTAGATCATGATATATCAGTACCCCGCACGGTTCCCCATAATTTTAATTCCCAATTTACATGACAAGCAAGCTTGCGCTCGGCTGAGCTCGGAAGCATTCAGTTAACTCGGAAGCGAAACGATGCTAATTTGCATTCGCATTGTGCCACACTTAGGCGGAGTCAACGGACTGCAGTTTGTCTAAAGTATGCCTCTATACCATTTAATATACAGGGTGTTTGGTAGAAAGAGCGACACTATTTTAACACATTTTTTTTTTATTTGTAAGAAACAAAATTCTTTTTTTTTTGTAAGAAAATAAAACTGTCTTAACGTTATCATGTTTGTCTTAGACTAATAGAATGCAATATTTTTTGGTGTTAATGATGAAATACATTTGTCATAAAAAATATGTGGGCATTTTTTTTTTATTTGTAAGAAACTGAAATTTCTGTGCTAGCAAATGAATTGGGGTGTCATTTGCTAGCACAGAAATTTTAGTTTCTTACAAATGTATTTTATCGATAACACCAAAAAATATTGCATTCTATTAGTCTAAGACAAACATGGTAACTTGGAGAAGACAGTTTTATAAATAAGACAGTAATAACTAGAAAACTTTAGTTATTTAGACTTTGTACTAGTGATAGCTATTTGACCCACCTTTGCATAAATGGTTGAGGTTTATTAGAATTCGAATCGATAGAATTTTTTTATTCTTTAGTATTTTATTTTCTTTGATTAAAAAAATCAAATATAAAATAATTATACTACCAGTCAGCACGCAAATATTATCAGTCCGTCTTTCAAACACCCTGTACTCCTCTATACCGTTAGATCTATACTTGGACTGTTTACTCTTAAATCTTCAGTCTGCATCTACCTTTAAAAGCAACTCAAGTAGATGCAGTTTGCTCAGTACTTCGCTTTCTTTTAATTAAGAGAAAGCTTTAACGCTTTCCTTTGGCAATCGAAGCGCTTTATGTGCTGCAATATTTAACTAACGTTATTTCAATTCGTTTTGTTTTAATTCAATTTTACTGTTAATTCTACAATTACGTTTTAATTGTAATTGCCAGTAATTGTAGCATTGGGTATCAGTATCTCATCATCATCAGCCGATAATGTTCCCACTGCTGGGACACAGGCCTCCTCTCTATTAGAGGGATTGGGCTATAATCCACCACGCGGGCCCAGTGCGGGCTGGTAGATGTCACATGTCTTCGAATTTTTGGTTCTAGGACATGCCGGTTTCCTTACAATGTTTTCCTACACCGTTTTTGAGAGCAGTGGAGATGAAATAAATTACACAAAGTAATGCGCCTGCCTGGGTTCGAACCCACGACTTACTGTTCGGTAAGTCGGGGTCGCTACCACTGGGCCACCGCTGCTCTCTACAGAGTATGCATGTACATCAGTATCCCAATATCAACAAAAAAAGAGATTATTTTTATTTTTTGTGTGGTTGGTGACTAACCTGGTGTCCGAGTTTTTCCGCCGCCTTTGACTTGGCTTTACTCAATATTCCGTCGGAACATTCCTCTCAGGCATGCTGGTTCGGTTTCCTTACGATGTTTTGCTTTACCGAAGCAAGTGATAATTATAAAATACGCACATGAATCCGAAAAATCAGAGGTGCGTGTCTTGGGTTCGAACTTGAGACTGTGACTTGGCAGTCCGACGCGCGACGGTCACACCACTTGACTATCACTGCTAAGTGGTCTAGGTAATCGACTGCAGATAGTGTATTTACTATAAGTATCAGTTTTGTATATATTTGTTTTTTCTTGTTTTATCATTTTAGGGTTCCGTACCTAAAGGGTAAAAACGGGACCCTACTACTAAGACTTCGTTGTCTGTCCGTCCGTCTGTCTGTCACTAGGCTGTATCTCATGAACCGTGATAGCTAGACAGTTGAAATTTTCACAGATGATGTATTTCTGTTGCCGCTATAACAACAAATAATAAAAATATAAATTATTTAATATTTAAAGGGGTACACCATACAAGATACGTGTTTTTTTTGGTTTATGGTACGGAACCCTTCGTGCGCGAGTCCGACTGGCACTTAGCCAGTTTTTTTAATATCCATACTTAAAATTTCTTTAGATAATTTAATTTGACCCACCCTATAACCCGACGGTTTACAGAAATATGCTTCGTAGAATTTACTGTTAAAGCTTCGTCGGTTTTAGGAACTGTCACTGGCATTATATCAAGTCTTTTGCAAATATCTTAATCTGCGTGTTAAATTAAATTAACTCAAGTCTGATTGTATTTGAATGAGAAAAGAATATTAACTTAATCTCTTTGATGTATGATATAGGGCTTACCATGAAAGGCTCACTTATAAATCTTAATTCTACATCGATTTAGTATTATTCATAGGTTAATTTAAATGCAATTAGATACAAATTATGTAGGAGTATTTTCCTAAAAACAACGAATGTTTTATGGCAAAATCTTACAAGATGGATCGTTATTCATTATTGTTTTAGTAATCTATGTTTTACCAGCATTGGTGAACTGAAATCTTCAATAACATAAGCAACATCATTCTCTCTCCCTTTCACTCTCTTCTTCAACCCTTGGCCACCCAATGCTGAGTGTAGGTCTCTTCCAAATCTCTTCACTTTTGGCGGTTTAACATCATTACCATAAAATTAATGAAACCTCATATCTGAACCACCTGAAGTCATAAAATAAAAAAAATATCAATGGATATCGGCCTTATTCGAGTCGTATATCATAACAACAACATACAAATTCCTACTCTCCATTCACACTAATAAAGTTCAAAATCCTTCATCAAACACCTTTAGTGAGGTGACAATAACTTGTAAAATTCGGTTCCTAAGACGATAAATCGGGAGAATAATATCTCAAACTATTCAGAATCAGTTCTCATCCTCTTAGAAATTGGGTGTAATAAATCGTAGTGAATCGTTTAGAAATTATTAGCTTTCGGACCCGATTTTCTTCGATCAATTTTGTTTTAATGATGTAAAGCGCCTGGACAGCTCTGTTCTTCATTGATAATTTGCAAAAAATTATGTATTAAATATTTGACCGTTCTTTAGGTAAATGGAATTCCTCTAAATCGAAACATAACCAATTTGCTAAACTTATGTTTAAGTCATTATTGTCTAATGCATGGAAAAATATTTGTTGCTACTATAAAGGGTGTAAACAGACTCTTAACGAAGCCGAAAGGTACTAGTTCTCCCCGTCATTGCGAACATTTTTTTGTTCTAGACCATACCTGGGAACCTTCTAGTTACGGAGATATTGGGGGTCAAAGTTCCAACATTTTCACATTTTTTTTTTAAATACATGTTTTTCATGTAAGATTTTTACTTTTAACGCCTCCACCACCCCCTCACTATTCAATCCATCCATCAGCACAATGCGTTGAGTGCGTTACATTGAGTCCTACCGTAAAACGTGTTTTTTCAGCCCAAAAAAAAAGTTGTTTCCCAGCACAAATTTTTGCGTGAAGTTATTTAGTTTGGTATACATAATGGTTGGTTGACGGTTTCGTGAAGAGTTACACCCGGTATATGCCACTACCCATGCAAGTAGCCTGTTAATCATCATCATCAGCCTACAGCGGTCCAGTGTTGGACATACGAGTAGGCCTCCTCAATCGCACGCCATTCCACTCGATTCTCAGCAACTCTCATCCAGTTGCTACCAGCCACACTGCGAAGATCGTCACTCCACAGAGCCTGAGGGCGTCCTTTACCTTACGTTTGCCGATTCGCGGTCAATATTATTCGGTATAATACAGTAGTATGTATTTATTTAGGATTACTAACGGGTTACATAACAATTTTTTTTATATAAAATTATTAAAACGACTACAGAATACATCAATTACAGGTAACCACAACTTACAGTACAGTTTCCCATTAGACACACCCAAAAAACAACCTTTACAATTTCAGTCTAACACACCTATAAATAACATCCACGAACCCCCATTAATCCCATTTTCCTTTTAGCAACACATAACCGAACCACTTATTTTCCGATACCTACAAAATACCTACACCCAACATATCCTAAAGTATCTTAAAATCTAGGCCCTCGGTGTCCTAACAAATGAGTCTAATTCATCATTCTGACAATGATAAAAACGGGACACGGGGTTCGAAGGGCCCTCATTGGTCGAACACACACGCACACAAACACACACATAAACATGCTAACATATTACTTACTAACACATGCAAAGTACGCATGGTTTTGTGAATTTAAGGGTTGTAGTGATGTGATTGAGCTGTGTTTTTAATATCGACGTTATTTTAAAATTAAAATAATAAAGATAGAAATTGTTTATTCGTTTCGTTATAAAATTAACATGAAATATCTTAAATGTTTATTATCCTAATGGGTTTCTCTGGCAACTATTTTAGCACCAGACAGTTATTATTTATTTATCTTCCAAAATGTGGACGTGAAAAAGTGTATTTAATAGATGTACGCCAGCACATGAAGCTACACGAAACTGTGAAATTTTTCCTATTCAACCTTGAACCTAATTAATAGCATAGCTAAAATTATTTAAGCACACTCCATCTACATAGCAGCCCACCCTGGTGCTGCAGAGCTCCTCAATCAGCTCCTTCACATATGGTTGAAGAGCGTGGGTGTTGTCAACCCTCCTTGTCTCACCCCGCAATCTAACCCATAAGCGTTAGATCTGACCCCTGCCCATCTGACACTAATGACCTGGTTTCCATACCAGAACTTGAAGATATTCATAAGTTCTGTTGGTAGTTTAGCATCATCAAGCTTTTTCCATAACATTTCATATGAAACCAGGTCAAAAGTTTTCGAGAGCTCGAGAAATCCAGCGTATACGGGCGTTTTCCGAGCCATATAATATTTGACAGTCTGCATAAGACATAAAATAACGCTATCCGTAGACCATCCGGGCCTAAACACAAATTGGTTGTCATGTAGTTTTATATATTTATTTAGTAGCGTTTTAAGCAAACCATCAAATATCGGTGCCGATTCCCTTGTTTACAAACTAAACTAAATTTAAGTCGAGTGCTTCTTTTTCTTTCTATTTCATTATGAAAAGGACAGAAGATAAATATTATTATTAATTAATTATATATATATTATTTAATCACGTCTAAACTTGTGTCAGGCGCTGGTTAATTGGACAGGACTAAACTAAAATTTATCTTCTGTCCTTTTCTTAATGAAATAGAAAGAAAAAGATGCACTGAACTTAAATTTGGTTAAGTTTGAAAACAAGGGAATCGGCACCATCTTCGAAATAATTGTCGCCAATGCTATAGGCCTATAGTTATTTTTGTCGGCTACATCGCCAGTTTTAAAAATGCTTAATGCTTTAGCGATAAAGTTCAAAATGGACAGATTGTAGCTTGATGTGCCAGCGGCTGTGCTTACAAACTGACTGTACTTGTATAGTTATAATTATTGATGATATAATTTTACCATGATGATGATACGTACTGCCAAAATTAAAATTCTATAGTAACCATCGACCCATGGAATTATATCCACTGTCAACCTTTGCCTCCAAAATTTACTCATTATGTATCCAGCCATGTAAACGTCCTTCACTATTTAAGTACTATTTTGCTCTCAAAGTAAAATGGAAAGTAAAAAGCCTATAAAGACTTAACGTTAAAATAATAAACGTTAATAAGATTTTAACTAAACGGCTTAAAACAAAAACGTTTTAGCTTAACTAGTTGAACATTTTCTAATTTACATTAAACTGGAATTAACTTTTGTTGTACGTAATGACATCGTTTTATTTTAGGTGTTATAAAATAATCCAGCACAGCCTCTGAAACCAGCAACCCAATAGCAACTATATTGCAACTAAAATCATTATCATCTGCCTAGCCTTTTCACAACTATGTTAGGGTCGGCTTCCAGCCTGACTCTAACCGAATGTAGCTGAATACCAGTATTTTACATACTAGAGCAACTGGACCAACCTTGGCAAGCGCGGTTTAACCTAAAGATCAACCCGAGTGGCTGTTATTATTTAGCCACGAGCTTTTCGTATGTCAACTAAAATAAAAGTGACCGAAAATGTTGAGATATTTTTCAATGGCGGCAATCCAAGGTTCATCATCAGCCTATAATGTTCCCACTGCTGGGAAACAGGCCTCCTCTCTATGAGAGGGAATGGGCTATAATCCACCACCCGGGCCCAGTGCGGATTGGTAGATGTCGCATGTCTTCGAATTTTTGGTTCTAGGACATGCCGGTTTCCTCACGATGTTTTCCTTCACCGTTTTTGAGCGCAGTGGTGATGAAATAAATTACACAAAGTAATGCGCCTGCCTGGGTTCGAACCCTCGACTTACTGTTCGTAAGTCGGGGTCGCTACCACTGGGCCACCGCTGCTCTCGGTCCCAATCCAAGGTTAGTATCACGTCAATACGAATAACTGAGATTTTCAAACATTGATGCAAAATCAAAAGTCAAAGCTTCTAAGTAAATGAGAAGTACTTTAATAAAGTTCGTATCACGACTTCAGCTCATGAATATAGTATCCTTTTGCTTGAACCGAAACAAGTCGAATAATCCAGAATTTCGTCTTCAGAAAACCTAAAAAATGTAAGTAAAAAAAAAATCAATCGATTTATTCTCACCCAAAACTAAAAACAGTCAAAAAACGTATTTCTTTATCCTGAGCACATCACTAGTACGATTTTAACATAATCCTTGGTGTTGCAGGAGGCTCGGCAAATAGATGCCTTTGTCTCAGTATCGGTGGTTCGCGCACTTTGCATAATTGTCTCCGGAGGTCCCAGGCTTGTACCGTGGTCTTTGGGGTATGGTGCAAGGAAAATGTTCAACTTTGAAGGCTATTCTTGGTGTAGAATCAGTTAGTAAGAATATTTATGCAGAAGTGTTGAGGTCAGATCCGTAATTCTCGCACCAGCACGTATGTAGAACAGATTTATGAATGTGGGAGGTATGATAGAATCGAAACATGTGGCATTATGTAGTTTATCTTGATCTGTATCAGCACACCGATGTAAAAAGGGCGTAAGTGATGTATGTATGCTGAGTAAAGAAATTGAAACTTTCATCACGATCGTTTTCGACTTCCAAGTATTCTTACTATCATCATCATCATTACAGCCGGAAGACGTCCACAGCTGGACATAGGCCTCCCTGAAAGAGGGGGTTTTGCCATAATCGCCACGCTTGGCAGGCGGGTTGGCGATCGCAGTACTATATTTGTCTTTAATAAAAAATCAATCTCAGATAAAGGCATCTTGTTGCAAGTATGTAGTGTTATACCTAACATATAAAATTATCAAGCAAATCAGAGCACCTCGAAATTTTCGCAAATAATGCTGGTAGTAGCCTACTTACCAGTATTTTGTGACATTTCTTAAACGTACAATAAAATTGTCTCGGATTAAATAAACTTGCAGGAACAAGCTCTATCTTACTATTTTTCTTAGAGTAATAAATATATAACTCGCTTCGGATAGAGTGCTCGATCTAGAAGGAGCATCTCGATTTATGCAGCCCCAATATGTTACGGAGAAAAAAACTAGAAGAGACAATACCTAGAGAATCGTTTTCGCTACCAGGGACGAAATAGAACGGTGCATTATTATGAATGGAAAGAGATTGGATTTCACAAAAGTATTTTAAACATTATTTTTTCGTTTTCTATTACTGTCTCTTTAAGTAATGGTTTTATAATTGGTTTTTAAACACAATTTTTTTTTACTAGTTTATTCTGTCCCACTGCTGGGCAAAGGCAAAGAATGGGAGAGCCCATTCTTTTCCAACTCTCCCGGTGTTTTGCCTCCTCTGGCCAATCAGTCAGGAACGAGTCCAAATCGTCACGCCAGCATTTCTTGGGCCTGCCTCGGTGACGAGCCATGATAAAAAGAAAACAAAAATGTTGGAATTCAATAAAAATAATGAATGTTATATTAGAAGACCATATTTTAGTTCTGCTCGACGCTAACTTTAACTATGCGAACAGTCTTCGCTCATTACTCTCATTAATAGATATTAATGTATTTCAAAAGCTATCTGTTAGAGATATTTAGCGATAAAACCAACCATTTTCATAAATACAGGTCATTGGAACACACATATTTCGTATATTTATAGTGCACAATAACGCATTATTTGTATTTGTTTTATAATCCAGCCACGCAGAACTATTGTTTTCAATACGCTTTTGATACTAACACGTTCATTCAAAGGCTTAAAATGACTGAATATTCACACGACCTTAAAATATATTTAGTTAAACACAAAACTGAATATCAAGCACTTAATATTAATAGCATTATGGGTTAAAAAGCAGTTTTATTTAATTAAAACATAAATTCAGTATTCGAACATGAAAGATAGTTTATTTAAGAGGAAACTCGGTTTATTTTTAACACATTTGAAGCACAAAGAAGCAAATATTTCCTCCTCCTTTCAACCATTCAAATAAAGTATCAATTCTCAAATTCAAATATTAAATAAAAGTAAGTAGGTACATGATGTTATAAAAAATATATATATGTCTCACTATGTGCTGCCTTACAAGGCGTACAAATAACGTTTACACATTAATTACTGCAGGTTACGTTTTTGTGAGTATAAAAACGTTAACCAAAGTTAAATAAAAACAAAAAATACTGTAATTACAGCTAATTACTTCTGAGCGTCTGTATAAAATATGATTTATTTTCACAACAAAGCATCAACACTTACTTAATCCTCTGTTCCCACCATGGTTGCACCCCTCGCTACAACCCAGTCCGTCCCTGTTGCACCAGCAGATGTAATTTAGAAAGGAGCAGTGGATTTAAGTGGTGCATTTGCTTCGAACCCACCTGTGACTTATTTATGTTCCCAGATACGGCTATATGGCTGAATATTGCATTCTCTAGCAAATATTCTTTGGTTCTGGTTATCGAAGATCTATTATTGCATATAAAAGTGTGTGAGATTCTTTTGTTGAACTAACTGTAAGGGGTGTTCAAAATTTGACGACTGACTTCCAATGCCCTCATTCTAAGAAGTCGTATTCAGAAAAGGAACATAATATTAGTGCTAGTATTTTACTAGGGGCCAGATTTAAGGACTTTTATAATGGCGTTAAAAAATACAATCTGCTGATGATAGATACATAATATCATAAAGACAGGTTGGGAATCATATCATAAAGATTAACTCCACGTAATATATCAGTAGTTGGAGCGCGTTTGCTTTAAAAATCAAGGAGCTTTTCTACATGAGAAACAAACTCAAGGATACGTTGCCATCGAGCTCGTGAATTCAGCATATTATATTCAAACTTGTCTCCAAACTTACAGCCGTATGCAAATTCAACATTAGTTTTACAACATTCACGAATTTTAAGGCCCAAACACACGCGCCCTAATCTCTTAATGCTAGTAAATCACACTTTTAGTGTCAGTAACTATAAAATTAGCATAGTTAGCCAAAACTTTTGGTTAAATTAACTTTCTATTATTCTAACAGCAGTTAGTTTCGAAGTGCGCTTTGATTCGACGCCATATTGTATGGAACTTCGAGTTTGAATGACGTCACGGACTTTAGGAGGGACGTCAAATGCAGTGAGTTTGGACATAGATTTACTGAACTGAGCTATATTATAGTTAGTTTGAAATCAATCTCGAAAGGTTTCCTGAATTTTAATGATATTTTTTTCCACTGTTGACTAATAATTGTAAGCTCATGGACAAAACTAACGACTAATGGCCCACATTAGCCCTGGATCGAAACAACTGGAAGTCATGCCTTTGCCCAGCAGTGGGATGACGCAGGCTAACAGTATCAATATCAGTAAGGTCATTGTGAGTCTCCCGTTACAAAGCATTAACATATCTTCATAGCTTAGTTTAACTTTGCAAGCAGGATGAGTTGATAATGTTCAGTATTTTGACGCATTTTGACAATTGATTGTATGATTGAGGATTTTTCGACTTTGTATATCATTTTAAATCTCATGCTAACCTATATACATACGTCCCCTAAACACATACCTCCAAAGACCTCACTTACCATTTTTACATTTAGCCCCAGGTGGCGCCACCGTCAATAGTACCAAGCAGAGCTAACAGAGCCACTCCAACAAAGGTCAAAACATATTAGGCTTTACGTATTGTAGGGTCCTTTTAAAAATAATTTCGCAGCTCAAAGCAAAGTGGAACGCTTTATTTTTATTTTAAACTTTTTCCTTGTTAACAGGCGAATGGGAATTCAGTGAAAAAAGGTTTTCAGTTGACTGGAAGTTTTTTGAATTGAATACTATTTTTTTTTCAGTCCAGTTGCTGGGGATTGCTTTGATTCTACATGGGCTTTGTGAAGCTATGTTATTTGGTGTTTATTATATGTTAAAGAATTTTTTACCGTCGTCGTTGGGCAATTATCTGATTGAAGTAAAGCCATTGTCTAACTAACCTAACTAATTTTATTTTTGTTTAATTTGAAAAGGCTAAAATATTTGCCGAATCACTACTACTACAGAAGAAAAACAGCAATCCAATTGATTATCCAAGGGACATAACTATAGCGTGTAACTTTTGTTAGTGATAAGTTTGTGGATTAGCCCACTAACTGATAAATCCACAAACAGATCTCTAACAAAACTAAAAGTGACTATTCAACCTGTCAGTAAGTGCCTGTTAAAAACCTATCACCGATACCAGAATACTTACCCAAAGCAAAGTCTTGCTGAACCACTACTTTCTCTCCCAGCTTGCAGGGACCTATCCAGGTAGGCCACGCCGACCGCAATCTAAAATACCGTTAGGCTGGTGCACACAACGATTTATTTACCAATTTTAAATTCGTTTCAATATCACAACGATAAATCGTGCAGTGGTAGGTAAGCTTTAAAGCCGCATCCAATATTTTAAACCTAACGCAAAATATTTTAAAGACACCACACAAACCCCGACACCTTGCAACGATTTATGAAGAAATATCATTCGCTTTAATATTGTATTCTCCATAAAATGCCTTGCTAACCTAATAGCGGTTACGCCTTTATCTAACCTTATACCAAAGTCCTAAGGTTCAAATTCCCTTGTGTCGCATGAAAATGAAATTTGCAATGTGTTCCGGCTATACAAATTTGATATGCGATCGTGTTAGGTCGTCTACCGTTGATATAAGGTTGGTAGTTGCTAGTTTTGTGTGAATATATATGGTCATATTTTGCCGAGCTGGTAGAAATTTGTGAGTTCTGCGAGGGTGTGATTTATTCCAATCCATATTGCTAAGATTTGATTGAAGTGCTATCTACCGTGTGCCGTTTCATATTTAATGGTAGCTATATATTTTGGCTATCAACTTTATGCTGCATTTGTATGGCAGAAAGTCTTGAATTTAACGCTTCAAGCATCATTAGGTAAATGGGGGAGTTACTTTAAGAGCCAATTTTAACTGGCTCGCGTATTTTTCTTCAAGGTCTCTTCATCATTTAAATATGAAAGCTAGAAAGATACGCATTGTAAAATAATATACAAATAAGGCCCAGAGTTTTTTGGTATAAGTCAATATTGAGAATAAATATTAGAATACTTGCTGATGCCCGCGGCTTCGCCCGCGTGGATGTCGCTTATCGACCAAAACTAATCATGAAATTTTGATCCCTTTCCCGCAAAAAAAACTTAACAAATTATATACGAAAACCTTCCTCGAGAACCACTCTATCCATTGGTGAAAACAGCATAAAAATCGGTGTGACACTTTTTGAGTTTATCGCGAACAGATAGACAGACGCGGCGGAAGACTTTTTTTTATAATATGCAGTGATAGTCATAGTGATGAGTGACTGAGAAGCAATATAGTAAAGGTAATTAATTAACTACGTATTTGTTATTAGTCTTTCTGAGTATATCAAGTTTTCTTCTAACAACCATTGATGTTATTATTACCCAAAAAACTGTATCTTATCATTGCTAAATAAGTTCCCCTCCAGCGAATTAACAGCGAAGTCATTAGCAAACTAGCGTGAAACTTATTTGCTTCCTAAAATACTAAATTAGGTATAACATCACGCCTGTAATCCCCGAAGGGTTAGGCAAAACTGTACATAATAAATAGTACACCCGCATCCCGCTAGTTATGTTTAGTCCCACGTAATAGGGGCGAGCCTATTGCCATCAACCAGGCACAATTCCAGACTCAGTGACAGCTATTGAGAAATTCCTGGTGGAAAAACCCAATAACACTTTGCCTGACCTGGGATCGAACCCAGGACCTCATGCTCAGCAGTCGCGCTTGCGACCACAGGTAGTCAGTAACATTAAATTACAATTCACTAAAGGTCTCATTCCGTAAACGACCTAAACAGTAATCTATGAAACTACTAATCTGCAAAAGCGTTTTCATTCCTCAGAATTATACCTTAATTATGACGTCATTCAGATTCCAAAAAGTTCCAATCGTCATTTAAACAAAATTTTTAAAAGTCAAAACCGCCATAAGATTAAAAAAAAAACTCATTAAAAATCCAAAATGGCCGAACGGAGTCATGCCAAAAAAAAAAGAAATAATATGTTCTGGTCTCATTGGTGAAAGTTTTCTCATTAGAAGAAGTTTGACGGGCATACTCGTACTTCTGTAATTGCAACAAACACCCAACTTTTAGTAAGGGCAATCAGATGGAATGAGTATTGGGGAAGATGGTGTATGAAAATTGTCTATATTTATTTTCGAGTGTTTTGAAGATACAACTAGAATAAAAAAAAAAGAAAAATGTGTTTTTTAATTATCTATGATTTTTTTATATGATTGAAAATTTTCTTATTTTAATGATATCGTTAAAATAATATAGCCTATGGTCCATTACGCAGGCATTCCGAAGCATTACGCAGGGGTGTACCTAATAGTACACCCACATGTCGTTAAAATAATTATGTTTTTTCGTTACTTTTGACCGTAGCTGCTCATCCTACAATTCAATTATTGCTCGTGTGTTTAGAATATTAAAATTACCGCATAAGCATATACCCATGAGCAATCTAATATACAATGTAGGGTAATTACTGGAGAAATTTTGGCAATAGTAAGGAACTTATCTTGGTCTCCTTAAGTTCGTCTAAATACCTAATATACCGTCGAAAAATAGACCTTATGATCTCCACAAACTAGCTCCCTCTTACAATAATTACGTCGACTACCGTTTATAACTAAAGAACAAACCCTTACTTCTTAGGTTTCCTAAATTACGTGCCATTTACGAGGCCCTGTAGACCTGGCAGCACAAAAACATCTACTGCTCCTATATTTTGTGCCTTACAAGGCAATATTTCATTTCTTATGATGGATATTTATGGGGCTTCCAGTACAAGAACACATTCACAAAATATATTACACACTTTGTTCGTACAAAAAATACTGACCTTCAATGATGCGAATGACCTAAGAGTAAGAGGAATAAGAAACCTTATAACTAAGGTTAAGAAACTTCCCAGGTTGACTAATTTTCGTTTCAGTACAATATTTTTACTAGTTAACGAGCCGTACGCCTGTTGAGGTTATCGACAGAGCTTCATATACACCGTGACTATAACCGTGATTAGTCATCTTACAACGTCAGCCCACTTCACGTATTCATAAAAAAATACACAGGTATTTATCAGATTTAGATAATTAAAAAATAAAAATATTGTTCATTACTTTGACGCGTGACGTAGTTAGAAACACCCTGTTGCGAATGCGGTTCGTATTAATTTTTCTGTATACCTATTATCTTAATTAATGGTAAAAATATCGCGCATAGAGGTATTTGATGTCGTATACATTGAGCGGACCTCCTTTGTAAGACGACTAAAAAGTCACGGTGTATAATACTAGGTTATCCATCGACAATTATTTAACTTCCATAAAGGACAAAATTTTAAAAATTCACTCTAATTGATCACCTGTGATTTTTAAGAGGTATTTTGCTAAATTTTATGATTTTGGACCTGTGCGCTGTTTCTCTACACGAAATATTTATACTGACCGCTGTTTAAAAAATACGAACTCATTGTGGTATGGATAATCATTTTTATATTCAAAAGCAGACTTTCAAATATTTCTGATCAAACAATTATTAACGCCATCAAATACCACCGATAAAATTGGATAATAATTACAGCGAGACAGGAATTTACCGTGCATAACTTATTGTAACACAACCATAAATTACTAAATGAGTACACGCGTACACCTGAAATTCCGACAAAAACCAATAAACCACGGATATGTTGAACAAAACAGAGGTATTTGGTGCTGAAAATTTTACAACCCCTTTCACGCAACTGAACAAAAAGCATTTCGCTGTATTCAACTTCCTAATAATTGTATGCGACTGATAAATTCCCATCGCACCGTAATAAATAAAACGTATAACACCGCCAAGTACAATAGGTAACGAGAAAGACGCAGGTGTATACAAAGACTAAATGGAAGCGTCCCTCTCTTCTATTTAGTCGGTTTGACAGGTGTGAAATGAATTAAGCATCCAATCACGTTCGCTTTGCGTTTGAATTTAGAATTAGACAAAATAAACGTTGAATGGATGACTTTGTGAAGATAATTTATTAGGTAAATTGATAGTGTTTTGTTTTTGCATAGATTAATATTGGCGGGACATTATTTATCTTGGAAAATATCTGACTTTGTTCGGAACTGCCTTGTTGGTCTAGTAGTGTTCGAATCCCAGGTCAGGCAAAGCGTTATTGGGTTTTCAATCAGGAATTTCTCAGTAATAGCCGTGTGGAGTCTGGATTTGTGCCCGGGTGATGGCAATAGGCTCGCGCTCACATGGGACTTTTAAACATAACTGGCCAAGTAGGGGTGTACTCTTAGGTACACCGCAGCGCTGGCCTTCGGGGATTACAGGCGTGATGTTACGTATGTAACTTTGGGACAGCCACCAACCCGTACTAGGTCCACGGGATAGATAATGTTCCTCCTCTAACACAAAGTAGTCTGGGCCTCATAAATGAAAATGTTGCAATCTGATTAATCAACTATACTTATGCCTAAATTCTTAGTTGCTTATTTCTGACCAAACTACCCATTCAAACCTCTTGCTAAATAATAAAAAGATTATTATTTTTCTATCTTAACATGCTTGAATGATCTCATAAACAACAGTAATGAGCCTCTATCACAAAAAACCTTAAGTATCAAAACAAACTAGCACTATTTTCTAAAACATTAGTATTATATATTTGTTTAATATTTGAGTAGTAGCGCGGCCATCTCGCACGCCGCCGCTGTACAACATGGCGGCCGGTCTAAATGAAAAATGGCGTCAATTTACAGGGCAAACGCAGCTAAATTGGATATTTCTCACGGCTGAACCTCGTGCTACTCTAAGACTTCGCTGTTTTTACCCCCGTTTTTGTCGGAAAAGGAAAAACCAAATGATCTTTGGAGGTAGCAAACGTAAGAATAATGTTTGAAAGTTTTACTTTATTATTGTCAAAGTTGTGACTTTCTTTTGGTTTGTATGCAGATGTTGAAATCAAAAGTTAAGGGACTACATGGGAGTCAAAAAGACTGGTTAAAAATGATAAAGCTATAATGACAGAACCAATCATAAATAGGTTATTTATGAATTCAGTGTCTTTCAACTTTTTAACTGTCTTCTTTAGATGTTATTATGCAAAAAATGTGAAGACTATCGCATTACAAAAAGAAGCCCAAAGCACTGTTTTATGATTATGTAAGTGATAACTGTCCATAACGAAGACGATGGCAAAAGGCTAGGCCCCTGATACATGGGACTTAACACATAGCTCAAAAAATAAGAATAATATATTTAAAAATATTAAAAAAGTGTACATTTAGGCGCAGTAGTGTAATTTCTCATACATTGGTATAATTAGTGCTTCTAAGTAAACTAAAACTAAAATATATTTAACAATTACAAGCACCTAATGATAAAGAGAGAGAGGATGCACGAAAGATGACTTTTTATATTTTATTTATGAATGACTAGCACTTCAACCGCGACTTCGTCCGCAAAAATTGTGATAGCTCGGCTAATATGCATGATGTAGATATCATTTAAAGCCTATAGTACCCTAAAATAATGTAGCCTTCTACCAGTGAAAGAATTTTTAGAATTGGATCATTAGTTCCGGAGATTACCTCCTACATACAAACAAATATTAGTATAGAACTATAGAAGATTATAATATTAGTATAGATAATATTTTTATCATGCCTTATTGTTAATATGTTTCTTTTAACTGTGCAATAACTTAAATTTTCAACACACTTGCTCATAAAATGGCTCTAATTTCACCGCAATTAGGCACATAATGACACCTATAATCAAACTGTGACTTTTTCATTGCTATTATTCACAAGTGAGTTATAGGGTTTTTTTTTTATTTTATTGGTTTAGTTGCTTTGTTCTTAAAAAAGTTTCGATACAAAAAACAATCGTGTTCAATAGTACAAATAAATTAATGTACTTATTTCTCGCTCATTTCATGCAACTTCGTATTTAAATAGATAATTTCAACTTGTACATTTTTAATATATAAAACTTTCACTCAAATATAAATTAGTTTTCTCTGTAATAAAGAAAACTTTGAATTCCCCATTTTGTACGTGGATAAAACGCTATCCGCGAAAAGCCAAAAAAAAAGAAATCTCATTATTTAGTCTATGGCCGATCGCCATTGTTAGATGCGCGCGCATAGGAAAACTGATTAATTTTTCCCGCCATTACGAAATTATTTTCACAATTCGTTTTCACTGTTGAAATTATAGTTATTTATTAATTAAAATGTCTACAAGTGTGCAATAGTTATGAAGAAAATAATTTATGTTGTATTCCGCCCGATTTAAGATGTGAAGCCCTTAGCGTTATGGAATGTTTACTACCTGAAAATTCCAAGGACAAATATCTATTGGCGTACCAAAATTTCATACAATGGCAAAACAACAAGAATACGCAGTCTTTTTCAGAAAATGTGTTCATGGCGTATTTTAAAGAATTATTTTCTAAGTGCAAACCTATCTCTTTGTGGTGTAACACTCAATGTTAAAAAGTACAGTCCGAACAAAGAATGGAGTGGACTTAAAAAACATAGTCTAATGTGTCAGCTTATCTAAACTATCACCAAGAGACTATCCGAAGGATTTAGAAGCAAGAAATCAAAGTTTTTATCGTCTCCATATAACCAATATCTGGCTACTAAGGTTAGTTAAATTAATTTTAAATATCTATGTGACTTCAGCCTGTGTTGTGTGTTGAACTTAATTGTTGTTTCTTTTTTTCAGGTTGCTTTAATATTTGGTGTAACTGGTGCATTTAGGATACAAGAACTAACAAATATAACTGTAAAATACGTAGAGAACCATGGCCATCAAAAACAGTTACTTATAATTTTACTAACTGCACATTTACTAATTGTTTCTTTAAATAAACTTTTTATCTACTAAATAAAATGAATTTTTAGTATTATTTTCTTCACAAGTGTGTTGAAAAACGTCGTATGATACACGTGTGTATTGATGATTACCGTCCTCGGCTCTATTGAGACCCTCACCTAACGGCTCGGGTCTCAATGGCGCCTCAGCGGTAATCACCAACATTACTCACTTGTACCATAATGTACTATTGTCTGTCATGTTTTCTAAAATAAGTGCTTACTGCTCTGCTTAACCCTCGGAGGCTTTGAGGCGCGATATAAAGTTAAGTATCCAGAAAACAACTGATTCGAATCAGCTCAAACTCCATAAAACAGACACTATTTCTTCCTTACCACTTACAAAAGTAATTGTAAAAATAAATAAACAATACGGTCCCGATAAAACGGTTCTCCAGCTGGCCTCCATCAATATTAGCGGGGCAGCTACATCGATCAACTGTGTTCCTTGTCCCAAACTATGACTGTGTGAAGACAGATGTAAGGAACTAGAAACGACTGAGAAATAATAGTTCAAAGGGTACTATTTAAAATGTGAAGATTTTTGTTAAGGTCAGATACGTAGTACTCGGAACCAGATGTATGTAGCGTAGCAGGTGGCCTTCTATAGTTTCAGCATATTATGGGGAAAAGGTGTTAACACATGTATGTAGACACCAAACTCTTCCTTTGAATAGACTTCTAAAGACAAACTAAACCAGAAATGATTACTAAGCGGTTGCAACGACGTAGGTGTCATCGCTACGCTACGACGTAGGTGTCATCGCAACGCTACGACAACGTAGCTGCTACGCAAGGGAGCAGCATATACTTAATGTTAAAATCTGCTTATGTTGTTGGACTGTCAAGTCCAACAACATAAGCAGAGGGTCAGAGGGTCTCGAGTTCGAACCCAAAACACTCATCTCTGATTTTTCAGATTCATGTGCGTATTGTATAATTTATCACTTACTTTGGTGAAGGAAAACATCGTGAGGAACCCAGCATACCTGAGAGAAATTTCTCGACGGCATGTAAAGCCAAGTCAGAGGCCCAAGGGTGGCATAAAAATTAATTTAGGCACTAACCACACGATAAATAAAGAAGATGGTAAAATAATTAGAATATAAATGTTGCGAACCAAATTAAACACTTCTAATATCCTCATTATGTCCAAATTTACACGTCCAATTAAATAATTGTTATTTAAATTACCATTCGTTAAAACACATCCAAAAAATCAAATCGACCAATTCAATTTTTTCCCGCACTTTACATTCCAGCTTTCACGATTTAAATTAACCACTCCACCACTTGCCAAGTTGGGCGAAGTGTCAGCCAAGTCCTGTCTCTCTATATCCGCGGAGCACTTGGCTCTCACCTCACGTACCGTGGACCAGTCGTATTTTATTAGATCATTAAGCTTGGCAACGTGTCTTGGCGCGCTTGGCCGGTCCATCACTACGGCATTCAATAGTCCTTTCTAAGGTATTGACGGCGAAATTAGATTACAGACCGTGGTGAGGCTTTACGTATGTTTTGGTTAGGACTGAATGGTGCTAAAGTGCTGTTGGAAAAGGGTATTCCTTAGTTGAGTGGTCGGAACTTATTTTAGGAATAGTGAGTAGTGAGTTATGGAATCGAACGGAAATCCATGATAGTATATCATTATTTCCTTTCCATATTTACTTTTAGTTCCGATAAAAAACAAGATTGTGTAACTAAATATTGTTACATCAGGTACATGTTTTATTTGGCCTTTTTCAATTTAAACACAGACCAGTAAGCTTAAAAAAAAAACATGTATCTGTTAAAAGTCTTCAATTTATAACTGAACGTTACTTCAATTTATGACAGGGGTCTATTGGCACCGAACAATTCGATATAACAATCAATTATTCTGAGCCGACGTCAAAATCCCGTCCTTTGTCACTTCAAAAACTCAAAAGCACTCAAAACCCTTGTCTGTCAAATTAATTCTACATTATTCTCAAATTTTAATTACTAAGTCTTCGCAAGCCTTATCGAAATATGATTACACTGACTTCAGACAATCCCTTCAAACCTAAGTAGGCGCTGTCAAGGGCGTCGAGGGCAACCAAGGTTAGTTTGAGTCTAGACCAAGATCAATAAACTTTAAATTCCCGTCTTAAGTCTTCAGCAGCAAACATATTTTTGTTTGAAGACATTTTATACTTTATAATTGTGTGAGTAAAGTTTGTTTTGGGCTGAAAAGGTATTTTTTTGTATTCATTTTAGATCTGGGTTTTTATGCAGAAATAATAGATATTATTTTATTATTAGTTCAATTCTGTTTATTATTCAAATGGTTTTTGACATATTAATACTAACACGATTTGAAAAGCATTCCCAAATAATACATACCCCTTTTGTGACAAGTTGACTATTGATCAAATTATTGTTTTATAAAATAACTGAAAACTCAAGCGCTTTAATGTTTACAAAGCGTAATTGTATTAAACAGCTCGGTGTCTGTTGCTATCAATCTAAAGAAATAAATATCTGCTAAAATATTTGACCTACATTGTCAATTTCATAAATATATATAACTGTGGTTAATTTAGATAAGAGGTTGACAGATAATTTAGTGAAAAAAATTAGTAAGTTATAGTTAGCAAAGACTGCCTCGTTGGTTTAGTGACCGCAACCGCGACTGCCGAGCATTAGGTCCTGGGTTCGATTCCCAGGTTGGGCGGGGTATTTTCTTCAGAAATTTCTCAGAAGCAGCCACGGAATTTGTGCCCGATTGATGGAAATAGGCTTGCCCTTTATTACATGGGATTTAGCATGACTGACGAAATTTGAATATTATGTTTTAGCAAAAACATCCCTTCTCAAGAGCAAAGTAAAAAGTGTAATTTCAAAAAGATTCCCCAAACATTCATCATCAAATATCATTACCGTAACAAAAGTCGCAAAAACGTAGACTCTTGACTCCTGTCAGATTACTTCAGATTGGCTTGACCCCCTTTTTATCTGGCAGGATCTTTAATCAATGGCACCCGTCAGGACTCCCATTGCTCCTTTCAATTCTAAACGAAGTTAATCTCGCCTAAAGCTGATTGCGCCAAATTGTCAATAGGGGATTCCTGAGTCCATTTTACAATGAATTCTGTCCATTCTATCTTTTTAAGTGAAGTAATTGTTAAAAGGATCGTTGAGGGATTAGTTGTTTTGTTGTAGTTTGGGGATTTTGAGAATGGTTGCATGATTGTGGTTGAATGAATGTAATCATTCGTCTGGCATGTCACCGTTTTAATTTTGTAAACCGATATTTCAAGATTTAAGTAGAGTGGTAATCGGCGCTATTTTATTTCTTGAATTTATTTAGCACGTTAATCCGTTGGTCCCGGCTGTTTTTGAAGATCTTTGACAGTCGTTAGATAGTCAGTGGCCCAAAAAAGTCTGACAACCAGTCTAACCAAGGGGTATCGTATTACCCAGTACTAACTGGGTTGTGGAAGTCAGATAGGCAGTCGCTCCATGTAAAATTACTGGTATTCAGCTGCATCCGGTTAGACTGGAAGCCGACCCCAACGTAGTTGGGAAAAGGCTTAGCAGATGATGATGAATTTATTTAGGTTCTATTATCAAAATGAAAGTTTCTATGTTTTGTTGGACCAGGATACGTATTGTAAAATCATTTTCTAAAAAATCTACCTGTAGGTTAAACAAATATTTGTTCCGTGCGGGGATCAAAATTTTCAAACCGATAAACATTGACTTTATCGGTTTGAAAATGTTTCATGTCATTTCATTTTACATGCTTATCATATCTATCATTTGACGACGTGGCTGAGTGATAGGCTGCTGCGCGCAAGTCGCGGATTCGATCCCCGCACGGAACAAATATTTGTTTAACCTACAGGTAGTTTTTCCGTGTCTGGATCCGTTTGTGTATGTGACTTTAAATGTTTGTAAACGCACCCACGAATCACGATACAGGAGAAATTCCTTGTGTTGAGGGCAAAGATTTTTGACGGCGCGTTCGAGTGAAAGAGATGTCAGTAAACAGGGAGGGGCCCGCAAGGGCCGATGCCTGCCAGGGCTGCGGGACTGTTTGAAAGAGGTACCGCGGCCCTGGAACACAAAGGGCAAGGAAGGAACATGAATGGATTTTAGTCAGTACAAGTCTGACACGCCCTTCCGCTCTGCCCAGAGCGGGAGAAGTCATTTGATGATTTCCCATCCGAAAAAAAATAATAAGGGCAAAGATTTTTGAAGATAAACAAACTGAATTCGGTTTTAAAATACTCTGTTCACTATGTACAGCATCCTAGCAGCTTTCGTAGATACGGTATTTCACCCCAATCAAATTTTACGACTTGAGCCCTTTGCACATTAAGCGACAAGATGGCGACAATCCCAAAAATCCCGTACAATTTATATAACGACCTCATATTAGCTGAGATCATCGGCTTAAGGAGACAATACGCTTATACTATTTGAACTATGCTGGTTTGAACTATGCACAAACACATACATTACATAGGTACATTGACTGCCTCGTTGTTCGAGCGAGCGTAAGCGTGACTGCAGAGCATGAGGTACTGGATTCGATTCCCGGTTTGGGCAAAGTGTTTTTGAGTTTTTGTATCAGGAATTCTTTGTAGCAGCCACGGTGTCTGGATTTGTACCTAGTTGTTGGCAATAGGCTCGCCTCCTATTACATGGAACTTAAACATAACTGTACGGTACACCTCTGCCTTACCCTTCGGGGATTACAGGCGTGATGTTATGTTATGTTACATAGGTACCTAAAGCCACGCCTTTTTCCATGAGGGTACACAGAAACTACAAATTGAATGGGTTGAAATATTTTTGCCTGCCTACTCAGAAACCATTTTAATATTTGTTTCGAAATTGCGACTACACTTATTACCATTTTGTTTTCGAAAGTTTTGTCTCATACAATACCTACTTGTTTGTATTGATACCAGTTACTGATTTATACAGGTTTTACGCGGCCGCTTTTTCAAAGATAAAATAAAATGACGGACATTAGACAGGCCAGGCTCCATACTTATTTATTCAAACCGTTATTGCATATTATTTCATTAAGAAATTAATTTAAGCATTTTATTTTCCTACAATATTCTCGTTCTTGCCCTCGGGTATAATAAAAGGGGCACTGGCTATTTATGTTCTCGGATAAACAAGTGCATCTATTTGTCTGCTGTCACCCGCGCACTAAGGAGGTCGAGTATCCCTTAGGGTCCGTATCATTTCGTAAAACTAGTCAACTAATGAATAAATAAAATGTATGTGTACTACTGAATAAATAAATAAATAAATAAAAACTAACTTCTCTACATACATACATACATACATAAACTCACGCCCTTTTCCCATGGGGGTAGGCAGAAACTACAGAACGCCACCTGCTACGATCCTTACATACTCCTTTTGCCTCGTCCACGTTCATACATCTGGTCATACACGCACGCCGGTTGCGAGTACTACGCACCTGACCTTTCTGAAGAACCTCACCAATGAGGTCAGCGTATGTTCTTCTAGGGCGTCCCCTCCCGGCGTTGCCACTCACATCTGCCTTGTAAATACCTTTTGTTAGTCGCCTTTCACTCATCCTCTCCACATGACCAAACCATCTAAGCATACTTTTTTCAATTTTTGTCACTACATCTTCTTTTTAAAAAAAGAAGATGTAACTTCTCTACATCTTGAGAAATCCAGTAATGCATGTGGGATGGATATAAAAATAGAATTAAAAATTAATCAGTCGATTTTTTAATTAAAAATACTCGCTTCATATATAATATTATGACTTTAGGAAATTATTTATATTTACGGATGATGCTGATTGTGCTTGTTGCAAACAATTTAACAAATATGCGTATAGTATAATTGTCCTTTCGATTCAAAAATCGACATATTTACGTTACGTTTTCACCGCGCGCTCGCGCTACTCAGTACATACCTAAAAAATAACAACCGACTCTTTACATCATTGTGATGCATACACCAACCGCTTTTCCGATTATTCTAAATTCAAAAATACTAAAGCTTCCTACACACTTAAGAAATTCACAAAAAAGAAAAAAAATATAAGCTTCCTATTCAACAATGTTTGGATATAAATTCAACTTACTTCTTCTACCAGTTAAGAACAAGCACTTGCTAAATGTATTCGCTGATTGGTTGAAATTATTTGAGTATCGATAAGTCGGAATTTAATACTAATCCGCAAAAACCCACAGCAATCCAAATTCGAAGTTTTTTGCACTTTTTGCATGAATCAACTGTAATTCCTTTTAAATTAGTAAGCGTTGAACCGACGGACATCTGAAATGTGATTAATGAAACTAATTTTAGCGGGAAAAATGTCCCGAAATTTAACAAATTTTCAGGACGTAAGCCGGCACCGTTTCCGTGCCGTTGGACAGGAAAAC